>CM053605.1:111843274-111865907 GCA_028646535.1 Procyon lotor | reverse complement strand
GCTCTCTATTCTGTTCCACTGGTCTATGTGTCTGTTTTTGTGCCAGTACCATGCTGTCTTGGTGATCACTGCTTAGATACAAAATCTTTAACTTAACATTTATGCTACATGAAAGTCCAATTAAAATGACTGTATTCATGAGCATTGTTTGAAGAGACCTAGAAGTGAGCAGGAAAATATTAAATTATGCAAATATCTATTAGAATGGCATATATTTCTTGTAATGGAAATTTGAAGTTCATATTAACAATGAGTCAGGCCAACAAAAACAAAAAACTGCCAGGATATGCTAAGTCTCTTAGGAAGTAATGACTATTTCAGCTGGTAGGAAAAACAAAACTTTTCAAGTAAATTTTATTTAGTCGTCACAAAGTAAGTAGGATGTAAATGAACCAATATTTCATTCTCCTTTAAACGAAGTAGAAAATAGTCCTGATAACTGCTTAAGACACAGGAAAAATATTCTACTTCTCTGTAACAGTCTGATAGTTTCTGGAAGAAATTCTTATCAATTACAAGTTGTGACCTGTTCATTTATCATCAGAAGTACACCCTTAAACTACTAAGTAAAACAAACAACCCAAAAAAAACCCAAAAAGCAAAACCCCCAAAAAAACAACAACAAAAATACAAAAATATACATGCAGGAAGAAAACTCCAAAAAACAAGCAATTAAAGTTTTGTAGATTTAATACCTCAGGAAGCAAGAGAAAAAATAGCTATGAATGAAAAAAAAGTTAATACTAAAGGAACGAGTGTAGATTTTGGATAGAATCAACTAAACCAATGTGTTTAGAGGTGCCCAAAGGCATTCAGAATTGCAGGCAATGACAATGTGGTCACAGCAGACAGCTGATCCTCTTTGCAAGATTTCTAAAATTGTTACTTGAAACATTGTAATTCTATGCAATTAATAGTTTTTAAATAATCTAGACTAGATCAATCTAATATCTACAGTTCTTTCAGGTCAACTTTTAAAAATCAATTCCTCTTCCTGACATAACTCTTTAACCATACCTAAGGTTTTCACATAGTTATTTGGGTCTTTAAGATTTCTAATTTCTACATTCTAACTTCAAAATATATATTAAGTATTCACGTGCTTCCTTTGGCTGGTGGAATTGCAATTACAAATGCTTTCTCGAAATCATACCATTTACACCAGAGTCAGAACACCTGAGGGTGCGATTAGGATAATAGGAGCTGAACCTTTGTATCTGCACCAAGTAGAACACTTACTTAGCTGCACTGTACAGACCAAACCCAGAACTCCGCATGGCCACTTGCTATTAGTTCATTACCCTGCTTTACACACCACCACCTTGAAAGTTGCAAGGAAGGTTAATGCCAAAAAGCAATCCTGCATCTCTAAGAAATATACAATCCTAGAAGAATCAATAATGAGATTTCTAAAGCAGAGTCTTTGATTCAGAATAAGCACATCACATAAAGTAATGGTGAGGGAACATGTGAGGATATTCACACATACTTTTCATTTGAATGGCTTCTTTATATCATCATATTAGATAAGAATCTTTAATTAGCCTTTTCTAACCTCAGCTTTCACCAGAAGCACTAAATTGAGTAATCCTGTCCTTTGAATAGATAAGCCTTAAGAACAATGGAAGAATTAAAATGTATAATCTACTGCATTAAGAGCACTTACGACTGTAGGTAATAACATTTTAAAACATTACTGAAATTAGGATGTATTACCAATCTATAATCTATTTAAGCTAATATTAATTCACTAAATAAATATTGATCGAGTAGTACTGTATGCCAGATACTATTCCAGGTGCTGAAAATAAAAACTGAATAAGAACTCCTTGAGAAGCTCATCAAATGAATTTAACAATGCAATTATTTGTATTTAAACAACTAATACTATAAATAAACATTATATAGGTCAAATTAGATAAGTTTTGTAAATAAATATCAACAACTACGTTTTTTCACTGTTCTCTTAAAAACCGTGTGTGTGACCTTAGACCCGTATACACCTCTTCTTATTTATTTATTTTTTTTTTAGATTTAACTTATTTATTTGACATAGGGAGAGAGATTACAAGTAGGCAGAGATGCAGGCAGAGGGAGACAGGGAAGCAGGCTCCCTGCTGAGCAGAGAGCCTGATGCAGGACTAGATCCCAGGACCCTGAGACCCCAAGACCCACTGAGCCCCTCTTCTTCTTTACCACAGTTGCCCCTCTTCTTCTTTATTTTTAAAAGAGGTAATAGTATCCACCCTGAATGCTTTCTGTGACTTATTTTAAAGATTAAATAGGGCAGTGAATATAAAAGCCCTTCAAAGAGAACAAAATGCCATGAAAATGTAAGGGAATATTATCAATGGCTGTTTCTTGCTTTGGTTCTCACATTTTACATCTATTTATGTATGTATCCATTAACATTATTTATATTTATTTTCAGTACTTTTCTCTTTTGACTTTTGCAGTAGAATTAAAAGCAATTTGCCCACCACCATTATAATAATACAATATTCTGGCTTTTTCTCTATATTTACCTGTACCAATGAGTTTTCTACTTTCTTATGTTCTCATGATGATACAATTCTTATATAATTAGGATGTCACACCAGTTTTAATACTTTCAAAGTGTCTCAGAGACTAACCTATGTAATGATAACTAATAATACTTTAAAATAACTGAAAACAGGAGTCTTATGGCCATGTTAATTCTTAGGGAAAATTACAAAAAATTAAAATTGTAAGAAAATCATATGTCATATAATTCCATAAGGAAAACTAAAAAGAAAAGAGAAAATATTAGTTAGAAACAAATCTAGGGGGCTCCTGGGTGGCTCAGTCAGTTGGGTGTCCAACTCATGATCTCAGCTCAGATCTTGATTTCCAGGTTGTAAGTATAGGTCTTGCATTGGCCTCCATGCTGGGTGTAGAGCCTACTTAAAAAAAAAAATCTAGGACAAGAATTTACAAGATAGAATACTATATAACAGTAAAATAAAGAAAGAAAATAAAGAAGATAAAGGCAATTTCATTTTCCCTTTAAGAAATAACTACTAAGTTCATTCAATTTACAAAAATATTAATTGAAAATTTCCAGTATCTATGGAAATAAATTTTTACCTTCTTAGAGACTAAGCATTTCATATTATTAGATGAAGGCACATGATTCAGTATAAAGTACATTTCTATTCTTTTATTTGTAAATTCATCCTTACATCTGTTATGATTATTTTTTCATTTTATTTTTATAAAAATAATTTATTTTAATTGAAATAATCTGGTTTCTTCTCTAAATAACACATTCATCTATCTGTATTTGTCTTCTATTTTTTGTTTTTAAATCTCTCTTTAGCATTTTTATTTTCTTATGTCATATGAATTATATTTCTTAAATGCCTTTGATAGTTATTTGACATTATTAAGAATAGGATTAAGAATAAGGAAGAGAAACTCTTAAGGACTTGTAGTGTAGTTTTATATGAAATTTATTTCACTTGCAATATTGTTTCTGCCATATATAGATTAATTATGAAATACATTTCCCATAGGTTAATGTGAAAGCAACTCAGTGAATTAAGACTCTGGTACAGGAACTTTAGACATAAATGAGAATTTTCTCCACCCCCACCACCACCCAATCTGCCTACTCAACACATGTAGCCTGAAGTGGCACATGTCTTCAATATACCAGTGGCAATTCCTCAGTGATTAATTACAGGACTTGTTTTGCTGTGACAATGATCTTTTGATAAGGTTCACCTACAATTCCACATTTAAGAATGTGTTTTTTCTTATACCAACAAGTAAAATAGAGGAACTAAAGAAGAGAATCTGAATACATACCAGAGAAAATAGTTTTACACCACCTAACAGGAACAATGTAAAATATTTCTAAACTTATCTCACGAGTAAGATAGCCTTGTGTGAGGTTTTAAGGAATACCTGATTTCACCAATAGTAGAATTACTAGATCAATTAAGATCCTCAGAGCATATACCCCTGTGTACTAGAGCAGAACAGTAGTCAGGAAACCTGGAAGATATATCTTGCCCCAAACTGGTTTTATAATTTCTGGGCCTTAAATACTGCCTTACAGAGATATCAAGAAAATATTTCCAAGTAATAATAGAGGTTTCTTCCTCCTTTTTAATCTTTACTTCATTATCTTTCTTCTGTTCAAAGACACGGGTACTCGAGTATTTCATAGAAAGGTAAACCACATCAGGCAATAGAGAACAAAATAAGATAATGCTAAGCTGTGAGTTGCAAAATATATAAAGTAGATACTTGAAGGAATAATTTTTGAGCCACATACATTTTCCCTTTGCTACCTTCTCAACCTTCTCTAGCCAAGATGTTAAACCAATCTGGACTGAAGTAAGGAGGAAAAGAAAATCATAGAGTTAGGACAAGGAAGATAGTCCTGAAAAAAAAAAATGGGCCTATTCCCTGATCCCTAGGAAAACAACCCCTACAGAATTATAGAACCTGAGAGAAGATACCTAGTTCTTGCTCCAGTGGAACCCAGGAATGCAACAAATTCCTTCCTCCATTCTGAAGAGAGAGAAACACATTATAACCAGTCAAAGAAGACCCAGCCCTGCTAAGTTTCCTACATTCACAGAGTAATCTCTTATATCCCTTAAATAGGACTGGTGGGTCTGAGGACACCTTGCCATCATTCAAAAAGAACATATGTCCCCAGAGAATAATGGGATAGCAGATACCCCAGATGATGTCAGTGGATATAAACTACAATGGGCATATAGACAGATGATGACAAACGGATATCCTGAAAGCCTGTATTCTACATATGACCCCAAGAAGAACTGAGGTGGAACCATATTGGAGCTAGAAATCCCAATTTGATCAAGAAAACTTGGATTTGGCAGAGAAAAATCACGTTAACTTAGTGCCAGTAGGTAGAAATTAGCTTGAAACAGAAAGAGACATAGAGAAAAAAAAATGAATTATATTTTTAGTATACCAGAGATTGGGCTGTGAGAATTTAGTGTCCATTATAAATATATTGGATTATATAAATCAGTGCTTCCCAATGCCCCTTTTTTATTGGAAATATTTTAATGTTCCCTTCTTAATCCTGAAAATAGGTTCCTGAACAATACGAACTACCTACACACATAGCTTTAAAAAATCTATATCATGTCCTAACTGTAATATATAAGAGAAATAAAAATAAATTATAATAATTTGACATGTACTTTAATATAAATTTCATTTAAAATCTATCAGTGAAGTGAAATGAAGCTGTTATAGTGAAGTGGATAATACCTGTACCACTGTGTAAGGTAATCATGAGTATAATAGCCACAAATATACCTTGATACTGCTGTATTGATCGGAAATTCAAATACTATGAAAAGTGTAGCAGTTGATTACATGATTTTTCAAAAAGCTAAAGAAGTCTTGAAAAGTACCAGGAAAAAATGAAAAGTAGATCTCTTCTTGATTTCCATTATACTTGTATTTCCATTGTACTTTCAAGTACATTGTACTTGAAAATACACTATTTCCACCCTTTCCCACTCTTTGCATTTAGCATTGCTTGTCCTCTGACAATCTGCCCACTAAAATTCCAGTATCACCCCCAGTCATTTTTTTGTGACCGTGTTTTTCTTTTAGTCTTTAGAATCTTTGAAGATAAACTTTTATTGGAATAGAATACACGCAAGGTACACAGACCCTAAATATAACAATGTGATGAATTTTCATAGGAGTATAATACAGGAGTATATATACAGGAGTAAAATCAACACTCGGGTCAGGAAACATGTTATCAGCACACACGAAGCTGCTTTTATACTTCCGTCACTCCATCCCCAAAAGAGCAACCTCCATTCTCACTTCTAATACCATAGATTAATTTTGTTGATCTTGAACCATATTTATAAATGGTCTCATTCAGTGTGTACTCTTTGTTTCTGGTTTCTTCTTGAAATGGTATTGTCTCTACTGAACTCTCTGAATTCCTTTTCAACATAATATAAAACGATTCTACAATTATATGAGATGAATAACTATTATTATATCTGGTACAAGATAAGAAATCTGACTGACTTCAGGATTGAAGTGGGAAAAACAGAGTATCTATGATGTAAAATATAAATATTTTTTATTTTTTATATTTTATATACTATATATATATAATTAAGTATATAAATATAAATATATATATGTATCACTTATAAATAAGTGATCATAGATTTATGGCATGTCACGTTGAAGAGTGTAGGCTCTGAATGCAGCCTGCCAGAGTTCCAATACCAGCTCTGGCATTTTACTAGTTTGGGACCTTGAAAAAATTAGTTTCTCTTAACTTCCTTATCTGTGAAAGAGGGATAGCAATATTTGCTACCTCAGAGTATTATTCCATACTAACTAAGGATATGGCTCAGATCCTTAAACTCTTGTGGTGAATATAACCCAGGTTTAGTATCAGACATCTGAGTTCAATCTCATTTCAACCACTTACTTAAATTTAGGATAAATCTTTTAATTATCGTGTGTTACTTTCTTCTTCTAAAAGTGCCATATTAATAGTACCAACCTCATAGCTGTTGGAAGAGTAAAAATGGGTATATACATTTGCAGAAGAAACCATAATCTTGTCTTCGGAATAGATCTGCCAGAAGTTATTTTAATTTTTCTAACAAGTAATGTTCCCATTAAACAGATAATTTACGCAATATTTAGAGAGAAAATTTACTTATACAAGACTGGTAAATTCCCATTTTGTTTTGTTGTTGTTGTACTTTTTTTTAACAATTTAAAATGTTTTCTCATAAGGAAAGTATTTTACAAATTCTGTTGTTAAAATATTCCGAGTCTTGTGGTTAGGGCCCACATTTACAAGGCTTATAGTCAAACAATGACCATGCTAAGAAAAGCTCTTTTTTTTTCTCATCTAATTACAGGAAACATTTGGGAAGGGTATGGAATCATAACAGTCAAGGTGCCTGCATGGCTCATCTGTTGAGCATATGACTCTTGGTTTTGGCTCAGGTCATGATCTTAGGATGCAGAGATCAGCACCATGTATGGGGTCCAAGCTCTGGGGGGAAGTCTGCTTGGAATTCTCTCCCTGTGCCTCTGCCCCTCCCCCCAACTCTCACCCAATCTCTCTGACACTCTCTCTCTCTCAATCAAAATAAATAAATATGTAAAATAATAATCATGTGCAACACATTTAGAGCTGTGATCTCCTCTAAGGCCTTTGCCTGGCCTTACTAGGCTCTAATCTGCTATATTTTATCTTTTCTCTGGCTCTCAGGGATGTAAACTCACAGTCCTTATCTTAGGATCAACATAGCATTTAAATATTCCCAAGTACTTTGGGATCAACTCTCCCATTTAAGGTTTCTTGTTACTGATTAATAACTTAAGAGCAATCAAAGTTTAAAGTCTGTATTTTGTGATTCCCCTTATACTAAATTGTGAAGATAATATTTAGCACAAAGTTAATCTTAATAAATTTTGAGCCATTATTATTATCACTGCCCCAATTATATCAATGTCCCATAGAGGATTGTAGGAAGAGTAAAGATAATTTTAAAAAATGACCAAATTAAACTGCAATAAAAATATCCATTCATTTTCAATTGGCCAGACTAATTTTTTCCTGTAATATGAAATGTTTGGGGTAAAAGATCCTCAGATTTATCCCAGTGAAAACACTTCAGGATTACATAATTAGAGTATCAGGTGATTTTAGTCATAATCATAAATATAAAATAAATATAGTCAAATTAGGATGAAAAAGTTAGGAAGACAATTTTTTTTTTGCTTCCAAATCTGGCGTTTTCTATCTTATTTAAAGCTAGTTACAGATATACTGATAAGAAGGATTTTTATGGCTACATAAGCAAATCTTTTTAGTTCTTATACAAATTTAATTTCCCTCCAATTCCTTTCTAATAATGAGAAATTTATATGCTTTTGCAAACAGAACATTTGTATATTTCATTTATATTTAATGGGTTCTAATATGGTCATACTGTGCACTCTATAATCATTCCTGCCTCTACATGATACTAATTGGATTCCTTCCAAAAGACATTAGGCCATTTATGCTTTTTCTTGTCTTAAAACGTTGCATTTGCCAATTACCTCCTAAAATCCAGAGTTTGCTCTTGTTTACAGTCATTAAATGTATTTCAGCACTTTAATGTTTCAGTAAATAAGATTCTTTTTCTGATATATTTGCCAAATTTTGCTAGATATCCTAGAAAAGTTAAAAAGAACAAAAATATTAAGTATAAATGAATCTGTGGATTCTTTTCTTGTATCAAGAAAATAAAATGCAGAAGGCTCTAGAAATTATGCTGTGGCTCTGAGGATACAAATATATGGGTAAGAGGGTTAAGATATTGAGGTGGAAAAGAATTCTAAACATTTAGGAATAAGTACTTTTCAATATCTTTTGAACACAATGTTTTCCCCCTTGTCCTTTTCATATAATACATTATATTAATATGCTTTCTAAAGAGGCAATGGAATGTGAGTACTGAAGTCACACTGCCTGGGGTTTAATCTTGTCACTACTTTTTGTAAATACAATAAAAACTCTAAACAAAATATTTTTTCTCTTCAGGATTTTATGACATGTTTTTATACATGAACAGAAATAAAACTATAAATAACAAGATGTAAATATTGGTTAAATATATATATGTATTTTTAGAAATAAAGACTGTAAGTATGTACTTTAATCTTTTCATTGTTAGGCTATCTGACACCAGGTAGACAAAATCAGTAGTTTTCTTATCTTTATCCTCAAAAACGTCATACCAACTAATCCCATAGTTTCAGCTATTAATGCTATACCTGTCAATTCCCAAATCTATCAATCAACATTTGCCTCCAGCTCTCTCTCAATGGCAAGACCTGAATTTTTATAAGTGAAGAACACAATGAGTGTCGTGAGAATATCAAAGCCTTTCTTTCCTAAGTCAGAGTCAGCGCTCTTATCCTGGGGAGCTTGACCACAGAAGAGCACTCTGACACAAGATTACAGAAATTAGTCTTTAACATTCCTCCTGCAGTTGCTTCCCTATTCCTCTTAGATATCTCTCCTTAAAAATCTAACATAATATCTTAAAAATTAACTAGATCTCCTTATTATTTTAGTACCTACCTGTTTCCTATTTTGTCATTCATTGCAATATTTCTTAGGGCATTACAGACATTGCGAGAGGGATGTTTATTTGCTTAGATTTGTAGTAAATTTTGGAGGGCTTTCAGTCTGTCTTCATATACAAGAACTTCTGTTAGATCGTAGAGGGTTGGCACCTACCTATCTTATCATTCCAGCATCCCCAATATTTAGCTTTACTGCCTGCCACATAGAAAGAATTCAAAGTTTGTTACTAACTTGAATAAATGTGCTGATGATCGGCACCCTAGTTCCCTGGTGTAATCCCATCAGAGTACATAACAAACTACTGGAATCGTGTTTATGGATTGCTCTTTCCATCTACATACAGTCCAAGTTCCTCTAGCACAGAGATCTTGCCTTTCTCATAAACTTGATAACTGTTGTCTGTTGAAATTAGACAGACTGTATTGTAAAGTGTTAAGGGGAGAAAATGGGAAATACAAGATATAAAAGCATTGCATTGCTGGAAAGACATCAGAATACTAACACTAAAGCGGGGTGAAGATTCCAGCTTCTTGAACTCATCACTCCAGTTTTTCCGCGAACAGGTTGCTTTAGCAACTGCATGGAACGCCACCCTAGCCCCGCCCACCTCCCCGCCCCTCGCCACGCCTCACTCTGCTTCCGCCTACTCTGTGCCCTTACTTCCGCCCCAAGCTGCCAGGTGGGACCTAGAGTCTTGCCATCCCTACCCACATTTGTATTGCCTGACTGAAAATAGGGCAAAATATAATTGCAGTTAGAAATACATCTTCAGTACTATCCATGCTTTAGTCTCAAAGCTTAAAACGTAAAATCAGTAGCTCTTTGTAAGTCAGAGGCTCCTTCTGGCACGAGCAACGGGAAGCTATTTTCAGGCAGTACCTTAGACGACAGCAACTTTGGAGGCCCCCAGATTGCTGAGGGAGACGTGGACCTGAGTGAGGCGGTACGTTCCAGGGCAGCACAGAGGAAGTGGGAAGCCTGGCGGAATTGGCGGGGGTCTCCACCCGGAGCGGCTCTACCATGTAAGTGTTTTCTGACCCCTATCCCAATCCCTGATCCCGCTGCACGACTTTAACTCTCTCCCGGTCTCCTCCTCAGGTCGAAGGTTTCTTTTAAGATCACGCTGACGTCGGACCCGCGGCTGCCTTACAAAGTGTGAGTAGCCTGCCGGCGTTGGGTCTTGCGGGCTGGGGGGGCGGGGACCGGGCTGGCATTCAGATCCTCTCCCACCCCAGCAGCAGGCTGCATCCCGTCCCTTTTCCCCTCCTTCGCTCTTTCTGGAGCACGCCCCCCCCCCCCCCCCGACCCGTCCCGTCCCGTCCGAGCTGGAGAGACGTCCGGCGCCTGCTCCGCTGGGTGTCAGATCCCCTCGTCGCGAAGGAGCTGGGGTATGTGACGGGAACGTTGCTGCCCATAGGTGAACTGTCCTCGGGACTCCCCGGGTGGGTTTTGGAGCCGGGAGGACGTGTAGACGGCTCTGATGATTTGCTGGGTTCCTTAAAGAATTCTCTATCTGCTCCTAATTGGAAAGGCCTTTTGCCTCTTTGACCAGCTGCTGTAACAGGAGGTAGGGGAAGACAGCCCCGTTCAGATTTTGTAATTACTTGAACTTTTATCACTGGCTTCTGATTCCTGTGTGAGTGAGTCAAAAGTCGGGCGTCAGAAAGTAATGAGCCTAAAATCATAACACTTCTTATGTTGGGATTTAATAAAGTGTGATTAGCAGAAATGGGAAATGCAGAAGTAGAGCAGTTTATCTACTCGAGGCCTTTTTTCTCCTTTAGCAGTTGAATGATGGTTTGGCACGGTCTTAACTACATAGTCATCTGGAATTTTCTGTGATTTTAGATAAACATTATTGAAGTTATTGCAGCTGGAAGTCGCATAAAATGCAGCAAAGTATAAGACTTAAGTAGGATTTTAAGTATAGTTAATACAATTAATACCAAAACCTCCTTAACCATACTGTTAACAGTTGTCATCAGCCTTAGTGACTTAACTGTGACCCTGCAACTCCTATCCTGAAGCTTTTTTGATCATTTGATCTCCACATGAATCTTTTTTTCACATTATCTCAAATATTCACGGTTATAACTTAAAACCTTAAGGTCTTCTTCAGTAACTGCTCCAGCTAAGGTGTCATTTTTAAGTATGCTTTTGTGGATGACTACATTTTCTTCTTACATCTGATTTACTCTAATATTTCTTCTGTAAAAAATGTTTCTTTTAATTCATTGATCACACTGCTTGAGCAGACTGTCACTACCCTTTCCCCTCTGCTTTACTCTGTTCCTTTTCTTACTCTCCTAGAGTCCATGGTCCAGTCACTCTCTCTGGTGGTCCACTTACCTCATCTTTGGTCTCCTCCTTTCGCCAGTATGTTTTGCTTGGTGAAACACCTACTCTGAACTTGACCCCTATGATCTCTATACATAAGTGAATGTCTTTAGAGAAAATTACACAGGCTGATGGATCTTATGTAAAATTCATAACTATGCTCAGTAGTACCTAATGCTCTTGTTATAATTCTCAAGTGCTCAATGTTATAATTCTCAAGTGTGCTTATTTTCCTTTTTTTTCTCTGAAAGGATTTTTTTTAAAAATGTCTCCATACTTTCTACAGTGCTTTTCCCTTTCTCTGAAGCCATCAGAGGAAAATTCATCTTCCCATCATCACATCTGTAAAGCTACTACTGTGTCTATAAACCCATAATTTCTGTCCACCATCCTGTTACAAAAGATAACCTGACTTTATTCCTATGAAAAGCCAGCTGTACCACTTGGGCTTTGAATCTCATCTATTTTAGTCTTCTCAAGATTAAAGTAGATGGAGCCCAGAGATCCCTCTCTCCTCATCATCTTTGATTTCTCCCTTTATACTGGGTTATTCTCATCAACATATAAATATTCTCAAGGAAAAAAGTGAGAAGGAGGGAAAAAGGACAAAGTAGGACAGCAGTAGTATCTGTAAGTGCCTGGAACTTTGTACCAGTTTAATTAATATTGGTGACTGAATAAGTATAATAGGCATACCTAATGTTTTGTGTGTATGTAGTGTGTGTGTATATATAATCTGTATATGGGTGTGTGTGTGTATATAAAATATGTATAATGTGTGTGTGGGTGTGTGTGTAAGGTTAACTCTACTGTGTATCCCATTCAAAGTAATTGGTAACTAGTATTTGGGTACTATGGGTACTATTAAATGCAATTTTTAAAATTTTGGGGAGAACATGCTTTGACTTTTTAATGTCACTTTTCACTTGCAAAGCCAGTAATTGTATGCTTTGATAGAAAAATGCCCTTTGAGTTTCTAATATTACTAGTAGTTGAATTCCAAAAAGGATATTTCAGTTCCAGATTTATTCTGGGGGATGTCAGAGTTTTTATTGTTTGTTTTGTCTTTTGTTTTTGGATAAATTCACTCTTGGTATTGCCATTAGGTTATAGAAATGTTGAATCAAATGTGCTCTTGTCTATACAGGATGAATTAAATATACCTTTGACTCTTTCAGTCTGATTCCTATCTTTCCAGGCTTACTTCCCACCTCTACTCTCCCCTTCCTTATACCATGATCACTTAATGAAAGCTTCACTGTTCACATATTGACAAGCAAGCCCTTTAGTCCTCTCTGCTTTTACACATATTCTTTTCTGTGTTGTGAATGCAGTCTTGGGACCACCACTTCTGGACAAATAACACCCTTTAATAATCAGAATGTCACCTCAGTAAAGATTTCTGTAATTGTCCAGGGAGTTCATCTCTCCCTTCTTCAATTTCCTATAGAAACTTCATTCTCAGTTCTGTATAACAGAACTTAAGTTTTGTCATATTTCTGTTTATTTGTAATATTTACTAAAAAGACAAATTTTACCAGTGATTTACTTGAAAAATTCATCTTAATATAGAGAATAATTCCCTTTTTTTCCCAAAACACCAGTGTAGTGTTTAAGCACCAAATTTGCAAAATGATGCAACTGGCAAATAAAAACATTCAAATCTAGATAAAATCTGTGGAGTTGTAGTAACTCCCAGTCCCTTTGTGATTTTCTGCCAGTTAGAACATGAATTAAAATATGTTTTCATTTTCATGTTTTATTGGATTATCTTTGGATAGTCTCATCATTTTAAAATACAGGTAGAGACATTTTAATGAATATCAATATGACATTTAGTTATGTATTACAGGGATATTTACTGTCTGCGGTTCACAAGTGAATTGAAACCCTAAAGTTTTAGAGAAGTTCCTTTGAAGCAGAGTTTTAGGAAAATGAATCTCAGTTTCTAAACTGTATATATACTACAGAAATACTTGCTAAGTACAATTCCCTACTTCGTAAACTATCACACTCATATTTTAATAGATATTTTTTGAACAAATGGCTATTGTTTAGAATTTTGTTTTATTAAAGTCTCCAAAGAAGGAAAGAAAAGGAGAAATATGATGTCCATTTACACTCTTTAGTGATATTTTGGAGACGTAGAATGGGGCAGTCAAGAATCTATTCACACTTCTTCTACTGGAAGTCATTATAATGTGTTGTGGCAGCTACTGATTTTTATATTCAGTAATCTGTAACTAAGTGAAGAAATGGGACACATATCTAAGGTTACATAATGGTAATTTATTAGAACATTAAAGAACAATACAGTGGTGACAAATAGAGAAGTTTCAAAGAGAAATGTTAGCTTACCAGTCATTTCCCTGCTTTGAATCTGTTTTACATTCTTGAATCATTTTTATTTGTTTCACATTAGGAATTTTTTTATTTTTTAACCTCTTTCTGTGTTTTTACTGGTTTCTTGGGGTACGATGTCAATTCTGTTTTTAGTTTTTAAATTGGAAAATTCATACAGATGGATACCAGTAATCTTTCATATACTTGACACTGTACAAGTTAGTAACAACATCACACATTACGTCTACGAAATATTATTTCAGATTGTATTATTCCCTTTTTCTAATGACAATATAAAGGTAGAAAGTCATTTCACATTTTGTTGTGGTGAACATATTCATTTTCATCAATTTAATCTACTATTTCAAACTTGATTATTAAAAATGCACTAGAAGGTTCAGGAAAAGGTTAAGCTACACTCTTTACAATGAAAATGATGACCTTGCTGCATCAGGCGAAGAGGTGTTTGGACTGGAGGTGGTAAAGTGGACTGACAACTAAGGAGAGATTTGACTTTTTAAAATCCATTTGTGGAAACAAGCAGCACCCTATATGCTAGACCTATTTTTATCAAAATATTAAAAATATTTCAAGTTTCGCCTGTATAGGTTAATTTTCAGGTGGAACTGTGGGCATCATCTCAGCTATGAAATTAATTGCTTTTTTTTTCATTTTAAAGTTAATGAACATAATGTGCAGTCAAAGTAGATAACCTTCAGCCTCAAAAGACAGCTTTGTCCAGCTACTACATTAGCCAAAATAAGGAACAAGGGGCTTTAAGAATAATCAACTTTTTAAAAAATTCTTTTTAATTTTTCTTGCAGACTTAGTGTTCCTGAAAGTACACCTTTCACAGCAGTCTTAAAGTTTGCAGCAGAAGAAGTAAGTATAGAAATTGGAACAACCTATATGGAATACAGTTTAGCAGTATCTTTTTCAAAAGTCTTTAAATTGGGAGGCGCCTGAGTGGCATAGTTGGTTAAGCATCTATCTGACTCGGTTTCAGCTTAGGTCTGATCTTAGGGTCGTCTGATCGAGCCCCAGGTCTGCTTGAGTTTCTTTTCCCTCTGCCACCTTCTCTCTCTCTCAAATAAATAAATAAATCTTTAAAAAAAAAGTCTTTAAATTTTGCATGTACCCACCACATCGATACGGATCCATTACTAGGTTTATGCTATCAAAAAGTTAAGCCCTACTTACAGATGTAAGTGAAATGGAAGTTAAGACTTAAAAGAAGTAGGATGAATGAGTACAAATCTCTATTTAATGCAACAATTAAAAACTACAAGGAAAAGTTTTACTGAAATTGAAAAGGTTTGAGGATATGGGAATTTTTTTAAACAGCATTATTTTACAGTGTAGTCTGTAAACCTATTTTTACTCATTTTGATTATAGAATTAGAATTTTTTAATGTCTATCATATTTTCAAGTTTTGTTTGAGTATGTCAGCTGGTTGCTTTTAAATGTGTATAGTCTTTTAAAGCATTTTTTGGTTTTTGGTTCTTAAGAAATAAGATTTTTTTCATCCAGAGTTATCAGATGCATCCGTAGAGCAACTCTTTGGACATAACACTGTAAGAAGAGCTTGGTCTGATGGAAATGGCACAAAAATGTCACTTGGGGATTTTTAATTGTGTCATTAATTATCTGTATGACAGAGACAAGCCTCACAATTTCTCTTTTCAAATTTCGTATCCTGTAAAATGGGAATAATTAATATCTATCCTTCCTGCCTGATTAAATGATTTTGAGTAAAAATATAATTGTTTCACTGATATTTTGTGAAGTCAAAAGTGCTGTACAAATTCAGAGTAACTTAAATCCAAATGTTTTGATCCAGAATCTTCAAAAAAGTTTATATTCACAGAAGAATAATTTTAGTACCTAAATAAACTAGCTTAACCCATAATCCTACCCTGAATTTAAGCTATTAATGGAAAATCAGCCCACCCATCAGTACTTTTTTTTTAAAGATTTTATTTATTTATTTGACAGAGAGAGATCACAAGTAGGCAGAGAGGCAGGCAGAGAGAGAGAGGGAAGCAGGCTCCCCAATGAGCAGAGAGCCCAATGTGGGGCTTGATCTCAGGACCCTGAGATCATGACCTGAGCCGAAGGCAGAGGCTTTAACCCACTGAGCCCCCCAGGCGCCACACCCATCAGTACTTACAGGTAGATATTGTCTAGGACCGCTGACATTATTTATCATTCCTTCAGAATTGAACTGAAAAGTGGTAGTACTTGTTTTATAGTCAATTTTAATCTTTTCACCCATATAGAATAATTAAAAATAGGTAGGAAACAGCATTAGCATTACTTTCTACAGCACAGATCCCTGCAAGAAACATTCTTGGTCTGGGGAATAGGAGAGATCCCACAAGTTACAATTTAAAAAGTAGATCAATTTGAGCTATAATTAGTATCTTAAGATTTTATTTTGTTATATGTGTTCTTTGTAAGGTAAAGGCATTGTTGTGATCTTGGTCTTCTAATAAAAGTATAAAAAACAACAGACATGCAATAGAAAATAAACTTACAAATTTCACATAACTGCGTATACTTATTGAGGTTTTAATGTAACTTATAACCATTATGAATTGTGGGTGTTATACATTTAGAAAGGTTATGACTTCAAGGCAGCAATGAAAAGGTCTTTCACAAGATGAAACATAGGATCCCAAGATGAAACATAGGATCTTACAGTGAAAGCAAGTGTTGACAAAGTGAATCTGTGGATGTAAATTCCTAGTAAAACATCTTAAAAAATAAGAAAATTCCCCAATAAGACTAAGAATTAGTTTAAATATAAGTATTGAGTAGTCAAAACCTGAGAATAGCTTTTTAATATCCTAAATTACAAGATTTAGGGGGTCTGAGAAAGAAAAGAAATGAAAACTTAGGAGCATGAAATACTTTGCATCCAGAAGAAAACTTGTCAGTAGTGTAGGATGAACATAATAGTTGCTGAATTTTTCATCACTAGTAGTGATGCTTCCTCAGATTTCTGCTTAACTGTTGCTTCTACATTCTGGAAAAGGGAAAAATTATGTCAGCAGTTGCTTATGGTTTTTAATGTTCATAAATATGCTGCCACTGTATGGATGTGACTAAAATTATATAGCTTATCCTAAAATGGACATAATTGAAGAATAAGATACTCAGTATCTTTTTACTCAAAGTAGAAACTTTGTAATACTCAAGTTTTAGAAATCTGAGATGTCCTATAATTAATTTGGGTATTTGCTCAAAGTTTTCTTAAATATTAAAATCTCGGAGAAAAAAATAAAACCTCTATAAATAATTCTTGAAGTATTTTAATATTAAAGCACATTTTGAAGTTATTTTAAGTTAAGTTTATTTAAATTTTCTTAAATCCTTAAAAGGATATTTACAAATTAAAATGTACCGTATGGAGAGTAAAGTTATGTGTTTATTAGATACATAATCCAGTAACATGTTATGTTCTTAAATGCATAGTTTAATTTTTATTTTAAAACTTGATTCTTTAATTTATAAATTAAAATAAACTTTTAGTTGTTTTTCTTAACTATGTATATGTGACCATTATAAGTACCTGGAGCAGCATTTCCCTGAGTACTTCTCCAAGACCACTAGAACCACTAAAACAGCAACAA
Source organism: Procyon lotor (assembly GCA_028646535.1). Classification (NCBI taxonomy): domain Eukaryota; kingdom Metazoa; phylum Chordata; class Mammalia; order Carnivora; family Procyonidae; genus Procyon; species Procyon lotor. The sequence goes on along the minus strand of CM053605.1, from coordinate 111,848,443 downwards.
CAAAACCATGAAAAACTAGAATCTGTGGCCAAAGAGTATGGGAAATACTTCATTCACCATTTCCTTCTTGACATTAAATAAACTGTATTAGCTGCATTAAATTCATTTGATCACAAAACTCAATTATAATATCTATAAAACTAGTCTGTAGTGTAGAAGTACTTAATAAATATTTGTTAGATAAATGAATGAACCTTATGAATACATGAACACATTTTGACAACTGCCGGTCTCTAAAGAATTAAGAGAAGACTTCTCCCTTTAGCTACCAATAAGTTATATAGCACATTATATTGATTCAGAAAAACACATCTTTTATACCTCTGGAAGTAGATCAGTGAAGTTTTACTCTCACTGTAGGCCAAGTGGCAGTCACAAAATTGTCTAGTGGATATCATCTGAATCTACTTGAACTTAGTTGTTATTTCCTGGTAGCATAATTAGATTGTTCCAATCCTGTGAAATCTAAGTCAGCAATACATTCATATGAGAATTTGAGGAAGGAATTTGAGCTTTGGTTGGTCTTCCATTAAACACGAGAGCACTTGTTTGACCTTACTGTTTCTACAGAGAAATTTTAGGAATGTTCTAAGCAATTGTTTTATTTTTGATTATACAAGAGAGTTATATATGATAAAAGTAACGTGTAAGTCTGAAAGAACAGATTGATAGTGTTTTTTTTTGTAATGCTTGGTGTTCTAGATGTAGTGAAATGCAGTATTTAGAAAAAGATACTATTCATTATATATGAGCCAATTATTGTATTTTCTTTCTCAACATTATCTTAAAAGATAATTCACATTTTAGGATTATAGAATTGATTATATGTTTGCTAACCATCTCTTATAGTATGTATATAAATATATATTTTTATATAAACATTTCTAAAGATAAAAAATATTTTTTTTTCCTTTTTCTTCTTTTTAGTTTAAAGTCCCTGCAGCAACAAGTGCAATTATTACCAATGGTAAGAATTTGTTGTAAAACTATTTATTACCTCAGAGCTAGAGAAATTGTTTAAAAAGTCAGATTAATTAAAATCAACTTAAATATAAAAAGGCCAAAATTTATATCAACATAAATGATATACATAATTGTAAACACTAAGTCAAGTTTATTGTCTACAATGAGCTCTTTTCTGTTTCTTTATGCTTCTGGTATCGTATAGCACTTTACAATATCTTGTGTCCTTACCACTTCATGCCAGATTATTACTAAAAATAACTTTTCCCTTTATTTAACAAGGTGCATTGTTGTTTCTTAATAAGTTAGATGCTTTTAGAATATAGGAAGTTAAATGGCAATGTACTATAGCTTTTTATTGCTTTCCTACAGGAAACTAGTTCTTATAAGCTTGAAATAATGAGGATTTTATTCAATGAGATCTATAGTTTAAATTCTGAATATCTTAGAATACTAGTAATAATTGTGATGGAACCAGCTCTGTGAGAAGATTCTGAAATAAGATGAAGAGTAAAGATTGCAGGAAAGCCTTCACGGTCTTGGCAGAAATACAAGGTAGTATTTGTTGGTGCCTGCCAGTGGTTCGTGTGTAGCAGTTAGGACAGTCTAAGAGAAGATGGGTTTAATGCACAGTAGCATGCTTTAGTTTAGATACAACGGAATTTCTCATTCTGAAGCATTCCATATGCTGGCACATTGAAGTGTTTCTCTACCCGAAAAGAAAGCCAGACTACTTTCCGGAAAGTTTTAAATTTACAAATTAGCTGTTAAGAAAATGCTTTGTAAACTTTCATCAGGTGTTACTGCAACTTGAATTAAATGACTTTGTGGGCTCTCCTGGCCTCACAATTTTAGGCCTCGGGAACAATATGTACATGAGCGAGGACATACCTGAGGTGCTTTAGACTTTATTTTTCACTGGGTGTGGTGTGATAGAAAACATTGTCTTCTGTGGAATTTATCAGGATCCTGGCATCGACAGGTGTTCTTGTCTAATTCGGCAGTGTGTATAAATGCATAATAATAATGAATTTCAACAGGTAACTCATCTGAAAGGTTTGTCATTCCTCTTTTTGGATTTAAATTGTTTAGCTTGTGCCTATATATCCCATAGCGGCAAATCTCTTGTTACTATTAAACCATTTTAGTTTTAGAAGTAAAGAACTTAGATAATTTTATGGCTTATTTTCTAGATGGAATAGGAATCAATCCTGCCCAGACTGCTGGTGAGTATTTGTGTGAAAATCATGGAAATGTGGGTGGGGCTATGCTTGTCAATTGATACTGAACATGTGATTTATTCTGATTTATAGATACGATTTTTACCAGGATAATAGTTATTTTTTAGGTTTTATATAGGAGTCTTTTTTTTTTTTTTAAGATTTTATTTATTTATTTGACACAGAGACAGATCACAAGTAGGCAGAGAGGCAGGCAGAGAGAGAGAGGGGGAAGCAGGCTCCCTGCTGAGCAGAGAGCCCGATGCAGGGCTCGATCCCAGGACCCTGAGATCATGACCTGAGCCGAAGGCAGAGGCTTTAACCCACTGAGCCAACAAGGAACCCCTATATACGAGTCTTTAGCTATGTTTCTGAGTATCAGTTTTATATCCTTTTGGCTACAATGAAGAGAAAACCTCACTAATAAGCATTAAAGATGTTTAATACATGGAGCAAAAAGTGCCAGTAAGATCATATTCTTACGGGAATAATGATTTTGATAGTACATGGGAAGTGCTTACAAGTTTGCATTATTATCCATAGTGTGCATTCAGTAAGTGCTTACTGTTCTTTGAAAAAAGTACAGTCAGTTTATATTTCAGGGGACTTAGTCCACTATAGAGCTTCAAACTTAGTATTATACAGTGCTGTATGTTGATGTCCTAATAAGCAGGCAAAATAAAAGTAATCTTAAACTTTTTAATAGGCGCTTTATATTTTTTAGATGCACCTTTTTTTGGCTTATAATCTAATTACAGTGTTTTAAAATTAAGCATCCTTTAATACAATGTGATCTCAGTAGTTTAAATCATTCTAAAGTACTATAACACTTTTGTTATAAAGTATTATAACAAAATTATCTTGTCCTCATAAGGCCTTGGAATTGAAATTTAGCCAAATAGAAAATGAAAAATGATTTAAAATTGTAAATTTTTTTAAATCAGTGGTTTTAAGTATATAATCTTTTTATTAAAGATGATTGAAAATCATGAAGCATTTTATTGTAGAGATATCTTTAAAATTAGGTTTAAAGGTTTTATTTCTTCTTACTGTAGAAATGTTCAGTAGTTCATTAGTTTGAGTTAATGCTTATTGTAACATGCTACCTGCTGTATTACCTTAAAAGTTGAATTGTGCATATCATGGGGCGTGAAGAAAATTTCAGCAAGCAATTGAGCAAAAAGAGGTCAGATCAGGTTTCTAAACTTTGTCATTTGTGGTAATTTAGATTTACTATTCTTTCTGTCCTTAGATATTTTGTTGTATATTAAATTAACAAGTATTGATGATAAAATTACATTGTTGTTTGCTGAGTGTGTTAGCACTTTTGCGGCTAGTGTGATTTATCATTTTCAGACTTTTGGTTGGGTTGTGAAGATGTGAGAGGAATGGGAACAAGCCTTAAAAAGCATAGAGTCAGAATAAATAAGATAGATAGATAGCATAGAGTTAGATTCTGAAGATATTGAGCTTCTGTACCTATTTACACTTCTTTGTATCTCGTGTTCTGATTATTGTTGGAATGTTAAGATAACTTGTCATTTTTTGAATACCCAACTTTATATTTTGTTTGTTTGTGTAGGAAATGTTTTCCTGAAGCATGGTTCAGAACTGCGGATTATTCCTAGAGATCGTGTTGGAAGTTGTTAATATCTACTACTTGGAACATAGGGTGACCTCTCCAAATAAGTATTGGTATTGTTGTAAAACTGAAGTCAGGTATTTAAAACACTATGAAAACACCAGTAGTAGATGAAATAATGAAGGATGACTCTGTCCCTTCTTGTTATTCACACGCTTCCTGCGAAGAGAGACTGCTATGTGTAGAGGGTACCATCTCCACAGAAGATTGTAGTCTGTCATTGCTACCTCACAACACATCCAGGTAGTTCATTCGGGCTAAGTGGATTATCCAGCTGTGTTTTGTAAGTGGTGGATGCTTCTGATAACTCTTTCCGAGAACATTTGGAAAATTAAAGTTTACTGAATCTTTCTATTTGTCTGCGTTAAAATTTAAAAGGACTGTGGGTCATATGTGCAGTTTGCACACTTAAAAATAGTTGAATTCTTAATTGTTTATTGTTCATGATAAAGGATATAGACATAACAATGAATATATAACTATCTTAACTTTTTATTGTTTAGGTTTTTTTAAGTTTGAAACTATATCAGAAACCCCAAAATTGAATTTTTTTTACTTAGCCTTCATGTGTAAAATTGATGTCCCACACAAAAGAGTTTTAACTATGATCTTGCAGAATCCGGTACTTGGTGGGAATTGAGAATAAAGTAGAAGCGTTCTTTGCTGAGTTATGTATCCTGTATCAGTCTCTGAATACAACCTTTAAAATAGGAATCCTCGAGAAACTCTTGCCTTATTGAGGGTAATATTTCTAAATAGCATTCAGGAAGAGAGTATTGGAAAGATCTGGAATTCATAACATCTCTAGGAAATGCTAATTGGAAATGCTGATTATTATACTGATTAAAGACCCAGCGTTTAAGGAGATGCTAAGTTTAGCCACTGAAGTGAATAAGAAGTGAGGAAAGGGATCCTGGGGAAACCCCAATGACCAGTTTTCTAGTAAGGAGGAAAGAAACAAAAGACACCATGAAGGGGAACAGAAAGCTGTAGCAGAGCATCACAGAACAAGCGAACTGGATCGGCAGAAGTGCAGAGTGTGTTGTGGAGAACGAAAAGGAAAAGAAAATATCTGACACTGTCAGAAGGAGCAGAAGGCAATTAGAGAAAGCAAAATGTAGGCTTTGTCAACACACAGACTTCCAAATCCCCTTTATGATAATCTAAAGAACGATATGCATAAGAGAAGAGTTTGTTTGCCCTTACAGAGGAAACAATACCTACGCAAATCTTGAAAGATTAAATGAAGGCTCTTTGTGATTCAGCACCAGTGCTTGGCCTGCTACATTCTGGATGGTGAGCTCCCTGGAGGCAGGCTTTGTGTCTGTCTTGCTCTTTCTAGAC
>CM053605.1:111819391-111842774 GCA_028646535.1 Procyon lotor | reverse complement strand
GTTAACCGGAAATTTATGAATACCCATTCTGTGAATTTTTTAATTTAATTTAGATTTCCCTCCATCCTGTTTCCACAACAAAATCTGCCTGCTGGGTTACATAAGTTATGGTGTCCTGTGCCATAAAGTGATTTGTTTAATATTTTTGTTTGGTTGTGAAAGTTTTGTTATAGTAAGTCCTTAAATTAAAAGCATTTTCCTGGAGAACCGGACATTTTGTTATTAAATAAATGTGATCTGTAAGTTCTTTGTGCAGAATATTTTGCAGTAATAGTATTTTGCTTAAATACATTATTGGTACACAATATCATATAAAAATATATTTTGTCACACTGTAAACTGTATTGTCTACTCTTATTTCATTATTAAAGTTCCTAATCAGCATACCTATTGAGGCAGTGTGTAACAAATGTTGCAAAAAAAGTTGGGGGGCCTGCAAAGATGATTAGTCGCCATAGGTCATAGAAATGAATATATACTTCCAAATGTCAGTCCTTTTTCAGGAACAAAAAAGAGAGAGATCATAGTAATTGTGTAGGCCGGTAGGTTCCAAACCTAAGTGATTATCAGAGCCACTTAGAGAATTAAAAATTACAGATCTCTAGAAACTACCCATAAAGTTTTGAATCCTTAAATCTGGTCTGTCGTAGAAGAATCTCTGTTTATAAAAAGCAGTCCTGGTGATTCCTCTTGTGCAGCTGAGTTTGAAAATGATAAGGCCAACCTTTACTTTGTAGATGAACAAAATTAAGTCCAAGGAGTCAAAGTGACTAGGGTATGTTCTAGAATCTTGGAGTGTACATTCCACTTCTTGGTTCTCTAGTAGCTGACAAAGTGCAGAGGTACTAGCTAATAGTCTCTCTCACTGGTAGTAAAACCTCATTTTAAAGTGTTTCAAAATCCTGGCCGGTTAGCTCAGTTGGTTAGAGTGTGATGCTGATAAAGTGTTTCAAGTACAATAGTTTTTGTGGATATTTTATTTAAAATTAGTTATTTAAAAGAAAAGTTAATGGCAAGAAAATTCAGTCCCCTTTAAGGCCCCCTCTCCTCAAATTAAGATATTAAAAATATCTACCATGTCTTTTTCAAAAGGCCTTGAGATATTTTTGAACTTGGAAACATTAATACACTTTAATGGAGCAATTCTAAATTGACAAGTGTTCCCAAGGCCATTTATAAAGTGGTAGATTACATAGGTAAATTGTGTATATATGTACGTATGTGTGTCTATATTCATATGTATATTTACATAGTACTTATATAGTTTGTGGTCATGTGTATGCACACATGTATATGTGATTTACATATGTAATTTACCCAAAAGAAATGTATTGAATATCTGTGTGTCAAATATTTATTTATTCTTGGCAACAATCCAAAATTATCCCCATTTTACAGAAAAAGAAAGGCATAAGTAGGTTGAGATTTGAATTTGATCCCTTTTATGACTTTGGAACTCTTCCCTATCCTACAAGGAGAATTTTTTAGTATCTTTTTTTCCTCCATAATATACCAAATCTGTGTCTGTGTGGAATTATAAATTTAAAAATATAAAAGAAAATGTCTAGAACTTTGATTCTTATTTCAGAGTGCTTAATATGTGGGTAATAATCATGAATGGCATTACTTTTCAAAACCTGGTGTAAATTTGATGGTGTAAATATGGTAAAATTATAGGACATTAAGTAAAAGTCAATCAAAGATAATTAAGATTCTGGTGCTACTCCATAGGTTGGCACAGTGGGAGCAGGACTGTGGCACCATATTCATCAGCTCCATCAGACAATTTATGTTCCTATAGTATGTATCATGCAGATGCAGCTACAAGATTGGTAACCTGCTCTTCCTACCAAACTGTTGCCCATAAGCCCCCCCATACAGAAATTCTGTAACTACCCTCTAATAGTACTAGAGATAGATAAATCATTATTTTAATCAGGCTATATCATTAAACCATTATTGGAAATAAACATTCTCAAAAGGTTTAGTCTATCTAATCTATTAACTACAGCCTCCAAATTGCCTAAGTCAGGTATTTGGAACTCATTAGAATTTTTTTCTTTCTTTTGCCATAGCAAACCCATCACAAGATTCTATTGATTCCATTTACAAAACTCTATCTCAAGATTACTGTAATTAAAGCCCTCAGCCTCTCATAAATGCTACTAGAAAAACTTCTAATCTCTCCGTTCCCTCTTTCACATTTGTAAAGCAGTTTTTGGCATGGAAATACAATTGTGTAGTTCCACTAGTGCAAATCCTACTGAATAAAAATCTCCAAATGACATGTGAGACCCTTCACGAACTGCTCTATGTTCAGAGTCATCTGTTACCATGACTGATGCGTACTGCAGCCACACTGAACTACAAATACTTAGTGTTTCCATTGTGCCATGATCTCACACCTCCATGCCTCTCCTTTCTCCAGTGGTCTTCCTGAAAAACCTAGGACTGACTCTTCAAGTTTAAAAGGCATGGAGCCTTTCCTCACTCCTCCCAAGCAAAGCGAGGTGTTTAACTCCAAGCTACCATTGCATTTTGGGCGTTCCCCCATTGTAGCAATTATTAAATGCAGAGTTTTCATATTTGTCTCTGATTTATTTTTTTTTCAAAGATTTTATATATTTATTTGAGAGAGAGAGAATGAGAGACAGGGAGCATGAGAGGGAGAGGTCAGATGGAGAAGCAGACTCCCCGCTGAGGAGGGAGCCCTATGTGGGACTCGATCCGGGACTCCAGGATCATGACCTGAGACCAAGCAGTTGCTTAACAACTGAGCCACCCAGGTGCCCTGTCTCTGATTTAAAGTATAAATTTTATAAAAGTGTAAGATTGTGACTGAAACAGGATCTCCAAATTACCTTGCCTATAATAGATAATAAGTACTTTATGATCAAAAGACTATGTACAAGAATAAAAAATTTGAAAATTGCAACAATTTGTGGCTCATGCCTAATGACTTCTTTTGCTAAAATATTTGGTTAATGAATATATTTCTCACTATTTCTTATAGTAGAGAATTTACTCGACTCAGAAATGAATTAATCCCTCTTCTAAGAGTGAAAAGCATTCTCCCATTTTTAACAATATATTAATTATTAGCTGTATCATGGGAATTGCTAAATGCTGGAGATAAAATATAATCAAGAGTCACTTTTCTTGGGTTCCTCAAAATTTACACATTTCAGAAGCAGCAAAATCTACTAGAGATGTACAGAAATGAAGATGTTTATCAAGCCCTTTTTTAACAAGCTGGGCACAGTGCTAGGTATTTCACTAGCATGATCTCATCTAGTCCTTAATCTCTATAAAATGCTGGTGTTACATTTTTTTTTCTTTACTGTTAAGAAAGCCAAGATTTATGTTAATGTGTCAAAGTTAGAATGAAATTGGCTCCTAGGGTTGTAGGATTCTAAAGTCTACCCTGCAAATTATTACATGTTTGCTATCATTTTCCTAGAATTATATTGAAATATTTTTCCAAAATGAAAAAAGGTGCTTCATAGGTTGCTTTTGAACATTTCTGTGATCTCACTTGGCTTGAAAAATTTAACATTCAATAATCTGTATAGACACACTGAGACTCTTTTTCAGTTTATATGTATATATAGATACACACAACAAAGAATTTTGAACATTCGAGAAGTAGGTTTATGGCTCTATAATCTGCTTTGCTGTACAGAGGGTGTTGTGGTAATTTTGTCTTTGGATGCAAAACAGCGGCCAAGGTTGGCAGACAAACGCGGAGAGCCAGTTTTTGGCATAAATCTCTGATTTTCTGGCAAAACTCGTTAGCAATGTAAAAACTGTTATTGAGAGCATATTGTGATGATACATCATGTCAATATTTGTTTGGCTGTGTAACACTGTGGATTTAATAAATTAATTCTTAAATGTACCATTTACAACTGATGAGCTGTTTTAGAAATAAACTCTATGTGGTATGTGTCAGTGCCACAAACATTTTGATATCTCAAGGACTTGCCTCTCTGGTTTTCTAGATAAATCTATGGGTGGGTTAGGACTTCTCCAATTAGCCTTCAGTGTGCAAATTACGCAGGAATGAATAAGTAAATGAGTGAGTCACAGAGGTCTTAAGCCTTTGTGACTTCTGCCATATCATCTGCTAGAGTGTTTCACTCAGCATTCTCAGTTTGGGCGTAGAGTTAGAAAATGCCTAAAAAAAATTGTTGAATTAGTAAATCATTTTTTCTTTACTTATTTTCTTGGCATGTGAGAGAGGTATACTTGGCACTTTGAGCCTAAAACCTACATTGTAAAGGAAAAATCACTATTCTTCCTAAAAAAAAAAAAAAGAGTACATGTGGATAACTATTATTTCTTGAGTTTCTAGTATGTATTAGGCACTAAGTTTTATGTTTTACATTCTTATTTAATCCTCTTAGGAGTCTATGAGATCAATATCTTTCTACCATACTTTGGATTTTTAAGAAGCTGGATCTTTCAACGAAATTTGGTACTTTCCCCAAGGTTCTACAACTACTGAGCAGTAAGGTGTCAACCCTTACCTGTGAAGCCACAGGACATACACTCCTAGCCACTGCACTGGTCTTAAGCCTTTGTGCAGCGGGGAAGGAGAGGTAGGGAGCCCTGGGACATTAGCCTAGTTCAAAACCCGGAAAGCTGGTGCCTCCCTCTGGCCACCTTCTGCCTCTCTCTCCAGCTTCTTCTTCCTCATTCTCCAGGCCTCTCCAACCCCTCCATGTATCTTGAAGACCATGAGAAAAGAGGGTGACATGAATATGGTTGCATCAGTATTTCTTCATATTGCTTCATAGCTACCTACCTGAAATTTTTTCATTTCTCTTTTCAGTAATCCACCAAGGACGAGAACATGAATTAGACCAGCTCACTGCCCTTCGGAATTAAAGTCCATGCTCCTGGGGCTTGGAGAGCAGGCTGTATGGACAGCAGTTTCTAGAACTTCAGCCATCTTTCGTAGGTCTCATTGGATGTTTTCATTCCTTGTTTAAGGCCTGACAAATCCCCATTACAGCTTTGGACTTAGAAAACTTTAGCCTCCACCAGATTATTTAAATGGCATCTAGTAAAGAGTAGAGGATCCCTGAGGCCAAGGTCAGTGGACCTGGGATAGGTAAGAAACTATATGAAGCAAAAAAAGGTAAGGCCAGGAAGCAAGGTAGTAACCAGAGGAGGAGGACAAACATAGGCAAAACTTAGAATTCAGGAATGAAGATGGAATTAGAAATTCAAAACTGGAAGACTGGTCCACAATCAGAAATCTCATGGGTAACAGAAAGGTCAAGGCATAGTAGGTATTTTGGGGTATGAAAGTGGCAAGGGCAGTGGGTAAACTCATAGAGGTGTGTCTCAGAGGGTGTTCAGAAATTCGAAATTGAATTTGACACAACTGCTTTCCTAGCCAAAAAGCAGAAGGAAATCTGAAGTCAAGGACCTGATCTATTTGGTCCCTGCTGGTGAGAAGCAAAGACCCATGTTGGGAAGATGCTTAAATAGGTTACTATCATATAGTGTGGTATTGGAACAGATACAGAGGATGAACATAATTACGCTTTTTAGAAACTTCACTGGAAGTAAGCTATAAGTAGAATAACAGTATCTTCAAATTAGTTTTTAACTGAAATTGTTCTTGTAATATCTAGAACGAACAAGTTAATACCAATGAAACAATATGATGTCTAAAGTAAGAAATACCATTTTTTTTTTAAAGATTTTATTTATTTGACAGAAACACAGCAAGAGAGGGAACACAAGCAGAGGGAATGGTAGTGGGAGAAGTAGGCTTCCTGCTGAGCAGGGAGCCCGACGTGGGGCTCGATCCCAGGACCCTGGGATCATGACCTGAGCCGAAGGCAGACGCTTAATGACTGAGCCACCCAGGTGCCCCAGAAATACCAATTTTTAAAGTGTAAGCCTATATATTAGTTTGCTATTAAAAAAATACCAGAAGCTGAGTGACTTATGCAACAGAAATGTATTATTTCACAAACAGTTCTAGAGCCTAGAAGTCTGAAAGCAAGGTGTTAGCAGGGTTCTGATGGCTCTGAAGGATAGACCCATTCCAGGCCTAATGGAACTCTGCTCCATGTCTCTCTGCATCGTCTTCCCTCTATCTTTATCCGTCTCTTTGTTCTAATTTTTCCTTTTTTAAGGGTACCAGTATATTGAATTAGGACCGACACCAATGACTTCATCTTAACTAAACTAATTATATCTTCAGTGACCCAGTTTCCAAATAAAATCACCTTCTGGGGCGCTAGAGGTTAGGATTCCAAAATATCGTTTTGTTTTGTTTTGTTTTGTTTTGTTTTGTTTTGTTTTGTTTTATTTGCAGGTGGTTGAGGAAAAGGATACAATTTAACCTCCCATAGCCCACCTCATGCTGCTGGTCAGTTGCATTTTCCCAGATAAACCTATAGGTGAAATTTGTGAATTATACAATGTGCCCCCTCCCCTAGGCAATCCTTGCATGTGTGAATACAATTCATAAATGCAATCAGAAATTTACAAATAAAGCTCCATGATTTAAATTTTTTTTTATAGATTTGATTTACTTATTTTGACAGAGAGAGACCACAAGAGAGAGAATACAAGCAGGAGGAGTGGGAAAGGGAGAGGCAGACTTCCCACTGAGCAGGAAGCCTGACAAGGGGCTCGATCCCAGGACTCTGGGATCGTGACCTGAGCTGAAAGCAGATGCCCAACCAACTGAGCCACCCAGGTGCCCCAAAGCTCCATAATTCAAAAAGTCAACTGAATCCCTTGGAGTAAGTAGAAGGGAAAGTGAAATGCATTTTAATTCCCAAATTTCACCTTAGCCTCTTCCAACACTCCACTGCCTATGCTGATAGAGGACCACAGCAGTCAATGACACTGAGTTTCTTTTCTTTAGGCCCTCGGCTGGACACACACAGGGCACAGCAATGCTCTAAAGGCCCACAGTTAAAGGAACGGAAGTTCTGGCCCATAATTCAGACACCTTCATGATTAGTCGTCCCCCAGTAGTCATCAGCTTGAGTTTTTGACAGTGGCTGAAAGGTCATATCCATGAGATCTTTTAGCTTGGTGTTTCACTGAATACAACCATACCATTCAAACAAATGAAAAATTGGGGTGGGGGGATTGTTTTTCTTTTCGTAGCCAGATTACTTTCCATGGCCTACACTACATTACAAAGATGCAACAGACTGTATCCATCATTCAACTACCCATTTGGTACCAAAAAAATATGTGGGCATCCAAACTATCCTCTAAAAAATCCAAGTGTAAGCAGGGAGAGGCTGTTAACCAGGACACTTCATATTAAATGGGAAATGGAAGCAGCAGAGCCAATTATAGGTACATTTCTGCTCATTGAAAAGACTTCAAAATAGAAGGTTCTTTAAAAAAAAATCTGCCTCTAAAGGCTTTCTTTTCAGTAAAACTGGAAAAAAAATATATATGATAATCCATATATAAAAAAGAACATCCATCCCGCCTGCCAAAGTAATCGTTTTCTTCCTCTTACCAGATTCCAGACGCAGGCTAATCGCCTCTCCAAGGTGCTTTGTTGGAGGCGTTCTAAATAAACCACTCTCAGTGGCCCTCTTCAGAGCAGCTCCCCCTAGGAAGCCGCCATTGAGCCTTGAGACTATAATTTGTTTCAGAGACTCAGAGCAAAATACATTCTTTCCCGATCTCTAAACTTGATAATTAAGTGTGTTTAGTTAGAGTTAAAAATAAAACAAAGTGGAAAGTTACCCAGGTGCAAGTTATTCACCTGAAGTGATGGCAGAACAGAGGAGGGGGCAGAGTTCAGAAAGCAAATACACTTTGGGGGCACGTTGCAGATTCCTGACACTTGGCTGCAACTTTGTCTAATGAACCTCTTACTTCTTCACGACAATCCACTCATGTATTTATTTTATGGATGTTGAGAGGAATGGAATGACTTATATGCCAAGTAAATGGGAGAAGTGGGAATCAAATCCATGCTTGTTTGACTCCAAAGCTTACACTCCTTTCACTCACTTCTAGCAATTGAGGCACAGGAAGAGACTGTGCAGAGCATGCCAATTTAACTTTTTAACCCATCACCAAGATCCTTCACCTTTTGGTCTCTGGTGTCTTTTTTTTTAAGATTTTATTTATTTACTTGACAGAGAAAGAGAGATCACAAGTAGGCAGAGAGACAGGCAGAGAGAGAGGGAGAAGCAGGCTCCTCGCTGAGCAGAGAGCCCAATCCTAGGACCCTGAGATCATGACCTGAGCCGAAGGCAGAGGCTCAACCCACTGAGCCACCCATGCGCCCTGGTGTCTTTATCAGAATTCTATCTCTGCTACATCTCACCCTCTACCCTGATCCATAAACCCTTTGCGGGCATTCTTATATCCATTCTTTCGGTCATGCTCTTCTTGCCCACAATGTCCCAATCTGTTCTTCTCTATCTGCAGGGTTCTAAACTAGGTGCAACGCCACTCCCCTAGGAGATGTGCAGAAGCGGGTATGCCATTGAGGGCTCTGTCACAATGGGGGCACTACCAGAAGCAAGCTCCCGGAAGCTGGAGCCACTAAGCAGTCTGGAGAGCCATGCTGTATGGATACATCCTGCTCTGGAAAACGTCCCTAGAATCCCACTGAGAGCACAGACCCTGAATTTAGTGCATCGCTCCAGCACCACCTACTGCGTGCCATGTAGGATATCCCACATGCTTGGACCTTCTCGGGAATTCAGGAGGACTTCCTAGGTATTAGCCTGTGTGTTTAGTGCCAAGCAGTTTGAATTTAATTATTAGTTATCTTTTCATATTACATTTATTCTCTCTTTATGCTGCTTGAGGGAAGGCACATGTTATATGTTTCTTTCATCACAATTGCAATAGCAAATGTTTATATAGCCTACATAGCATGTATTTGCCACCCACCGTTTTAAGAGTTTTATGCACCATCTCGATAGCACTACAGAACGTTATTTTTGTCTTCATTTTATTGACAGATAAACTGAAGAACAGAGAGATTGAGTAACCTGTATCAGTCACACAGTTAACAAGTGTTGGGGGCTGTGATTCAAACCTGGAGATTTGGCCTCTTAACTACCAAATTCGATAGCCTTTTCTAAAAAACCTTGTCCTGAGTACCTAGTATAGATCAAATACAAAAACTTTGGTCTTTAGGAAATATTGATAGAATTCTGGAGTAACATACAGAAGATCCAAAGAGGGGAACTTAACCCAGTGAAGGTGATAAAGAAGGCCTCCCAAAAGGATTAACTACATACATCTGGAGGATCAAGTTCAAGGTAAGGAGCAATGGAAAATGAGGCTGAAGAGCCGCAGAGACCGATCATGGAGGAGTCCTACCAATTAGCTTAAACCTAATCTTACAGATAGGAGGTTTTAAGCAAGTGGCTACCCAGTCAAGTAAGAGTTTGGCCAATATCCCCTTGGCATCTGTGTGAAGATGATGTGAGATTAACAGCAATGATGGCTGTCAGGGAGCTGTGGTAGTGTAGAGGAAGGAAGGTGGTTGAGGACGATGATAGTCATGGCAATAAGGATGCAGGCCTGCCTGAACTAGGACACCACTGTCTCTGCCATGGCCTGATGTCTTGTCTCTCCACACCTTTCATTCACCTTTCAGCATCCACCTAGTATCGCCCCATACAGCCCTTACACTTCTGCCTGGGTAAGTGGATTGTCCTGTATTCCTTATACTCAAACAAGGAGTGTGTTGAGTGTGTTCATGTGTTGAGATGAACACTAAACCAGGGATCCTAGTATCTAGGTTCAGTGCTAGTGTTGCTTTTGATTACTTGTGTCCCTTGACCTCTATGGATGTATTTCATTATCTGTATGAATGGGGGTAGCTTTGAAAAGGCCACAAAATGTCAGAGAGGAAGATGTCCATAGCTTTTTCAGGGATAAATGTTGCTTATCTCCTGAACACTAAAGGTTATTTCATTATAATCCTAGAATGTGTCTAAATGTTTTTTTTTCTTATTTTGAAAGAGACTCTCCCATTTTATCACTTTGCCTAAAACAAACATCATTATGATTACCTTTTAATCGGCAAACTAGCCAAGCTGTGCCCTTGGTTCACTTCTTTGGAAATTCCACAGAAGTCAGTGGGATATGGACTGATTAACTGAGGGCTGAGCCTGGCCTGTGCTCCTGTGTGATTAGCATGGCAGGGGGCCAGACAGAACTTGGGAAGCAAAGGGCTGCATTTGCGTGAGCAGTGCCCCTGGAACATAAATTTTAAAGGGGAAGCATGGGGGAAATAATAGTTCTACTAGACTTGTCTGGTCTTCTGTTTTCACCTCAGCCTACCAACTATGCTTTTCTGTAAACAGTACAGAGAAAGATATCTGTAAAAAAAAAAAAAATTACACACACACACACACACATATATATGGAGGAGGGGGGGTGTGGATGTGTGTATTCTGTGTGTTTGTTGTGTCTGTGATGTCTGTGTAATGTGTGTGTGTATGCCAGTGTTCAGGGCAAAATGAAGATTGGAAGGGAATTCAGTGATAACACAAGTTGCCCTCACATCCCCAGGGAAATCACACAGCGGGTCTGTCTCAAACCTTAACACATTTTTCATAGTTAGCGGTTTATGCACCTGCGTCCCCACGCACACTGCATGCGACTGCAGCCCAGCCTCTGTGTGTTCTCGCTCTGTACCCAGCATGGTCCCTGGCACACAGAAAGAGATCAAAATTTGTTGAGTGGCTTGTGATCAAATCAACCCAACGTTGGTAATTAATGTGGAGCAATTGCTTCTTCTTGTTTTTGTATGCTGCTCCAGGAATTTCTCTCAAGCAGGGAAAACAAAATTGTTTTTGGTATATATGGTGAGACAGTGTTTAATCCTAATATGTAAGGGTCTTTGCAACTCAATAAAGAAAAGAGCACTCACTGATGAATAAAATTCATTAAGAGATGAATTCAAATAACTTATAAGTATATTTCAACATTTTCAAACTCACTAGAAATCGGAGATGCAGAATAATACAAATAAGATGCTATTTCATCTATCAAAATCCCAAAGATTAAAATTCAAAGATGATACTCAGTTGATAAAGATGTAAAAAAAAATAAATAAACTCTTACACAGGGCTGGTATAAATAGGAAGTGATTCAGTCTTTCTGGAGGGCCACTGGTAACATCCTCAGAAGTCTTAAATATCTCCTTTTACCCTGTATTTCCATTTCCAGGAATTTATTGAATGGACATAATCAGAGATGCAAAGGAAAGTCGTTTTTTTTTTAAGATTTTATTTATTTACTTGACAGAGAGATCACAAGTAGGCAGAGAGGCAGGCAGAGAGAGAGGCAGAAGCAGGCTCTCCACTGAGCAGAGAGCCCGATGTGGGGCTCCATCCCAGGACCCTGAGATCATGACCTGAGCCAAAGGCAGAGGCTTTAACCACTGAGCCACCCAGGCATCCTGCAAAGGAAGGTTTCTGTACAAGGATATTCACTGAAGCATTACATACTAAAATAACAGAAAACGAAAAGGAGACAATCTAAATGTTAAACAATAGAAATTCAGATATAATATTGTATTATGCAAAAACTATAGTAATGCCATTGGAAAGTATTCACAATATAATATTAAGTTAAATAAAAATAGAGTACAAGACTGTACATATAATATACCAAATATTTTCCACCTGCTCAAATTTTAGCAACAATTAGATGATTTAAAAAATTTTTTTTAATTTTTGTATCATCTAAATTTTCTATAAAGAGCATATGTTCCCTTTGTGTGTGTGTGTGTTTAACCTTAATTTTTAAAAGTTACTGTTATCAACTATGCAATGCCAAAAGAATAAAGATTGTCGAGAATATATTAAGATTTTGGAGATCCTAAATGTTTAATATATTACCTCTACATATTTACTCAAGAGAAAAATGCCAGCTTTTCTCTCTTTCTTCTACTTCCTTTCACAGTTCCTAATGCTTCAGTTGCTTGCTGAGTATCAAATCAGCCAATATTTTTCACTTTGTCAGAAACTACTACGAAAGGCATTTTTTTTTAATTAATTTTTATTAACATATAATGTATTATTTGCCCCAGGGTACACGAAAGGCATTTTTTGATCTTTTTTTTTTATACTTAGGTATTTCATCAGTTTGATGCGATTGTAAATGGCATTATTTCTCAATCTCTCTTTTTTATTTTTATTTTTTAAAGGTTTTATTTATATATTTGACAGAGAGAGAGATCACAAATAGGCAGAGAGGCAGGCAGAGAGAGGGGGGGAAGCAGGCTTCCCACTAAGCAGAGAGTCTGATGCGGGGCTCAATCCCATGACCCTGAGATCATGACCTGAGCTGAAGGCAGAGGCTTAACCCATTGAGCCTCCCAGGCGCCCCTCAATTTCTCTTTAGGATAGTGTATAAAAATTCGACTGTTTTTGTGTACTAATTTTGTATCTTGCAACCTGAATTCATTTTTTGGTTATACCAGTTTTTTAGTGGATTCTTTAGGGTTTTCTATACAAAATATCATGCCGTGTGCAAACAGAGATAGCTTCATTTCTTACTTTCCAATGCCTTTTATTTCTTTTTCTTGCCTAATCGTTCTGTCCAGGACTCTAGTACTATGCTGGATAAAAGTACTGAGAGTGGGCATCTATGTCCTGCTCCTGATTTTAAAAGAAAAGCTTTTAGGGGCACCTAGGTGGCTTAGTTGGTTAAGCATCCAACTCCTGATCTAAGTTCAGGTCTTGGTCTCAGGGTCGTGGGCTCATGCCCTGCACTGGGCTCCAGTGTGACCCTTACTTAAAAAATAAATATTTAGGAGTGCCTGAGTGGTTCAGTCAGTCAGGCATCTGCCTTCAGCTCAGGTCATGATCCTGGGGTCCTGAAATTGAGCCCTGCATCAGTCTCCCAGTTTATCAGGGAGCCTGCTTGTCCCTCTCCCTCTTCTGTTCCTCCTGCTTGTGTGCTTGCACACACTCTCTCTCTCTGTGTCAAATAAATAGATAAAATCTTTAAAAAGGTAAAATAAAAATAAATAAATAAGTAAACAAATAAATAAAGGAAAAGCTTTCAGTTTTTCACCACTGAGTATGATGATCGTTGTGACTATGTCTTATATGGCCTTTATATGTTAGAGTTACATTTCTTCTACACTCAGTTTGTTGAGTTTTTCTTATGACTCAATGTTCAATTTTGTCAAGTGCTTTTTCTACATCTATTGAGATGATCATATGATTTTTATCCTTCATTTTGTTAGTGTTTTTTTTGTTTTGTTTTTGTTAGTGTGGTTTTTCACAGTGATTGATTTGCTGATGTTGAACCATCCTTGCATCCTGGAATAAATTCTACTTGATCATTTTTTTTGTCTTTAACCAAATGATTATTTTTTATTATTAACTAATATATGTGCATAGAAATTTTTTCTTAATATTGAAATGTGTAAAGAACAAAGTAAATATTTCCTGTAAACTCATTCACAAGTTGTTTTGATGTTGGTGTTTACAGTTGACAGTTACTCATTTTTAAGTAGTATTTGGTGAACATGTCTATATTCTAAGGCCTCCTCTAGGCACTGAGGAGGCATTGGCATTATCATATCCCTAACCCTTAAAGACTTTCAATTTTAGTAGAGTAAAAAATAAGAATAACAAAAAGTGCATAAAATAATATTAGGAAATAATAAGTGCTAGGAACAAATAATACTGGAGGATAGGAGAAAATAAATGATGTGAAGGGTGGTATTAGTTAAGGTGGTCAGAGATGGCTGTCTTCAGGGTGTATTATAAGCTCAGAGACATGAATAATATGAAAGAACATGTTCATGATGGAGAGACAAGCCTGCCAGAGGGAATATGAATCCATATGGATTCATATGAATCCATGAATATGAATATGGATTCATATTCCCTCTGGAGGGAGGGAAGCAGAGGGAAAAATGGATCCAAAGTCCATGAGGCAGAAGCAAAGTTGGCATGTTCCAGGAACAGTAAAAGGGCCAGTGTGACAAAAGTAGCGGCCATGGGGACAAGAGCAGGACAAAATGAGGTCAGAGGAGCATCCAGATCATAGAATCTTTGCTAAATTCTTTGGATTTCATTCTAGTGCTATGGGAAGCCATTGGAGCTTTTAGCGGGAAAGTGATATGATACAGTTTGCATTTTTAAGGAATATGGTGGTTCTGTGGGGAGACTAAACCGTAAGAGAGAAGGAGTATAAGAAAGGAAGAGTACCACTCTGGACTCTTGCATCCGTGCAGGCAGTAATAAGATCACTTGGATTAGAAATGAAGGTGATGAGAAATAATCTTATTCTTGACATATTTTAAGTGTAGGCTCAACAGAATCTGTTGAGAAAAAGAGATGAATCAATGATGATTTCTTTATTAAATCTGAACTGTATGGAAAAGAAAGGATTTTTAGGATTTGACATTGACAGTCTCAAACATCTCC
Organism: Procyon lotor; assembly: GCA_028646535.1. NCBI lineage: Eukaryota > Metazoa > Chordata > Mammalia > Carnivora > Procyonidae > Procyon > Procyon lotor. The sequence goes on along the minus strand of CM053605.1, from coordinate 111,828,351 downwards.
CTAGAAAGAATGCTTACTTGGTCTTGCTATGATCTCTTTTATATTATTAGTAAAATTGGTACTGGTTGAGATTTATCATTTGTAGTGAGTCTGATTGGACTAACCCTTCATGTTAGCACACTGGTGTTATATTTTTCCATGCTTTACAGAGGAAGAAATTAAGGAGCAGAAAGTTAAACAACCTGCTGTAGGTCTCACCACAAGTTAATCATGAGTCACGGTTTGTACCAATGAACTCCGACACATTTTTCTTAGTGCTAAATGGAGAATTAGCTTTCTATCTTTGACCTTTAAAATGGGCTTATACTTCCAAGAATATTACTTAGTACTTCAGAGAGGGGACAACTGTGAGAACCATGAAGCCTATGACTATGAAATGTTATCAGATACACATACATATATATACATACATATACATATGAGGAACATATTTCTGCCTATAAAAATATTGGAAGTCTGAATAGTTTTGGCTAGCTATTCCCTTTGTGTACTGCATTTCCAAATAAATTCACCACAAGGAACAGGAGTTGCCTGATCTATGCAGTGATTTATAATAAAAGGAGAGAACATCTGATTTGTCTCAGCTTTTGAAGTAAGGCACATTTTTATTAAGTTGTGCTTGACAGAAGCAGTTAAAATTTGGCACTACCATGAATCTTTTCTTTCTGCTACAGACTTTATTGACATGTTGGGATGGATTTATCTTTTTACTGAAGGGAGATTGTCAGAACATTTATGGGCTGTGGTTATTTGTGAATTTCTTTACCTTGACTTTCCATTATTTGCACATATACTTTCATATGTAAATAAAAATTAAATTTATTTTGTAAAGATTTGTCTTCATTCCAAACATTGATTTATCCTTCATAATTTCATTGAGTACTATTGATCCAAGGTGTCTGTACTTTCCTTTTATCCTTGATTTGGGGCCAGACATGACACAGATATTTCTAAAACTTGGAGAACAATCTCTGTTATCAGGTCAGTCTTACTTTTCAGCCTGGAGATGTCACCTTGGAGCTTTATATGGAGAAGTGATGTTGCATAATTAAAAAGACAGATTTGGATTCAAATCCTGGATTATTTTTGTTTCTTTTTAAATAAAATAATTTTAAGAAATAATGACACCAAGCATGAGCCAATATATGTGGAAGTACCTGGAAAAGTTCTTAGTAAATATTAGCTTAATTTTTTGTCCTATCATTGTCTCTCTTTGCCCTCACCTTCTTCCCAACAAAACAAACAAGGATTGTATTTTTTCTGTCTTGTAAAAACCATTAAAAGTTAGATATTCATATTCTCATTTCAAAACATAAGAACATCTTTCATTTCCTTACCATCTGTACTCCCATTAAACCTCTGAATTACACATTAAATTTTCTGGGATGTTATTTTTTTTTAAATTTCTCTGGCTAAGTAAATGTTTATCTTATCCCTTCTTATTTCTATTTGATTATTTTTAAAAATGCTGTCTCCTATTTTTAGGATCCAAGAAAATACACATTACCAGTTATGGTGGAAATATGATTATCTATGAAATAATCATTTTGTAATAAAGGAAGCTGACTGGAGTGAGGTCTCTTTGGCACTCCATGTGCTTTTTTTTAAAGACTTCTGGTAAACTGTCATGGATATTGTCCCCAATGGACAAGAATTTCTCATTATTTAGCACTGTGAGTCACTCTCACTTCCAAACTGAGGTATAAAAAAAGCCCTCTTTGATTCCATTATATCTCTAGAGTAGGCCTATGTTAGATGGAGAAATCACAAGTGGTAGGCAACATAGATTTCTAGGTCATTCCATTAAGGATGGCTGTCTTTGAGTCATTGGATGAGTGGAAAGCTCTGCATGAGGAAGAAGTAGATTCATGTTGGGTTCACTCTTAAGTGTTTGGTGTCATATCACAGACAACAAGCCAATCTGTCTTGACTAAAGCCCTAAGTGGAGATATATTTGTGAAGGTGAATAATTCATTCAGAAAACTTTCACTAACTATTTACATTGGGCAGGAATTGTGCTTGATGCTGTGAAGTATAAAAGAAAAACTGAACAAAATCTAGAACCTGGCTGTAGGAGCTGGTGTTCTAATACCGCCGTCTTAAGTTTCATTGATTTATTTAAAGTCTTCTAAAGTATCTTTACACACTCAATTTCACTTGATTTTCACAAGAACCCTGTTACTATTTTCAGTCCACAAATGAGTTAACCCAAATCCGTAGAGCAATCAAGTGAGAAAAACAGAACTTAAATGAGATCTTCCAATTTCTGCCTCTTCAGATGTGCCAACCAAGTTCTAGACTTCTATTGAGTGAGCTGTCCTTGCAAGCAGGCATGGTGAAGGGAGGAGCAGAGTTTTTTGGGCTCAGAGATTTTGCTACTTGGGGCTGTAGTTTTGAGGGTGAACACAATTCTCCCAGAAAGATTTCATTACAACAATGAAGTTTTCTTTTTTCTTCATTAACAAGGATATGGAGGAACACGAAAGACATGTAAGAATGAAGACTTTAAGGTCATTTCTCATTATATGTAAAACCTCCTAGATGGAGCATTTGCCAAATACATTTTTTTAAGATTTATTTGAGAGAGAGAGAGCATGAGCAGGGAGAGGGCCAAGGGAGAGAGAGAATCCTCAAGCAGACTCCCCACTGAGTGCAGAGCCCAACGTGGGACTTGATCCCTCAACCCTGAGACCATGACCTGAGCAAGAATCGAAAGTGGGCTGCTTAATGAACTGAGTCACCCAGATGCCCCCAAATATATTTCTAAATAAATTTGTGTAACAATCTACTATAACTTGCCTTTAGGTGATTACTTTATATCTTACAGTTGTTAATAAAGAATTACTCTAAATTATTATGTATTGTATTTCTTATTTCACTAACTTCCCTACTGATCCTATTAATATGCAACACTTTTGATAAGTCATTTCATGACATTATAGCAGAGACATATATATATATTCTTTTCTTAATTAAAAGTAACAACTGTTAGTATTAAATATCTTCTAAGACATGGAGCTTACAAAATTATGAACTTGTGAATACAGGAAATGTGTATTGTTATCACATATATTCCGAATGCCTATCAAATTCTCATTAAATATTTATTAAATCAGTGCTTGATAATGATAAATAAATGAATGCAAAAAACAGGCCACCAGGACTACCCCTATGATATGTTTTGAGAAAAATTAGAGCTAAACATTACAGATTACATTTTGAGGGAAACGAACATCAGACAGAAGGGAAAAGGGGTGTGAGTTGGAGCAATCAAGACTATCCTGAGGGGTTAACTTAAATGTGAATCTTTAAATCGCCATCCAAAAATTCAACTCAAGTATTTGTCATGAATTCTATTATAGTCGGTATTGTTTTGTTTCTGTGTTTATTTTACCCCTTTTCATCTTTCTGAACTGTAAAAAAATAATATAAATGAGTTACACATAAGATTGCACTTTTCTTTTTTTTTTTTTTTTTTAAAGATTTTATTTATTTGACAGTGAGAAACAGCGAGAGAGGGAACACAAGCAGAGGGAATGGTAGCGGGAGAAGCAGGCTTCCTGCCCAGCAGGAAGCCCGATGCGGGGCTCGATCCCAGGACCCTGGGATCATGACCTGAGCCGAAGGCAGACGCTTAACGACTGAGCCACCCAGGCACCCCAAGATTGCACTTTTCACCATCCAGACAAAGAGATCATTACACAACTGCTAAAAGAGGACCACAGGTGCAACCTTTCAGAAGAAAAAACAAAACCTACGTTAATTTGAGCTGACTAATAATTGTTCCTAGTGTTATATCTTGGACAATCTAATTAATTAACTGCTATTTCCCAGTAATGGTCAAACTAAAGACTAGCCATACCTAATCACGCTTTTTTCCCTACATGAAAAAAAATTTTATCATTACATGAGCAAAGGCAATGAACAGCAATTACTGGTGAATGAGGAAGCGGCTTACTCTGTACACTTCGTTAGGAGAAAAGTAGAGATCTCCCTAGGAATGAAACATTAGCATAGCTCTGACTGGACCTGTATGTAAGGGAGCTGTTTTATCACAGAATTTTAGAATTTTATTGTATCATTAGATTAGATGCACACTAAGTACTTGTGATCTGACTGAATGCAGCAATGTAAGTCACAAGATATGAATGCTGAGTATTTTATATAGTCAAGGAGTGAGACAAATTTTGTGCAATCAAATCAAAGTTGATTTCTCTGATGAATATTGTAAGTGCCTGGGTGCTATTTTATTGATTACTAAGAGCTTCCTATGTTTCACAAGCCTCTTTGCAGGCCACAAATTTCTGTTTCATGAAAACTGGGATCCAGTAAGGTCACAGGAGTGCCTCTGATTAAATCTAGGATTTCCCTCCTGGCTGACCTTTGATTCTTCTCAAGAACTTGGAGCACTGTGTTATTGAAACCACAGAGTTCTGTCATCATAGCATAAAACGTTCTTACCTTGACATAAAATAACATCAACAGGCTCCCTAAAGATGATCTGAATTACATCTGTGATACTCCTAGGTAAATTGTCTGAAAGATGATGCTCACGAAATGTTCAAAACTTATCCTTAGATAATGGTTGATGAAAACTGACCATTGAAATGCTGGGAAATATTAACTGAATGCAAAGACTGTGGTTCTAATGTATTTTGTGTTAAACCATTCTAACAATTATTGACCAAGAATCTTCTTGCATATGTTTTTACTTAGGAAAAAATATATCAACATATAAAAAATGCATCAGTGCTCTTGATTTCTACTATAATCAAATTGCTACTATGAAATATTATGAAATTCATAATGAGAACCCATATTTGTATATTGCTTTGAAATATTTTTACATACATTATCTCGATAAATTCTACTAACCACTCTGTGAGTAAGATTATTTATTAAGTAAGACTGCTGAGGTCTCAAAATGATTAAATACCAGGCCAATTTTATTGGTTGAGTTAGGATTGACTGAAAGAGAAACAAGACACACTTTGGCCTAAACAAGATAAAATTTATTTTTTTTCTTGAACTTTTATATTTCCCTCTCAAGTCCAGCGCTGCTATAGTGCTTTACCTGTCAGAAATAAATCATTATCTTACTACTTTACAGTATGAGACATTCAGTCCCAAGGTCACCTCATTGTCAGAAAGGGCTGCTGAAGTGCCAGCAATTGTGATTATACTCTAGTTAGAAGGCAAAACAAGAAAGGGAAGCATCATCTTTAGAAGTCATACATTCCTTCAGCTGAGAAGAACACACAAGTCAGTTTGGTTCTGGGCTCCATGTGCCTAGCTGAAAAGGTGGGATTCCAGTACTATGAAAACAAGAGGGAATCTCTATAAAGGATCAACTTCCTGTCTCTGTTACATATAGCATCTCACATCTATTTAAGTGATGAAACTGGGACCGCAACTCAGGCGTTCTTGCTTCTTATCCCATGGTTTAACTGCCATATGTTGTCATATAATGAGAAAAAAGGTTGAGATGTAACCTTGGTTTTCACCCTCTACAGCTGTGATGGTATCACTGTCTAGAGCAGATTTCATGATTCCTGCTTGCCATCATTTTCCCACAATTGTTTAGATATAAACTTTGAAGAAACGCTAATATCAGTTCTGCCATTATGAAAGATTGGTCTGTACAAAGAGTCTGACTATGGAGTTAACATCCAAAATTATTTCCCTGATTGCCTTAAAAAGTCCACAGTGTTCTTAATTGTTCTGTTGTTAAGAAAAAACTGACTATGTCAGTAATCAGTTTTGAAATGCATGTATCTTCTACCCCATGCAAGAGTTTAGATCAGGATTGATTTATTTTCAGTGATTGAATAAATTAAATACCATCTGGGAGGACTACTAAGGATAAAGTAGCCTACCAATTTCAGAGCGGTGGAAGAATTTACATCTTGTTCTTGGTTGTCCCCAAATACTTGCTTGTCCCTTTGGGACCAACCTTGGAAATTATGAATAATTTAGCCAAGATCAGGGCATATAATTCAGCACTGGAACTCTCAGTTTTCTTCTGAGGGAGAGACGATTTCTTAAGCATTTTGACATTAAGATAGATAAAATATTGATGTTAAGAATGGTTTAAAAAGTTTGCTCAGTGACTGGCTGAAAACAACTATGCTTGACAGAATTTTAGCACCTTAATATAGAAATGGCTTATATTTGAAATTATTCAAATTTCAGGCCCAGATTCCCCAAAAGTCCAGAAGTTGTGAGAAAACAAAACAAAACAAAACAAAAATACTGAAGGAAATAAAATGCTTAATGAATGGAAAGGGGGAAAATGTTTCATTACATTAATGGTAGCGGAACATAGAGGTTTAAAATACCCCAAAGAAGTAAAAAGCCTTAAAGTCTGTGCCTAGATATAGAAAAGAAAAAATAAAGAAATAAATTATTTCTCCTGGTTCAAAGAGTTACAGGTGCAGTTAATCTGAAGAAGAGAAGCAGATCTGGAGGTTTTGGCTATTTTTTTTATTCCACGTCTTCATATTTTCGGGACTGTCAGAATCACCTGTAAGGCTTGTGAAAACACAAGTGACTGGTCCCCAGTGCCGGAGGTTTCTGATTCAGTAGATCTGGGGTGAGGCTTGAAATTTTAACCTCTTACAAGTTCCCAGGTGATGTCAACGCTGCTGGTCGGAGCCACTGCGCTTTAAGACCACTACAATACAGAATAATTGTTCAAGGAAAACAATGAAAATGGCATTGAGGAATAGATAAAATAACATTCAGTGTCATATTTTCAGTTCTCCAGAAAATGGAGCAGCCTTTATTGACAAATAGATGCTTTCATTACCAATAAACACAATATTCTGAGTTATGACCCATTGAAACAAAATTTGCTATAGCTCTGTGAACAGATAGTGCATATTCAACTTATCAGAAAGGGAAACAAGAGAAAGATGTGTTGTGATTGTTCACCATCTGGGAGAGAGATGATGTTTGTGGCACTCCCATATCTCTGGCATGACACCAAATTACATGTGTGGAAAGACAAACAGTGCACAGTTTATCCAGATGTTTAGCTTGTAACTCTACATAAGGCCAAACATCCAGAAATTTCAGGTAAATCAAAGTTTCAAGCAAAGCAAGCATCTGGATTTTAATTGATTTTTACAGTCTAATCCAGTCTAATATTTTGGGATCATATAGACTCAGTCTTGCCCTTCCTGCAACTGTCAGATTAAGGAGTCGCCTCCCACCCCATGTGTCTGTCTACTTCTGCTTTTTTCCCAACCCACAAAATTATGCTACATGGTTCCCTGATGCACGTCTGTGTCTTTGAAGTTGGCCATCTAATTATTATTTCTTTTGTCATCTCCTTGCTCTTTAGCTGTTAAAATTTCACAGCAAGAAATCCGTGAAGCCACTTAAGAAGTTTTACCTATAATGATTCTATCATGGTTGCAACTCTGAGAGAGGGGACTTCATGGGAATATGTATAATATTATAATATGTATAATACTAGGTGATCATATTCTATTCGGATGGAAGTCAGGAACATCCAGTAAATCTACTTTACCATGATTCATCTAGACGGTCACATTTGAGACAGCATTTTCACTACTCAAGCCATTATAGTAACAGAGTTTAATAAAACTAAGATAGAAGAACTGTTTTAAATATGTGTGTGTATACATCTACATTTTTATATAGTGCTATGGTCAGATTAAATAATATAAAATTAATTGATATAAAACACAAGTATAGTCAAATTAATTGCATATACTTCTATCTAGTTTCTAGCTAATCTTTTACCTGAGAGAAAACACAGAAATTCTCGTCTGAGTGAAAGGTACATATTTTTCAAGTGGTATGAGAACAGAACTTGAGTGCAAGAAACAGATTTGTTCAGTCCACGGTGGTTTGTTTGAGATTTGACGTGTACATAGTACTTCAAGTCAAAACCAAATGAAACATGCACACACTCACACACACACACACACAAAAGGTATCTCCATTAATTTATTTTCATATCGTTATACAAGAACTTTTTTTGCATTATACATTTTGGATTAAATAATGTCATTTTAAAGCCTGTAATTATTTCTCATTTAGAAGTCTGATACTGTGGTGTTTCCAGGACAAATAGTTTTTTAGGTAGTGCCACAAATGGATAGGAACTATTGACTTGAAAAGCATCTTTGAGATAAAAACACCATTGCTGTATTACGCATGACGCTGATGAACATAAAAACTTCAAAGGCAATGGAGTTAAGAACTGACTCTAAAATCTAATTTAGTTCGTAATAAAGAACACTCATTCAGAGGCAAAGAGGATAATAGGCAAGTGTTTCTGTGCCTATTTGGTATAGATCCCAAACCACACAACAAGGAACAAGGTAGTGAAATATACCCTAAATTATGAGAATCCGAGCTGGATGACCAGCGGACCCTGCTAAAGGGTGCCGTGCTCTGTAAAGATGTGAGTTAAATATCCAAAGAGTCATTCAAACCAAAATACAGCAGTGGTCACATTAACTATTAACAATAATTCCCCAAATCTCAGAGGGAGGCAAGATGGTGGAGGTGTAGGAGGCACAGAGAGCCCTAGGAATCAGAAGATCAGTTAAAGAGTAGGAAATCACTCTAAAAGCCGGCAAACACAACAGCAGAGAGAAGAGAATAAGAACAGCAATTCCAGGAGCAGAAAATCGACCACTTTCAGGAGCTAGGACGTGTGGAAAAAGTGAATTTAAAGCGATGGGAAGAGAGACCCTAGGGGGAGGGGCCAGCTCCCAGCAGCCGCAGAGCCGCGGAGCACAAAATCCGGAACTTCTAATCCGCTCCACTGAGGGACATCACTCCGCAGGCTAACCGGGGCTTCAGCCCTTGCGGGAACAGTGTGGTTTCGGGACCCGTGGGGTCACCGAGGGATCAGGGGAGCCCGAGTGCGGCAGAGCTCCCAGATATCGGGGCAGAGAAGCCGGCGGCAGAGAAGGAGCGCC
>CM053605.1:111803357-111818891 GCA_028646535.1 Procyon lotor | reverse complement strand
AAGAAGTGGTATATATATCCAATGGAATACTATGCAGCCATCAAGAGAAACGAAATCTGGCCATTTGCAACAATGTGGATGGAACTGGAGGGTATTATGCTAAGCGAAATAAGTCAGTCTGAGAAAGACAAGTATCACATGATCTCTCTGATATAAAGAATTTGAGAGGCAAGGCGGGAGTTTGGGGGTTTGGGGGTGAGAAATGAAAGAGGAAGGGATGGGGAGGGAGACAAACCATAAGAGACTCCTAGACTCAAGAAACGAACTGAGGGTGGCCGGGGGGGGCGGGGGTAGGGATAGGGTGGACATTGGGGAGGGTATGTGCTGTTAAGTGCTGTGAAATGTGTAAGCCCGACAATTCACAGACATGAACCCTGGGGCAAATAATACATTATATGTCAATAAAAATTAAAAAAAAAAAAAAAAACAATAATTCCCCAAATCTCAATGCACTGAAACCTATGTCTGTGATGAACAGAAAGTCTTAGCCTTTCCAAAAATGCCCGGGATAATTGCATGTGAAATCCCTGTGGTGAGTATGAACCTGAGTTCCCAACACAGCCAAGGTTTATAAACCATGTTTGTCTGGAGGATGGAGGAAAACCCAGCTGACCAGTGTGGCTGACACAGACAAAAAGAAGTAAGGGGCAGGGGGGCAGCTCATATTGTTTGCGTAGTTCAGTATTTCTTTGAATATTCAGTATTTGTCTGAACTCTACATCCTGACAGAATTCATATTCTTTCTCGTGAGGCCCCCACATCAAAAAATTAGAGACTATGGCACAATATTTGTTTTAAGGGTTCCTGAATATTCTGTGATAGTTAGAAGTGGCTCTAAGGGATCCTTAACAATTAGGAAGCTGGTCTACCAAGTATCTCTTAAGAGAGACCCCTAACTCTGCTGGACGGCATCCTAGAGTGCCTGCTCTACTTCTCCGGGGAACAATGCAACCTATACATTTTAAGCAATATTTTAAATTTTTAGAGTAGCTTTATATTTATGGAGAAATTGAGAAGATAGTTCTTACAGCTCCCACATACCCCATACTCAGTTTTCCCTACTATTAACATCTTACATTAATATGGTGCCTATGCCACAATTAATGAACCAATACCAATACATTATCATTAACCGAAGTACATAGTTTATTTATATTTCCTTCGTTTTTACCTCATGTTCTTTTTCAGTTTCAAGATCCCATTCAGGATCTCTCATTCCATTTAGTTTCCATGTCTAGTTAGATTCCCCTTGGCTGTGACAGTTTCTCAGATTTTTCTTGTTTTTGATGTCCTTGACACTTTGGAGGAGTACTCATCAGGCGTTGTAGAATGTCTCTTAATTAATGCTTTCATGATGATTGCACTAGGGTTATGTGCTTTGTGGGGGAGACCAGAGAGATAATGTCCCATTTTCATCACATCATTTACAGGGTACATAATGTCAGCGGGACTTACGGTATTAATGTTAACTTTGTTTACCTGTCTGAAATGTTTTTACAAAGGTACTCTTCTACTGACCTCTCCATACTGTGTTCTTTAGAAAGAAATCACTTACGCATAGCCCACACATAAGGAGGAAGGCTTCTCATAAATGTTGGTAGGCATAATTGCCATTTTAATCATTTATAAAATAGAAAAGTAGAATTTTTATTTTCTCTTTCTTCAAATAATTATTTGAAAATGTGACATAAGGGTCAATACCTCCTAACATTTATTAATTAAGATCCAAATCAAATTAGTCTCAATCTCCATTCCCGAGGCACAGTGGGAAACTTATTATTTCTCCCAGTGTCTGCAGATTTTCTAGTGGTGCTTATGGTTCTTCTAGTTACCTCTTGTTCTGATTTCCTGCTTCTCCGGAATGCATAATCCCTTTCATGGTATGCTTCTTTGAGGCTAGTCTTTTTTCTCCAACTCTCCACTCAAATGTGGAAAATAGCGCTGATTCCTTGCTTTTCCCAAAGCACTGGGTAGTTAAATGTAACAGATTTGCTTGAAAATGTGCGTGGTGGAAATAGCGGAAGGGAATGGCAGAAAGATCCGGGGGAATGGTGTTACATTATGGCACAGCAAAAAAGAATTTAACATTGAATATTAGGCATCTTTAATATTGGACACACAGAACTATTTTGTCTTTTATCCATTTTTCACTTTTGTCTATCTGCCATTCTCACCATGAGGAACTTCTCAGTTGGTTGTTTTTCATTCTTGGGTCCTGGATTTCCACCATTTTCTCAGAATTTTCTTGTCCAAGTAACTCTTCTTCAGATTCTTGGCTTCACAGCCTCCAACTCTGGATACTGGCAAAAGAGCAGAATACTTTCACTTGTTGGTATGTTCTAGAATTTATGTATTATGGTCTCATTCTTAGCTCACCCTGCCGTGTGCCTGAGGCTGTCATTCCATAATCAGATGACTCATCAGGATATTTTGCTGTATAAAGGAAGTTTGGTTTTGTGAAGAATTCTGGTATGGGCTCTTTAACATACCTGTTTCCTTTCTGCAATCCCTCCCTCCCTGCCCACCACCATCCTGTCCCCTATCCTCGCTTGTAGTTAGAAACTATAAATATCGATCAATATTCAGTTAGGGAGAGAGAATTCACTCTAGATGCTTCAGGGATTAATTCTGGGAACTGGCAACAAAGGTGATTAAAGATAAGTAAAGGAGAAAGAGACGAACCATAGAAATCAGAAAGTTATATGTAGGAGGACTGGAAGTCCTAAAGAGAGGAGACGGTGTCACCCAGAGATCAGGAAGCTGCTCTCACCCCTGGGCTGGAGCTCAGGAGCCCGCACTTCCTGCTGAGTGGCTAGAGGTGCTGCTGCTGATGCCAGCATCTACCCTGAAGTTAGTGGAACAGTCACTGCTGGTGACGTCATGTCATGGCTGCTGCATCTGAGCAGGAGCTCTGACTGTACCTATTGAAGTTGATGACATTGTCCTCATGGAATAGAACAGACAGCATCTCATTTTCCATCACATTTGAATCCCTTAGCTGTGGCCTCGACTTGTGGAACCTAATCATAAACCAGCTGCCTCGGGAGATTTGGAATTGTTGCTTGCAGTTATCAGCTCCTCGCAGGAAGAAAGAAAGCAGGACAATGGAGCTGAGCAGCCAGGGACCTTATATGGAAGTCTACCCACTTGTGTTCTCAACATTCATAAACAAACTTCTATCCATTTTTAACTTCCCAACAGCAAAAAGAGCAATGACATCATCACACAAATAGCCCGGATAAGATTAGAGAGAGAAGCATCCTTTCCCCAAAAAGGGGTGACAAGAGTCCTACCAGTCACAATATCCTTATCTGAGGAATACTTCCTTTTTCAGTTCAATAAGTTGCCTTGATGTTCTATATCCTAAACAGTAAATTCTAATATTAATCACCACCACTTTAAATAAAGTCGTAGTAGAAAGAGAAAGAGGAAGTATCAATTAGCATACATAAATGTAGGCATAACAAGTGAGGAAATATGCATGCATGATGGCTAAATTTCCATTCCTCTAACTGGGCGCAGGGTTCTGATTAATATTCATAATGCATTTTTTCTTTCCATCCATGTTGCCTCTTTCCTTAGCCATCCTTCAGCCATCCCTCAGCTTGTCAGCCTTCTTCCCCTTATGATTTGAGCTACATTTTCACTTTTAAAGTGCTCAAAGAAATGCTTTTTTTGTGGGTGCTATAATCCGCCATTCATTTTACTACTCAACACTGAAGTACTACAGATCTTCCTCGGCTTATGAAGGGGTTACATCCTGATAAACCTACTGTAAGTTGAAAACATAGTAAGTTGAAATGCATTTAATACACCTAACCTACAGAACATCACCACTTAGCCGAGCCTACCTTAAACGTGCTCAGAACATCAACATTAGCCTACAATTGGGCAAAATCATCTAACACAAAGTTTACTTTATGATAGGGTTGAATATCTCATGTTGTCTGCTGAACACTGTATGGAAATGGAAAAAAAGAAGAGTTGTATGGGACAGAATGGTTGGCAGTGTTAGTGTCATGGTTACAGGGCTGACTGGGAACTGCAGCTGGCTACCACCACCCTTCTATACCTTGATTCCTGGGTTCACATATTCTGGATATGGAAAAACAGTACTGTACATTGGTTGCTGGTTTAGAGCATATAGAGACAGCCTAGGAGATGATGTCAGCCCTGGAACATGTTGTCAGCTAGCCAAGTAGAGTTTGCAATAGGCTATTTCAATATTCTAACAGAATAGATATTTTTGGATGATTAGGCACATAGGAAGACCAATGAATATCTTGTGAATGAAGCCTATTTCCTTCTTGTGCTATAAAATGAGTTCTTGGGTCAAAAGCAATGTGATGTTGGATAATATGAAAGTGAATAAGGAGTTGAGTTAGGATAAAAATAGTGCTAGAAGTATGATTTTGGATAGAATCTAGAGTGTCTGCTCTAGGGAGGATGAATTAGGTCCCACTCTAAGATGGGAGGAATTCACCGTGCTCAACCTGATAGCAGCTGGCTTGCTGGCCACCCCCCTCCCACTCCCATCATCTTTTCTCTACTGGCATCTCAACTTTGTTGAATAGAATCCACAGTTCAGGCCAGGTTTTAGTCAATCATTCATGCAAACTATTGGTGCCATGCCTGGTTTTTGGAATTAGAATGTTGAATTTGGAATTTCTGGTTAGTTCATCCCTATCAACAAAGTTGGTCACATTCAACATTACATTCTTTCTTTCTTGGCTGAGAATGCTTATAATCTATGTCCCACATAGGGGCATCTGGGTGGTTCAGTCTGTTAAGCGTCCGACTCTTGATTTCAGTTCAGGTCATGATCTCAGGGTGGTGAGATTAGGCCTCATGTCCATCTCCTTGCTCATTGGAGAGTCTGCTTGAGATTCTTTCTCTCTCTTTTCTTCTGCTCCTCCTCCTGTCCATATTCCCTTTCCCTGTCTAAAATAAAATAATTAATTTAAAAAAATCTATTTCCCACATATAATGTCCAAGTATCTACAAAAATCTTTTAGCAAATTGTGCTTCCTGATAGGTTCTAGAGGCACTGCCTCTGAGAAAGACTTACCCTGGGTGTTTTGGCTGCAAACTACAACATTGCTGAAGATTTAGTCACCCATAGCCACTAACTTCTTATTAAATTGTGTCATATTTAGAAGAATATGACTTCTATAATTTCTGTTTCCTTGAATTTAATGCAGTTTTCCTTTTAGTATAACATAAAAATGGCTTTTGGAAATACTTTAAGGATGTGTGAAAAGAAAATTAATTCTTCATAGGATACAAGTGTTAAATATTAGTCGTCATGAAGTATATTGTTCAATTTGTATCTATGTTTTTTTTAAAGATTTTATTTATCTATTTGACAGAGAAAGAGATCACAAGTAGGCAGAGAAGCAGACAGAGGGAGAGGGGGAAGCAAGCTCCCAGCTGAGCAGAGAGCCCAAAGTGGAGCTCGATCCCAGGACCCTGAGATCATGACCTGAGCCAAAGGCAGAAGCTCAACCCACTGAGCCACCCAGGTGCCCCATCAATTTGTCTCTATGTATTTTTTTTATTATTTATTCCTATGTGAAAAGCTAATATAGTTGTGTTAAAGTTTCTTACAGTGGTTGCTTTTGCTAATTTCCCTTTACATTTCCAGGTTTTTTTCCCTACACATATTTTGATGCTGTGTTACTAACCCATCATGGTGTATTACATATATTCTATCAATGTAGAATGACTCCTTTAACCCAATTTGATTTTTGCTTCGATTTTTGTTTTTTTGCTTCATATGATTCTTACTACATCTGCTTTATTTTGTTTATAGTTTATAATAATCCTTCTGATTGTTTTATCTTTACTATTAATATAGTTATTGCCTAAAAAAATATGGAGTTGTTTTTTTAAAAACAATATGATGGCATTGGTTTCTTAAGAAAGGAGTCTTGTTTATGTCTGTTTACTATAACTAATAAATTTGAGTAGCTACTTTAATTTTACTTAATTTGAAGGAATAAATCACATAGTAATATCTTAAAAATGATTCAAAAGAAAATGAAATAAAAATTTATCATACAAGGAATATTACATTATAATGGAAAGTCTAAATAATAGTGATGCCTGAGTAAAATCTTCAAAAAATAGAAAACTAATTAAGATAAAATAAAATCATCAATAATTCTACCACCAAGCAATAAGCACCTTTGACATTTGGTGTATTCTCTGCCTTCTGTACAAATTATTTTGCATCTCTAAGATCAAACTGTGTAAACCATCTTACTTTTTTTCTAATCAGTTATATCATAAGCATTTTTCCACATCATTAAATATCCTTTGAAAACAATATTTTAATGATTGCATTTTGTTGTCATATGTCATAACATTCTTTACTAATTATAACTCTATTATGAAAATGTGAGTTTTTTCTTGTCATTTACTATTATTAATACATCTTTGAATGCATTTAAATTAGTTTCTTAGACTCCAAAAATAACATTGTTCTGTCAAAAATATGTTTTTAAAAACGGGTCCATGATACATAATGCATGACTCCTTTCCAAAAATGTGTATCAATTTATGTTCCCACCATATGAGTTTAAGATTGGAAGTTAAATTTAGTTCCATACTGAATGAAAATATTAACTTTTTTAATCATTTTATTTCTGGTGCTTACACAGTGCTTGGCACATACAGTGGGATTTCAGAGAAAAATTTTCAAATGAATAATTGAATTATTCCTATGCAGGCAATGTGCTAGAGCAGAAAAGTTATAATCCTTTAAGTACAAGAAGTTATATTTATCTGAAAAATAGGTTAAGTTATTTCTCAAAAGTTGTACAGCTATTTTTAAAAAAAACTCTAGAACTAGAACATAGTTTATTGACTCCAACCTTTGTGCTCTTTCTTAAACACTTAAAGATTTCATTAATTTAGAATTTTTTCTAGTTGATAGCGTCTCTATATATCAATGATCTAAAGTATTATATAGTTTTAAATATATATACTTTATTTTTTAAGATTTTGTTTATTTATTTGACAAAGAGAAAGAGATCACAAGCAGGTAAAAAGGCAGGCAGAGGGAGAGGGGGAAGCAGGCCCCCCGCTGAGCAGAGAGCCTGATGCTGGGCTCGATCCCAGGACCTGAGATCATGACCTGAGCCAAAGGCAGAGACTTTAACCCACTGAGCCACTGAGGCACCCCATATACTTTATTTGTTAGAAGATTAAAGTCCAATTTATCATATTCACAAAATTCAGCATGTACACCAACACATACATACGAATCAGACTGGTCAATAATCAATGACAAGATAAAAAGAAATTACAAGTTGAACTATTTATCTTTGTATATATGAGTGATTTTTATTTTGTGTGGGTTTTCCCCTGAGAGAATTTGCCAGACCTGATGTGTGAGGAAGCTAGAACTTAGGCAGGAATAAAGTCAGATGATAGAATTTGGGACTGTCAGAACATTTAGAAGTGAAAAAGAAAACACCAGTGAGAAGGAAATCCACAAGAGGAGCTCCTCTCAAATATGTACGTAGAGAGGAAATAAGAGAAATATTAAATCATAAAAACAGACAAGGAAACATTGCCCAAAAAACAATATTCTATATTTCTTCAAAAATAACAACCCATAGGTTGTTTAGCATAGACCAAACAAGACAGACAAAAGGCCAAGGCCATATCTAGATACATCTTGGTCAGTTATAGAAAACAAATGATAAAGAAAAATATCGATTGAGCAGAAGGAGATGCAATTCATACAGAACTCTAATAACAATGAAAGCTATCTTCTCATCATAAAAGTTGGAGATTGCCAGACAATGGACAACTTTGTTGGAGGAAGAGGAGAAGAAAACTAAGAAGAGGAAAAGAGGAGGAGGAAGGGGGTTAAGGGGAGGGGGAAGGGGAGAAGAAGGAGAAGAAGGCTGTCAACCTAGAAGGCCATATCCCCAAAAAAGTCATTCAGAATTAAGGCAAAATAAAGACATTTTCAGATAATTAAATGTTGATACAAAGTTCTGCTTTCACCATAGAAAGAAATACACACTACATCATCTTTCCCATGATTAATAGATGGGTTATGAAAGGAAGTCAAAACTTGGAAAGACCCCAGATGGTGTGTGTGTGTGTGTGTGTGTGTTGTGTGTGTTCTATTATATTTTACACAGCTGCATAGTTGAATAATGTCACAGGAAGCCAAACGTCCTATAGAAATCCTATATATCTGACCATAAGAATCTGGAAAAGGAGCAGATTGTGTCAGGATACAGGAGGTAGGTGGAAGGAAATTCCAGAGAGTAGAGAGCTTAAGAGGGGTAACTTGCTATGAATCTGCACAAGTCTTAGGTTCAACCTCTGGCTGTGCATGAATGAGATAAACCCCAAACCATATGACAAAGATACTGTGAATTGAACATATTTAAAAATAGGCCCAAGCCTCAGACTAAACCCTGACGGTTATGTGTTTGCAATTTTTGGGAGGTAGCAAAAGCTGCTCTAAGATGGAAGTTTATAACAATACAGTCCTACCTCAAGAAGCAAGAAAAATCTCAAACAACTGAAACTTACACCTAAATGAGCTAGAAAAAGAAAAACAAAATTCAAAATTAGCAGAAGGGAAGGAAAAATGAATATTAGAACAGAAGTAAATGAAATAGAAATTAAAACAACAACAAAACAATCAAAAACACAATAGAACAGTTCAGTGAAACCAGGAGCTGTTTCTTTGAAAAGATAACAAAACTGATAAGCCTTTAGCCAGACTCAATGAAAACAAACAAAAACAAGAGAAAAGACTCAAATAAAATCAGAAATGAAGAAGAGGAAATAACAGCTGACACCACAGAAATACAAAGGATTATAAGAGGATATTATGAAAAATTATATGCCAACAAATTGGACAATCTAGAAGAAATGACTAAGTTCCTAGACACATATAACATCCCAAAAGTGAACCTGGATGGAATAAAAAATTTGAGCAGACTGATTATCAGCAATAAAATTGAATCATTAATCGAAAAATTCCCCAAAAAGTCCACAACCAAATGGACTCGCAATTGAATTCTATCAAACATTTAAAGAAAAGTTAATACTTATTTTTCTCGAACCATTCCAACCCCCCCAAAAAAAAGAGGAGGAAGGAAAGTTTCCAAACTTATTCCAGAAGGTGAGCATTACCATGCTACCAAAACCAGATAAAGACACTACAAAAAAGAGAACTACTCTGCTGAACACAGATGCAAAAATCCTCAACAAAATATTAGCAAACTGAATCCACAATACAAATACATTAAAAAATCATTTACCATGAGCAAATGGGATATATTTCTGGGATCCATGGGGATTCAGTATTCACAAATCAATCAATGTGATATATCACATTAACAAGAAAAAGGATAAATACCATATGATTATTTCAGTAGATCCAGAAAAAGCATTAGACAAAGTACAACATCCATTCATAATAAAAACCCTCAACAAAGACCAAGTAAAGACCAAAAATTAAGGGAACATACCTCAACATAATAAAGACCATATATGAAAAACCCATACCTAACATCATATTCAATGATAACAAACAGAGAGCTTTTCCCTAAGCTCAGGAAAAAGGAGGTTCACGCTCACCACTTCTGTTCATCATGATACTGGAAGTCCTAGCCACAGCAATTAGGCAAGAAGAAGAAATAAAATGCATCCAAATTGGTAAGGAAGAAATATAACTTCTACTATTTATAAGTAACATGATATTATATATAGAAAACCCAAAAGACTTCACCAAAAAAACTATTAGAACTGAGGTCACAGGATACAAAATCAATGTACAGAAATCTGTTGCATTTCTATACACTAATAATACAGTAGCCAAAAGAGAAATTAAGAAAATCCCATTTACCAAAAAAAAAATCCCATTTACAATTGCACCAAAAATAATAAAACCTAGGAGTAAACTTAAAGAGGTTAGAGAACTGTACTCTGAAAACTATAAAACATTGGCAAAAGAAACTGAAGATAACACAAAGAAATGGAAAGAGGATGGAAAGATATTCCATGCTCACGAATTGGAAAAACAAATATTGTTAAAATATCTATACTACTGAAAGCAATCTACAGATTTAATGCAATCCCTATCAAAATATGGAATTTTACACAGAACAGGAATAAATAATCCTAAAATTTATATGGAACTACAAAAGACCTTGAATAGCCAAAGCAATCTAGAAAAAGAACAAAACTGGGTGTATCTCAATTCCAGATTTCAAGATATACTACAAATCTGTAGTAATCAAAACAGTATGATACTGGCACAAAAATAGACACATAGATCAGTGGAACAGAAATAGAGAGCCCAGAAATAAACCCATGATTATATGGTCCATTAATCTTTAACAAAAGAGGAGGGAATATGCAATGATAAACAGTTTCTTCAACAAATGGCATTGGGAAAAACAGACCGCTACATGCAAAAGAATGAAATTGGACCACTTTCCTACACTTTAAACAAAAATAAACTCAAAATGAATTAAAGACCTAAAAATGAGACCTGAAACCATAAAAATCCTAGAAAAGAGCACAAGCAGTAATTTCACTGACATCAGCCATAGCAACATTTTTCTATATAGGTCTCCTTAGGGAGAGACAAAAAGGGAGACAAAAGCAAAAATGAACCACTGGGATTACATCAAAATAAAAAGCTCCTCCACAGCAGGAGAAACAATTTAAAAACCTAAAGACAAGCTACTGAACAGGAGAAGACATTTGAAAATGAGTCCAATAAAGGGTTAGTATCAAAAATATGTGAAGAACCGATGCAACCCAACACTCCTGAAACAATCTGATTAAAAATGGGCAGAATACATGAACAGACATTTCTCCAGAGAAGACATACAGATGGCCAGCAGACTCATGAGAAAATGCTCAATATCACTAATCATTAGGGAAATGTGAATCAAAACCACATGAGATATCATCTCACACCTGTTAGGATGTCAAAAATCGAAAGCATAAGAAATAAGCGTTAGCAAGGATGTGGAGAAATAGAACCCCCATCCACTGTGGGTGGGAATGCAAGCTGGTGCAGCCACTCTGGAAAACAGAATGGATGTTCCTAAAAAATTAAAGATAGAATTACCATATGATCCATAGTAATTCCACTACCGGGTATTTACCTAGAGAATATGAAAACACCAATTTGAAAAGATATATGCAATTATATATTTGTTGCAGCATTATTTATAAAAGCTAAATTATGGAAGCAACCCAAGTGTCCATTGATAGGTGAATGGATAAAGAAGAGGTTTTATATATATATTTATAAACAAGAATAAAATCTTGCCATTTACAACAACATGGGTAGATCTACGGGGTATAGTAATAAGTGAAATAAGTCATTTGGAGAAAGACAAATACAATATGATATCACTCATATCTGCAATTTAGGAAACAAGACAAATTAACAAAGAAAAAAAGAGACAAACCAAAACACAGACTCCTAACTATAGAGAATAAGCTAATGGTTCCAGAGAGGAAGTAGTTGGGGGGATGATTGAAATAGATAAAGAGGATTAAAGAGTATATTTATCATGATGAGCATTGAATAATGTAGAGAATTATTGAATCACCATATTGTACACCTGAAACTAATATAACTCTGCATGTTAACTATACTGAAATTAAAATTTAAAAAAATAACCTGGGTGGAAAAAGAAAAAAGATTTAGTTTCCCTCCTAGATCGTAAATTAATCTACACAGACTACCAGTTTTGCCTGGCTAAGCCTGTACCTCACTAAAGGGTTTGAATCTATCATTAAGTATTCACTCTGTGATACAACTTAGAAACAATAATTCTATGCATATTTCCCCTAAAATTATGTTGTATGAAACATCATAGAGATTATGGAAAATTTCCATTTCCTTTTTTAATTATTCAGGGGCAAATGGGTATTCTAACACACATATTTCAAAAGACATAATAATTTATCCAAAGGTAGAGTTTCTAATAAAGATAACCAAACAACATGGCCATCAGGGAGAAAGGTGATTTTCATTTAGTTTTTTGCTCTAAGATTTCTCTGGCCTTTCTGTGTAGGAGTAGTGTCAGCCTTGGATACAGAGTGTTTGACCTGTTTTACTAAAGAAAATGAAGAAAGGATTTAGTGGTTCTCTTGGGTCTGGGATAATCTCCCTGATTCTAGGAAATTTATTTAAATTGAGAATGACCTTACCCATCTATTCTTCTTTATAAAGACAGAGAAAGTTCTTCAGTTTACCTCAAGTGAAATGAGAATTGTAGATTATCATAAAACTGCCAATTAGCTTATGCTCACTGAGTTAATTTTATATCCTGAAATGAATGTATCTCAATAATTCACTAACTGATGAATTGAGAGGTCTTGATTTCCCAGATTAGTAGTCAAAACACCTCAGAAATGAAATTCTACCTTTGCCACTCAGGCTGACATTTGGTAATTTTTGTCTTTTCACGTCTGAATCCTGGCCATAATGGAGTCTATACTTACTGACTGAGAAATAGTATGCCCTTCCTTCCATTGGTAACAAACTATTCAATTCTCAGCTTCTGGACATAATTCAATCACTCCAATTTTAATCTGTTCCATCCTTCAATTTTCATCAAATTGATTTTTAGGCTATGTGTGCACCTTTGCATACAAATGACTTACATGGCTTTGGTTTTTTTCTATCATTACTAAATTATAAATTCGGGGAAAATGGTCCTAGGACTCTCACTTATTTACCATGAAAATCAAATGAGGTAATGAAACTCAAGTTGTTAGCACATGTTAAATGTACAATGAACATAAACTGTTATGTGTGACAAACTCTTGGGGATAAGAAGAGCCTCTGTGCTCAGAACTTTCTTCCAATTAGTACAGATTCATGCCATCACTCCCTAAATTAATTTTGTTCAATAATTTCATAAGAATGATTGACGTTGTGGACATACGTGATGATTTTTTTACTCGGTACCTCCTTTCCTGCACTTGCTTTTCTTCTCTTACCTTAGAAGGTTCTTAGCAAACCTTAAAGCTCTTAAAACCCTTTCCCTTGTTGGTGCAAGAAGGGACAACAAATGAGCAAATACATCGATTAGGGAAAATGACCAAGGATGATGGCAAACTTGGCAGTGAGTCAGCTAGATATAGAGTAATGCCTTTAACTCTGTAAACAGGCTTGATTCATAAGCCTAAGTTACCTCTCTCCTCTTTAATAACTAATCAGCGAACAATAAACAGACAACCGAAGCAAAATTTTAAGTGCTTTGAGACTGTCTTTTAAAATAACACTGAAATGTTTTGTTTATTTCTGTTTGGATGTTCTTCACCAGATCTCAGCCTGGTCAGCATTATTCCTTTCCTGGAACATGGAGAGGGGTAAAGGACATAAAACTGACACAGTATTTTGATAGACTGTACGCATTACTCCATTACTCTTTCTCATCACCCGTGCTCTGGGTAGAATACAAAATGTTCGAGACAAGTAATGTTTTCTTTCCATCACAATCCTTATGGCAAAACTTATTACCTCAGTAGGAGTCTTCAAAAACTCTTTTTGTGGCTCACTAGTGATATTTCGTAGTAGTGCACTGTGCTATATTTCCTAAGTCATTCTTTGTCTTTTTTTTTTTTTTTTTTTTCAGTTGAGAAGCTTTTTTTCTCTTCTCCCACTTCAGAGTGCTCAACCTACTCCCTGGATAGTGACTGAGAGACTCACTTCAGCATATTCTACTTGCCCCACATAAACAATTTCCTGTTTGAAGCAGCATCCGTCACCCTGATTTTGAGAAGTTCTTTGATGAAAAACAAGACAAAGCAAAACCAAAAAAAAATAGAGAACCTGATTAGAGAATTTTTAAACCACTCTATAGAAGTAGTACCTAACAGATCCCTAGCTGATATTTCTGTCTCTCTCTTCTTTTCCTTCTGTTTATTTTGCTTCTTAAATTCCACATACGAGTGAAATCACATATATTTGTCTTTCTCGGACTGACTTATTTCACTTAGTATTGTACTTTTTAGCTCAATCAATGTTGTTGCAAAAGGCAAGATTTCATTCTTTGTAATAGCTGAGTAATATCCCATTGTGTATATGTATAACACATCTTCTTTATCTCTCCATTTATTGATGGACTCTTAGGCTGCTTCCATATATTGGCTGCTGTGAATAATGCTGCTATAAACATAGGGGTGCATGCATCCCTTTGACTTGGTGCTTTTGTATTTGGGGGGTAAATATACAATAGTGTGATTACTGGATAGTAAGGTAGTTCTATTTTTAACTTTTAAGGAATCTCCATACTGTTTTCCATAGTAGCTGCACCAATTTGCATTCCTATCAACAGTACACAAGGGTTCCTGCTTCTCCACATCTTTGCTAACACTTGTTTCTTTTTTTTATTTTAGTTGTTCTGATCCCTGTGAAGTGAAATCTCATTGTAGTTTTGATTTGCGTTTCCCTGATAATTACTGATATTGACATCTGTTCGTGTGTCTGCTGGCCATCTATATTTTCTTTGGAGAAATGCCTGTTCATGTCATCTTTTTTAATCATATTATTTGTTTTTGGGGTGTTAAGTTGTATCAGTTATTTATATATTTTGGATAATAACCCTTTATCAGATATGTCATTTTGTAGCTGATATTTTGAATGCCTCCAAACATAAATATGAGAATTTTTCAGAGGTGATAAGGGCTACATTTTAGGCAGCTAAATGAAATAATTATTGTCAAGTAATTCACAATGGAAAAAAAAGTAATTCATTATGGGTTCAATGATTTATTTATAAGACAAATTTAAAAAAAACTATTGTTAAGAGTCTCACTCACTTAAATCTTTTTATTGTTTGAGTATTTCTGGAGTATATTTTGGTCAGTACATTCTATTAAGATATTTGAACATTTGTTTATTTGTAAGAATTTATAAGAATCTAGAATCATGCTATTATTTCTATGCCACTAGTAGACAGTTGCAAACTTGAAATGAAAAACAATGTAGTAACACCTGTGTTTTGCTGCTTCAAGCTAAAGTTAGTGGCCCACCACTGTATCATGTAGATCGTCAGGTTTGTAGGTTTTGAAAAATATCGCTTGTATTATCAATTATCTGAATATTTACATGTCAAAAAAGAATGTCCTCAAACATTCATTGGTAGAAATTACCAGGCAGATCACCTGATCTTCCTTAACCCATATTTTTAATATACAAAATGTGGATGAGGGGTGCCTGGGTGGCTCAGTGGGTTAAAGCCTCTGTCCTCAGCTAGGGTCATGATCTCAGGGTCCTGGTATCGAGCCCTGCATCGGGCTCTCTGCTCAGCAGGGAGCCTGCTTCCTCCTCTCTGCCTGCCCCTCTGCCTGCTTGCGATCTCTCTCTATCAAATAAATAAATAAAATCTTTTAAAAAGGAAAGTGGATCTGGAGAACAGTATGGAGGTTCCTCAAAAAGTTGAAAATAGAGCTACCCTACGATCCAGCAATCGCACTACTGGGTATTTACCCTAAAGATACAAATGTGATCCGAACAAGCAC
>CM053605.1:111787516-111802857 GCA_028646535.1 Procyon lotor | reverse complement strand
GGCGGGGTTGGGGACAATGGGGAGGGTATGTGCTATTAAGTGCTGTGAAATGTGTAAGCCCGAAGATTCACAGACATGTACCCTGGGGCAAATAATACATTATATGTTAATAAAAATTAAAAAAAAAATAAAATAAAATAAAAATAAAAAATAAAAGAAAGTTAATAATAAAAAAAAAGGAAAGTGGATGAAAATACAAAATTATTGTAAAGATTATATAAGAGAATTCATATAAGCTTCTTTGCATAATGCCAACCAATAAAAGTTATCTATCATAGTAATTACTGTGCTCATGAACGCAATGCATTTCCATCACATCAGGAGCAATCCACCTTATAAAAAGAGTGGTGTTAAGTAGAGCTATATGATATAAGGAGAAGAATCAGTATTTCACAATATAGGCAAGTAACTCATACACCTGTCAAGATACAGACAATTTCCGTCATCCCAGGTTTCTTTGTGTCTCTCTATAGGCAGTCTCCTTCTATCAGTCCTGGCCAGTGGAAACCTCTGATCAACTTTCTATTACTGTAAGTTTGGCTTTTTAAAATTTTAACATAAATGGACTCACACAATGGGTTGTGTGAATTTAATATAAATGGATTCACAAAATGGACTCACACATAATGCTTTAGAAATTCATCCTCGTTAATTTCATTTCTCAATAGCAGTATTTTGCTCCACCGTAGCTTGTTTTGCCCTGAAGAGTAGATACTACTAGTGTTATATATACAGTTAATATATGCTTAGATTTTCCTTAATTTTTTAAAAATTTTATTACTGTTCATTTTTTTTGTATCTTAGGTCTTTGTCTGAAATAATTTTCTTTTTTACTAACATCCCTCTAGTATGGCTTGGGGGTAAATTCAGTTTTCATTGGCCTGTAAAGATCTCTATTTCGTTCTTTTTTTTTTTTTTTAAGATTTTATTTATTTATCTGAGAGAAGGAGAGAGAAAGAGAGAACATAGACTAGGGGAAGAACAGAAGGAGAAGAACAAGCAGACTCCCAGCTTAACATGGAGCCCGACGCAGAGCTTGATCCCAGGATGCTGAGATCATGACCTGAGGGGAAATCAAGGGTTGGACACTTAACCAGCCCAGCCACCCAGGCTTCCCTACCCTGAGTTTTAATGCTAATTTAGGTAGGTTTAAGTTTAAGGGTTGATAGTTGGGGAAGAGATAGCTCTCCACAAGACATGCCTGACTCACTTCCACAGTCCAGATCATTGCAGGAAAGTAAATACCCAATCAGGGGTTAAGTCCTCTCAATATAAATCAATCATTAGAAAAATATGAAAAATCAAATTAAACACTCTTCAGTCCAGGACTTATTTTTGTAGCCCTGTCCTTAGAAAAAATTGCCAAATTGAGAATTCATGATGACTATGTATTATGGAGCTTTTAAAACAGAGCCCCATATTATAGAAGACGTAGTAACTTAATATAAGTCCTGTGTCTGTCCCAAGATAGAAATTACTAAGAGGCCTGGGTGGCTCAGTCGGTTAAGTAGCCAACTCTTTATTTTGGCTGAGGTCATGATCCCAGGATCCTAGGATCAAGCCCTGATTCCATTGGCTCAGCGGGGAGTCTGCTTGTCTCCGTCTTCCTCTGCCCTTTCCCCTGCTCACGCACACTCTCTCTCGAATAAATAAATAAACCTTTAAAAAAATTATTGCTACTTCTCTAAGACTTCACATTGTTGAAAATACAATTGAAGTAATGATTAGAAGTCCACTTGCATTCACTTAACAAATCTTTATTTTACAACCATTTTTTAATTGACGTACAGTTGATACTTAAACTTTTAGTGTTGACTGAGAACCATTTGCAAACTTCTGTTCAAGACTGCAGAGAAAGTACAAATATGAACAGAAACTATTCATTCTCCCTCGATTTTACCCATGGCAAATCCAAACACAACTGATCCTTGACATTCATTTATACAGAGGTGTACTATCCCCTTAGTTCCAGTCACTTGGAAATTATTTTCCTCTTAGACTCATCATTAGAGGTAATATGAGCATTAAATAACTTCTTATATGTAGTCCCAACCACTAGAATCAGAAATATGGCGGTATTCTATACAGTGCTTTTTCTCTCGCTCTCTCTTTTGAAGTTTTTCTTCATGACACTATCTCCAAAAACCCACGATATATTTATATTACAGCTTTAAAAAAAATCTCATTTACATTCCAATCTCATTTTCCGAAAATGTGACTTATTTCCAAAATAGATACATGGTAAGTATTTTAGTCTCACCATCTAAATATGTGCGAATCAACATTTAGCTTCGGTTGGTATGCTGATGGTGAATAAATTCTTGCAACCCATGTGAATAGCATGAAAGTTAGGTTTGAACAGATCTCTTGAATCCCAACCCCATTGCTTACTCGCTTTGTATCCCCAGGTAAGTTAATTTCTCTAAGAGTTTCTTCATTTGTAAAATGAGGAAGGGGGAAACAAAGGTCTTCATTTGTCAAATGGGGATAGAAAAAAATTATAGGTATTAATTATAGGTAAAAATTATACATATTATAAGTATCTGTTTGATCCACTTGGAACCAGGTATCTAACCCCAGGCTGATCAATCACAAACCACAACTATAAGAGAATAAGAAATTGTTGAATAACCATCCTCTGAGGTACCTACTTTACCTATAAATGTTTTCAACTCTAGGGGCCCCTGGGTGGCTCAGTGGTTAAAGATCGCAGGTCCTGGGATCGAGCAATATATATATATTGCTCCCAGGTCCTGGGATCGAGCAATATATATATACCTTCGGCTCAGGTCATGATCTCAGGTCCTGGGATCGAGCCCCGCATCGGGCTCTCTGCTCGGCAGAGAGCCTGCTTCTCCCTCTCCCTCTGCCTGCCTCTCTGCCTACTTGTGATCTCTCTCTGTATGTCAAATAAATAAATAAAATCTTAATAAAAAAATGTTTTCAACTCTAGAGTCTTTTTTATTCCTGCTGCTACTGTATGGTTTTGTCTCATCTCTTCTCTCTTTCTGCCTTTGAACGACCCAGTTATTACCCTGCTGAGTGAAACATCTTTATCCTGAGCAAAAACAGCTTATAGTTTCCTCTTCTTGTAAATAGAAATGGTTAGTTATTTTCTGCCTTGTACAGTGTTCTGGGGGACTATATCTGAAAATATTAAGTATAGTTAGGAGACCGCTTATTGTAGGACTCTTTTGTTTTCCATTTTAAACATTTTCTGTTGTGGAGTAGAATGGAATACATCCTCCATCCAAAAGGCTGCACCTAAAACATGTTTTGTGGAAGAAAAACCTTTTTTCCTAATTCCTACTCTGTGCTGGGTTTATACAGATACAGTTATTTAACTCAAAGTAAAATTAGTCCTAAAATAGATGATGATGGTAATTCAAGCAGAAGTTTCCATATCTATAGTGGAAAATATTGTTGTGTTTTCTTAACTCTGGAGGTTCTCAGGTCTTGAGGTTGAAGGTGAGTGGGATAGAAATAATTAATATTATAAGTATTAATCAGAGAATCAAAGAAAATTCCATTAGTATTTATATGGAATCACAATTTAGGGAAATTAAGGTTCTCATCTTAATATTTTAAGTATGTCCATACCATATAAAATTCTCCACTGATTTCACACACTGATGAGTTCAAATGGCTCACATTTAGAAGAATACTTGATTCTTCCTTTCTCTTGATCCCTGTACTTCATTAGAAGATGATTAGAAGATGATCAAACTTCTCTTAGTTCACAGTAATTACTATGATAGATAAACTGAGCTGTAACGAGCAGCTCCCAAATTCCTGCATCATGAAATCCATTGTCCTTGACATTCTTGATCACTGTTGTTCTGCTAACCTTGGACCTATATGGTGCTGCCAAGTCTACTTTCCACCCCTAATGTCTCTGGCCACTGACACCAGCATGGACCCACCTGCTACCATCAGGCCATTGACCTCTGATGCTCGACTCCTTCTTGTTTGGGTAGGAAAGTTCCTCTCACTTTTCATGACCAGTTCATTTAGGTTTATTCTTACAGAGAACTGTTGATCCTTTCTTTTTTTCCCCTTATATCACAGGCCTCTACTTTTCGGCCCACAAAGGTATTTTGGGAAGTTTTAAGGAGATGACCAGGTAAGTATTCCATTGTACCTACAGGTGGTGTTCCTGCCAATGTTGATGCCTGTTTCAGTCTGACATATCTTGCAAGACTTCTTGACTCATGATGCTTTTTTTCCAGAATCTATGTTTTCTTCTCTATGTATTAGTTCCTATGAAAAAAAAAATTCTGCATACTAACAATAGTCTAAAAATAAGGGTTTTTTTTTTTTTCTGCAAGTGATCCTTGATCCCTATGTCAATTAAGGAGTGTCCCACCCAGGACTTTTTCCCCAATCTCCCAAACTTTCTGTAGCCAAATAGAGGAAGTGTTTCCTAGAATGAATTGTGGACTTCCCAAAGCATGATGTTCACTAGCCTCCATTCTAACTTTACTCAAGCAGAGACATCCATCCACCCATTCCATCTGGAGACTCCACATACGTGCGTAACATGTTATAATACAATTCTTGTTTTATCGTGGTAAAATATGCATAACATAAAATTTACCATTTTAGCCATTTTTAAGTGTGCAATTCAGTGGCATTAAGTACATTCACACTTTTGTACAACCACCGCCATCATTCATCTCCAGATGAAAATTTTCATCTTTCCAAACTGAAACTCTGTACCTATTAAATAGTAACTCCTCAGTCCTCTCTCTCTTTCCAGCCCCTGGTAACCACCATTCTACCTTCTATCTCTATGAATGTGACCATTCCAGGCATAAGTGGAATTACATTGTGTTTGTCCTTTTGTGCCTGGCTTATTTCACTTACATAAGACTTTTAAGATTTATCCATGTTGCAGCATATATTGGAATGTCATTTCTTCTAAAGGCTGAATTGCATTCCACTGTATGTATATACCACATTTTGTATACCCGTTCATCTATCAATAGGGATTTGGGTTGTTTCTACCTCTGGCTATTGAGAATAATTCCATGAGCAGTACTGAAAGTACAAACAGCTACTCCCAGCCTAGTTTCAACTGAAGAACAAAAACAAATATAGACATGTTTAGATCAATTAAAATTAGGTTGATGTGGGATGCCTGGATCAGCTAAGCACAAGACTCTTGATTTCAGCTCAAGTCATGATTTCAGGGTCAAGATTGAGCCCTACATTCGGCTCTGTGCTCAACATGGTGTCTACTTGAATTTCTCTCCCTCTATTCATGCACACTGGTGCTCCTTCTCTCTTCCTCTAAAATAAATAAATAAATTTTTAAAATAAAAATAAAATAAGGCAGATGCTATTAGCTATTTTATATAAAAAATGGTTCTAGGCAGATTATTTAGGTTAATGAATTAAATTATTTATTAACATAGAGTCATTCATTTAGACTCACCAGTTAAATCATTCATTCAGTAACAGAAATATGAATGAGATAATGTTCTTGTACTTAAGATTCTTAAAGTCCAGTTGGGAAGGGGCGCCTGGGTGGCTCAGTGGGTTAAAGCCTCTGCCTTCGGCTCAGGTCATGATCTCAGGGTCCTGGGATCGAGCCCCACATCGGGCTCTCTGCTCAGCAGGGAGCCTGCTTCCCCCTCTCTCTCTGCCTGCCTCTCTGCCTACTTGTGATCTCTCTCTCTCTGTCAAATAAATAAAATCTTTAAAAAAAAATGTTTTTAAAAAAGTCCGGTTGGGAAGTGAGTACTCAAAAGAATTTGAATAATTACTAAAATAGTAATCTACTAAAACAGTGTGCTGTGGGAACACAGAGAAGGGCACTCAAGAGAGGGAGGAAGCCTTCCTAGGAAAGAAGATCCCAGAACTGGATCTGGAACATAAGTAGGGTGGTCTCTCCAGAGACTGGGAGAATGAGGGAGGAAGCTGTACTGGCTAAGGAGAGAAAGGCTAAAAGCATGAAGCCTGGAAAAGTCAAATCAGGGAATGATTAAGTAAATAAGGCAACAGCACCCTGTGAAAACTGGGAAGCAAGCACTGAGGGCTGAGATCGGAGGTAGACAGACATAAGATCATAAAAGGCTTTATTCCTACGTGTGCTAAGGAGTTTGAGTTTTTAATCCTAACAGCAAGTCTGACCATGCAGCTAGTTCTCATAAATGTTAAAAAACATTTTGATAAAGCAAACACCTCTGGCGTTAGTTTGGATCCAGTCTTATTTCTGACACATCGGGCACAGGCACCGCCACCTACGTAGGAACAAATTATGCCAATACTTAATAACAGTCCGCCCACATGGACTTTCAAAATCAGTGTAATTATGAGAGATTATAGGTCTTTCACGTTAGCAATTAATTTGTTCACTGTTTTTATCATTGGTAAATGAAGAAGGAATACGAGATTACCTGGTAGTGCCCCACATTCTAAATAGAATTTTTAAATTAACATGGTTTGAAAATCCTGTTTCATCCTGAGTCAAACCAGAGTGATTTGGTAAAAGATCGATTAGGTGTTGCACCTGCAGCTTACTTTCTCTCTGATGGACTCTACCTTCCTAACGAAGGCACGTTTCTTTACATTCCATATAATCATATGGGAAAACACCTGACAAAATTAGTGGATTGTATGGTAAAAGGTGTTCAATGGTCCAGCCACTCTGTTAGCCCCACTCCATATAAATTCCAGACCACTATAGTCTGATAAGACTCCTATGACCCAAATATCAGCTAGAATACGGGTGGAAATCATATAACAATTTCTTCTCCAGAAAGTAATCTATTATAAGGAGGTAGGGGAGAAAGTCTTTGGCTTACTAATTACATTTTCCCCTGCTAACCTGTCTGGGTTAATGAACACCCTTCTGAAACCATAGATATCATTATTGTTTCACATTTCATAACATATTTATCCTTAGATAAAGTTATATAGAGAAATATAGTAATGTCACCAAGCTACTGAGAAGTCTTGGCAAAGGAGGCTGTCTAACATTGAACATTCAGGAGGAGATATCCATCTAAATCCTGTTCTTAATCTAAAGCAATAATAGTCTTAGTGCATATGTCCAAGAATTCTCTGGTACAATTTGAAGGGACCTACAATGAAAATGATAACATCTGAGAATAGCAAACGTTAAAAAAAAATCAGTCCTTATCTGAAAGGCTGCAGGTACTTAAAATGACTGAATTACAAATATTTCGATGCTTTAGAGGAAAAAAATCTTAAAGAATTTACAAGAAAATCTTTTCCTGAATAGCAAAGGCAATGATACAGTGCTGTAGACAAAAATGAGCACATTGCCATATACAGAACATATATAGACACTTACTTTAATGTACATTTGGCTTAGAACTTCTCTTTATAATTGTGTATGCTGTAGGATAATTTCTTCCTAATGTACATTCCTTTGTTAAGAAAAGCTAGGAAGAGAACTACCCAGAGAAAATTATATGCAACAAGTATCCTGAAGAAACAACTTTTTACCTTAAATGAATTTTCCTCCATACTCTGAGGAAACATTTAATCTCTTTAAAATACCACCCTCAAACCCAAGATAACGTAAAGACCATAAGAACCTAAGAACCAGACCTTTGTCATATTCACCACAGAGTACTCACTGCCCAGAATTCAGGTTGACACAGTAAATGCTCCAAAAATTTCACTGAATGTATAAACAGGACACAAAATTTGAACAAACAGGTTTTATGATCTATCTGAAGTTCTTTCCTAAAATGTCAGAGCTCCTGGGCCAAAGACCACCAGAAACACACATGCAGCTGAATGAATTGGGTTGACTGCTAATTGCAATGATACATAATACATATCAAGGCAAAATGGGGGAATATCTCGGTGGGAGGGTATTAAGAAGGACTTAGGGGGCACCTGGGTGGCTCAGTCGTTAAGCATCTGCCTTCAGCTCAGGTCATGATCCCAGGGTCCTGGGATGGAGCCCGGCATCGGGGCTCCGTGGGAGGCCTGCTTCTCCCACTACCATTCCCTCTGCTTGTGCTCCCTCTCTCATTGTGTTTCTCTCTGTTAAATAAATAAAATCTTTTTAAAAAAAAAAAAAAGAAGGATTTAGTACAGGATCTGGGCCTTGATTAGGTGGCTTTACACTGGATTTAAGGAAGCAAAGCTTTACTCTGGATCAGGCATTGTCAGGAAGCAGAGATAATTCTGTACTTAAGTATCTCAATAAATATTATATAGAATGAGGGTGGGAAAAAAAATGAAGCTAACGTTCTATTTTGTAAAGAATCAATGGTCAGTCATATTAGCCAAAATGGGGAAATTTTTGTGGCTTGGAAATTTTTTTAATGTGCTCAGACGTAATTATGGAGTTATGTTTGTTCTGATTCCGCCCCCCTCTCCCCATGGACAGAGGGGCTTTCTCTGATGTTGGTGTTCTGAAAACTGTTTATGCTTAACAGAACACCAAAGGTCCAGTAGGGGCTTCCAGGCCAGCTCTTCATGGTAGCAGGCGTGTGAAGGCTAAAAGAAGTGTCTGGCAAATTCCTAGTTGCCATAGGCCACTTCGGTCTTTCTCAAAATTAGTCTGCTATTTGGGCTTTCAATTGTGACTTTCATCCTTAGGGTGTTTAGCTAACTAAATGCAATAATTTCAAATTACATGCCAACCTCAAGGCACTCTTTGAAGATAATCAACTAAAAGTCTGAAAGGATGAGCACCAAAATTTTTAAGGCAGTTACTTACATAATTTAAAGTAACATAAGGGAATTAGAAGATTTTATCTTCTCTTTTCTGGGGTTTTTCTCTATGTTCTAATGAAGACAAGACATATTTTTAAAGTGTGTGAAATGCTTTGGATAAGGTATTAAATGTTCAAAGGGCTCAGAATTATTTTTTATTATGGATAATGCCATGACAGTGATTAGTAAACAGAGTGAGTTGTTCAGTATATGAGTAATTTTAGATGAAAAGCAGCCGAAATGATTGCAAGACCAATTTTCATGGTCCCACTTCCTGCAAGACTAGTAGGAGGGAGGAGTCACTGTAGAGATAGGATCATAAGTAGTAATAACTGAAAACAGTTTGGTTGGAGCTGAGCAGCTTGGTAGAGAAAGGCAAAAGAAAACATTGAGATTTAGAACCCCAAATTGGAACCCCTCGGGTTTCCTGCAGGTTTCCACAGACTTTTGTTTCAAACTACATGATCAGGGTTTGAGATCCATTTATCCTTATGGCAACTGGAGTGATTTCAAAGAGCTGAACTTTGCCCACAAATGTAAGAAGTGAACTCCTAATGGATATTCCTACTAAGCTACTTCAATTAGCTTCTCTGTTTTTTCTGTCAGTGAGAGGAACTCCAAACTCTGAGATCAAAAAAAATCTGAGATTAAAAAAAATTATGTAGTAGAAACAAAATAAACTCAATGAATAGCTAAAGGTAAATCTATCTGTCATGCATTTATTGGTTCAGGAACCATCTACCAAATGCCTGCTATGTACCAGATGCTGTGCTAAATGCTAGCTAGAAAGGTGGGAGGGATATTCTGATCGGAAAGAGCGATGCATTCAGGGTGGGGTAAAGGGAGGAAAGGGGGAAACATGTAAAAAGGCAATTTCACAGGCTGTCCGCATTATATCCTATCGTGACCATTAGCTTAGTGGCTTAAAACAAGCCAAATTTATTCTCTGACACTTCTGGAGAACACTGGAATGGGTCTCCTTGAGCTAAAATCAAGATGTAAATGAGCTGCATTTCTCCTGGAGGGTGTAGGAGCGAAGCACTTTTCAGTGTCTCTTCCAGGCTGGAGAGGCAGTCCACGTCCCTGGCCAGTAACAGCCCCTTGAATCTTTTTCACATTGTAAAAGTCTGACGAATTCTTCCGCCTTCCCCTTTCACATTTTAAGGACCTTTGTGATTACATTGGATATCCCACCTGGATAATCCAGATTATTTTTTCCATTCTAAGGTCAGCTAATTAGTAACCTTAATTCTGTCTTCAACTTAATTAGCTGTCACCGTGTAGCATAAGATACTCACAGGGTCCAGGGATTAGGACGTGGGCATATCCGGGGAGCCAGGACTCTGCCGCCACTCCTCTCTAGAGGCAAAGTACGAACAATACGCTTTCAGAACAAGTCTTCTTAAAATAATTGGGCATGTTTGTTCAGGTCTCCCTGTCTTTTTTTTTTTTTTTTTTTTTTCCCAGAATGCTGGTGGTGATTCCAAAAATCTGTGGCTGAGGGAGCCAAGCTTAGGTAATCTTTGAAAAACCATTAATGTCCTAAGTCTTTCCCTTTTTTCACTATTTTAGATTCTTTTCCAAAATCCTTCTTCCCTTTATGAAGTATTTTTCTAGGTTCAAGAAGAAAGCACTTGCTATGGCTTCATTTAAGCAGTGATATCTCGCTCCCATGATCACTTTATTTCAAAATTTATTCATTTCAAACAATTTTTTTGGCCCTCCTCCTATCCTACTGCAAACTATAATCATATATATATACGTATATATATATATTAATATCAAACAAAAAATGAATTTTACTCATAGAGTGGGAGACTGATTTTGCATATTGAATGCATTCCATTAAATGTTTCACGTAGTTTAACTCGGAGCTTCTCAAGGGCAGAGAGTGAGTTTCGTGATTATTCTTTTCATTCTTTGCACACAGCACAATGCCAGCCATATACGTACACTCACAAATGCTGACTGTATAAATGACTGGACAGTATAACCCAATTTCTTGGACTGTTGAATACCTAGAGATGTGATTTCAAATGTAATGTTTTAAGGTTCTTAATTAAAAATGCAATAGAGGAATAGTGAGGAAGCAGAAAAGTAACAAACCTGTGATTCTATGCCTTAGTGCCCCTGCAGGTTGCTTGGAATGGCAATTTTTGTCAAACCACGTTCCTGTGCTTCTCGAAGAGAATGGTGGGGGTTGGGAGGAAGTGGGGGTGGTTAGGCATCACCCCTGAAGTGTGTCATGACTCCTCTTCTTTTTTATGATCCACGTGCATTCTTGTTTTCCCAGGCTGGTGAATCAGGCGGCTACCTGTTCCCATGGAAACTAGATGTCAAGTGCCCCTGCCATTTCTTGGCTATCGCAGGCCCCCTTTCTCCTTCTTTCCCTGTTGGAGCCTCTGCAGGTGCGAAAGCAGAAGCGGTGATTTGCATTCCCAGCACACTTTCGCCTGCCACCTGGGTTGGCTGTCACTTGGCTTGCTTTCTGCTGCCCTATTCTGAAGCTGAGCTCCCAGAATGACTCCCGGACCCTCTTTGCTGCCTGGCAGTGGCCTTTCCTGTTCTTTTCATCTCTCTTTGTATCCAGAATCTATATAAGTCAGACTCTGGATGTATCGTGATTCGGGTTATCTGTCCCCCTGCCTCTGTAATCCATCCACTCCTCAGCACCTCTCCAGCTATTTCGACCTTGGTCAAAGCCACAGAGTTACTTAGATAACTGTGAGATTCCCCCTTGTTCTACCCCTGCTCCTCTATCTACAATGTGTTCTCAATTAAGCAATCGGAGGTACTCAGAAGACAATGTTACATCTCCGTGTAAAACCGTACAGTGGCGGGGTGCCTGGCTGGTTCAGTCAGTAGAGAGTGCAACTCTTGATTACCTGGTCATAAGTTCACTGAACTTTGGGTGTAAAGCTCAATGGAACAGAAATTCACATTTTACTAGAAATTATCATAAGAGAGACACTTTTCAGAGTTTATTTTCTAAAGCAGTTACTTGAGATTGTATATCATAAAAGATTTATAGGATAGCAATTTTCTAGAGTTTGCTTGTGCATATTGATTCAACTGACCTGCATTTTAAAGAGTGTGTAAATATTTAAAAATTAAGTTATTTCAGCATTTCTCAAAAAGAATTCCTAAAACCCATGAACAGTTATTGCCCATTTGCCCTCCATGTCCCCAGTCTCAGGCATTTATCTGCTATCCCTTCCTACAGATTTGCCTATTCTGGACATTTCATATAAAGAGGATCGTGCAATACATAGTCTTCCG
The DNA here is from genome assembly GCA_028646535.1 of Procyon lotor. NCBI lineage: Eukaryota > Metazoa > Chordata > Mammalia > Carnivora > Procyonidae > Procyon > Procyon lotor. Next base: position 111,790,875 of record CM053605.1, on the reverse strand, counting down.
TGACCAGCTTCTTTCACTTTCATAATATTTTCAAGGTTTATCAATGTTCTTCCATGTACTAGTACTTCATTTTTTATTTTTAAATAATATCCCATTGTATGGATATACCACATTTTGTTGATCTAAGCATCAGTTGATGGATACTCGGGTTGTTTCTCTAACTTGACTCTTAGAGAAAGTGCTGCTATGAACATTCCTGTAAAAGTTTTTGTGTGCCGTGTTTCCATTCTGGCAGGTGTATTCCCGAGGAGCAGAATTGCTGAGCTGTATGATCACTGCGTGAAAAGTTTAAACTTTTCAGAGACCGCCACACTGTTTTCCGAAGTGGCTACACTACTTTGCAATCTTATCAGCAGAGTGTCAGACTTCCGATTTATCCAGTCTCATCAATACTTACTGTTGGCTGTCTTTGTGTGTAACCACTCTCGTTGGTGTGCAATCACAGTGTGAGGTGGCATCTCACTGTGATTTTCACCTTCATTTCCTTAATGATCAGTAACATTGAGAACCTTTTCGTGTGTTTAGTGGTCAGTTGTGTATCTTCTTTGGAGAAATATCTATTCAGATCCTCACTCATTGTTTAGCTGAGTGATTTGTTTTATTACGAAGCTGTAGCAGTACTGTATATATTTTAGGTACAGAACTAAATATAAATCAGGTAAATGATCGGTGCATACAGTTTCCCATTCTGTGTGCTGTCTTTTTCCTTTCTTGATGATGTGTTGTTTGAAGCACAGAAGATTTTAATTTTGATGAAGTCCAGTTTATTTATTTTTATTTTGTTACTTGAGCTTTTGGCATCCTATCTAGGAAGGCTTTGCTTACCCGAAGGTCACAAAGATTTACTCCTATGTATGCATAAATGACATTTATAGTTTTAGATTTTACTTTTAGGTCTATGACCCATTTTAAGTTAATTCTTTGTGTAGGATGTGGGAGGAGGAAAGAACTTCATTCTTCTGCATGTGAAAATCCAATTGGCTCAAAAGTATTTGATGAAAAGACTGTTCTTTCCTGATTGGATTATTTGGATACCCTTGTAAAAAAAGATGAATTATGTAAATGTAAGGGACTATTTCTGGGCTCTTCAGTCTATTCCACTGATACACATCTATCCTTATGTTACGCTGTGCCACATTGTCTTGATTACTGTAGCTTTGTATTGAGATCAAGTTGTGTGAGTCCTCCAACTTTGTTCTATTTTTTAAGATTGTCTTGGCTATTCTAGATCTCTTTCACTCCCATATATTTTTCTCCCAACAATTTAAATTTATTTCATACACAACAGATACTATTTTTGAATACCTATCATTCAGTAAAATGGTCTTGGTAGTTTTTAAGTTTTATTTAAGAGTACCCAGTTCAATGCCTGTCTTCAGTGGAAAACATAGTGAGTCAGCCATGCTGGGATTCACATTAGAGTTTCTAAGGAGCCAAGATTGATTTTTAGATAATTGATCTATTCCCTATTACTTACATAAAATGTCTTTTATACCTTATTGTTCCCCACTAAGCTCTTACTTTGTCAAACAGAAAACATGCCTGCCAGACATGCTATGCTTTTTAAGAGTGCAAGTTGTCTTCAAAGATACTCCGGATCAATTCATTATGCCATTTTATTATTTTATTGTACTTTGTACTTAGCTAGCCAGCAATTTGCTCAACCTAGTTTCATAGCCTATAAAAATTGGGTACTACATGATTCTTTTGTATATTTCTCATATGCACTGACTCAAAAATGTCAAAATTTGAAAGTATATCTTTTGGTTCTAAAATTATTTCTAGAGGAAATAGAAATATAGTTTATAACTGGGGAAATCTAGGACATGCTTGTTCACATGATGAAAATAACTTTATTTCTTTTGATTAGCATGATAATTATTTACCATCTCTAAATAGTTATAAAGATTGCTGACACAGCTGAAAATAATAATCACTGTACTAGGCAAATAGCTAATTGAAATTCATGATTCTGGATATTTCATAAGAATGGAAAATAGAACATGCTGTGTATTTATTTTATATGGGTTCAATTAATTGGAGGCAAAATAACAACTGGAAAAGACTTATCTAAGAAATAAATAAATAAAGTGATTATTTAAAAAATAGCCTGTTGGGATGCCTGAGTGGATCAGTCGGTTAAGTGTCTGCCTTCAGCTCAGGTCAGGATACCAGGGTCCTGGGATCAAGTCCCACATCGGGCTCCTTGCTCAGCGGGGAGCCTGCTTCCCCCTCTCTCTCTGCCTGCCATTCTGCCTTCTTGTGCTCTCTCTCTCTCTGACAAATAAATAAATAAAATCTTTAAAAATTAAAAAAAAAAAACAGCCGGTTACTTTTTAAAGCATCAACATGAAAGACAGAATAGCTGTTTATAAGCAAGAGAGTATGGTAACTGATTGAAATACATAATCAAAGAAGGAGTTTGGTTCTGTCCATTTTCTGTTTTTCTTTTTCTTAACACTCTCTGCTGATGATTCTAGATTTTCTTTGGTTTGTATGAACCTCTAAAAGGGCTGCTTTTTTACAAAAAAAATTTCTCTCACTTTCAAATAAACAAATATGAACTGACTCCTTAGTGTGAGCTTCACAAGTTTTAATGTTCATGCCAGAATCCCAGTAGTTTTAAGATGGAGATTATATTCAACACATGTGGGGCAAGACCTGAGATTCTGCATTTCTAACAAGCTCACAGGGGTCGCCAACATGGCAGGTTGCAAGGACTTAGAGGATAAGTGACTTCAAGAACTTGCCTTTCATGATAGGACCCGCATATCTTGGGAAAACACGATAAGTTCAGAATACATCACCTCTATTAAAGAGCTCCTATGTATTCTTAAAGAGATAAATTATGCTTGCAAAATAATATTTATAAAATTTTAAACACAAAAAATAGCATCCAATAGTGTTCAGCATCTTTTTTTATTTTAATGTATCTTAGAAAATGTATGATGTTATTTTTTTTCTTTAAGTCTACTTTCTAAATCATTGTTGTTTATATAAGAAACTAGTAAGTTCATGTATGAGTAGTGTACTCATGTTACCTGCTGGATTTTGTTACTCTTCATAATTTTTTCCAGTTCATTCTCTAGACTTTTTTAGTGGTGTCATATCAACTTTGGATAAAGACAATTTTCAATATTTATACTATAGAAATTCAAAACTTAAGGGAGAAGTTTGAATTGCAGACATATTTTTAGGTGCCATAAGTATAGAGATATTATTTAAAACTATGGGACTAGATAAATATATCCTTAAGGCACTATATAATATATGTAATATAAATATATACTTATAAATATATTTATATTTTTATATTTTTATATTAAATGTAATATATTTATATATTATAAAAATTGGGT
>CM053605.1:111763046-111787016 GCA_028646535.1 Procyon lotor | reverse complement strand
GTGGGTTGCCTGTTTGTTTTGTTGATCTATTGTGTTGAATGTTCTAAGGGCACGTGAAAAATTTTCTATTCCAATGTTGAATAGGACATTCTATAAGATGTCAGTTAAACCCTGGTGGGTTGATGTTCTTGTTCAGTTCTCCTATAACCTTACTGATTTTCTGTCCAGTTGTTCGAAACTGTTACTAAGAGAGGGATATTTCAGTACCCACCTGTAATTGTGAATCTATTTCTCCTTTAATTACGCTTTCTGTTCTATTGTTTTTTGCTATTTATTGTTTTGCACATACACAATTAAGATTGTTACATCTTTTTGATGAATTGACTCTCATCATTATATCATATCTTTCTCTGCCTCTGGTAATTTTCTTTGAAGTCTAATTTATCTGATATTAATTACCTATTCCTTTTGTTTCTTTAATTAAAGTTTGCATGATATATCTTTTTCCATCCTTTTACTTTCAACCTCCCTATATTGTTAGAGTTGAAGTGGCCTTCTTACAAATGGCATGTACATGGGTCATGTTTTTTAATCCATTATGAAAATCTGTCTTTTACTGGTGTGTAGAGACCATTTAGTGTATTATAATTATTGACATGTCAGGGCTTAGGTCTGCCTTTTGTGTTTTGTTGTTGTTGTTATTGTTTTCTCTTTTTTTTTTTCAACGTTTTCTTTTCTTTTTCTTCCTGTATGTTATTTGAATATTTTCTAGAATTCCGTTTTGATTCATCTAGTGTTTTTTGATGTGTCTTTTTTGTGACTCCTTTAGATGCTATAGATGTGTTATCACAGCCTAGAGTTGTAGTTTTACCAGTTTGATTGAAGTGTAGAAACTTTGCTTACATTTACGTCCCTTTGCCTTCTTATTTATTCCCTCTATGTTTAGAATCACACAGTTTTATAAGTTTTGCTTCAACCATCTGACAATTTAGAACTCAAGAGGAGAAGGAAAGTCTTTTGCATTTACTCATATTTTTGCTTACCATGTTATTTTTTCTTCTTGATATTGCAAGGTTTCTTTTATTGTTCTCATTTGTTTAAAGAACTTCCTTTAATGATTCCATTAGAAACATTTTGCTGGCAACAAATGCTCTTACTTTCCTTTATCTCAGAATATCTTGATTTCCCTTTCATTTCTGGAGAATATTTTTCACGAGGTATAGGATTCTGGGTTCATTATCCTTTTTCAGTACTTGAAAAATATTATGCCGCTTCCTCCTGGCCTCTAAGTTCTATTGAGAAACTTACTGTCATTTGAATTGTTTTTCTCCTGTACATAAAATGCCATTTCTTTTTGGCTGCTTTCAAGATTTTGTTTGCTTTTAGTTTTATGAAGTTTAATTATGGCATATGTTAGCATGGATTTCTTGGAGTTTATCCCGTTTGGGTTTACTCAGCTTCTTGACTCTGTGGGTTTATATCGCTTACCAAATTTGGTAATTTTTTTCTTCAAGAGCTTTTCAGCCCTGCCCTTTTTACCCCTTTCTACTGGGACTCTTAATGACTTAAACGTCAGATCTTTTTGTTGTTGTTGCCTCACTGGTCTCTGAGGGTCTTCCTTTTTTAGTTTCTTTTCTCTCTGTTGTTTAAATTGAGCTATTACCCTTGTCCCATTTTCTCGTTGACTGATTTTTTTCTTCTCTCCTCCCAAGTTGTGTCAACGTCATTGTTGAGTCTTTTAAAATTTCATTTGTTATGTTTTTCATATAAATTTACCATTTAATTCTTCTCTACAGCTTCCTTTTCTTTGTTGAGACTTTATTTCTTTCCTGAGGCTTCTAATTTTTAATTTGTTTCAAGCTGGTTTGGGATTGCTCATAGAAGTACCTTTATCATTCTTTCTTTAAATTCTTTGTCAAATAACTCTAACATCTCATCTCAGTGTTAGTATTTATGGTATTGTTTATCCAGTTTGTGATCTTATTTTTTGGTATGAAGATTTATTTTTTTTATTGAAACCTAGACCTTTTTTTTTCTTTTACTTTGTTACAATACCTGGATCTTATTTAAACTTCCTGATATAGTTGGCTTTCTCTGGGAGCATCTCCATTGCAGAAGAGGGAAGGGGGAGAGACAGAAATCCAGTTTCCCCACTTAGCCTCCACTGATACCCAAGTGGGAAGTCTCCTCATTACTTCAAAGTAAGGGTGGCATTTCCAGCTTCCTGCATGACCTCCACTGATAGGACAGTAGGAGAGGCCTTATTACCACTGAGCAGCAGTCCTGACTTGCCAAGAGGTCTCTTCTGCACCATCTTTACAGCCAAGTGGAGGTAGAAGCCCAGAATTTCCCTGTGGTCTTCACTGACTCTGCTAGGGTTGGGGGGACTTCATTACTGGCCAGTGAGCATAAAAGTCCTGGTACCCTCCTTGGCCTCCTCTGACATTACCCAAACAGAGGTTTTGGAGCACACTGTGTGGTCTGCTGAGGGTGCAGATCTAAGCCCCTCACTTGGCCACTATTGTTGGAGAAAGGAGTGAATCAGTTTTACCTGTGTTTTCTGCCCGGAATAGAACAGTTATTGCCTAAAAGTTTTCTGTCTCACTAGCTTGTCCCTTTCGTAGTCATTGGTCTACAGACCATATGCTTTTGTTGGAGTTCTTTTACTCTGTACCCTTTGGCACTTCTGGGTTATTAATTTCTTCAACTCAAACTGTAGGATATATGAGGAGGGGGAAATCCAGAGAATTTATTACTGTGCAGTTCCTCACATCTTAAAGTCCCTGGCTGATCTGCTTTCTTCTTCTACCGTTCCGAGTATTCTTGTGCTTGCTTTAGATATAATATGCAGGATTTTTAATTGTATTTGATGGAATGAATAGGGAAATGTCTGTCTAGTCCCTCTTCATAAAATGTGATTTTAATAAATAAAAATAATTCATGGCAATATATTTTATTTTGGACTTGCAACAATCAAACATTCTGTTTTAATTTTAATTAATAAGATGTAGCAAATCAAAGAAAATTTTACAAAGATTCTTCTGGCCAATCTTCAGTCATTCTTTCGAAACAAGTGGGGAGTACCATTTCTTCTAACTAAATATGTGTCATCAAGCTTGCTAATATATTTCACTTAAAAAAGATAATCAGTGTAACCAAAAAATTTAACAAATTATAAGAGTATAAACTATACTTTACCTGAACTTTAAAATCTCTTACTACAAACAAGCAGGTTTTTAATTTCTGATTCAAGTTTTTTGTTGCTTTACAGCATTGATGGTTACCTGGTTTGAGACCAACTAATTCTTAGCAGTCTTGACAATAAATATAATATTTTATGTCATTGGCCAGAATCAGTTATAAAGATGGCCAAAAGCATTGAAATGACAGGTTTATAATCAGCTATTTATCATAGATGAAGCCAAAATGATAAACTATATGAAAAGGAATTGAAATAGGAGTTTTCTCTGAATTTATCAATAAAACATACCCACCACACACCTTTTAGCTAGTATATTAGTCTTTATTTATTTACAAAAGTAAACAATTTTATTTTTTTAAGTTTTTGTTTATTCTACTATAAATATATTCCTGAAATATGCTGGCCAAAAGACTACAACTCTTAGATCTATTTCTTTCCACTTAATTTTTAGACAATCTTTCAGGAAATATTAAATGTAGAGAAGTAAAAGAGCTACCATACAATAGTATGATCTTCCCTCTTTCTTAAATCTGGGTTTCTTGAAAGCTAAATTATTTGCTTGCTGTCCAGCAGATGATATTTTTGGATACTTTTTATCCCCTTTCCACTGTCTTCAATTTTCCATCTCTTGGTTTGATATCTAACCTAGTTTTATCATAGTAGCCACTTAAGGCTTGGTTTTCTACTTTTTATAGTCATCAGCGAGTTGACAAGTTATTTCCAAATAACTGGATAACCAGAAGGTCACTTCAACAGTTTCTGTGTCCATGAGTCCACATTTTTCAGTTCTGAGGAAGTTACAAAATGTTGGTTACATTTGTCAGGGTTCTCCAGAGAAACAGACCCAAAAGCAAATATGTAGATAGATGTATAAGAAGAGATTTATTGTGATAATTGGCTTATGTGAGTATAGAGGCTGAGCTATGTGGCATATGCTGATTGCAAGCTGGAGGACAAGAAGAGCCAGTGGTATGATTCAGTCTGAGTCTGAAGACCTGAGAAGCAGGCGAGCCACTGATAAAAGTCTCAGAGTTCTAAGGTCCTCCAAGGTCAGGAGAAGATGGATGTCCCAGCTCAAGAAACGAGGGAGGAATTTTAGTATTTTTTTTATTCTTTTGGTTCCTCTCATGCCCTCAGTGGATTGGGTGATGCAAACTCATATTTGTGAGGGCAATCTCTTTACTCAGTCTAATGCTAATTCAAATGCTAATCTTTTCCAGAAACACCCTCACAGACACACTCAGAAATATTGTTTTACCAGCATTCCAGCGGTTAATTAATTAACTTAACCAGTCACATTAAGAAATTCAATCAGATTGCAAATCTTCCTTTAAAGATATTTTAAACCATACCTGTATCTTAAACAAAAATGTTGCAAATGATACCCAGTTGATTCTGATAAAATACCAGTAGGAAATATAAAATCTATTGCCTTATAATATCTAAAAAGAGGGAGCATCCATCTTTCCAGCTTGAGTTTAGACAAAAATCTGCCAGGAAAGAAGTCAATAAATGAGACAAAATCGGAGAAGTGGTTTAAGGAGTCTTTTACTTTAGTTAATTAAAGAACCAGCAAAGAGATGGATTTCTGATTTTGTAGCCCAAGCTTGGCAGCTCTAGACATGCCAACGCAAGAATGCAAGAGAAACAGTCTTTCAACTGATGTTCCTTTCTCAGTGAGTTTTTAAACTCCTTATATTGCCAATCCCATTTTGGATCATTTATATAATTCATTAAGAGGCCAGGTTATTTGCACTTTTCCAACTAGATTTACTTTTTCCCCTTCAGTTCTTGACATTTTAGTGAATGTTGACTCTGAAGTCAGTCAATAATAGCAGTACTTTGCTCCAAACCGGATGCTAAAACTTACAGTGAAAGTGATATTCCTGAATCCTAATTTTCTTTAGTTTCTTATTCCCAAATTAAAAAAAAAGAGAGAGAGAGAGAGAATGTTTTCTGAAGTGGGATTCTTTAGTTTAAAAGAATAGCCTTGGGGCACCTGGGGGGCTCAGTAGGTTAAGCATCTGTCCTTGGATCAGGTCATGATCTCAGAGTTTTGGGATGGAGACCAGCACCAGGATCCCTGCTCAGCAGGGAGTCTGCTTCCTCTCTCACTCTGCACCACCCCCCCATGCTCTCTCTCTTTCTTTCTCTTTAATAAATAAATAAAATCTTTAAAAAGAAAAGAAAAGGGGTACCTGGGTGGCTCAGTGCGTTAAAACCTCTGCCTTTGGCTCGGGGCATGATCCCAGGGTCCTGGGATCGAGCCCTGCATCGGGCTCTCTGCTCAGCAGGGAACCTGCTTCCTCCTCTCTCTCTGCCTGCCTCTCTGCCTACTTGTGATCTCTCTCTCTGTGTCAAATAAATAAATAAAATCTTTAAAAATAAATAAGTAAATATAAGAAAAAGGAAAGAAAATAATATCCTTGACAGTAGCCACCAAGAAGAGATCTGTGACCTGGCTAATGTGTTCTCCACCCTAGGACTTGACTGCGCCCATGGACTTTGGAATGGCAGTAGCTCTACCAGGACTTGGCCTCCTCCTGTGGGTACACTGTCTGCAGGATCATTTCTCAACACCACTTTGACACTTTTGTTTATTTGCTCATCAAGCTCATCCTTCCCACCACCAATTACATCCACATGGATGAATCACAAGCTTATAATTTTCTTTTGCTGGGTCCTTAAGGGCACCTTAGGAATTCTTCCACTCTACACCTGTACTCTCCATAGACTATAAATGGACTTTAGAATCTATAAATAATCCAATCAACACTGAACACTACCTTCAGTTGCTGGCAGGCTGCTGTTCACTAGGAGCTCATACTGAGCCTTCATGCTGTTTGCATCAGCAAATCTTTTCCTTTTAAGTTACTCAGTATACATTCTTTGTGCTATTTACTTTGGAGCTTTGAAAAAGAAAAGAAAAAAAGTCCACCCACTAGTCCTTCCAAAGAAGCACTAGATAATAACATTTTACTTAGTTGACGGAGAGACTGAGATAGCTCTGTAGTCATAATGGGGATATTGTTTTTAATCAAGTCATTTGAGTAAGAACATTTGTTTATATATGCTTTATGTACGCTTCCTTAAAATTTCTATGACCCATAACAAAGTGCTATTATATGAAACACTGGAACTCTGCTTAATTTAACTTAATTGGAAAATCACGCAAAATATGGAATTGTTGAATGGGAAATCATTGCTGAGAATCAAAGTCTTCTTCATTTTAAGCTCCTTTATGGAGAGCTCCTAAATATTCCTGATTGAAAAACTTCTAACTACTGGCAGAAACAGACCAGAATTTCTAAAGAAAAAGTGGAATGGGAAAACACAGGCATAATTCATAAAGTTGTCCTCCAACCACTTTCAACTTCACCAAATATTTGGTAGATATTTTATGGATCAAACCAAATTAGAGTAAATCGTTAGTGATCAATTTATAACCCCTTTTAGGAAAAAGCAGCATAACATTGTAGTGAAATAGGAGAAGTTGATGTAGAAGCCATCATGCCTTCTAATTTGAAGAAGGGCCAAAAAAGAGGGTTCATTTTGAGAGAATAAATACAACTCTGGTGCAGTAGAAAGGTAATTCCCATACATGTCTGTCAAGAGCATACCCCGAGAAACCTAATAACAAGGTCCCAAATTTGAGATTGAAATAAGCCATAATTATTTCCCAGTCCAGATCACCATCCCAGGAAAATTTAAGGTACCTAAAATTTATATTGATGTTAAGGAGACTTTAGCTTAACTGTAAAAGAATGTATCAGAATTTTTAATTTTCTTTTCATTTGTATTTTGTTCTTTTTCTATCAGATACACTGATCTTTATTTAATAATTTGATTTTCCCGGGGCACGTGGGTGGCTCACTTAGTTAGGCCTCTGACTCTTAATTTTGGCTCAGACCATGATCTTAAGGTTCTTGGATGGAGCGCCTGAGGTTCCACTCAGCGCTGATTCACATACAACTTTCAATTAAATAAAATACCTATATTACATAACACTGTAATTAAAGGTATAAACAAATAATATACTCTATCTTTTTTTTAAGATTTTTATTTATTTATTTGACAGAAGAGAGAGATCACAAGGAGGCAAAGAGAGAGGGGGAAGCAGGCTCCCTGCCAAGTCCCTGTGGGGCTTGATCCCAGGACCCTGAGAACATGACCTGAGCCAAAGGCAGAGGCTTTAACCCACTGAGCCACCCAGGCGCCCCATATACTACATCTTTATATTCAAAACCTGAAAAACCGCTTGATTTTCAACCTTGACTTGTTCTTTAGGAAGTTATGACATTTTAAGATGCATATAATTAAAATGTGTATAAATATGCTATATGTAGAAATGTGTTTATCCAACAGCTATACATCTTCTAAAAGTACGGTTCATTTTATTGCATACTCTGATAAATCTCCTCTCTCTTAAAGCATTGGAAACGGATGAATAGTATTTGTTTCTAAATTCTGTCAGAATTTCCCAAGGCAGCAGAGAGGATTTTTCCATTGCTTAGGAATGAAGTACTTGGTATGATTTGTTTGCTCAGAGGAAATGTTTCTATATGAGAAAAAACACAACGTTGCCATGGTGATACATCAAAAAAATCATTTCAAAAAATGCAGAGTGACATCAAATGTCTTCTATTTTGTTTTTAAAAATAGATCAGATTTTTAAAATAATATATGCCGAAATTTTTTTTTGAAATGTCTTTATAAGAAAACAGTTTAATAAATAAAAATCAATATTTGATTTGATTACATTTCAAACTTATGAAAAGAAAACTCGTTGGATCTCAAGTCAGTCTCTTTATTTTCTTTTATTTTGTTTGTTAGCATTGGAAAATATCTAACAGAATGTGGGTAGTGTGAAGGGATCACCTTTTACTGGTAAGCAGAGAAACATTATAGGATACAGAGATATACTATACAATCCATTCAATCCTAGTATTGGTGGCTTTTTCTTTAGGTTTTGCTCTATCAAAAACAGGTATTATTTAGTGGACTACATTACTTTCCTAATCTCTCGGTTGGTGTGGTGAAAGGTGGCTAGCTATTCAGTGGGTGAATAAATGGGTAGGAAATGACATTTGTTATCTGTCAGACCTCAAACCTGTTTGCTCTAACATTTTTGAATATAGCACTTATATAGGCAGCAAAAGAGGAAAAAAAATTAACAATACATTCGAAAGCAAAAACGGCCCTCCACTTGGATTTCTCTGTGAGGACTGAGCCAGTCTGCAATAAAATCACTTTATCTTCTTGGACTTGAACGCCTCACTTGGTTCTTCTCTGTCAGTCTTTGGAGCTGGACTCGTGTCTCAGGTCAACTCTCATACGTTCGGCTAGCTTGTCTGGATTTCAGTGACACTGGCTCCCAGCTGCCTATCAATTATTAGGTTAGGGCATATTTGTAGCCATAGCAGCTGGATCCCCTAGATCTGACCAGAAGTCAGCATATCGCTGGGTAATGAAACTCATCAGGTCTCATTGACTTTCTTTGCCTCTGCTGGTGCAAAGTGATTACCTAGGCAATCACCAGGCCTGACATTATCGATCTCCCAGGATCCAAAAGCAAATACACATTAACTTCTTGTTTTCAAAAGATCTAAAATTAATCTGAACATCGGTCCCAAGTCTTTTACCTTAAAATTGAATCTCTCAACAAGCAAATCTTCTAAAGAATAAATACGGTCCCTCAACCTATAAATCTGTCTTTCCTTTACTGACTGGGAATTATTATATATTTACAGCAACTGGAGGAATAGAATAATATCTCACTGACATAAAGAAATTATTGAGTCCTTTGTTTATACTGAGAATAGTTTCTTCTAAAGATTATTTAAAAATCACACTTCTTTTAAAACAAGTACTCTGTTGAATCGCTATGTCGTACACTTGAAACTAATATCACACTGTGTGTTAGCTAACTGAAATTTAAATAAAAACTTTAAAAAATTATGGTTGAAATAAAAATAAATAAATAAAATACATGAATACTTATTTTAATGCTTTATCTTTTATGACAAAAGAATGAGTTGCTACTGCGGTGGCCGTCGCCAGTTCCCTATAAAATGGTACTTGATTTTTTTAAAGTGAGAATTTCCACCTTATTGGTATAAAATGATATTTATATAGTGGTATAATAAGGTGAGCACCTCCCCTCCAGAAAGAGAGGAGAAATTGAGGAAATCATCTTCAACAATATCTGACACAAATTTTTATTTGAACCTTCTGGGCTTTATTAGTAACTCTGTGTTTCTAAGCGCAATTCCTCGGCTTGAAAGCTGGGACTCCAATTTATCCTCATGTTACCAGTGTTAGCAGAAGGATTTTTCATAGAGGAGCTGCTCAATAAATATTTATCTGATAAACAATGTTGCTAAGTCATAGGAGTAAGTATTGATAAATGGATCTGGAGATCTTGATCCCAATTACGAGCTCAGGCAGAAGATGTCTCAGGATGAATTTAGAGCTGCTAAGTGAGAGCTTTCCCAAAGACCTCAGGTCAGAAAGAATGTTCATTCATTTTATCCTAATTTAATTAACAATACGGAAATTTCCTTGGGATATAATATGAACGCAGCAGACATTGTCGGTGCCTGATCGCGACCCTCAGAACTCACTATTCCCTTACTCTCTATTTCCTCAGCAGGCACCTGCCATCAGCCTAGGGGCTTTCTCTGGCCAAGAGAGCCTGTGCCACCTTGTGACCCAGGTGCCACGCTGTCTGAAAGTGCCAGGAAGCTCTTGCCTCTGGGAGCAGGCAATATGGAAGGGAGTTGATAGATAAATACCCCAGGATCGTTGCCCTTCTGGTATAAACAAGGTCTCCCAGAATTACCTAGCAGAATGGAAGCTCAGTTGTCCAACCTACTCACTGATTTCCTCCCCTTCTTTGTCTCATCTTCCTACTTCCCAGCTGCTGTTTGAAGGATCAATACACATATAAATTAATTGCACTTACATCTTAGTCTCAGGGTCTGATGATGTTTGCTTGTTTGATCTTTCCAAACAGCTACCTTTTACTTTGCTCCTTTAAATTCTAAACCCTTGTCTTTTTATTCAATAAGCTTTGAGTGCCACTTGTCATGTACAATGAGTTCTTATGGACACTAAGATATTCTCTTAAGCCATTTTCAAACAAACTTTCTATCTTTCATAAGGATTCATGAACTAACTGTGTACAGCCAGTTTCAATTGATTAAGTAATTCTTATCTGTTTTTAGCTAGAAGGACAATGAGGCTCTGAACTCAAAGTACCTTTTATGCCAAAACCTTCAATACTTTACAACATGAAAACACGTGAAGTCACCTAATACCTCTGTGACTCATAATACCCAGGATTCATAAGCTGTACAGTCTTAGTTCCACCATTTTTAGGAAAACCAGATATACTGGGAGATTTGGGGGACTTAGACACTAGAGAATTTTAAATCCCAGCGACAGCATTGAGGCCGTATGATTAAGTTTTATAGGAGCCGTAGTGAACACAGCACAGGCCACAGCAAAACCCTCACAGGTCAACCCCTGGCCGGTGCCCTTCTGATTTCTCAGCACCCTCCAGCACCAAATAAAGTCACAGGAATTTTTCCAGCAATTTAAATCCCTGCCTTCCCACTCTCCATTAAGATAGGAGTTTTGTTATTTTCCTTGGAAAGGAAAGAAAAATCTTGGAATTATTTCTTCCTCTAGCTCAATGCTGTCTCTATGCTGTCATAATTATGCTCATATCATTCATCTTTTCATGGGGCATTTATTCACAGAGAGCTTTCAAATATATGACTTCATGTAAACCAGTTAGAAAGGTCCAGAGGTGGGGCGCCTGGGTGGCTCAGTCATTAAGTGTCTGCCTTAAGCCCAGGTCATGATCCCAGGGTCCTGGGATCGAGCCCCGCATCGGGCTCCCTGCTCGGCGGGAAGCCTGCTTCTCCCGCTACCATTCCCTCTGTTTGTGTTCCCTCTCTCGCTGTGTTTCTCTCTGTCAAATAAATAAAATCTTTAAAAAAAAAAAATGAAAAGAAAGGTCCAGAGGTATTACTGTTATTTTATTTTGGAGGTAGGAAAATCAGTACTCATAAAACTTAACTGTCTTGACTGATAGAACATGGAATCAGGAATAGTCCCAGATGTCCTTCCTCACATCCTCGGCTGGTTCCACTCGATCCTGGGTGGACTTGGGGAAAATGCTTGTCCACTGTTACTTCTGTATTATCAAAGAACTCTTGTATTGCCTGCAAAGAATAAACTTTTTTGGGGGAAAGTGAATATCCCTAGGACCATTTTATGGTCTCCAATGAAAAGGCAGTATTTATTTCATTTCTTTGTGTTGAATCAAATTAAATTCTTGGATGGAAGTCTCTATCAAAATAGTATTATGTAGAAATTTTTTATGTAGAAAATTTTAAAAACATAAATCTTGTGCAAATGAGCAAATCTTAGTGAAGCAAGCAAGTGAAGTCACTGGGTTTTCTTTGCTAAAGCAAACATCTGGTAAATTCGTTGTTCCTTGTGCTGTAGTTTAAGGGCAATAACAAAAACACTGTCATCGCATCAATAGTCAACCATCACAAGGAGTAAATGTTATTATTCAGAAAATAATCCCCTAAGAAATGTATTTCTAACTGATTAGTAAAGCTGCATATGAAGACCCTACATAATAAAGCAACTTTGTTTCTTAGCAACAGGAGAATAAAACAGATTGAAATATGATGGGTTTGACAATGACAATGAATGGGAAATCAGTATAACTTGAAAAAAATCAGCAGGAGAGAAGTTGATAGGTATAGAGGAAAGCTGCAAGCGACTTTCAGATTTCAGATTTTAACCATAAATCCAAGTACACAGAGGAGCATGATATGTGCAGCAAAACAAAAATCTGGGGGCGCCTGAATGGCTCAGTACATTAAGCATCTGCCATCATCTCAGGTCATGATCTCAGAGTCCTGGGACCTAGCCCCATGTCCTGTTAGGCTCCCTGCTCAGTGGAGAATCTGCTTCTTCCTCTCCCTCTGCCTCTCCCGCTGCTCATGCTCTCTCTCTCTCTTCTCTCTCAAATAAATAAATAAAATCTTTAATAAATAAAATCTGAAGGAAACCAATTTGTTTTACAGGAGAAAATGTTTCACTGCCTTTCATTATATTAGGAACTATTGCAATCTAACAACCAACGTGGCAAGGAAAGAGTGAGGGAATAAATCCCACTTACATGCTTTTAAAATGTTCTCCCAGTGAACTAATCATAAAAGGAATCACATTTTACAGATTAACTAGAATTTTAATATCCTAAGAGGGAATTTTCACTAAATATCCTAATATTTCAAGTGCTCTTTATGTATTTTCTCAAAATTCATTTGAACTTTCGGGAGGATGGGGAATTGTAATACATAATATAAATACTTTATTCAATGTAATGAATACTGTTTATTAATAACAATTTACTGAGTGCTTACTGTGAACCAAGCTCTTTCTAATCAATTTACATACTTCAGCGTATTTGATCTTTACCATACCACTAAAAGTGCCTCTTATTTTCCTGAGGAAAGCAGACCCTTAGAGAAATTTGCCTGTGGTAGGCAGAATCCTATTAAGACCCCTAAGAATCCCACCCTCTTAGGTGCAAAATTTCCCTCACCTTACATATAGGCAGAATCTGTGAATGAATACAGTCACTCCTGTGATTTGGTCACCAATTTGTGGATTTTGAGTTAATCAAAAAAAAGAGTATCTGGATGAGCTCCATCTCGATGAGTCTTTAAAAGGATCTGAGGGTAGAGAGATAGATAGCAAAGGGTAACAAAACCTTACTCTTGGTGGGTAAGTCAGGGGGCAGGTGACAAGGGCCCAAATGCCACCTTTAGGAAATGAGAGCAGACCCTGGTTGGCAGGTGGGACAGGGACCCTGGTTGGAAGACCACAGGGACCTCAGTCATACAACTGCCAGGAGGTGAATTCGACCCATTCTAGCCAACTTGGAAGAGGGCCTGGGGCTTCTGCGGGAAATCACAGTGCTGGAAGACATTTTGCTTCCACCCGGGCGAGGCCTTAAGAAGAGGACTCAGCTCACCAGTACCCAAAATAATGACACCTAGAAATTGTGAGATAATCAATGGATGTTGTTTTGAGCCCTTATATTTGTAATAATTTGGTAATGCAGCTGTAGGAGAACAATACAGTGCATAAAGCCCCATTGCCAGTGGAGACCAAAACACTGGGCAGTCTGATCCTGATGGTCCCACTTTCAAACATCTTCCTATCAATTTCCATATAAATTAAGCCCTTTTGTTTGCAATCTATAGAAACTGACTTCCGCCTAACTGAAATAGAAGTAAAACAATGTCATTTCATATGAACTACCAAAAGTCTTTCAGAATAAAAAAAATAAGTTAAAAAGCCAGGCTCAAGGAGAAAAAGACAGAAAGCACTTTCCAGAATTCCAGCTGGAAGATCCAGTCTCTATAGGCAGCTGCTATGGGAAAATAGCTCTTTCCACTGCTTCAGGCCTCAAGTTCAAGATTTAGATTCCCTGGGAGGAAAGCCCGATGGCACAGCTAGGTCACAGGCCCACACCTGTGCTGCGGTGGGGGTGGGGGGTGTGGGGGAAGGGGGCCTGAAAGTGTGATTGACAAAACTTCTAGAGTCATAAGAAGAGATAATGCCGGATTGCTTTTCATTATTATATTGTGAGAAGTGGGTGGTGTATCAGGGTTCTCCAGAGAAACAGAACCAATAGGATGTATATACAAAGAGAGATTTGTTTTAGGGAATTGGCTCACGTGATTGTGGGGCCTGGCAAATCCAAAATCTGTAGAGGGGCTTGGCAGACTGGAAATTCTGGCAAGATTTGATGCAGTCTTGGGTCCAAGGCAATGTGGAAGGCAGAATTCGTTCCTTCAGGAACACCCAGCTTTTTCTCCGACAGCCTTCAGTAAACTGGATGAGGCCCACCCACATTATGGAGAGTCAGCATCTCCTGATTTAAATGTTAATCACATCTAAAAATATAGATTCAGGGGCGCCTGGGTGGCTCAGTGGGTTAAAGCCTCTGCCTTCGGCTCAGGTCATGATCTCAGGGTCCTGGGATCAAGCCCAGCATTGGGCTCTCTGCTGAGCAGGGAGCCTGCTTCCCCCTCTCTCTCTGCCTGCTTCTTGTGATCTCTCTCTCTCTCTGTCTCTGTCAAATAAATAAATAAAATCTTTAAAAAAATAAAAATATAGATTCGGAGCACCACGTAGATTGGTGTTTGACCAAACAACAAGGAAACTCTAGCCACGCCAAGCTAACATGTAAAATTAATCATCCCAGAGGGTCCTGTAGAAGCTGGTGGAGGCTTCCAGTGCTTCCTCTCGGACTTTTCTGTATGATAGCCCTTTATCGTGGGCCAGGGACCACCAATGAAAGGTTTCTGAAAATTACTGAGGACATCTTTCGATAATGACTGTCACAATATTATCAAAGTTTGCACTGAAAATTATGTAAATACAATAAACATTTGGCTCCAGCTTTAGCAAATTTATATCGATAGGAAAAATGTATAACTTAATTGAATTTTCAGGCTGGATGTGGAAAAACATCATGGTCTTAATGAGACATTTACTTGAAAATTTCTTTTATTGTATGTCTATTTCACCAGTAATAGTAATTGATTAAGCATCATGCATGAAGAAACATTATAGATTAACTGTGTTATCCTGTGTTATCCTAGAGACCCTGACTTTGAAATAATTTCCAAATTAGAGTGAAGAATTGAAACATGTTATCTTTGGGGAATATATATTAGTTTAAATTCTCATGGACTTTAAATTCATTCATTCATTGTTTTATTTAACAAACACTTTCTAAAGTGAAGTAGGGCCCGAGATCCCCTTAAAAGCTCTCAGTGCGATGATTTTCCTCTCTTTCCAGAAGCAAGTGTGGGACAAACCATGACTCTCAACTTGATTAAAGGATTTCAGAATCTCCTGCATCTGCTTGGATTTAGGCTGTGTATTTTTTTAATGAAGGTAATCAAGTCCTGAGTGACGATTTTCTGCTAAAAGTCATTTTTGACAATGACTCGTTCATGGTTATTTGCATTGGCATTCCTATAAATAGATCCAGGAACATTTGTCCATTTATGTTCCAAATAAGGGTCATGAAGGTTATGTTTCAGTGTTTTTGTAGACCCTGAATTCCACCTTACTCAGGATGATGAGTGTTTGAGACATTTCTCCACCCTGGCACAGTTATGAAGAGGTATCACTAAGGCTTGGCTACTGAAGGTTACCCTATTTTGTTGGTGCATCAGTTTCAGAGTGGGGACAATTCTTTCAAATTCAGGCACCCAAGGCATTCTGGATGATTAGAGACTGCCTCATTATTCAATGTGAATAACATCAGGCAATATACTGAGGGCACATAGAAAATAAAACTCCTATTATCCCTCATGTTTTTATTATTAATATATAATGTACTATTTGTTTCAGGGGTAAAGGTCTGTGATTCATCAGTCTTACACAACACGCAACACTCACCACAGCACATACTCTCCCCAGTGTCCATCACCCAGCTACCTCATATTCCTACCCTCCTCCCTTCCAACAACCCTGAGTTTGTTTCCTGAGATTAAGAGTCTCTTATGGTTTGTCTCTCTCTGTGGTTTCATTTTGTTTCATTTTTTCCTCTCTTCCCCTATGATCCTCTGCCTTCCACATATCAGCAAGATCATACGATAATTGTCTTTCTTTGACTGACTTATTTCACTGAGCATTATATCCTCTGGTTCCATCCATGTCATTGCAAATGGCAAGATTTCATTTTTGATGGCTGCATGATATTCCATTGAATGGATAAAGAAGATGCGATATATACAATGGTATATTATCCCTAATTTTCCTGTAATTTGTGGATATAGCAAAATGTAGAATGAGTTCAAAAGTCAGAATGCTTCAGCTGAGATTCTGGCGCTGCTGCTTAATAATCATGTGACTCTGGTTGGCTTTCATAACCTCTGTGCCTCACTTTCTTTTCAAAATGTGGATAACAACAGCAGGTTTGCAGCAAGACTACATGAAATATCATATGTAAAATGTTTAGAGCTGGAGGATGTTAATATTTTAGTAACTGACATTTGGGGGGGAAAAAACCCAATTATAGAATTTTCCAATTTCCATGGTGTAAATCCTCCCACTTTGGCCAATTTCAAGCTGCCAATGTGATATCACTGAACCAGAGGTGGGGACATGGTTCTTGGAAGACAGTATGGGTCAGCTCCAGCACACCACAGATTTGAACAACACCCAGACATAGTCAACATCCAAGGAAAGTAAGTTATTAGTATTCCTATTTGTTGAAAATTGACAATTAAGTGTGGTCTCATCCACACTGGGCAGTTCCTGAAACACTCCCCATGGTCATGGCACCTGGCCAATAAAAGAAAGATGCATCTGTTCTTTGAAGCTTCAGTTAGTATATTTCCTTCTCTTTTTTTAAGATTTTATTTTTAAGTAATCTTTAAACCCGGTGTGGGGCTCGAACTCACAATCCCAAGATCAAGAGTTACTTGCTCTACCAACTAAGCCTGTGAGGCACCCCCAGTTACTGGGGATGAGATCCCCTTAAAAGCTCTCAGTGCGATGATTTTCCTCTCTTTCCAGAAGCAAGTGTGGGACAAACCATGACTCTCAACTTGATTAAAGGATTTCAGAATCTCCTGCATTTACAAGCTGCAGTTACAAAGCCCAGAGCAATCAATAGTAGAATCACAAACCCTTCAGCCTGCCGTGGAGCTAACCCATGATTCTGACAATGCTCCAGCTCTTCTGTGCGTATAGAAGCAACCATGCTGGGCAGAGCGTTTGTCTGTTTGTTTTTCAAATTACAGCTTGGGACTTGAGCACATATCTTCAGATGCTACTCTGTTGAGTTGACTGAGTTCTCTATTTCTATTGACTGGGCTACATCCGGGCAGCTGCATGGAGAATGAAACCTTCCTTTTTTTCATAGCAAAAAAAATTTGGAACAGAATCTGCCTGCAGTTGGTGCTAATCTCCCAACTGAAAGAAACCCCTTATCTTAACCAATGTTACAAATAAATATTGATTGATTTATTTGGTTCTGGTTGCGATATTTTATTTGATATTTTAAAAAGATCTTTTATAAATAAATAAATAAATAAAAAGATCTTTTTACTGAAAAAGGTGGTAGAGCATTTTTTTGCTTTCAAGTTATCCCAAAAGTGCAAAGTAAAGCCACACAATCTGGGCAGTATGATTCAATCACACAGAAGACACCTCCCTACACTCACCCGCTCTCTCACTCTTAGGCCACCTTGCATGATTCTTGAGCACTTGAATGTTGTAGCTGAAAAAGAATAGGCTTTTGAGTCAAAGAAGTCATTGTACAAATCCTGAACCTACTGTATACTGCTAATTGACTTTGGAAAATTACTTAGTCAATAAAAATTATTTATTCAACAGATATTTTCAAGTTCCTTCTCCTAACCAAGCATGGTTAGAGCATGTTCAAGAACAAAATTTGGATATAAAGGATACACAATCCCCATCCTCGTGGAGCTTACATTCTGGCGCATAAACATAAAAATTAGTGTATAATACTGAGTAGCAATAAGAACTGAATTAAAGCATAGGAAGATGGATAGAGTTGTTTATGAGTTATTTTAGAAAAATTAGTCAAGGAAGATTTCTCTAAGGTGGGACAGAGGGAGGAGAAGGTGCAAGGTCCCTGAGGTAGAATTATGTCGGTGTGTTCAAGCATCAATAAGAAAGCCAATGTGGTCAGAGCAAACCGAGTACTGGAGACTGAAGACATGGACAAGATCATGGCAACATGTGTGAACCAAGTCTGTTAGTGTTCTGTTGCTGTGTAACAGGTCATCACAGACTTAGTAGCTTAAAAAAACACAAACTTATTATGTTACAGTTTTCATAGATCAAGAGTCCAGGCACAACTTAACTGTGCTCTCTGCTCTAGGTCACCCGAGGATGCAATAAAGGTTTTGGCCAGGGTGCATTTTCATCTGGAGGTTTGACTGGCTGAGAATCCACTCCAGGTCATTCAGGTTGTTGGCAAAATTCATTATTTTGCAAGTGCATGGTTATTTCTCATTTTTTGCGAGTTTTCGACTCCTAGAGGCTACCCTCGGATGCCTTCCTTTGGTCCCTTCCATAAGCAATTCACAAAATGGGCTGTTGGTTTAGGTTAAGCCAAAGCAAGAATCTACCTTCAAGATGGGGCCAATCCCAGTCTAATGGACTTTACCTGATTACATCAGTCAATTCAAGATAATTCCCTTTATGATAGACTAAAAATCAGCTGATCTGGGTTCTTGCTTATACCTTCAAAATCCCTTCAGTTTTGCCATGTTGAAAATATGGTGACCTCATCAGGAGTGATGACCCATCTGGTCATGCTCACAAGTCCTACTCGTGCTTAAGGGGAGGGAATTATGTAAGATGCCTATTATACCAAAGTACACACCTTAGATTTTATATTAGAGGGATGGGAAGCCTTTAACATATTTTGAGCAAGAGAACAACATAATGAACCTTAATTTTTTAAAGGCTTACTGTTGCTACTCTATGGAGAATTTATTGTAGGGCTAGAGAAGGAAGGCAGTGAAAACATTAGGAATTTTATACAGTAGTATAAAAGAAAAATGAGGACAGCTTGGAGTCGTGTGATAGTGATGAGGAGGAGTCACATTTTTTTATTTTAAAAAATGAAGATGAGAGCATCTGATGATGAATAAGATGTGCAATAATACTAATCATATTGGAGGGTTGTTATGAAAATTAACTGAGATAATGTAAGCATACGGCATGTAGTAGATGCTAAGCAAATAATATTTACCCTTTATTAATAATATATAAAGTTATAATTATTATTTAGAGAATATATTTTTTCTTTTTTTTTTAAGATTTTATTTATTTATTTGACACAGCAAGAGAGAAATCACAAGTAGGCAGAGAGGCAGGCAGAGCGAGGGGGAAGCAGGCTCCCTGACGAGTCCAATGCGGGGCTCAATCCCAGGACCCTGAGATCACGACCCGAGCTGAAGGCAGAGGCTTTAACTCACTGAGTCACCCAGGTGCCCCGGGAATATATTTTTTTTCTTAAAGAATCTCATAGCAAAGAGGGTTAGTACCCTGATAGAAATTATATATTAGATATTTATAGAATTTATATATATGTTATATGTTATATAAATATATATAATTATATATTATATATATTAGATGTTTATAGAATTTTTTTAAAGATTTATTTATTTATTTTGGAAAGAGAGAAAGCATGAGTGCTCCGGAGGGGCAGAGGAATGGGAGAATTCTCAAGCAGACTCCCTGCTGAATGTGGAGCCCACACTCAGGGGCTTGATTCCAGGGCTCTGAGATCATGACCTGAGCTGGAATCAAGAGCTAGCTTCCCAACACTGACTGTTCACCCAGACACCCTGAGATATTTACAGAAACTTTTAAGTTTTAAAAATCAAAACTGAGGTAATTGAAGACTAAGAAAAAAGTAGTGAAAATCAAGATATAAAGAAAAGTTTATTTCTTGCCTTCTCACCCTGAAAATTCTGGGAACATGATTATTCCTTTTGCTTTATATGCAACCAAGAAAAGGGAGAGAGTGACATTTAGATGTAAGATTCAGCTGCATTTAATTGCACTTTTTGATTCAATCTGGATTGTATCCAAAAGCAATGTGTTATACCGGTGAAAAATAGCTCCTTTCACCTGTAAGAGACCTGAGAGTGAGGGAAAAAAAATATATGGCTTTAGATCTCAGTCCCTGATGCACCTTAAAGTGAAAGAGTCTTTCCAAACAGCCATATCCCTGAGTCTCTGTGCTCCAGCCCAGAAGAATATTTCAGAATCTCCATTATGTTTGTATACGAGAAATCAAAAGAAATGAGCCAGCTGTCTCCCTAGAGGATGGCTTAAGTTTAGTGAATCTGTGGTTGTAAGAGCTTTTAGCTCCTGTGTTTTTAGAAGACATGGCCATATTATGAATATAACATACACAGGACCCACTTTAATCTTTCAGAAACAAATATAATTACATAATATAAGAATTATAAAGATAGTTCATCTTTCTGGCTCTTTACTAAAGAGATCCTAACATTCAGAAAGCAAAAATACTACTTGCTGACTTCGATGTCAGCTGTGTACATGGAAACTGTGTTACCGAAACTTTGCATCTGAAGAAAGGGAAGAGGTAGACAATACTTGAGGGATTAGCTGCATTGCTAGTGTCTATGACAATGACATGCCAGCTGGCTTCCTGAATAAATTCTCAAAACTGTGTGCATATTAGAATTTTCTGGGTAGTTTAAAAAATTAACAAGGTCCAGATCTCACTCCAACAGATGACAACTTAATTAATCTGGGGACAATCCCAGGCACAAGTATATTTTAAAAAAATAAACACAGTTGGCAAAATATTGCGTCCAATATGTGATGTCTCTAGAATCTGTCAATACATTACGGCATTTGACAGATGAGATTAAGACTGCAGACCCTGAGACGAGGTGATTATCTTGGATTATCTGGCTATAAAAGGCTTTAAAAATCCAAGAACACCTCCCAACAAGCGTCAGAGATTGGACAGAAAAAGAAAGGAGAGATTTGAAGTAAAAGAGTGACACAAATCACAATGACTGGCTTGGAAGATGGAAAAAGGGAACCACAAGCCAGAAATAAGAAGACTCTAGAAGCTGGGGATTGCCCTCCCCTGACATCCAGCAAGGAAACAAGAACCTCAGTCCTACACCCAAAAAGAACTGAATTCTTCCAACAACCGAACTGAGGAAGGAAATAAATGCTTTCCTAGAATCCATAGAAAGGAAGACAGTCCAGTTGATGCCTTGATTTTAGCCCAGTGAGA
The DNA here is from genome assembly GCA_028646535.1 of Procyon lotor. NCBI lineage: Eukaryota > Metazoa > Chordata > Mammalia > Carnivora > Procyonidae > Procyon > Procyon lotor. The sequence continues at coordinate 111,765,990 of CM053605.1, read as the reverse complement.
CCTGTGTCAGACTTCCAACCTATAGAACTGAACATTATTAAATTCATATTGTTTAAATTCCTAAATAATATGATAATTTATTTCAGAAGTAATAGAAACAATCATACAATAATTCTACATACATTATCCATAAAATAAGAATGGGAAAAATTATACAAAAAGAGAATAGATTTCATATTTAGAATAGTTTTAGATTTACAGAAAAGTTGCAAAGATGGTACACAGAGTTACCCTATACCCCACACCAGTTACTCCTACTAACGCATTAGCTTGGTACTTTAGTCACAAATAATGAACCAATATTGATATGTTATTATTTTTTTAAGATTTTATTTTTTTATTTCATAGAGAGAGTGTGTGTGTGCAAGCAGGAGGGAGACAGACCAAGGGAGGGGCAGAAGCAGATTTCCTGGTGAGCAGAGAGTCCAATGTGGGGCTCTATCCCAGGACCCTGAGATCATGACCTGAGTCAAATGTAAACGCTTAACCTACTGAGCCACCTAGGTGCCCCTTGATACATTATTATTAACTAAAGTTCATACTTTATCCAAATTGCTTAGTTTTTACCTAATGTTATTTTGCTGTTCCAGGATCTCATCCAAAATACCCCATTACATTTAATCATGTCTCCTTAGTTTCCTCAAGACTGACATTTTCTCAGACGTTCCTTGTCCTTGATGGCCTGACAGTTTTCAGAAGTCCTGGTCGGATATTTTGTAGCATGTCCTTCAATTTGGACTTGTCTGATATTTCTCTGGGGTTATGGGGTTTTGAGACCAAGACCACAAAGCTAAAATGCCATTCTCATAACATCACATCAAAGGTATTTCCTATCAATAGAAGTCATCAATAGTGATGTTAAACCTTGATTATCTTAACATTTGACACGTGTCTCCAGTATAAAGTTACTTTTTAGATTCTTTCATCAAAGTTTGCATTCCTCTCTGGGATTCTTGACCTCTTTCTTTTTTTTTTTTTTTTTTTGTCTAAAAAAATGCTTGCTCTTTGTATTGTAAAATTATTTATTATTTTTAGGGATTCTTAACTCTGTATTTCCTTTTTGTTTATTTTTATCATGCAAAGACAGTTAACATGAGATCTGCCCTCTTAACAAATGTTTGAGTGTACAATATGGTATTGACCATAAGTACAATGTTGTACAGCATAGCTCTACAATGTATTTATCTTGCTTACCTAACGCTTTACACCTTCTGATTAATAACTACCCACCTCTCCTCTGAGCCCCTGGCAACCACCGACTCCACTCTTTGCATCTATGAATTTGGCTGTTTTAGGTAGCTCAGATAAGTGCAATTAGCAGTATTTGCCTTTCTGTGATTGGCTTATTTCATTTACAATAATGTTCTGAAGGTTTATCTATGAAGGTTTGCATGCACAGTATGCATGTTGCATCTTGCAGAGTACGCTACAAACATTATCATTTTCTTTGTGTGCCGTGATATGAGAAAGTTTGGACAAAACTTAGAGAACAAAATTTGGAACCATTCCTTGAATGTCTGTTCTCTGAGGGCATGGCTGGTGTCCCGGGTGTTTAATGTAATGGGAAATAGTGAAAGTTTTCTTATTTCTGCCACTGATTCACTGTAGTTTTGAGTAGGTGACTTAAACACTGTGTCTGTACATGACAGGGCAAGAATGGATGATCTTTGAGATTCTAGTGTTCTTTGAGTCTGTCAACAGGTAACCACAAATGCAAGAACACATATAAAATTGAGATCTGAGACTAGATGTCAACAAACCTACATCTATGGAATATTTTGTGCAAAGTGGCTTCCTTTGGATTTATGAATCTCTCCCAAATGATGCTTTTCATGTCATAGATTTAGCATTTATTTGTCTAATTAAAGCAAATGTCGACAGACTTATTTCAGACCCCATCTCACCATACAATGTGTTCATCAGTAGCAAAATCTTGCTGAAAGTCAATTTGAAAGAGAAGGCAAATTGAATATTTTAAATGAGAGTTGCTGAAGTAGATATCAGTAATTAAAGGCAACGTAAAAATGAGTTAAGTAGATTTATTTTTAAAAGAAAGCAAGCTAGAATGTTCTGCCAGTGCTTTTAATCAATTTCTATTGAATGGCTCTGTCCATTTAATGAAAAAGAAAAGAGAACATTTTATCTCATGAAGATGATTAGGATGTTTTATTAGCAGTCCTTAGATTGTAGCCAGTTCAATCATCTTCAGACATGAATTCAACCAAAAAAAAAAAAAAAAAAACCCTTGAGAATATGCTCAGCATTTATCATACTCTTCAGAAGCCCTAGGAGAAAATGGAAAAAGTTGCAGTGAGAAAGTTTAGGAGAGATTCATAGTACTTCTCATGCATCAGTCTTGCCAAGAGCTCCTAAATGTTCTAAATGCATTTCTATCTACAGAATAATTTTATTCTCAATGAGATAAACCCTGAAAATGAAGAATATTTCTTGCAAGTGAGCCAATAGCAGAGAGGCATTGACTATTTGAGGAAGATGATGTTAATTCCAAATTTATTTTTCTCACTACAGTATTTTCTGAAATGTGGGATGCACATCACGGACTACAAGATAATTCTAGGTGGTACATAGCTTTAAATAGCATTAAATCACATAGTGAGAAAGTTACTAAGTGTTTGGTACTTTTTCATTCCTTACACTTTAGGTCAATAGACAATCTTAATTTGATGCTAGTTTCTTTCTCCTACTTTTAATGTAATGCTATTCTGAAGAGACATTACATATACATTGTTTATAAAGTGAAACTTGAATAAAAAACTCCTAATTCTCCATCGTCCCCCTACCCATCTTCCCTCCCTGGAGTAAAGCATTATTATTAGTTTCATTTATTATTTGCCTACTATCTGTTCACTCAAATATAAACCATTTTTTCTTATCTAAATAGTGTTAATATCATATGTACTTCTATGTTTTGCGGGTTGTTTTA
>CM053605.1:111710921-111762546 GCA_028646535.1 Procyon lotor | reverse complement strand
AGTATTTTCTCTCAATTACTCTTTTCAGTTACAGAGCAAAAGCTGGGAGTACATTTTTAGTTTTACTGTGTCATATATGCTGAATTTTAGAAGGCTTTATTTTCGTATTATAGACAATTGCCTCGTTTTCTCTATTATGTTTAAGAAATAGATTAATTTTTCAAAAATACATTAGTATATTAGTATGAAATAGAATTTTTCTTGGGCAAGTTTGTATTACCTAGTATTTTTTTTTCAAAGATTTTATTCATTTACTTGACAGAGAAAGAGAGTTCACAAGTAGGCAGAGAGGCAGGCAGAGGGGAAGCAGGCTGAGCAGAGAGCCCAAGGCGGGGCTTGATGACCCTGAGACCATGACCTGAGCCGAAGGCAGAGGCTTTAACCCACTGAGCCATCCAGGTGCCCCATGCTAGTATTTTATTTTTAAATTTACTTTTTTTTTTATTTACTTGACATGAAGAGAGAGAGAGTATAAGCAGGGGGAGCAGCAGAGGCAGAGGAAGAAGTAGACTCCCCGCTGAGCAAGGAGCCCCATGTGGTACTCCATCCTAGGACCCTGAGATCATGACCTGAGCGGAAGGCATCTGCTTAACTGACTGAGCCAACCAGATGCCCCTATATTACCTAGTATTATTTTAAGGATAAAAATAAGTCTTAAGCCATTTTAGGGGTGCCTGGGTGGCTCAGTCATTAAGCGCCTGCCTTCCGCTCAGGTCATGATCTCAGGTCATGATCTCAGGGTCCTGGGATCCAGCCCCGCATCCGGCTCTCTGCTCAGCAGGGAGCCTGCTTCCCCCTCCCTCTCTGCCTGCCTCTCTGCCTGCTTGTGATCTCTCTCTCTCAGTCAAACAAATAAGTAAAATCTTTAAAAAAAAAAAAAAAATTTTTAAAGTGTTAAAAGCTTTGCAAATAAAATCTATTCTGTAATAATACCAAAAGTTGCATTTCTAATAACAATTAGTTTAGGTAGATTAAAGTAATAGTAGTGATTAATTTCTTGATACTTGGTGTGAATTTTTAAAGGAAAATTTAAGACAAAATTAGTAAAAAATCCCAAACAACTTATTGTTTTGTTACCAAGATCTGTGGGACTTAAGGAATCTTTGACACTGTTGTTACCTTTTAATACCTTCCAGCACTTTCAAAGTATCTGTATTTTTGTCCATTTTCTTTTTCTTTTTTTTTTTTTTTTTCATTTAGAATTGAAGCTAAACAGAGTGCTGGTTTTATGGATGACCAGTACAATGACTATTGTTTGATTACTCTTTTCTTATGCAGACTGGAGAGAAATCTACATTTAAAAATATAATTGGAGGCGCCTGGGTGGCTCAGTCAGTTAAGCCTCTGCCTTGGGCTCAGGCCTTGATCCCAGGGTCCAGGGATGGAGCCCCACTTCTGGGCTCCCTGCTCGGGCGGGAAGCCTCCTTCTCCCTCTCGCACTCCCCTTGCTTATGTCCCCTCTCTTACTGTGTCTCTCTCTGACAAATAAATAAATAAAATCCTAAAATAAAATACAATAAATAAAATAAAAATAAAATTAAATGAAGAAGGAAAGATAAAGTCTATTTACATCAGTTCTGCATCAGTTTATAGCATTGGGAAGAAAAATGTGACATAGTACCTGTCTTCCGTTCTAATGTGGACATTTTTCCTTTGTGATCTGTACTTTTAAAATTTGAATTAAGGGGCGCCTGGGTGGCTCAGTCATTAAATGTCTGCCTTTGGTTCAGGTCTTGATCCCAGGGTCCTGGGATCAAGCCCACATTAGGCTCCTCGCTCAGCAGGGAGCCTCCTTCTCCCTCTCCCACTCCCCCTGCTTGTGTTCCCTCTCTCGCTTTGTCTCTCTCTGTCAAATAAATAAAATCTTTAAAAAATTTTTGAAAAATAAATAAAAATAAAATTTGAATTAAGAGAAAATTCCCTAACCTACCGTCACACAAATTGTCTTCCATAATTTTTTCTTCTAAAGGTATTATAGATTTTCTTTTAAACCTAAAAGATTTGTCTATTAGAATAAATTTTTAGTAATAAGGTAACCCAGGAGATCTATTTTTGTATCCTAACAACCAATTTGTACACCTATCACATACAACATTCAAATATATTTTGGGAAAAAAATCTCTTTTTAAAAAATATAAATTCAATTAGCCAGCACTTAGTACATCATTAGTTTCAGAGATGGTGTTCAATAATTTGTATCAGTTACATATAACACCCAGTGCTCATCACATCAAGTGCTTTCCTTAAATGCTCACTTGTGTTTAGCTTTTTTTTCCTTGTTCCCATAGCAATCTGATGTAAAGATTTACTACTAGATTCCTAACAAGTTTGTTACTATTGTAAATGTTACCTTTTAAAAACTCGATTTTCTCATTGATTGTTGTTGGTGTAAAAGAACACTATTGATTCCTGTATAAAGGCTTTTTTGTCTGGCAGCCTCATATCTAGCAATCCTGTATCCTAAAATCTTTTATAAGTTCTAAGGATTTTTTTCCCAGGCTTTTTGGATTTTCTTTGTAGAGAGTCACACTATCTCGAAACAAAGACAGTTTATTTCCCCCCCCTCAACATTTTAAACTTTTTATTCCTTCTTATTTTACTTACGTTAGCCAGGATTTGCAGAACAAGTTTAAATTGAAGACTGCCATAGTGATTACATTTAATTTTTTTTGTAGGGTTTCTATAAATATCAGGCAAGGACTTTCTTTCATGTTACTAATTTGTTAGTCATTTTTTTAAAAACCATAAATGAGTGATGGTTATTATCAAATGACTTATATGCATCTATTTACAAGATTGTATTTTTTATTCTCTTTTAATCTTATAATATGCTCAATTATATAATTGTGTAATTAAAATGTTTCAAAATTTTTTGATGACTATAGCCAAGTGAGAAAACTGGCAAATCTTCTTTCCCCAAAATAGGCATAAATTATCATTTCAGAATCCTGGAGATTGACCAAAAGTATACACCAATCTAAAAAGCATTTATTCTTGAAAAATGGCTGACATTCAGGAAAGAGCAATGAGAATCCATGGTGTTCTAGCCTGAGGCTCTCTCATTCCCCCAGCTTGGTGTACATAGAATAATACATTCTGGAATGAAGCAGGCCATTAGACGCATTAGTTTCACTGCTGTAGCTGAAGGAAAACCATTTATTTTGGCATATTAGTGATGAAAGATCAGAAACACAGTTGGTTGAGGTGATGATTTCAAATACAGGTGAGCAGGGAGGGCCAATGTCCTGTGTATCCTGCATCATCCTTATCCGTCAGGGTAAGGAGTTCCTGGCAGATTTTGGATGTATGTGCACAGTATACTAGCACAAACTGAAAATAAGACCGAGGGAAGACCTGACAATGGTTTGGATTTTTAATGTGTTCCTCTACCGACATGTGGGTCTATCAACAGAAGAAGGAAGTACTACTGGCTTGAATTGGTTGAGAATAGTTTCTATCCAGTCACTGGAATGACACTGAAGGTACATGGATGTTAACAATACTGGCTCCTAAGAATCAAGGCCTAAAAATAAAAAAAACAGACCATCTGTTTTAGAGATTTTATTTTATTTTATTTTTATTTTATTTTTTAAATAATCTTTATGCTCAACATGGGGCTCAAATTTACAATGTAACCCCAAGATCAAGAGTCACATGCACTACCAACTGAGCAAGCCAGGTGCCCCAAGAATATGTTTAAAAAAAACCCTGAGCAGATATAATATTAGTGCCTGCGCAGTACAGTAGAGGTGAATTTTACATATTTAGCCCAGGCATACAAATGAAAGAAACACACAAATCAAAGGAAACATATAAACCAAGAAGCAAGAAACAAAAACAAAGCAAAAAATCCCACAAGAACAGCAACAACCTTTGAGAAAAAAGATATTAGAATATTTAATTATCTAAATTAGATAATTTTAGATATTTATATATAAATAACATTATCTAAAATGTCCAGTTTTCAACAAAAAGCAAAAAAAGAAAGAAAAAAAAGACAGGTAAGTGTGACCAATATTAAGGGGAAAAAACAATAGAAGTTATATTTTCATGTCCTCAGATGTGGGATTACACAGACAAAAAGAATTAAAAGTTATTTTAGATATATTAAAAATAATAAAGGAATACAAAGTCACAATAAGTGCCTATATTAATAAATAAATTAAACAAATAAATAAAAATAATGAGAATGAAGGAGTGAAATCATCCAATCCGAAGAACTAAAAGAAAGATACTGAAGAAAAATGACTAGAACTTCATAGGTGTGTGGGGTAATATCAAGCTTGCCCACATTTATGCAATGGAAGACCCAAAAGGAGAGGAGAAAGTGAAAAAATATTTGAAGTATACTGGATTAAGGCCTTCCAAAGTTGATAAAAACATTAATTTATAGACCCATGAAGCTCAATAAATCCAAGGCTGAATAAGCACAGAGACATGTACATCTAGACATATCACAATCACACTGCTGAAATCCAGGAACCAGGAAAAAGTCTTGAAAACAGCAACAGAAAAAAATGACTCATTACATATAAGACAGCATCTATATGATTAAAGCCTAACTTCTCACCAGAAACAGTAGAGACCAATAGACAGTAAGATAGCATATTCAAAGTGCTGAAAGAAAAAAAATAATCTAGAATAATGACATAGTTGATGTCCATGTCCCACTTTCTGAAACCTTATATGTTACATCACATCAAAAACCAGAATTAAGGTTGCAGATGGATTTGAGTTAGCTAGTCCATTGACCTTAAAATAGGGAGATTATCCTAGATATAACCCAGTGAGTTCATATAATCACAAAGTCCTTAAGAGTGGAAGAGAGAGACAGAAGAAGAAGTAAGTCTGAGGTGATATGAAAAGAAGTCAACCTGCCACTTCTCACTTGGAATATGAAGGAAGAGGACCGTGAGGCAAGGGCAGGCTCTCAAGGCTGAAATAGGCAAAGAGATTTTCCTCTAGAACCTAGAGAAAGCCCAGCAACTTCACTTCTACACATGTTAACCGTGGAGAAATTAAAATATATACCCATATAGCAATTTCTATATTTATATTCTTAGCAGCCTTATTATGGTGGCCAGGGACCGAGAATGCCCTAGGTAGGTGTCTATTAGCCAGTGGACTGATGGACAGTGTGTGGTGTATCTCTGCAGTAGAATGGTGTTTAGAATTGAGGGGGGGGAACTGCTGTCCTATGTATGTGACATAGATGAATCTCACAAGCTTTGCATTGGGTGAAGGAGGTCAGAGACAGGAAGGCAATTATGGTATAATTCTATTTTTATGAATTGTCCAGAGGAAGAGATTCTGTGAAGATAGAGAACAGATTCGTGTTTGCCTGGAGTTGGAGGGGTGAGGTAATGAATGGACCTAAGAGATCTTATGGGGATGATGAGAATGTTCTAAAGTTGTTTTCTGGTACTAGACACACAAGTCGATAAATTTACTTTAAAAACTTTGAATTGTGTACTTGAAATTGTTGAATTATATAATATGTAAAATGTGCTTCAATAAAGCTCTTTTTTTTTTAATGAAAGCAAATGAAGATATTCCCAGAAAAAAACAGGTCCTGAGGAGAACTGTTGCTAGGGCCATGCCTTACAAGATACACTGAAGAGAGGTCTTCAGGCTAAAGAGAAACAATTCTAGTAGGTGACTAAAACACATGTGGAGAAATACAAAGAACACCTGAAATTGTAAATTTGGGGGGAAAGGCTGAAGAGACATATTTTTTATTTCTTTGTAAGCTACTTTAAAAAGACATCAGATTGTGTATGATAATAACTATGGCCTACGACAGAGTTTGGAGTTATAAATAAGAGATGTAATATATATGACAATAGTGGCATAAGGGAGAGAGAAGGGAATGAAGCTATACTGGAGCAAAGTTTGCACATTTTGGTGGAATTAGTATTATTCTGGAGCAGATTATGATCCCTTAAAAGACATAGTGTAATCTTTGGAGCAACCGCTGAGAAAATAACTTAAAACTCTGTTGTTAAGAAGTGAGCAAAGGGGTCCTTGGGTGGCTCAGTGGGTTAAAGCCTCTGCCTTCGGCTCAGGTCATGATCTCAGGGTCCTGGGATGGAGCCCGCATTGGGCTCTCTGCTCAGCAGGGAGCCTACTTCCCCTTCACTCTCTGCCTGCCTCTGCCTACTTGTGATCTCTCTCTGTCAAATAAATAAATAAAATCTTTAAAAAAAAAAGTGAGCAAAAAATGAGAAAAAGAATTAAAAACAACACTGCAAAACAAAATAGCTAAGGAGGAATGAAGGAATGAAAAGACAGAGGAATTAGTGCTTTGCTAAACACATCCAATTAAAAAAACCCCACAGTCCAATACCATACCAGCCAACCAAAGGCATCTTCTGTTCTCACCCAGTTTAGTAAAAGCTTAGACTGGGAACCTAAACCCATCACGTTATAGCCATGCTGCCTTAGGCAAACTACTTACTTTCCAATGTTCCATTTGTTAGATAGGGATCATAATATTTACATTATGGAGCCAATGGGATGATTAACTATAATTAAAATTTAAAAAGAATGTAAAGTGTTACTACTGCTTCACATTTCAGAGATTCTTATTAAATAGAAGCATCATTGATAATGTTAATTGTAATGATGAATGCTAATGCTGCTCCTGCTGCTGCCTCTGGGATATTTTGTTGTTATTACCTTGTTATTTTAGACTCAAATTCCTGAGTTCCTATTTCTGAAGGCATCATCTCAACAGAAAGGAAGGAAATAGATTTAGTCTGTTCTCTTTGATTCCGTGTCAGTATGAATAAGATCCATGGCTCTTCGCACCCTCTGAATATTTTTCACTTCCTCACAGCAGTTTAGAATATGAAAAATTAATACTTTGCATGATGGGGGTCGCTTTGGGTAGGTGCTCTGTAGCATAATATATATATATGTATTGTATATATGTGTATAAATATATGTTGTATATAAAACATAATATAAATGTAATATAAATATTTATATTATATAATATATAGTATATATGTATAAATATATATATGTATTGTAACCTGATCCCCACTGACTGTGTGATTCTAGACTGTACTACAGATTCTTTCTTGTGAGTGCGTGAAAGCATTATCAACAATTCTACAAGAGGTGTTAGTGCATAAAGGCCTTCACGCTTATGATCACTGTAATATTCATCAACAGCCAAAGTAATGGGTGGAATTTTATAACATATTCCAGAAGCCTGGACTTACTTGTGCTAACTAACTCAATGACTAGTAAATAAATGTAATTAAGGGCTTGATGAACACCCATTTGAAATAAGCTATAACAAATGCATAGACATGCAAGGATTTGTGTTTACAGAACAGATTGACTCATTTAGCTGAATTGCTAACTGGGGGAAACATGCATCTAAACACCATTTAACTAATATCCTTGTTATCTACATTTCCATAAAAAGGCCCGGAATGAAGTTTGTTTATCACAAAACCTTGCAGCTGAATTGTCTGGGCAATGAAAGAGAAATGGTATAGGTCACAGGAAGAGATCCTATCACTATGAAACTGAAGACTCTTGCTAATTTCTCACTCTGATCTGCCGATGTCAGATGGGTCTCCTGGGTCCTGGAAGTCTCTGGCAAGCTAACATTCATGGTGGATGGCTTGTCACAGGCGCATGTCCTCACAGGCAACTGAACTACCCTATCCAAAGATGCAAGTCCTCCTCTGGACATGGTGGGGATTAGCTGGATGAACATTATTGTTAATTAAATTGTCCTTTCTTTGATCCTCAGTTTCGTAGAAAATTTCACTCTTTAAAATAATTGTGACATCAACTTTTTTGTAACCCTATGCTATTACCCTTTCGGTGACCAGCAAATTCAAGGGTAAGCCACTGTGATAAATTTGTTCTCATTAAGTTTCTTCCTAGAGACATTCCGATACATTGTTCCCAAATGCGGCTGATATCCAGGATCTTTTGTGGAGCTTTTGAAAATACCAAAGCCTGGGCACAACTCCAGACATACTGAATCAATCTCCTCAAGAGTCTCCTAGAGAGGTATTTTGATTGTGATAATCAATAGAATTCGTCAAAATGAGCTATAATGAAAAACTCTCCATGCCCCTGTAATTTTGACTGTTTTGTTTCATTGATAACTTGGAGGAAAATTCCATTGCCTAAGATTATTTTGTTTCTTATCTGAGCCTAACAATGTGCCCTTTTGAAATAATTTATGGGAAAAGGGAGAAAAAAAAATCTTAAAAGAGTAAGTTTGGGCTTCCGGCGCCTGGGTGGCCCAGTCATTAACCATCTGCCTTCAGCTGGGGTCATGATACCAGGATCCTGGGATGGAGCCCTGCATCAGGCTCCCTGCTTGGCGGGAAGCCTGCTTCTCCCTCTCCCACTCCTCCTGCTTGTATTCCCTCTCTCGCTATCTTTCTCTCTCTGTCATATAAATAAATAAAATCTTTAAAAAAAATAAATAAATTTGGGCTTTGTGCTTGTGTGAACAAAATTTGACAAACGTTAATTCTGCAATGATTACTGAAGCTCCAACACCAATATTGTTTGAGACCAGGGTCCAGTCTATGCAAAGGGTCAAACTTATACTTCCAGTGACTTTCTAAAACAAGAATTTTCAAGCTTTTTTTGGCAGATGGCTACAAATCTGCATAAATGCCTCAGAAACATAGCTGATACTGAGTAAATTATCACATAGTAGGGCATAGATAGCGCTCTTGCTCACCACTTAAATCAGAGTCAATCTATTCTAACCAGATTTTATATTTGGGAATTCTATTAAAAAAGTATTTAGAAACAATGTTCTATAGTAATTTAGCCTCCAGGGTCTTTACCAAATCAAACTCCCACAATGCATACATTCTTACCTGCCTTGTAATTGTTGGGCACCAACAATTCATTTAATTTCTTAAATTCATTTAATTTCTCTAGCTACAATTTTTCCTGGGTGATCTTAACCAGTCTCTGACCTAATCTTATTTTTTATGTAGTCTCAGTATGCTAATAAATTCAAAATTTCTGAATAGTGCAGGCCGTTTGACGAAATACCAACCAGATTATCCAACTACCTACTCAAACTCTTTTCTTGGATTAATAAGTGTCTCACAATTAATATCTTCTACTTTCTGCATCCCATTCTACATAGATCCAAAGAGAACACCACAGTGAATTTGTGAAGCCACGGTGATATTTCAAAAATGAAATTGTTGTCATTGCCTTATTAAACTTTATATTATCATAACCCTTAGAAAGTCCAAACTCTACTTGTGATCCATGAGCATACCGTGTCTGCATGCTATCTTTCCTTCAGGACTGGCATGCTGGTTAATAAACTATTGTCTCTAGATCCCAAACCACCATTCTATGTTCTCCTTTGTTATGCTGAGGATGGGACTCTGTAAATTACATGTCTCTTTTGCAAGCTGGACTGGTAGTTCAGTGGGACAGTCATCTAAAAACACTATTATGACCTAAGTTGGGAAGTGCTTCAAAGCAATGGTGTTCTACCATGTAGAATGGATTTTATAAGCCTCCTAGAGCAGTGGTTTTCAGATTATTTTCTGAAGAGTTCTTTATTTTTATACAAGTACTCCAATAGCTACAACCATGGTAAGGAGAGCGTTCAATAGAGAGCAGATTTGTTCTTACCTTACAAGTGGTGACCAATTTCTTTCTCCCGTAGCCAGAATACATAGGTCTGGAAACCAAGAGAGGGAAGGCGGAGAGTTCCCTGTCATTCATCTGTCTAATAATCCATTCATAGAATCATTGGGTTTTGTTTTTACAACTTTGAGCTCTGCTGGTTTGGAGATTCTCACTGCCAAGGGAGGAATGTTTCTGCCAAGAGGACCAACAATAGCTCTGCTGAATTGGAAGTGGAGACTGCCACCTGGCTGTTTTGTTGCTAGACCAATATATGCAAAGCAAGAGGGTTCCTTTCCTGGACGGGAGAGGGATTCAGATTACCAAAGATAAGTGGGGCTGCTGTGAAACAATGTAGAAGAGAGGTCCCGCGCATTCTCTGGGATGGGCCCTTTTGTTGTTTCCATGAACCCTGGCACTCATCAGTGACAGGCTCATTGCAGAGTCACACCATGGAGAAATGAAATCTTGAATCACTCTATAGGATAAAGAATGTTAGGAGAAGCTGAGGTCCTCAATGAGATAAAGAAAACATGAAATAGTGCAGATGGAAGTAATTTGCCAGGTTCTCCCCTCTGTTAGGCATCCTAGAAGAGTTGGTTTTTCCATCTATTCAGGTTTTTTTTTTTTAAGATTTTTTATTTATTTGACATAGAGAAACACAGCGAGAGAGGGAAGGAACACAAGCAGAGGGAATGGTAGCAGGAGAAGCAGGCTTCCTGCCTGATGCGGGGCTTGATCCCAGGACCCAGGGATCATGACCTGAGCCAAAGGCAGACGCTTAATGACTGAGCCACCCAGGAGTCCCTCCATCTATTCAGTTTTTTCCTTGTTAGGACACAGGGTAACTTCCACCCTCTCTACATATGGAACTAGTGGCTGTGAGAAACCCTAAAGCAATCTCTATAAAAACAAAACAATAAGGTATAGCCCACAAGCCTACAAAGGAGATAAAATTAAATGGTAAAAATATCCAATCCCAAAGAAGACAGAATTTTCAAGGAAAACTCCTCTAGTAATAAACAAAACTCAGAGAATCAAGATATGAACTGGTTAAGGCTAATTGCTAACTTTATTATATGAAGCAAAGAAATGTAAAATTTCTCAGTCTAGTTGCTAGCAATTACTAATCCTAAAAAAATAGGAAGAACATTTCAGTAAAGATTTATAAATATATTTGAAGACTTTAATACTAAATGCATGCAGAAGAATTATATACAGATCCTAATTAGTAAATACGCCAAATTAAGATAAATCCATTTATTAGATTAAATCAATGCATTTATTTTTGTATAAAAGACAGCTATACAATCTTTCCTTGATTTTTATCTCAGTCTAACATGTGATGAAAGCATGATATTAAGTTTATGTGAGACTTGGGTTAATTTTCTCATAGAAAGCCTAATTAATTTTAACTTCAAATTTTTCCTATAATAGTTTGGTGGTCAGATATGTTATTACTCCCATTAAATGTGATTAATGTCACTTATTAATTAATTTTAATATTTCTAAATTAATTAGAGATCTTAGAAATTAATTTTATGTTGGCATGAAAGAGCAACACAGCTGGTTTATATTAAATTAATTTGTAAAATATGAAAATCATGCTGATAACAAAGCAAAGATATCCGCCTACTTCCAGTGATAACTAATAATTACATTGGATTAATTTTACAATGTATTGATATGCTTAATTACTAATACTACTAATTTATTAATTAATTCCCCATGGAGATTGGCAAATACCTTTTCTACCAGTATTATTACAATATTTTATATGTACAAAATAATCAGAATCTATGACAAGCTATGAAGCGTATCTTTATTTTACTAAGTCCTGTTTTCTATGGGATTTTGTTCAGAGTACTTGTTGCTCTGTCCCTGATCCTCAAATTAGTAAATCAATTATGCAAACCAGAATAAATCCTTTGAATGGTATGGTGCTCCAACTGATCTCTGCGATTTTATTGAAAGAACAGCACGATAAACCAGAGGTTGCAAATTCATAAGGCAAATAAATAAAATTCTCAGAATAATTTCCCACTTGAGCACTGCAGCACAAAGACTTAAAATGACCTATTTGATTTTTTTTAAAGATTTTATTTATTTATTTGACAGAGAGAGAGAGAGACAGTGAGAGAGGGAATACAAGCAGGGGAAACAGGAGAGGGAAAAGCAGGCTCCCCATTGAGCAGACAGCCCAATGTGGGGCTCCATCACAGGACCCTGGGATCATGACCTGAGCCAAAGGCAGACGCTTAACGACTAAGTCACCCATGCGCCCCTAAAGTGATCCATATTAATCGCCACCCTCCCTTTCCATGCTTTTATGCGATCCTCTCTGCATATGTGCAGGTGGGACCTATGACTTGTTTATAGCCAACAGATTGTGGGGAAGGTGATGGGCTGTATGTATGTGATTATGTGTATATGAACATAAAACATAGCACTCATTTTGCTTGAGCCTGTGTGTGTGTGTGTCTGTGTGTGTGTGTCTGTGTGTGTGTGTGCGTACTTTGCTGGGTTTGAAGAAACAAGTGCCCTGGAAGGAGTTTGGAGGCAGATCTTTCCCCATTGGAGCCTATGATGAAATCCCAGCCCGGCTGGCACATCAATTCCAGCCTCATTAAATCCCAGCAGTGCCTGCACTTCTGACCCACAGAAACGGAGGTAATAAAGATGTGTTGTTCTAAGTCACTGAATTTGTGCTGATTTGTTATGCAGCGTGGGAAACTAATACAAGCACAGTCCTACAGAATCCACTTCAAGGGAACGCATTATGTAGGTAATCTTAGTAGATCAATTCTCGTCACTTCTTGAAAAGTAACAAATCCTCAGAGGAATTTTCAGATGATCATTCTAGTAACGGAGACTGAGCAGAGTACTTTTTGCAATAGATTAAACTTAGAGAAATCACAACTCTTCTTTAACAAGGGACTCTAAACCTGAATTTTGCTAAAGTTAATAATTATCTCTCTAATTAAATTAAAATTTTAGATTTGGTGCAGCCTATAACTATTAGGCAAGAAATTTGAATGATAACAATTGACATTTAAAAAACCACAGCTACCTGGGATGATGGCTAGATATTATATTGAGTGTTATTACAACACCCCCAAAATTTGCATGCAGCTTTAATAAGAATCAGTCTTATTTCCTACCAGGATATGAATGGGCAAAACTACTAGGCAACCAAGGCTGTATTTAATGTGTTGGATATTAAGATGCACCTTATTTAATCAGGTAGATGTGGGCATTTGTTGAGAAGCAAGAGTTGAACTTCAAATGTGGGAATGAAGACTATTATGGCCTGGTAGTGATGGGATGTTTATGAAGTCAAAGCTTCGAAGTAGTAAAGAATGTCACTATCTGAGGTGAATTTTCTGTACTTGGAGGAATGAGATATATCCCGACATTACTGGTACTGCAGATAAAATCTCAAGAGACAAATTTCCTGTCCTTGTTTCCTATCCTCAGATTTTGATGCAATAATAAAGAGTGGTAAAATAAAATTCTGAAATATTACAAGCAATAGAGAATGCACCTTGTAGTCCTTATGCTTATCTCCAGATAATTGTTAACACTCTTCCTTTAGTATTTGCCCACTACTATGTGACATTGGATTTGTTAACTACACAACAAGAAAGCTCAAGTGTATTCATCAACTCTTTCTGATAGGCTTAGATAAATATATCAATACTTATACAACATAAATGCCTAATTTCAGAGAGTCACAAAAATAGCTATCACTTAAAGTTATTGGACCTAAGATTTAGTCAGGAAAAATCATTCTTGGAATTGAAAATTTAATAAAATCATTTAATACAGAAATCTTAGTTTCAGTGTTGTTTTATTATTGTACTGTGTAAATTAAGCTGGGGTCTGAGTTTCACTGCTTATGAGAATGTGAAAAAGCTTTTCATTAGCAATATAATCCATGCATTTCTTAACAAACTTATAATAAGAATGACCAAAAATGGGAAACGGAGAAAAAAAACTATGTGGCATAGTTGACAACATTCTTATAGCTATTGGAGAGGTGGCTCTGCTTAGCTAACCTTTATTTGGTAAATGCCTCTGTTAACTGATGTCCCTTTGACACATTTGGCACCTCTGGGCTAATTGGCACTTTAACAGCCTATGAAGACTGGTTTGGTTCTTCCAATTAACATCCAAGTTCAAAATGCTAATCAGGTACTACTCAACTGGATTTCTCATCATTGCTGATTCCTTGCATTTCTTTACATTACAGACTCCTAGGGAAGTATTTTGGTTGTTTTTAATTGTTGCCTTAAATTTGAAAGGGATCACCAATTAGGAAAAAAAAAATTATATAGACATCAAAACATAACTGGATTAATATTTGTCTTTCAAGGAAAAAAATCTTGGAAATATTCATCAGGGAAAATATAGACACCCAAACACAGAAATAAAATCTGAATTTTTCTTTGTAAATTTAAAGAAGTTAATAAACAGTATTTCCAAGGGGGAAAGACTGATGAGAGCACTTAATATGTAGGTAAGCATCTCATTCATGCTGAAATTCAGTGAAAAATTATGAGATATCTAAGAGCTTTTACACATTTGGAAAAGCATTTCTTAAAAGAGAACTGTAGCCAACCAAAGATGCTTGAATTAACTCATTTTAGAAAGAAAATATTATTTTTAAAAGTGGAAGTAAAAAACTCAAGAAATCGGTGTCAAGTACAAATTGCTATTACTAATTTAATTGTTAACTGCTACAATTTAAAACAATTCTTAACAAAATATCTAATAGGTATTGCATTACCTCTGATAAATTAATAAATACTCTCTGATCATTCTTGAAACAAATATCTCATAATAAAAGAAAAATATTTTTGGTGTAGCTAAAGTTTTTTTCTCAAGGAAGTCTCCTCACATATTGGGTTGTGGGTACAAACACCAACCATGGCTTTTTATATTTTCATGAGTTGCTCATTGTTATCAAGTTAGAATTAAGATTGTCCAGAGAACCTCTCTTCCAGAAGTGTTGCTTTACTCTTCTGTAAAACTTCAGAACATTCTTGAAACAATTCCTTTAATGTTTAAAACAACATTTTAATGAAGAAGAGAATCTGAGGAGCAGAGTGTTTTTTCTTATGTATATATCTAAAGTTTTTATGTATTTATATTTTTAGTAAAAGAAACTACAAGAATCTAAGGAATGCATGCCATAAATTTAATCCATGGTGATTGTTCAGCTCTGTTTCATTTGCCTTCCTTGACACGTTTATTTATTTTTTTAAGCAGCCTTTACACCCAACATAGGACTTAAACTCATGACCCTGAGATCAAGAGTCACACGCTCTACTGACTGAGCCAGTCAGACACCTCTAAATAATTAGAAGAAAGCATTTATTTATTTTTAAAGTTGGCTTTTCATTTGCCTTCCTTGAAATGGCTTCATAGACTCTCCTAGAAAGTTATTCTCTTTTTATATTTTGCACCAATTAATTATCTTCAAGATCAAAGGATAGTAAGTTTCGAGAAGACATTAATATGAATAAGAACATCAGAAGCTCATCTCTTTCAATATACGCTTTTAAAAATCTCACAAATGCCTAAAATTGTAGGTGGGGTTGGAACTGGCAAGAATGCCTCCTGAAACTAAAGAAAAGATTCATGCATATTTTACAATAACTTAGAAATTTCTACAAATTTTCCCATCCATGCTACAGTATAGAAAGCAGATTTCAAGTACAATTTAAAAAAGAGTTTTTGTCTAAACTCAAATGACTTCTTGTGACACAGGTGATCGAGGGTTATGCCCAGAGAGATCCCACTATAAAGAATTAGAAACAAATAAACCTCAGAGACTGGAAAATAAAGTTGAGGAGTATCAGAAAATGTAAAGTTTTTCTTTTAATTCTGGGCTTCTAATAGTTTTAGAATGTTAGGAGCAGAAAAAAAAATTAGGAGCAGATTTCTCTAAGTTCATGTGGTCTGTATTGAGGTTATGAAGAGTGAGGTCCCATCCATACCAGGACATACTTATGGATTTCTTTATGCCTTTTCTCCATAAACTATGAATTTAGCAGCAATTTTGTGTGCTGCATTATGGATGAATGACATTTGTTGAGAGTTAAATTAGAGATGAAAGAATAAAATTACACTTATTTTAGCATGTGCATACAACTAGTCTATTTTTAGACTCCAAGACATTATGGAAAATAAGGATATATAACAAAACCTGTTACAGATGATAAGCAATTGTTTGTCAATACAGCTTAAAGTCTCAGTGGAATGATTTTCTGAAAATATATAAACTGCCAAACTTAAAATTAGCAGAAAATCTGAATGCACCCATACTTTAGGGAGACAGGAGGTTTATGAATTACTGGCACATATAGGACTCAAAACATGGTTATAATTTGACCAAAGACTATTTCAGGGGGAGGGAGACGACATATATTCCATGTCATTAATATTGGACTTTAATCACTGGAAGTCATAGGTCATGGTCATTTCTTTTTATCCAATGTCTCTCTCTGCTGAAATCCTCTTAATTGCCTTGGTGACTTTGCACTGTTGGTAATTATTTTTTTACCAACAGTTGATTTCATGTACTTTGTTGCATTGTATTTGAAAGTTTTAGATATATTTCCTCTTGGAAAAATAGGAAAGCGTATGCCTCTTGGAAAAATAGGAAAGCGTATGCCTCCTTCCCTTGTGTCTTCCTAAAGCAACAGTTCTGAGTCCAAACCCATTTTGTTCTGATGATGATCTTTAAAGTATATCCAAGGCACATGCAACACCAACATTCTGTATTATCTATGATAGTAAAACCTGTGGGAAACTAGAACTCATTTATCATTAATCCTAAATATCAAATAATGCATAAGTGAGAAAAATATGTTACATTAAGATGTCAAGCTAGAAAAAATACATATATCATTTAAGCTAACAGTAATTTTAAGCTTTCTTCTCGTTCCAGGTGTAGATTCTGCTGGAAGTGCATAGCAACAGGCCTACCTGATTGCTCCTTTTAACCCAGGCTGGTCTTAGAACTTTTAGCTTTGCCGAGGTGTCCTAGAAAATGCTGAGGAAGATAAACAATACCACCGTCATTCCTTTTTAATTACCATTTAGTTTTCATGTCTCCCTAAATTCACTCCTTCTAGATGTATTATAAACAGTTTCTGGTGAAAGTCACCTGGAAACTTCAGATAGATAATTGTGAGACATTAACTGATAGTTCTGGGTGCCGGAATCAATCACACCCACCTTCCCTCTGACACTTGCTGTAACTATTCTAAGAGACCTCCTGTTGTCTACTATCCTTAATTCAATTATCTATCACAAGCAAGTTTCTGCATACCTAATAACTAACTCCTCGTGTCAATGCTATAGCTTACTGTAGTGTGTAGGAAGGCATTTTAAGAAACGGTAACCCAAATTTAAGCTAAAATTCAAGAAGATGTATTCTTCCCAATGAAGGTAATGCAGCAGGGGTACCAGCTTGATCCAAAGAATACTTGGTTTGCCCCCAGTTTAAAGGCTTGGTTTCTTGCCCTTGTTTATAACTAGATTTAAATTTCTGCTTCTCGTCTTCTTTAGTATCCGGTCAAGCAGTTTCATGCGCGTGAGCAAAGGGCATGGCTTCCTGGAACCTGCAGCACCGGGGCCCTGTCGCCTGACAAGGAGCTCACGGACTGGCCTCGGACCCCACTTACTCCCTCCATCAGGCGTCCTTCTGCAGAGCACGCTGAGCGCGCGCTGAGCGCAGTGAATCCATTTGGAACCAGTGACGAGCTAAGCTGGCAGAAAGCACTGGAGTCCACACAGATGTAGATGAGACCTGGAGAGGCATCAGGCCTTCGAGGGTGGTCTTCAGTTCTTGTACTTGCTTAGCCTTGTTGACGGTAGGGATCAGAAGGAAGCGAAGTAAGGAAAAGAGCTCAGATTCTCCTCAGGCACTTGTGTGCCAACAACCGAATGAAAAAGATAATGAATAAGGACATCTGCTGAGACCCCGTGAGAGGCTAGATCCAGTCAGTCCCCTTGTTTCCTCTGAGCTGCCATACTTCCTCCTGAGGCCCTCCCCCTCCCACCATATCACGAGCTGGGACGTGCAAGAGATCTCCGACCTCCAACCAGGTGGAGAAGGCTGCGTCCTAAATGGCTGGCCCCCCTCCTCTGGAATACTAACTGATCTGGTCCCAGCAGGCCACGCAGGGATGTTTACCCCAGGCGGCACTATACTTCCAAGCCTTCCCAGGGCCCCGTCTGCATGTGGACTAACCTTCTCCTGTGTTGTCAGGAATTTCAGTTTTATCACGCTAAAGCTCCCCTACCTTCTCAGGCCCTTGTGTAAGCGTTCCCTGTATCTTATTTTATAAAACCTCAGGATCCCAGCTTGGATATCCCTTTCCTGTCACACTCTTCAATACGTTGTTTGTTATAACCTTGCACCTTCTACACCTCAGAGCCTGGAATGAGTTAAACATTCTTTATTTTACGAACTTAATGTGACTTTATTCTTCCTCATACTGCCCCCACAAGCCCTTTCTTTCCACTTGCCCCTGCCTGCATCTTGGTAAGATACAGCATTTCTAGATTTTTCTGGTGATCCCCAGATAACAGATATAGAGTCTTCCCAGTCAATTTTATGTGGTGTAATACCCAATATATAGTCTAGTGATCATATAAATGCAAGTCTTCTCTCTCCTATTTGTGACTACTTCAGGCTGACAAATATGTAGGTTAAAAAAGGACTGTGTTTGGCTTCTTCATTATTCTTGAAGCATCTTTGCCTCCACATGCCAGCTGCTGTTTGGGTCCTCTACTGGATTCTAGTAGAAGAGGGAGGAGTAGTAAGGGAAAGTAGTTGGCTGATACATTTGTAATCTACAGTGCTACATTCTGGATCTAGCAGATGGCCAGAACTCACCATTTCCACTTCTGGTGGATTCTCAGGAGTTGCTCCTAAACCCTAGATATTTCTTACTTCCAACACCTTTGTCCTGAAAAATTGTGTCTGACTGCCCCTCCCCCCCCTCCCCCCATGAACAATTCTGGCTTACTCCTCGTTTCTTAGGTGTTCACATTCTCGGGGTCATTTGAAATTCCCAAGTGGACCTCTGGAATAAAGCTCTCTTAAGAAGACTCATTCTGGTTTGATTAGGGCCATGTCTGGCCACAGGAGAATATCCATACATTCTTGCACCATCAAGTCTTAAAGGAGAGTGACTAATAGTTCTGATTTGCCCAGGACATCTCCTATTGTAGCTGTGAAAGTCCTATGTCCTGGGGCGCCTGGGTGGCTAAGTGGGTTAAAGCCTCTGCCTTCAGCTCGGGTCATGATCTCAGGGTCCTGGGATCGAGCCCCATGTCAGGCTCTCTGCTCGGCAGGGAGCCTGCTTCCCCCTCTCTCTCTGCCTCTCTCTCTACCTACTTGTGATCTCTTTCACTCTGTTGGATAAATAAATAAAATCTTAAAAAAAAAAAAAAAAAGAAAGTCCTATGTCCTGGTAAATCCTTCAGGCCTGGGAAAACCAAAACAATTCATTACAGTGCCTAGAGATCTATGAAAACCCTCCCCTTTTTCAGGCCATTTAGGGGCAACCATGAGCGCAAGCTCTCACCTTAAAATCTACTAGGCAGATGCCAGAAGACACAGATACTTGTGTCCATATCACTCAAAGCCTGAGGATTAGTGCTAAACTCCCACAAGACAGTTATGAAGATATCTCATTTTGACTTAACGAGGAGGAGGCATCCACTTCCTCTTCTCACTAGGGAGTGGAAAAGAAAACACGGTACATGAGGAGGTCTCCAAACCAATGGGTGATGGGCTGATGCTGGCATGACCTGTTTCTCAATCTCTTAAATGCCCTTTGTACATGGTATTGCACTTTTCTTTACAATATGGGGTTACTTGGAATCAGCTGTTCTGCTGTTGACTTTTGAGACCTTGGCCAAAACCTTGGGCAGTAAGAATCATATTTCTAAGATGGAATTCTCTGTGATTCCATTGTTACCTTAAAAAAATTGATAATCCTTTGTTGCTTTTATCTATGACCCCCAGGTTAGAACAGATACATTTATTTGTATTTTCTTTCTGATCACTCAATTTCTAGTCCACAGGGAGAGGACATCTTTAAGGCAAATGCTATGCCCATACTCCATTCTAGAAAAGAACGCACAGTAGTGCATCTTAACCAGACAGATATTCTTAAAACACTTGCAGATAATGTAATGATAATTTTTACCCTCAGGTCAAGTAAATAATCGTCTGCTATCTACCACCAGACATCCATGCATATTTTTTTTATTTTTCTTTTGTTACCAAAAACAATAATGTTAATTATGGAGGTGAAACCTAAAACACATGGTTTAGTGGTTCTTTGAGAGTTAGTCTTGTAGAAAAATACAGTTGATTCAGGAGGAAAAAAATCAGAATTTATTCACTTTATAGGACATATTTAGCTATGTATGTAGTGAAATGCTACATTTGTAGCGATGCACATACATAGCTAAAGCGTGTGCTGGTTTTATTTGCCCAAATGTATTATTAATGTATTCAATCCTATGTAGGGAATGTATTAGAAGGTGTTAGAAGCTGAGAATATATGGTATAAAATACATGAGAATTTTATGGAACCAAAGACTCAAATAATTCACAGATGCTAACTGTAGATAAACCATTCCTTTTGTGCCCCAGATGGTTAAGGGGCACAAGATTTTAACTGTGCACATGGGCTGGGATCTCAAATCTACCACATGCTAGTTGCACGGCCTTTGACAAATCAATCTCAGTGACTGTCAGGCTCCAACCTCTTAGCACGGAGGGATGCTCTTGAAGAATCTGTGTTTTCAAAACACAGCGTAGTGATAGCGATTTGAGGGGAGGAGCAGAGAAAGACATCGTGTTAGTGGTAGGTGGTCAATAATATGATTTTAGCTAGTCCTACCCAGGTGGCATCCCACAGTGATGGATCACAGTTAGTGGAAATGTGATACTGTCCTCCTCCTTTTTTTCAGGAAGAGCTATGGACAAATAACGTGTGAGAGTCACTGAACTACTCTCAGTTCGTCCCTGGCATGACTGAGCCAGTACTTCTTTTGGGTGGGATGCTGTCAGAAAACACAAGCTGGGTAAATTCTTACAACAGCCAAGGCACATATTCATGAAATTTCAGAAAACTGAAGACCAAAAAAAAAAAAAAAACCTGTGAGGAAAAGCAGGTCACTCTAAAAAGATTCAGTGCCCAAATCACTGAGTACTTTTTAATAGCAACACTGAAAAAGAAAGGAAAAAAATATATAGCAACACTGTTAGTCTTGAGACAATGGGAATATCTCTTCAAAAGTCTGAGGCAAAATATTCCCAACTTGGAATACTATACTAAGCTAATATTAATTGACTGTGAAGGTAAAGTGGTAACAATCACACGTATGCAAGGTCTCAGAAATTTCATTTTCTGTGCATTCCTTCCCAGGAATCTACTAAAAGTCATGTCACGCAATACTTAGGAAGTCAGCTTCAAAAGATACATAAGATCCACAAAAGAGGAGCTCCAGAAAGACAGATTATGGATATGAAGGGCTATCCCAGGGAAGCGGCAGTGCACCTAACTTTGAGAGCACACGGTCAAAACTGCAATTTATCTGAAGCTCTGTGAGAGATGATTCCAAGAAGAAAAGAAGAAATTGATGTAATACTTGATGCATCTGAATGGCTTAAAGCAAATTTAGACAATTGGTGGGAAGACAGGGCTTGCATTAGTTCTGATTGTTTAGTAAATGAAAACAAAAAGCAGGGATTATCAAACCTAGGAAAATAAAAAGGAATAAACAACAACAACAAAAAACCAGAATTCTACAAGAACAGAAATAGTAATTATACATTATGTGTCAGCTGTGAATAGCATTTTTGTGATCTCAATAATACCTGTACAGAATATGGATTTAATCAAATTTACCACATAGCAATATTGGGAGGATAAAAATATTAAATGCATTTGTGTGCGTGTTTGTATGAAATTAGATGGAGGGATTGAAGTTGGGAGGTCAATGGAAAATGTCTCCTGTTGGAACACTAAGGCCAAGTCGTACAAATGAGTTTAATATAAGTGCTGTGGAGGTAAATGTCAAATGAGTAAGTTAAGGAGCATCAAGTGTGGTTGCTTTTGGGGAGGAATATGAAGAAAGTAGAAGACAAGGAACCTCTCTTTCTTCTCCAGCTGGTCCTCATCCTTTTTCTGTCCTTGTCTGTTCTCCTCAGCCTTTCTGGGAGGCGGACCTCTATGGTTTACAACACCCACCAATCTCCTTCACCCTTTACCCTTGTGGCAAAGGAGACTTGTGGAAGATTTAAGTATCACAGAGCAGGAGGAGAGGGAGTATTTGCCTCTGCTCTTCCTGCCCTTTGGCTTGTGTCTCTTCCCCCCAGTGTCCCTTCTGCCATCCCTGACTTCTCACCTAACTAGATTTAATAGATCATTGCAAAGTTCACACAAATTAGTGAGCTGTATATAATCCATGTTTACTTTTACTTTTACTATAAAAACTGACTTTTGGGGCAACTGACACGTAAGGTATATTTAGAATAAATACATGCATATTTGTTTGATGTAAAAGGTGCAACTTTGAGTATTTGTCTGGGCGAACTAAGAGACCTGGACTATTCCTGGAAGTTCATTTGTAGGGTCGCCTCTGGGTCCTGGTGGTGCAGGTAGATGAGGGCACGTTTGAGGACTTCTGTCAAGATCTTGAAACCAGACACTGCTTAGAGATATTCAAAGACTTCCTATTGTCAACCCCTGTAACCCTTCCCTGCTCCACTCCCAACTGACTCAATGAACACACGCACCTGAACACACACTTACACATACACTATAAAAAAGAGCCTAAAGACATGTACCTTGCCTCAGGATATGGTGAAATGGAGAGGTAAGAGACCCTGA
Organism: Procyon lotor; assembly: GCA_028646535.1. NCBI lineage: Eukaryota > Metazoa > Chordata > Mammalia > Carnivora > Procyonidae > Procyon > Procyon lotor. Next base: position 111,739,975 of record CM053605.1, on the reverse strand, counting down.
TCATGTGACAAATTGCATAGGTCGATATTAAAGAAGGCAGGTCAAATACTCTGTACAATGATCCTAAAGGGTTATTGCTAATGCGCGTGTGCTGCTGCAGTAGACTTACCAGAACACCTGCGTTAGCCTGTCCCCAAGTGGTGATGCTGAAAAAGCCGTGTTGACCTGTTACACATTTAGGTAGTTGGCGAAAACGGAAATCGGAATGGCCATTAAGAGGGTTGCTGGGGAATACCGCTGAAAGGATGAAAAGACTGGCTGCCATGCTAGTCTCTAAAAATGGCAGTTAACAAGAACTGGACAAGATGAAGTGAGAAAGGGGAGATTCTGAATGTGATTGTAGTTGACAAATACTCTGGCACTGTCTCTATTCCACATAATGTAGGGTGCACTTTTAGTTTACCCTGAGCAGTGGCTCTTTACTTGCTTAATTATCTCTTTCTCCAACTGCCAATCCAAGAAGACACTGGCAACCTATTTTCATGTCTGTTTGGAGAATGCCTACATTATTCTCTGCTTAAGCCTTCTTCATTTACTTCCCAAATTAGCTCGATTTGCTTTAAGATCCAAATCTTCTATTTTCTGGTATTTATGGATAATCATTTTAAAAATAATTTCTGCAACTTGCATGGCTCATTAGATGCTGAATAATAAAACCAGATTCATTTTCATATTTCACATCTGAATGTCTCATCATAGTTAATAATACTTGGGAAAATCTATAAATTGGAAAAAAAGTCCAATTTAGGAAACACGCTATATCTTAATAAAGATTTAAGATAAATTGTGCCCTTGCCTTCTCTACTTTTCTATCCACTGTGCCCACCCTTTTAAGAGCTTAAGCTGGCTGATTTTTATACTACCCTCTCATCTCTTGCCAGAGATATTTATTGAAAACTTAGTGTCTCTTGGAAACAATGCTGAGGAGATGGGTCTGTGGCAACTGACCCTGGGTCCAGTGCTCAATCAACTGCCACATACAACCTCCCTTCTAATATTAACTGTCCAAGATATTCCCTCATCCTGAAAGTGAAACTCAAAACTGGTTCCCTATTTTTTTAATAAGGTTGCTGCCAGACAAAAACATACCTCTCCTTTATGTGAAGTTATGTAGTCTTCTTAGTGAGGAACAGGTGGAAGAAATATAGTGTTATTATAGTTGAGAAGCATAGCAAAGGAGACTTTGTATATGTGATTAAATTAGGGATCCAAACTGGGGAGATTACCTTGGATTATCCAAGTGGATATCCCAATGTAATCCCAATGTCATCACTAGGGTCCCAATAAGAGGTAGGCGGGAAGGTCAGAATCAGAGAAAGAGATACAGTGAGAGAAGTAGAGACTGAGTGATGCGGCCAGGAGCCGAGGAAATGTGGGCAATGTCTAGAACCTGGAAAAGGCAAGAAAGGAATGGATTCTCCCCTAGAACCTCTGTGTTCCAGAGGGAACACAGCTCAGCCATCACCTTGATTGTGAGCCCACTGAGAATGAGTTTGTGCATCTGACCTCCAGAAATGCAAGAAAATAAATCTGTGTTGTTTTAAGCCACTGAGTTTGTGGTGATTTTGTCCCAGTAGCAATAAGAAATAAATGTAGCTCCCTTTCAGTCAGTCAAGCACAAGTCTTCTTATGTGTGACTGGTTGGCCGGTGTATGAGACTATAGTGCAGACAAAAGTAGTCAACTTTTTATCCCTGAGGTGCATAATACATTTCCTCTTCACGTGCCTCTGTTCCCACCCACTAACATGTAGGGGAGGGTGTTCATGGACTCCCAAGGCAGTCTTTCACGGCTCTCAAAACTACTTGGTTTCTTCTTGTATTTAAGACCTATATTTTAAGGCCATTTTTTGCATTGTTTTTCCTATGTAAATTCAGGTGATATAAGCATATTGGTGAGCACAGGAACGATAATGATAAAATGGAAAATAAAACTGGTGCACCTGGGTTGCTCAGTTGATTAATCATCTGACTCTTGATTTCGGCTCAGGTCATGATCTCAGGGTCATGAGATTGAGCCCTGTGTCAGGCTCAAGACTGGACATGGAGTCTGCTTAAGATTCTCTCTCTCCCTCTCCTTCTGCTCCTCCCCACACTTCCTCTCTTAAAAAAAAAAAAAAGAAGAAAACTAACAGATTTTCCCATGTATTCTAGTGGACTTGGGGAACCCTTTGTAAGATAGCAATAGTGTATTCCATGAAGTTCCAACAGGTGTGTCCATGAAGTTCTTAAAGAATAAGGAAACCTTCATATCTCTTACTGTAACAGTAGGATATTCTATAAGAAAACAAATGCAGTGTGTATATGCGTGGATTCAGAGTAATAAGTAGATGCCTGAGTTTTCTCGCTCGGTCATCAACAGTCAGAATAGTCTTGTCTTCCCTCAATCTTTTAGAAAAGTTATATTATAGTTGGTCATTTATTGGCACTGAAGAAAGCCCCCTGACATAATGAAAAGCCATCCTGATGAGGAATTACGGGTACTGAGTTTTAACTTTGGTTCAGAAAGACTGTGTGACTTCAGGCAAATATCAAACTCCAGAAGAACTCAGTTTATACAGATAATAAAGGAGGCAAGAAGGATTAGATACTTTCTTTTTTTTAAGATTTTATTTGTTTATTTGACAGAGAGAGAGATCACAAGCAGGCAGAGAGAGAGGGGGAAGCAGGCTTCCTGCTGAGCAGAGAGCCCGATGATGCGGGGCTCGATCCTAGGACCCTTAGATCATGACCTGAGCCAAAGGCAGAGGCCCCAACTCACTGAGCCACCCAGGCACCCCAAGGATTAGATACTTTCAAGGTTTTTCTTCATTTCATCTAATTCTGAATTTGTATGATTTTGGTAGACTGCTCTATACCGTAATTTCTTGTCATCTTCCACTTTCCATCCAGGAACATATCGTGTTTACTTTGTAACCACTTTGCAATTTGCAAATTATTGTGAGATTACATATATAAATTTTTGAAACAACAAGCCCAGGACCTGGCATATAGCAGGCACTCCATAAAAACCACAATGGGTAGCTAGCTTGCTAGCTGACTAGAGAGACAGAGGACACAGACATAGTGCCTGAGTACATAATGGTAAAAGATGTTGTTGTATACTTCTTTGAATGTTTCATGTATACACTAGTTTCCAGTGGGAACTTTGAATTTTCACACATACACTATTTCCAGAGGAAAATAGGAGGTGCATCACTCCAAAAAAATCTTCCTTTTTGTGTTTATAGCACTATAGGAACTAACTACAGCCAGATGTTAGGTGGAAACTGATAAGCAATAAATGGAAAACAAACTAGATAAATTTTTTAAGAAATGAAAAAGAATTAGAGAGATTAGTCCTGTGTAGATAGAATAATATATATAGTCTACATTATACTATATATAGTTATGTATAGTGTGTATATATATACACATATATAAAAGATTTATATAGTATAAGATATATGTAGTATAAAGATATCTTTATGCTACGAATATTATATATGTGTATATATATTTGTAGTAAAAGTATGAAATATATATATAGTATAAAATATAAATAGCTTATATGTACTATAAATGTAAACTGGTGAGGTGAGACTCTAGTCTTTCCCTTTAATTCTAGAAAATTCCTTCTAGAGTTTTATTTTTTCCTGAATTTAAATTTCTAGAAATACAATCTGCTTCAGGCTTTTCATGAACATGAAGGAATAGGAAAGATAAAATCTGCTTTTTTTTTCTTTTTGGTTACTCTTTCTATAGGTAGTTATTATTTCCAAAATCATAATCTTTTTAGTTTTCCTTAAACATTTCGTGGTTTTCCTCCAAATGCATTTTATGTAAATGGTTTCCTCAGGAAATGCTTTATAAACCATACATTGTACATATATAGAATGCACAATTTGATAAGTTCTGACATAATGCTAAATCAATGAAAACCATCACCATAGTCAAAGAATCGAACATCCCTGTCAGCCCCCAAATTTTCCTCCTGCCCCTGTGTGGTTCTTCCATCGAGCTCTCTCTGCTCTCACCTGTAGGCAGCCATTGATCTGCATACCCGTCACCTAGATCAGTTTCCATGTTCTAGAATTGTATATGAACGGAATCACACTGCAGATACCCATTTTCGTGTGATTCGTCTCCGTGATTGCATGTATCCATGGTTCATCCTTGTTAACACTGAATAAAATTCCATTGTACAGATACACGACAACTTTTTTCCCATTCAGCTGTTGATGGACGTACGGGGTTGTTTCTAGGTTTTTGCTATGAAAAACAAATCTGCTGCAAGCATTCAGGTAAAAGTGTTTATATGGGGGCCTGCTCTCACTTCTCTCGAGTGCATACCTGGAAGTGGAATGACTATCATATGCTGGGGAAACAGAAAGACATCTTTAAAGTAGGAGCACCATTTCGTTCCAATCAATAGTTTTACCAGTTCTAGCTGTTCCCCACCAGCTCCCAAACTGGGTATAGCCTGCCCCTATAATAGTCCATAGTGGCATCTCGTTTCTTTACCCTTCACTTTTATCAGTAACTGAGTGTGCAGTTGCTCTCATCTTGGTGATAAATCAGGAACGCAAGAGTAGATTTCTTAAAAATATAAAGTACTGATGACTTTTCTCAGAATTACGGAATTGTTCTTTATTTCTTTATTTTTTTTTCAATAAGCATCCAAGTGATTCTCATGCCAAGGCTCACAGCACTTTCTCAGAACCTCTCCTGTAACCATATAGCATACCTTCAGGAAAATGGAAAACACCTCTAAGAAATACACTGTAGGGATTCTTTCTTCTTTCCTCTCCCAACACTAATATAGAGGACAGAATTAAATAAGAACTAATGAAGAAGATGGCAAGCTGGCCTGAACATTCCCCTCTAGTTGGGTTAAACGTTAGACAGATTCTTCTTGACTATGTGCTGGTCTTCCCTTTTCTGAGAACATTAGCTTTAGAAATCTTGCAATTACAAAGGATTCTCTGCACTTTGGAATTGTAAATATTCTCCCAACTCTTGATAGTTTTATACCTCAGGAATATCTTTCTCAAGAACCCGAAAGCCATCCCTGTTAATGTAATCCTCAGGAAAACAGCACTCCTGTTTCCCAGTCTTGGTGGGAAGGCAGGAGACTAACTTTGATAAACACCAAAACAATTATCAAACAGAGATGGCCTAATTACCTTGATCAACTTCACTCCTAGTATCCCCCAGTATTTTCCCTCATTTCCAGTATTTGACACTCAACCCAAGACCTAAAAACATCCTGCCTTTTGTCTCAGCAGAGTCCAGTTCAATCTCTCTTTTGTACAATAGTCTTGAATAAAGTCTTCCTTGTTTATTTAACTCTGGAAACATCTCTCCATTTTTCATAAATTTTTAAGATTAGAATGCTTAACGAACTCCTTTTTTCAAGCTAATGAAATCTGATTAAGTCCATAGAGACTTCAATTTGATTTTGACAATGAAGGAATCCGATTATATTTTATTTCTGTGGATCCAAAACAGGGAGAAAAACACAAGGACCAGGTGTGTGATCCTATCTAATTTGCGTGCTAATTACAGCCAAGTTCCTCATTAAGCATGAATGGAAGCGTTAATGGAAAGATAAATAAATAGCTTTAGGAAAGAATTAGCAGGTAGGAGGAAAGGGCAGTAAAGAACCTACCTACCGCAGTTATCATGCTCCCTGCTGAACCTCCACCTGACCCTTGTGAGGAGGCCGCCGTGCCTTGTCTCTGTTGGAGGTGATTTATGTAAGCAGAAACATTAGAAAGAGTGCATTTGAAAAAGACATATCTAGAAAGTTTAAGGAAATTTTAGTGCATACAATTTTCTTGATTGTTATAGAAACATGGGGCTTTTATATGCCATTTACAGACTTAGAGACCCTCAAGAAGAGTGATTTTAAAAGAGAAAAACTCATACATTATCTGGAGTCTGAGAAAATCTTGCCAAATTTTCCATTTGAAATGATAAGATTAATATTGCATATAAACTTTTTTCTCTATTTCTGGATGTATATATTCTTAATTTGTATTATCAGCTTTGTCATTTTTGGATTTTTAAGAGAATTTCTGAGTATTCTATTAACATTTTGTTTAGGATAACCCCAAATAACAATACTTCTTTACTTAAAATATAATTTCCTTTTACAGAATCAATACTTTGATTTCTGAAAACATGATACCAACATGCTAACATAATGATAGTGTCTTATCTATGAATAACATCCAACAACTTCCTTAATGTGGTTTACCATAACTCTATAGAACTGGTCATCTCCATTTTAAAAAAGATATTTTGGCCAGAGTAGATGTAGCTTGTAAGTAGTAAAACCAGGTCTTAATGATAATTAAGGTATTTTATATAACATCTCATGTTTCCACTTATTCAGCAGAGAATTTTTGTCTCAAGAATTTTAGTTTCTGGAATCCTAACTACCTGGTACATGAGAATTTTATAGTAAGAGGCCAGACCCTGTGAGAGTCACAAGATTAATTCATAGCTTGGGATTAGGATCAGAAAATTATGGAGATGCAAGAAAACTTAGAAACTACCCAATCCAGCTAACCCTTTCTTGTACTTTAGAAACACCAGTGAGAATCTTATATTAACCATTTTGCTAGTATGTAAGTGAATACACATAATCATATACCAACAGTGTGAATAATGAGCTAACGCCCTCAGCATTAACTATCATCATTATGCTATTAACACGAGAGTTACTGTTACATTTTGCTTGTTGTATGCATGTCCGTTTCATCACGTTTTGAGTCTTTTTTTTTTTTTTAAAGATTTTATTTATTTGACAGAGAGAAACACAGTGAGAGAGGGAACACAAGCAGAGGGAATAGTAGTGGGAGAAGCAGGCTTCCTGCAGAGCAGAGAGCCCGATGCGGGGCTCAATCCCAGGACCCTGGGATCATGACCAGAGCCAAAGGCAGCCGCTTAACGACTGAGCCACCCAGGCGCCCCACGTTTTGAGTCTTTAGAGAGAAACAATGATGCTGTGGAATCTGATAAGCCACTTTTTGGCCAGTATCTGATAAGCCACTTTTTGGCCACTTTTTGGCCAGAGTATACACTATCATTATGTTAGCATGTTGGTATCATGTTTTCAGAAATCAAAGTATTGATTCTGTAAAAGGAAATTATATTTTAAGTAAAGAAGTAGTGTGAAACTGCTTTTAGCTGAAAAAACTCCTAGCATATATCCAGGGAGTTAAAATTTCCCAATGCTACTCTATCTTCCCTCTGGGTCTATTATAATTTCCATCACACTGTCATTATAATAAGAGCTAATGTCATCAACATTAGTCTTTGTCATTTATAAAGGCATGGTACTATTTCATTTGATTACCACAGTGAATTTAGAAATAAGTCTGAAATTCATTTTGTAGTTGAGTTTCAAAGATGCAAAAATGGGGCCCCTGGGAGGCTCAGATGGCTAGGCATTGGACTCTTGATTTTAGTTCAGATGGTGATCTCAGGGTTGTAAGATCGATCCCTGAGTCAGGGTCCACACTCAGCTCAGAGTCTGCGTCTCTCTCTCTCTCTTTCTCCTTTTCCCTCAGCCCCTTGCCCCACTTCTGTGCACACTCTTCTTTCTCTTTCTGTCTAAGGCAAATAAATAAATCTTTAAAAAAATGGATTTGTTCATATCATCATGCTAGTAAGTCATGATCTAAAATAGGAACACAGCTTTCTATCTCTAAATTTTGGGCTGTTTTAATTTTTTTTATTTTGACATAATAAAAGAAAAATATTTTGAGACAGAGAAGCTGCAGCAATAATACAAGAAAACCTATCTCCATATGTATGTTTCTCTGCAAAAATACAGATTTGTTTTCTTAACGGTTCAGAGTAAGTTGCAGATATGATGTTCCTTTACCACTGCATACTTCAGTGTGTATTTCCCCCTAACAAGTATGTTCTCTTAATGAAACTGCAGCCCAAACTCAGGAAGTTAACATTGATACAATACTACTTCTAATCTTCAGATTTACCACAGATTTTGCCAACAGTTCTTCTGCTCTTTTGATGATACCATCTCCTTCATCTGCTGCAAGCTATTCTTGGTTTCCCTTTTAATTTCGGCGTCATCCAGTCTCTCTGGGTTGATTTCACTGTTAGATTCATTAATTTTCCTCCATCTCTCTATGTATTTTAACTAAGAAGTGAGTTCTCTTCCTTCTTCTTTCTTAACAAGGCTGTTTCTTTTTTTTTTTTTTAATTTTATTTATTTATCTGACAGAGAGAGAGAGATCACAAGTAGGCAGAGAGGCAGGCAGAGGGAGAGGGGGAAGCAGGCTCCCCGCTGAGCAGAGAGCCCGATGTGGGGCTCGATCTCAGGACCCTGAGATCATGACCTGAGCAGAAGGCAGAGGCTTTAACCCACTGAGCCACTCAGGTTCCCCAACAAGGCTGTTTCTTTGCAATAGTGTGGCTTCTCTCCTTGCCACCTTCTAGCATCTAGTCTCGACCTCTCTAGATTTGTTGATTTCTAGAGAACAATGTGAGCAGTGCCATGATGGGCTCTCCAGCTTGTATATTATCGATTCTATTTAGAAGTCAAGTTGTCTATCTCCAGTCGGTTAATATCAGGTAATATTGTTTTCCTGTATGAATTCCTTACCATCTACTTTATTTTACTTCCCGTGTTGAACTTGCTATTTACATAGAAACTAGACTAATGTGATTACTCAGAGTATTTTTTTTTCCATCTGTCTACAAATTCAGTTTAAATTCCTCATTATCAAGTCATTTATCTCTGGAATAATACTTTTTTCTATACAAATGACATAGCTTATTGGCAAGGGACAAAATGTATCAGTCTGGTATCTTGAGTCATAATTTGGAAATGCACATTTAAAAAATTCCATTTTCACACCCAGTGTTTTTATTCCCATATATTTCTTCCTCTTCTAGAGTTCCAATTGCCTGTGGGAACAATGACTAAAAACACCACCTGTGAATACTTGCCTTTATTAATTGCCAAAGACTTCATATTCTCTAAAACATTCCTTTATTTTTTACTCAAACTGTAAGAATAGCAAGTAGTTGATGGAATTTAAGTATCTTAAAAAAGTTTTTCTCTCTCTCAAATCTATGTACCTGAAAAGACAACATACTTATGGATTGACTATTTAGGGCCTTCCTTCCTTCCTTCCTTCCTTCCTTCCTTCCTTCCTTCCTTCATGTATTTAAGAAATATTTGAATTCTTAAATCCATATATCTACCTGACACTTTGAAAAGTGCATTATAGGAATAAATAAGGCAAGTGACTGACCACACTGAGCTCATATTATAGCCAGAGTTTCGTATGATAAACAGGAAAACAAATAAGTAATAAATTAGTACTAAAATTACAAATAAGTAGTAAAGAAACAGTGATAAATGTATCAATTGAAATAAACAATGTGATAAGACAGAAAGTGACTTGGGAGAGCATCTCTTTAGGTAAAGTGAGCTGGATTTCTTTTCTGAGCTAAAAAACACAGACAAATACCTGGAAAAGAAAGTCAACTAGAAAGGATTCAAAAACAAAGTTCTTGTTTCCAAGTATGTGGTGGCATAGATGTATAGGCATGGTGATTGGATCAGATTAAAACATGCCCATCTCTTAGTGGCGGTATGAAGATGGTTATAAAGCTATCATAGCTAGCTTAGGAAGCTTGTATTCCTGCCGTTGACTGTATAAAAAGGAATGCGAGACACTTAGGGACTTGTTCTGAAGACAGATTTCTAAATAAGATTAGTCTGATATTCCTGAATGATTCACCAATGACATAGTGTTTCCAAATATTTTTTCCTCTCCGTGGTCCAGTGGTGGTATGGAGGATCCTTCCTATACCAAAACAGTTTACTATCAGAAATGAATTGCCTGTTATAAACACATGGTTTCTCCCCCACAATTGCCTACAGAGTTTTGTTATCATCCTGGTTGTCTAAAAACAATTGGCATTTCCCTAAGTGGAGTATAGTCTTCACATTCCACAAGCTTCCAGTCATGTAGGGTTTCTCTTCTTTTCTTCTATTGTTTCTCTTGACTGAGGTTTGCATTCTCATCCACTACTAACAATCTATGTAACTATGGAAAAAAATATTCAACTTTTTTGCTTTTCCACTTCCTTAACTGGGGGAACAACAACAAAAAACCCCCACAACACCATTAACACTATTAATAATATTCCTTACCACTTGACCTATCATCAGAGGTCACCCAAATAATATTTATAAAGCAATTTATACAGTTCCTGAAACTAAGAAATGCTGACATGTATTAACCACTCTTTTTATGAGAATTTTATACTTCTTAGATATATATTTTTTCCTCTAACATTTCCTATATTTTCATTTTAGTTCACATTCTTGACTTTGGTTTCCTGGATAATTGAGTGGTTTTATTAAGTTCCTTCAACACTTCAGCTTTTATTATTCATTCTATATTAAGTTTATATTAAATTATACATTCAAAAATGCCCATATTCTAAGTCTACTGATAAATTGATATTCATAAAGTGAACTGAGTCATATAAACATCACTTACACCAAGAAAAAGAATATTTAACAGCATGCCATTATATATACATATATATAATGGAATTTTATATTTATATATTTTATAAAATATATATATTATATACATTATATATTATATATAAATATATAGATATATTATATATTTTATAAATTATATATATACTATGTATTTATATTTCACTCAGCCATAAAAAAGAATGAAATCTTGCCATTTGTATCTCATCTTCTTTATTCATTCATCTGTTGATTGACACACATGCTATTGTGAGTAATGATGCAGTGAACATGGGAGTGCAGATATCTCTCTGATGGCTTGTTTTCATTTTCTTTGGGTATATACCCGGAAATGGGATTTCTGAATCATATTGTCTTATTTTGAATTTTTTTAAGAAACCTCCATACTACTTAAAAATTGCTGAGAGAACAAATCGTTAGTGTTCTCACCCCCCCAAAACCAAATCAAACCAAAACAAAACAAAAAACGTTATGTGATGTAATGGAGGTGTTAGCTAACACTATGGTGATAATCGTACTGAATTATATTTATTTATCAAATCAACACATCATACATTTTATTTATTTTTTTAATGATTTTATGTATTTATTTGAGAGAGAGAGAGAGAGCACAAGAGGGGGGTGGGTCAGAGGGAGAAGCAGGCTCCTTGCTGAGCAGGGAGCCCAACGAAGGGCTCGATCCTGGTGGCTCAATCCTGGGACTCCAAGATCATGACCTGAGTCTAAGGCAGATGCTTAACTGACTGAGCCACCCAGGCACCCCAACACCAGGCACATTTTAAACTTACACAATGTTATATGTAAATCATATCTCAATAAAGATGGGGTAAAAGGGCTTAGGAAGATTGGTATGTTAACGTGGATTTGTCATTTCAAACTTACTCACCCACAGGAGGGTTTGGAAGACACTTCACAACTTTGAAACATACATTTGCAAGGGAAGCCTCAGCATCTTCTGGGATCATTCTTCTTTATAGGCCAAACTTTACAGTGGGAAGTGCAGTTGTCCAATAAAGAAACATAAATGCAATGGGAGTAATTGGGTAGCAGGGTCCCACTGACTGCATTCAACACTGAAGGTAAGTTGGATGCAGCTACTATAAAGAGCAAGAGAGTCAAAGAGCAATCAGAATACTCTGACTCACAAAGACCTACGGTGTTGGTTAAGAGTGAAATAGAAAGACAACTAAATTCTTTTTTGATCATAAAGATCAGAAAAGTTCTAAGTCAAGTGAATAAAATTTAACTTGAAACATAAAAACAGAGACCCAAGGCCCCTCAATCAGTTCCCAGACTTGAGCCAGTTTATAGATAGAAAGCCACTTAAATGAGAAGAGGCCAGATCCCCTAGAGGAAGGACCCAACGTACTAGCAAATATTTATACTGTTTATATCCCTCACAGTCTTTCTTCAAGAGATGTAATAACTTTTTACCAACTGTGCACTGGAGAAAAGGAAGTAACCAGACTTGGGAGGGGACTCCCCCTTTCAGCTCATATACACACTCTCTCACTTTCTCTCTCTCAAATAAATAAATAGATCTTAAAAAAAAAGAAGATGAAAAGGAAAATGGAAAATCGGATGTGCTAATCATTTTTAAAGCCACTAATCAGTCAGTATGTAGAAAATGTGTTACCCAGTAAGCAAGCAAAGGAATCCAATTAAAATAGTATTGAGACACTGTTCACACATATCAAGTTGGCTAAGATTAGATAATTCTCAAGGTAGCGAGACAAGCACTACTATTCACTGCTGGACAAAATAAAAATGGATCCAATCTGCAGGTAAAAGAATTTTAAAACTCATATATAAAAATAAATAAATGAATAAATAAATAAATAAATAAAGCAATACTATTTTTTTAATAACTCACATTCTTTAATCTTGTTATCGTCTCAGTAAGATAATTTTCTAGGAAAATAATTCAACATTTGTACAGAAAGTATATGCAAATGATGTATTAAAATAGTATGCATAGGGGTGCCTGGGTGGCTCAGTGGGTTAAAGCCTCTGCCTTCAGCTTAGGTCATGATCTCAGGGTCCTGGGATCGAGCCCCACATTGGGCCCTCTGCTCAGCAGGGAGCCTGATGCCCCCTCTCCCTCTGCCTGCCTCTCTGCCTACTTATGATGTCTCTCCTCACTGTCAAATAAATAAATAAAATCTTTTAAAAATAAATAAATAAATAAAATAGTATCCATAATAGCAAAAGAATAACAAACAAAAAGGAAACAATATAAAAGTTTAGCAATAGAGATTGGTTAAATCAAGTATTGTATAGAGATCACTTGAAAATTATTACAGTAACCAAAGGAGTTATTTTTAGCAGAAAAAAGTACTGTGAGTAAACATTATTATCACTTGAAAAATGGAGAATTGACAGTATGGACCAAATTTTTTCAATAAAAATATGTATTGACCAATAGCTAGGTATTTTACATATCCATTCCATCCACAAATCCATTGAACAAAATAGGAAAATAGATACTCCTATGTAGTATATATGTAGATATATATACTATGTAGATACTTCTATACTCCTATATAGTATATATATGGATGGTGGAATGATGTACGATCTTATTTTCTCAATATTTTGCTATATTTACATTTTCTACATTGAACATAATATGATTTTATCAATCAGAAAAACATACATAAATAAAATGCTATGAGAAGAAATGCTTTGTAACTATAAATTGATACTGGTGTTTGCATTAATAACAGTAACAGCTGTCAGTAATTTTGTTTTGAATTTTGTAACAAATGCTAGGTTTGATGGTTGCAGCCATTGCTTTAGTTTTCAAAACACTATCCAGATTGTTAAGTAAATTCAATAGAAACTGACTGCACTTCTTTGCCAAAAAGTAAAACTCTTGCAAGTCGCAACTTGTGACACTGTTACAGGGAGCAGCTATCTTTTTCAAACAACCCATCAAATGGGGCCAGAGCTTTGCATCTGGGGTTTGTGATCAATGAAATGTCACCACTGGTTTCTGTAAGAGATCTGTATGGCGGAAAGTTCCTTCTTAGAGTTGGTCATGGTTCTCTCGTCCTGCAATCGTCTATCAACAAGATGAGCAGATCCTATATGAGGAGTGGGGTGCACATTTTCAGGCTTTGGCAGACTCATGAGTTTCTCAGCAAGCAAGACAGTACCTTCAGCAACGACCGTGGAGAAGTCATGCAGCCAAGAAAACGTGTTCACAGTTCTTCTGGAACAGCAGTCCCCCGCTCTGTTCCTTGGATGTTTTGGCTTTCATTTCAACCATTGCTATTTGAGAGGGCCCTAGATGGTAGACAATAAACATATCTGTGACAATTGAATTTGATTTATGTATGTGACTATTAAATATATATACCTAGTGAAATCCTTCTGGGGGAAATACAAAGTCAAAATTTCATACGTAAATAGCATAAAAAGTCATCGTATGCATATGTATTGCACACGTGTGCACACACACATGAGGAGAGCATTATTTAAAGCTAGAAAACTGATGGGGCACCTGGGTAGCTCATTTGTTAGGCATCTGCCTTCAGCTCAGGTCATGATCCCAGGGTCAGGCTTCCTGCTCAGTGGGGAGTCTGTTTCTCCTTCTGCCTGCTGCTCCCCCTACTTGTGTGCATGCGTTCTCTCTCTGTGTCAAATAAATAAAACCTTTAAAAAAATAAAATAGGGGTGCCTGGGTGGCTCAGTCATTAAGCATCTGCCTTAGGCTCAGGTCATGATCCCAGGGGGTGCTAGGATGGAGCCCCATTTCTGCTCAGCAGGAAGCCTGCTTCTCCCTCTCCTACTCCCCCTGCTTGTGTTCCCTCTCTCACTGTGTCTCTCTCTGTCAAATAAGTAAATAAAATCTCAAATAAATAAATAAATAAATAAATAAATAAAATTTAAAAATTAAAAATAAAATAAAAAATAAAACCAGAAAATTGGTTAGAAGATTTTAATCATTGTCAAATACGATGAAATATCTTTTGTCACTTCATAATCAATTAATAACCAAAAGCATGTGTATAATAAAGACTGGCCAATTTAACTTATTGACCCTTTTATCCTCAACAGAGGTTGAGATATGCCTGCTAATTTAGAGATCTCTGTGGTCATTTTCACTTAGATGATTGACTCAAATGTAAGTATTTATCTATCATCTATCAGTTATATATCTCTCTAATCTATGTACAGAACTGTGCACTTGAGCATATCTCAAATTATTGTGGTAGCAAAATTTTTAAGGATTTATTTTGATCATCCAACAGTAGTCCTATAAATAATGGTACAATCTGCTATAGTGTAATCTATATTATTGGCAGAATTCTTCATGTTTATGCATTAAGTATCACTAAAAATACACTGCACATTTCCATATTGGAAAAAATTAACCTTTGAATCCTTAGGAGATAGTTTATAAATATAAGCAGAAACAAAAGGAAATATCCAGAGATTTTAATAATCAACAAACATGGAACCACTAATATTTCAAAATAATAAGCATTAAATGTAATCAGATTTATAGAATTAAAGACATGGCCTTATTATTTAGTTCTTGGGATGTGAAAATGCTTTATAAAATCATTGTAGACCTAACATATACTCTGCCACAAGAACTACCTGTTTTGCCTTAATATGCCTCTTTTTAATAGTTTGACAAAATGTGCCACTGCTATAGCTTATCTTAATTAACACCACAGTCTCTAGACTCACCTTATTTTAATCATAGCTGCCAAAACTGTTTTAGTTTTGAATAATAAGAAAATGCATATTGAACTTGATTTCATTGTTTTGGGTTTTGATTTCATAAATTATAGGAAAAAAAGTGGAGATATACCTTTCAAAATGGGAGTATAAATACAAATCAGAATAATTGGGAAATTTTAGCAAATGAAGTTCCAACATCTTATTATAGCTATTTGTCTAAATTTTTAACCGATGATGTCAATTATTACTCTAAGTGGAAAGATTCCAGTAGTTAATTAGGAGCTATCCAAGGCAGGGAGTATTTCACCATTTTTGTATTGTTTTTTAAGTAGGAAGAATTAATGTTTCTACTTTCTCTGTGTGGGCAAATCCAAAACAGTCACACCAAACCTTTTCCCCTAATGCTCAATTCCATGTGTACCCAAGAATGGTTCTGATCACTCTATTCTGCTTTTGAAAGGCTGTGAACCAGATTGATAATGAGATGTCCAACAAAATGTTAGTGTCCCTGGAGGCCAGTCATTTTCAAACCGTGTTCCTCAGAATTGGAAGGAGCTGCGGTGATGAGGTACTGCGTGAGGGACCTGCAGAGAGGAGTCCCTAAGGGTTTCCGTTTACTATTTCAATTAAAGAAGCTGCTTCTATGTCCGTGAGGTGGATTGAGAGATAACTACATATGCCCCTTGCTTCAAGCGCTCCCCACCTTCTATCTGCATAACCTCTGTTCACAGCAGAGGAGCTATCTGCTGACAGTGGACCTATGTGAAGAGGAAATTGCCATAGTGCCCTGGAAGACAGAGGTTTAGAAATGGAAGAAAGCCTGGTCCAGTGCTTTCTTTTATAAGAGATAAATCCAAAACAGAAAGGTTAAAATACTTGTTTAAAGTCTCAGATTAAATCAATTAACACTCACTCATTTAAAATTTTATTGACCAACTACTATGTGTCAGACATTGGCTTTGCGCTCTACCAGTGATACAGTATTGATTAAAATGGACATCGTCACTGCTTCAGGGAACTCACATTCTAAAAAGAAAGGTAGACAATAAACATATAGAAAACAAATGACCCAGTTCCAAGTGCTGATAAGTACTTTGGAGGAAACACAGCATGGTAAGAAGGCAGAGAGTTGAGGGCATGGTTTAGGTTGGAATGGGAGTGGAGCATTATAATAAGATACTATAGGAAGACTTCTAGGAGAAAGAGATATTTAATTTCGAATTAAATGAAGGAATGAAGAGATGATCTTAGGAGAGAGAGTCAAGGCAAAGTAAATAGCCTGAGACAGAAAAGCTTGGTTTGTTCAAGAAACAGAAAGTAGCAAGCTAGGGTTGCTAAGAGAGAGTAAGCAATGGCAAGCGTGATTGGAAAGGAAGTTAATGACATTGCATTTTTTATAGGAGTCAAGGCAAAGTAAATAGCCTGAGACAGAAAAGCTTGGTTTGTTCAAGAAACAGAAAGTAGCAAGCTAGGGTTGCTAAGAGAGAGTAAGCAATGGCAAGCGTGATTGGAAAGGAAGTTAATGACATTGCATTTTTTATAGGATTGGCCTTTGAACTGCTTGAGAGTCAAAAGTGGAAGCAGGGAACTGTGTTAGGAGCTGTTGCAAGTGTTCTGATAAGAAACGAAATTGACTGGTAGTCTTGGGCTTAGAGATCAGTACCTGGTCTCAAGAAAAACTTGCAGTGTGAAACTGAATAATAATAGAATAGGTGTGTGTAATCAAGAAGGAGTTCTAGGTATTTAGTTGAAGTCGAGTATTATTTAACAGGGTGCAAGGTGCAGGCGGATACCCAGATTCACAGGGAAATCCTGGTAATACTTATATCCACTTAGGACAAAACAGGACATGACTCTGCTCTTTATAAAGATTTAGGGGCTGGCGAAGGCTAGAGAACGGAAAGAATCAAGACACATTTTGAAGTTTGATCAACTTGGCTTATTGATGATTTGAATATAAGGTGAAGAACAAGGAGGAAATAAAGATGAGACCGTTTTTGGATTGGGAAACAGGGTAATTAGGTGTGCCCATTAACTAAAAGGAAGAGAAAGAACATTTTGGAAAACAGATGCCTCAGAAGAGAGAGGTAATGAGTTCTGTCTGAGTTGTCACGGGCCCTCAGGCTTCTGGTGAGATGCCTAGAAGTCTGCTGGACATGTAGGCCTAAGGCCCATTTGAGGAATCTGGAAAATGTATGGACATGGATAGAAACTTGATTAGATGTGTGCTTTTTGGGGCGCCTGGGCGGTTCAGTCGTTAAGCGTCTGCCTTCGGCCCAGGTCGGATCCCAGGGGTCTGCGGTCGAGCCCCACATTGGGCTCTCTGCGCTGCAGGAAGCCTGCTTCTCCCGCTACCATTCCTTCTGCTTGTGTTCCCTCTCTCGCTGTGTTTCTCTCTGTCAAATAAATAAAATCTTTAAAAAAAAAAAAAAGGAAGATGTGTGCTTTTCTATAATCATTTAATATTATTGTTATTGTTATTATTATTACTACTTTAGAGAAATGGGGTGGGGGTAGGGCAGAGGGAGAAGGAGAGAGAGAGTCTCAAGCAGGCTCCACACCAAGTGTGGAGCCTGAGATTATGACCTGAGCTAAAATCAAGAATCAGACACTTAACCAACTGAGCCACCCAGGCACCTCTAATCATTTTAAATCTTAAAATTTCAACACAATTTATTTCTAACATAACAAGACAATGAGTGTGTTTATATATGTCTCATATCAAGTTTTCCCTTGTGCTCAAAGACATTTTACATTTAGAGAAGCAGTAATTAATACTGATAATTGTTGCCACTTGTTGTAAGTTTCTTCTTGTGAAACACATATTATTTTACATTAATCATCAAATTTTCTCTGCTCCAAAAATTCCTGTGAGATCAAAAATTTAATATTCATAGAGATTAATTTTCCCAAGTCATCTAAGAACGAGCAGGCTAAAATAATAATAACGAGCAGACTAAGATAAAATTTCTTTGTGTTGTGCCCAAAGTTCCTTATCTTCCATTATGCTGTGCTCTCTGAACAACATAGTCTGTTCCCTCCCAGATCAGCCAAACACACTAACAATGTAGCTTGCGGAGGAAACAAAGTACTACTTCCACATTGGCTAGTACCTGATGTCTGAAATTCGTTTATCAGAGAAAATGTCTTTTCTGGCAAATGAGACATCTGCCCCTTCCTGAGAACTTGTCACCTATTACTTTATGACTTTATGTCAGTGCCACCGTAAGTTTTTCTGCATTTGTGTTATGCCTTCCTGATTTTAAATGTCTCGAAGACAGGAACTCTTCCTTAAAACTTGATACGGTTGTAAAATCCAAGAGACAGTGTCTCCTGCTTAGTAATCGATCGGATAACATGTGATGAAATATCAAATCATGTATTGACGATGCTTCACATGTCAATGAGCCAGAAGGCAGCAGATAGGTTTAAATGATACATATCTGAAACTTTTCTAAAAGCAGAGGTAAGAGGGGAGTGTACAAGGGTGGTGGTTATGATATTGAATAATCATAGAAGAAAAGAGGAAGAACCAAAGAAATTATAAAGAAATGTGGCCTCTTTTCCAATTTTTTCCAACTGTAGACCCTGATTAACAAGATGGCCAAAGCATAGACTTAAAATACAACTAGCAGCTGTTATCATCACTTCAAAAGAAACTTCATGGAAAAACACCCAGTGAAAACAGCTCTTAAATGACTTTGCTTTCAGGGGGAAATTACCATCATTAGAACCAACAATTTTTAATATGTAGAAGTGTTATGTTTGAAACCTCCTTTTATGCCCCCAAGGAAGAAAGTTTATTTAAAATAATAAAGCTGCTAAATATAGAAGTCTATCAGTGAAGTATTTAGAACTGAAAACAATGCTCATAGTCTTCAAGTTTGTACTTGTTAATGGCTAGCCAGTTCTATTTATCTGAACCCAGAATCAGTAAGAAATGTCTCAGACAGCATACTCTGTCTCAGCGTACAAGCTCATAAGGGGCGCCTGGGTGGCTCAGTCATTTAAACGTCTGCTTTCTGCTCAGGTCATGATCCCGGGGTCCTGGGATCGAGCCCCCATGAGTCCTGCATCGAGCCCCACATCAAATCCCTCATCTAGTCCCATATGGGGCTCCTTGCTTGGGGGAGTCTGCTTCTCCCTGTCCCTCTGCCTGCCACTCCCCCTGCTTGTGCTCTTTCTCTCTCTCTGTCAAATAAATAAATAAATAAAACCTTAAAAAAAGAAAACAGTATAATCTCACAAGAAAATGCAAGGGCAAGGCTTTTTCAACTGATTTTTTAAAAAAACTTTCTTTGGAATTTCCATAAAAGCTGTTTTAAAATGTTACATGTTTGCAGCTTTTTTGAGTGCCTCACTCTTGGTCAATTTAGGGTTTCACACCAGAGAGTATATAAGGAGGACTTCCCTTTACTGGAAGCACCGACATTTGAAAAGAAATAAATCAGTATTTTGAAAAGACAAAGGAAAAGTGGGCAGGGATGCAAGAAAGAAAAAAAAATGAGAAAAGATTAGAAGTAAAGAAAGGAAAGAGGAAAATATAGAAATTGTGAGAGGCAGGGAGCGAGGAGGAGAAGAAGGAACATTAAAAATAGTGAATTAAAAAAAAGAAAAAAATGAATCTAGTAGATGGCTTTAGAAATTTGTCACCAATGAGTGCTATGTCTTTTAGTAGCACTAAAGACTTTGAAATGTTAAAATTGCCCCAGAGCCAACAGGATGCTGCTGCGTAAACAAAAATAATTGACAAAATAAAAACCTGTCTGGGTCAGATTCAAGTTCAGTTTGATTCAGCAGTTACTTTGTTGTTTTATATCATCTCTCCTCTTTGTTGGTAACACTTGACCAGTGCTTATTGAAGCCAACTTCATCAGCCAAGAAGACCAAGGCAGACAATGAAATATAGAAAAATATTCACAAAAATATTGTATGTTAGGATTTAGAGAGCTGTATGTTAGGAGGAAAAAGAATCAGGGGTAAGGACGGATACCATCCAGTGCTAAAGGTAAGTCAAAGTAATATAGTATTGGGGCCTTTGTTTGTCTGGGTTGACTCAAACACGTCTAGGGTATACATGCAGCCAAAGAAAAATGCTCAATGAGCTCTGCCAACCAGAGCAAAGTTGTTACAGGCTCTGGGTACAGACAGATGGAAATCTTTGGCAAGCTCTTTACATTCTTTTCACCCACCGGATCTATGCAGAAGCCCACAGAAACCACTGTAAATCTCCAATTGCTATTTTCAAGGAGTCCAATGTAGCTTACGGCATTAATGAACATGTTGGCTCTTGTATGAAGATTTATTTTAATGCATCAGTGTCCTCTAATTCTATCAACAGGAAATCTATCCTAGAGTTCAAGGAGCAGTAAGACTCATTGACCAAATTGAGATTTACAATAACATGGAATAGAAAATCCATTAAAACACATAATGTGAGCCAAAAGGAAAGAGTACTTATAGGATAACACACATAGGATGGAGGAGAGGCAGGGTAGAGAGAACACTGAGTCCTGAGATGTGCTCTATCAGAAAGACACAGAGAAGCATGCCCGGCAAAGCTGCAGTTGGTCATTTAGCTGGGTGAGAAGTTGTGGATTTTATTTGTTTCTTGGGGTACAGGTAGGGCCAGGGAGGTATGGTTGGCCAATTTCAGAACGGATAAATGCTTTCATGAGCCTCATGAATTTTTGATGTATCTGGAATATTACATGCCTTGAGTATATTTACCGTATTATAAATATTAAGTGCCACTTGGTCTTTGTATCTATATGTTTAGCACATCCATGCTTTACTTATGTTATCTATGCTTAATGCATCATATAGTTCACCAATTTACTTATCTGTAGTTAACATGTCTCATTGATGTGGAGAACAAAGGTAAAAGAAATATAGGAAAAAAATTCAACTTCCTTACAACTTACAGCCCATTGACAAGTACTTGAGATAGGCAGAGTGACCATCCTCAAGGAGCTTAGCTGCCTCCACGTTGATACTTTGCTAAAAGCAAAGGCAACCTTAGCCTAACTTTAGCCCAACCTCCAGGATCCTGTAAGTCTCCTTTAACATATAAAATTTCCTTTGGAAATTCCTTTTACCTACACCACCCCCACCCCAGGATACATGCTGGCAATCATCCTCCAAGCATATAGCCCATTGATATACATCTGAAGGGTCTCATGGTGAAGGTTTTACTGGACAGTAATAAATGACCTTTTCCTAACAATGGATAGTGCTCTCAAGGTCCTGGAAATTTTGCTTCCAAATTCCTTAGAGATTTACGCTATCCCCAACACCCTCTCAACTTGAAATATATATATATATGGTCAGTCACCCAACACAACTCTGGTGCAGCCCTTTCGGCCCACAGGTCCTGTCCCTGTGCTTTAATAAAACCACCTTTTTGCACTCAAGACGTCTCAAGAATTCTTTTTGACCATTCCCTCCCAAACCCCAACATTTCATATTACCATGAATTCTGACTATAGCTCACAAGCCGCTTGTTTCTATTTTTACTTTTATTTATTAGCATTTTTATTGTTGTTGTTCTCTTAACTCTCTACAGAAGACTTGAGTGGTCTTAATAACAAAGCAAACTCATAGTGTATTAAGGATCAGAGGGGACTTGTGAGAAGAAGGAAAACATGAAAACTAGGAGAACGGAGTCAGTAATTGAAATTTGATAAAGTTGTGGCAAAGGCTGGGGGTAGTAAAAAATAAGTATAACACAGATACTGAATCAAGGTCCACCTCATAGGGTGGCGGATTAGTGTCTTCTTTCCTGTTAGAAATAGAGTGTCTGCCACAAAATGTCTGCTACCCTGCTTCTACCTCTGAATTCAGGACATTACTCTTAAAAGGTACAGTGGGAAGAAAGAGTAGGTTCCTTCCTTCAGTCCAATTATCACCTCCTTCTTAAACATTACTTCCTTTGGAAACAACCTCTTGACGAGGTGATTGATGGAGGCGATGCTCGCTCTTCAGGATAAACCCTATTTTCTACCCAGTGGTTCCAGCAGCACAATTATCACCCTCAGTAGTGCCTTTTGGGTTACTGAGCTATTTATTGAAAATGAAATAATCTAAGTGTAATAACATTGGAACTGCATTTGGACTTTTTGATATTTGTATAAGGATGCATCTTAAAACTTGGTAAAAATATAATGTACTTTCTTTTCCTTGAAAACACTCTCGCTTCTAGTCAGACATGAATTTATATTTGCATATATTCCTCCCAGCTCCCAGTGTCTCAGGAACTGAGGTTCCTTATTCCCCATCATTTCTTCCCTAATCATCCCCGAACACACTTGCAAAATAGACACATACACACACACTAAAGACACACTGGACCCTAGCCAATTAAATGTCTCCTCAAGAAGCAACAAAGTCAGAATAGATGCAAAAGAGACTGTATTACATACACTGACTGGCTTTAACAAATAGAAAATACCTTTTAAGTAAATCAGTCGCATTTGTGCTACAAGAAAAATGTGAAATGTGACAATATGTATGTAAAATGAAAGAGTTCAGTGGTTTCATAAAACCACATTTTAACTTAAGTCTGAATTTAATTCTCCATCATGAGCAAGTCAGAAAAAAAAACAACCCTCAAAATAAAAAGATAATTCATTTCTTGAAGTGTGTACTGCATTGGTGCCCCTTTTCTTGTAATAAAACCTTGGGACCCTAAATAGTTCTGGAGCCATGACGCAACACGTTGACTGCATTGTTATAGTTTTTCTGCTGGTATCAAATACTCCATAGTGTCTCTTCATCACTCAGGAGACTCAGCATAAGACTAGTTGGAGGTACAAACCTGCCCAAACAAAATTTTAATGATAAACTAAGACTTGCAAAGTGCTTATTCCTTAAGACAGTAACAACCATTTACCAGATGCCTACTATATATGCCAGACATTGTATCAAGCTCTTTACATGTGTAGTATCTGCTACAAAATATATTCTTATTGGCTTTATACAAATACAGAAGCTGAAGCTTAGAAAGAATATGCTACTTGTCCATAGGGTCATTTAAACTCAGATTCATCTGATCCAAAGCGGTTTCCTTTCCACCAGGTCATTATGCACCAACAGGAAGAGGAGACCCTCCGAGAGCTCTTGAATGGAAGAATGGAATGATCCCAAAGGTGCTTTAGCTTGATGTGCGAGATAACCTTCAGGGAAATTGTTTTGAGATGGGGTTTCCAGCAAGAGGAAATGGACAAGACTAACAGAAGCTTGAACAAAGACTTGGCAGTAGAATAGAAAAGTAAAGGAAGTATGGTAAAGGTGATTCAGTGAAAAGACAAATAGGCATAATGGTTTTATTCTCCTTTATATGACTTGAGTCATAGGGGCGCCTGAGTGGCTCAGTGGGTTAAGTGGCCTTTGGGCTCCCTGCTCAGAAGAGAGTCTGCCTCTCCCTCTCCCTCTGTTCTCTCTCTCCCACCTCTCTCTTTCAAATAAATAAATAAATAAACAAACAAACAAATAAATAAATATTATATATATGTATATACATATATATACATATACATATATATACATATACATACATATACATATATATATATACATATGTATATACATACATATATATGGCACCTGGGTGGCTCAGTTTGTTGAGCAACTGCCTTTGGCTCAGGTCATAATCCTAGAGTCCCAGAATCAAGTCCTGCATCAGGCTCCCAGCTTCGTAGGGAGTCTGCTTCTCCCTCTGACCTTCTTCCCTTCATGCTCTCTTTCACTCTCTCTCTTTTTCAAATAAAATCTTAAAATAAATCTTAAAATAAATAAAAATCTTAAAAAATCTCTCTCTCTATCGATTGATCAATCGATCGATAGATAGATATCTTGAGTCTTGCACAGTGCCTGTCCATGGGTGCTCGACCCTCACTGGTTGACTAGAGGGAAGCAGTGAATTCCAAGTGAGTGACTAAAGGGGAAGGCATCAGTAACTCTGCCCAAGGCACAGAAATCAGGAAAGGGATGATTTTTAAAACAAAGACTTCATTCAAATTAGTTAGAAAGGAAATGCTGGCAGCTTTTTCAGAGAGGAAGTTATTTGACAATAATGCCCACCGCTAAAATAAAGATCAATTTTACCAATGTGAGAAAAAGTGGAAAATAAATGGTTGCCACATTTTCATCTTTTCCCATAGGCACAAATATAGCCTAAAGTATCTTACTCAACTATGCATTAAACACATGTGACACAACAATCAAAATATGTTTAAGGGGATACTTTACAGTTTATGAAGCACATTCATGGAAGGTACATTTTCTGGAAATTGAGGCAAGATTTTTTTTAATTGATCAACCAGACAGAAGAAGCAATTTTGTTACCATTTTATAGATAAACTGTATGAGGATGAAAGATGATCATTTAAAGTACAGCTAGTTAAGAAGCAGGACTAATTTCTAAAACTTCTTCTATTTTTTTTTCTTTTTGTCTTTAGCATTTTAATTGTATTTATTACCAGAGATTTCCTACAATCAAATTCACCAATTTTAAGAGTGCAATTCCATAAATTCTGGCAAATGTATTAGAGCAGGGCGGCCATATCCACAAGTAAGGCACAGAACATTTTCCTTACCTCAGAAAGTTTCCTTATGTTCATTCAGGGTTAATCGGCTTTATTCATCCTTGGTCATAGGCAACGATAGCTACCCCATCACCGTATACTAGTTTTGCCTTTGCTACAGTTTCCTATGAATGCAACTGTGTAGTGTATAGTCTTTCCTGTCTGCTTTCCTTCAAATTGCCTAATACTTGTGAGCTTCATCATTCTGTTGTATATATCAGAATTTTGTTCCTTCTTATTGCTGAGTAAAATTCCATTGAATAGGCGTGCAATGATTTCTCTCTCTCCACCAGTTGGCCATTTGAATTGCTTCCAGGATGGAGCTCTATGAATAGAATCGCTTTGAAAATTCACATACAAGTTTTTGTGCAGAAATGTTTTAATTTATCTTGAAGAATACCTATGAGTGGGAACACTGACTTTTAAGGTAAGTGAATTTTCAGTGTTAAAGGAAACTGCCAGACTGTTTCCAAAGTGGCTATACCATTTTGCATTTCTACTCAGCAATGTGTGGGAAGTTCGGTTACTCTACATTCTGCCCAGCACTTGACAATTTCAGAATTTTAAATTTTGGCCTCTTCAGTATTATAGTGATAAGTCTTGTAGAGAGGGGGTATCATTGTGATTTTAATTTGCATTTCCCTATTGCTTAAGGGTGCTGAGCATTTTTACGGGCTTCTTTTCCACATCATCTTTGGAGAAATATTTGTATATGTTTCCTGTACTTTTTAAAAAAATCAAGTTGTTTATCTTATTATCAATAAATTTTAAGTGTTCTTTATGTAGGTATTCAATACAAGAACTATGTCAGATATAAGTTTTCTGAGTGTATTCTAGCAGTTTGTGACATTTTTATATTTTCTAACTCAATGAAATCTAATTGAACATTTATTTCTTGGTGGTTCATTTTGTTTTCATTCAAGCCAAAATCAGTTGATCGTATAAAACTGACCATATATAAGAATTTCTACACTCTGTTCTGCTCTATTTATCTATAAATCCCTCCCACACCAAATTGATTATTGTGGCTTCATAATTAAAGTACAGCAGTATAAATACTTCCATCTTTTTTCTTATTTTTCTATAGATTTTTAAAGGATTTATTTATTTATTTATTTATTTGAGAGAGAGAGAGAGTACATAAGGGGAGTGGCAGCAGGAGAGGGAAATAGAGAATCTCAAGCAGACTCCCCGCTGAGTGTAGAGTCAGATGTGGGGCTTGATCCTATGACCCTGAGATCATGGCCTGAGTGGAAATCAAGAGCTGGACACTTACCTGACTGAGCCACTCAGGAGCCCCTATTTTTCCATATTTTTAAGGCAATTTTAGTTTTTCATTTTCACATAAATTTGGGGGTTATTAATCTCTCAAAAATATCTCTGGGATTTTACTTCAAATTTCATAAAACCACAGATTGTTTTGGAAAAATTGACATCTCGATAATACAGAGTCTTTTACCCATGAACATAGTTCATTTTCAGGTCACTGTTTGTTTCTTTCAGTGGTTATTTTAGGATTCTCCAGGGAAAGAGAACCTATAGGATAGATGTCTATGTATAAGAGATTTAAGATGAGGCATTTGCTCAGGCAATTGTGAAGGCTGAGAAGTCACATGATTTGCAGTTTGCAAGCTGTAGACCCAGAAAAGCAGGAGATGCCTTTCTGATCCACATTAGAAGATTTGAGAAGCAGTGGGAGACTATGGTATAAATCCCCGTACAAGGGTAGGAGAGGACTGATGTTCCTGTTCAGGTAGTCAGGAAGAAAGTGTGTGAATCCTCCCTTATTCCACTTTTTGTTCTATTCAGGTCCTGCAAGGATTTGATAAAGCCCACTCATTGGGGAGGGTAATCTACTGAATCCATTCACACATTCACTGAAAATGCTAATCTTACCCAGAAATTTTTCATACATGATCAGAATCAGGTACCCTCTGGCCCAGTCAAATGGCCACAAAATTAACTATTGCAATGATGTTTTGTAGTTTTTGAGGCACAGAGCCTGTGCCTTTTATGTTAAACGTATTTGTGCTTTGTGATTCTGAAGCTGTGAAAATCTGGGATGCCTGGGTGGCTCAGTTGATTAAGCATCTGCTTTCTGCTCAGGTCATGATCCTGGGGTCCTGGGATCCAGCACCATGGAGAGCTCCCTGCTCAGTGTGGAGCCTACTTCTCCCCCTCTCTCTGCCATTCCTCCTGCTTGTGCTTTCTCTCTATCTCAAATAAATAAATAAAATCTTTTTTAAAAAAGCTGTGAAAATCTCTGTTTCCAAATACTGATTGCTAATACACAGTAATGCAGTAAATTTTGTAAATATCCATTGTATCCTGAGGCTTATCTTAATTCATTTATGAGTTTTAATGGCTTTTTATATGTTCTTATTTCTCTAAAGTTTTTACAAAATAGGATTTATTTTTAAAAGCAGTTTTAGATTTACCAAAGAAATGCACAAAATGTATAGAGTCCAGAGAGTTCCATTTCTTTCCCTCCCCCACTCCCACTCCACAGACACTCACATTCTGTTTCTCCTATCATTACAATCTTGCATTAGTGTGGTGCAAGTGCTACAATTGATGAACCAATATTTGATATATTATTATTAAACTAGAAATCCACAGTTTACAATGAGGTTTACTTTTTGCAGTATATAGCTTTTTTGTTATTAACGAATATATAGTATCCTCCCCTCAAAATTCCCTGTGCCCATCTATTCTTCTCTCTCTCCCACCAACCACTGGTAACCACTGATCTTTTTACTCTCTATAGTTTTGCCATTTTCAAAATGTTATATGTTTGAAAATATACAGTATGTAGGCTTCTTAGAACAGCTTCTTTCACTTAGTAATATGCATTCAAGTGTCTTCCCTGTCATTTCATGGCTTCATTGCTCTTTTCCTTCTAGTACGGAAAATATTCTACTGTCTGATGTACCTCAGTTCATTTATCCATTCACCTAATAATTATCCATTATCTATTTGTCCATTGTCTATTTGTCCAGATATTCCATAAATGTTGGATAGATAGTATCTATCCAACATTTATGGATAAATAGATAATATCCATTATCTATTTGTCCAGATATTCCATAAATGTTTGTGTGCAGATTTTTGTGTGATTGCAACTTGCATTTTCTTTGGGTAAAAATCAAAGAGCATGATTATTGAATTTATGATGATTATCTTTAGCTTTTTAAGAAACAGCAGAACTGTCTTCCAAAATGGCTGTACCATTTTGCATTCCCACCAGCAATGAATGCAGGTTAATGTTATTCCACATCCTCACCAGTATTTGGTGTTGTCAGTGGATAATAGGTTGGGTTGTGCTGCCCCCAAAACACATATGTTGAAGTGCTTACCCTTAGCACTGAAAGAATAGGACCATATCTTGAGACAGAGTCTTTAAAAGGTAATTAAATTAAAATGAAGTCATTAGAGTAGGTCCTAATCAACATGACTGGTGTCCTTATAACAAGAGATGATCAAGACACAGACATGTACATAAGGAAGATCATATGGAGACACATGAAGATGTAGGCTTCCATTAAGCAGAGGAGAAGAGGCCTCAGAAGAAATCAACACTTTGATCTTGGACTTAAAGCCTCTAAGACTGTAAGAAAATAAATTTCTGTCATCTAAAATACCTTGTCCATGGTACTTTGTCATGGCAGCTCTAGCAAACTAATACTTTTATTCACCATCACTACATGTTCTTTTGAAAGGTATCTGTTCAGACCTTTTGTCTCTTTGTTTATATTTTTCAAAGATTTTATTTATTTATTTGACAAAGAAAGAGAAAGAGCACAAGTAGGCAGAGTAGTAGACAGAGGGAGAGGGAGAAGCAGGCTCACCGCTGAGCAGAGAGCCCAATACAGGACTCGATCCCAGGACCCTGGGACTCCATGACCTTAGCTGAGGGAGAGGGAGAGTGAGAGAATGAATCTCAAGCAGACTCCCCGCTAAGCATGGAATCAGACATGGGGCTCCATCTCATGACTCTAAGATCATGATCTGAGCAGAAATCAAGAATCTGACCCTGAACAGAACAAAAGCCACCCAGACATCCCTTTTGTTGAGTTCTTTGCATATTTTGGATACATGTGCTGTACCAGATACGTGTTTTGTAAATCTGTAGTTTCTGTCTTGATTCTGTTAAGACTAGCTTTCATAGAGCAGACTTTCTAAATTTTAGTGAAGTTAAACTTAACTCCTTCCTTCCTCCCTCCTTCCTTCCCCC
>CM053605.1:111687898-111710421 GCA_028646535.1 Procyon lotor | reverse complement strand
AAAAAAAAAGAACAAAAATAAACTACATCATATAGTAAGCAAATTTGAATAATAAAAGTTTTATTTAGAGAATAAAAAGGAATATATATTTTAAGATTTAATTTATATTTAGTTTTAAATTAGCTTAAAAATCCAAACTGGTTATTAAATAGTTTAGCTATCATACCAACTTTTTTTTAAAGATTTTATTTATTTATTTGACAGAGAGAAACACAGCAAGAGAGGGAACCCAAGCAGAGGGAATGGTAGCTGGAGAAGCAGGCTACCTGCTGAGCAGGGAGCCCAATGTGGGGCTCGATCCCAGGACCCTGGGATCATGACCTGAGCCGAAGGCAGACGCTTAATGACTGAGCCACCCAGGCGCCCCTGGTATTGACCAGTTTTAAATACTCTCCCAAATTAGTGTTATTTGCCTTATCAATTTTCTTTTTTTTAAAGATTTTATTTGTTTATTTGACAGAGAGAGAGAGATCACAAGTAGGCAGAGAGGCAGGCAGAGAGAGAGGAGGAAGCAGGCTCCCTGCTGAGCAGAGAGCCCGATGTGGGGCTTGATCCCAGGACCCTGAGATCATGCCCTGAGCTGAAGGCAGAGGTTTTAACCCACTGAGCCACCCAGGCGCCCCTGCCTTATCTATTTTCAAAATCAATTCTTATTTAGCTATATATAATATATGCTATATATATATATAAAATAAAATAGATGCTATATATATTTTGTGTTTCTTGCATCTTACTGCTTTCTGGTTCAATTTCCTTCTTTCTGAAGTATACATTTGGTAACTCTTGCATGGAAATCATATAATTTGATTTTTTAAATCTCTGATTCATTCCTTGAAATTCTCTGCACTTGACTCTTACTTTTCAGTGGCAGTTCAGTTATTTCTCCCACAACATTGGAAATATCTCATGTTGTTTTGGTCTCTCCCATTGCTTTTAAGAAGCCTTTCACTGTTGTTTTTCACACTGCTTTTTTGTTGTTGTTATTTCAAATTGTTGCTTTGTAGATCATCTTTCCTTTCTTTCTGGGTACTTTTAGAACTTATTTATTTGTCCTTAGTGCCCTATAGTTTTACCACATGGTGATTAATTATGGTATTTTAAAAATTCTGCTCAAAATGTGGAGTGTTTTTCAATTTTAAGATCTGTGTCTTTCCCCAGTTCCGAAAAGAATTTTCAAATACAGCTTCTCTCCTATCATCACCATTCTTTTTCTCTGAAACTGAAAAAGATTCCAGAAAATAATACATACATGATTTTCAATAACTGTCCAAGCTCACAATAAAGGAAAGTAAGCACGTAGGGTCCGGCAATGAAACTGAAACTTCTTCCCTGAAAATGGTGTATTTATTTTTTCCAGACTCTTTTGTTTTGTTTTGTTTTTTTTATATGGGGAAAGATTCTGGCCCGCCTGGTCTACCATTTTGCCAGAATCAGACAGATTTCTTTTTACGTTATTTTAAACAGGTTTTCTTCTATACTTGGGTAGCCGCCATCATCCCTAATCACAGAGTAATTTGCAATGAGGCTTATTTCTGCACATGGGCCTGAAACTCTTTACATAGAAAAACACCATAATATACACATGCAAAAGAGAGTCAGATGGTGAGAGGAGAGACAATTTAGCATATTTATAACTTGCTCATACTAATGGGCAGAGAGTTTTGTTGGGGAGACCTGTGATGAATGCCCAGAGAAGCTGGTCTGAGAGTGGGGACTGTCACAGGAAGGCCTGCAGGGAAGGGTTTTATGCTTCAGAGGCTGGTATAAGGTGAGCACATTGAAAGGAGGTGGTGCTTTTAAAAAGGAAGTTTGTTGGAATCACTTAGGGAGCTTCATAACAATAACCACTCTTGGGTCTGAAAATCCTTTTGTGTGTTTAGCTGGGCCTAGAAATCTATATTGTGGGTGCACCTGAGTGGCTCAGTGGGTTAAAGCCTCTGCCTTCGGCTCAGGTCATGATCTCAGGGTCCTGGGATCGAGCCCCACATCGGGCTCTCTGCTCAGCAGGGAGCCTGCTTCCCTCTCTCTCCCTGTCTGCCTCTCTGTCTACCTGTGACCTCTATCCTCTCTGTCAAATAAATAAATAAAATCTTTTTAAAAAAAATCTATGTTGTGATAAGCATGCCGGGTGATTCCATGCAATGGTATATTGAGTGGCTTTGGGGAACCACTAGGAACAAGGATAATAAGAAATTAATAGTAGGGTATGGAGGGGCGCCTGGGTGTCGAAGTAGGTTGAGCTTCCAACTCTTGGTTTTGGCTAGGGTTATGATCTCAGGGTTGTGAGATCAAGTCCTGTGTCCAGCTCCATGCTCCAGAAGGAGTGTGCGTGAGATTCTCTCCCTCCCTCTCCCACCGCCCCCTCCCTCCTTGTATTCCCTCTCTCTTTCTCTAAAATAATAAATAAATAAAATCTTTTAAAAAAAAAAAGTAGGATAGGGAAACTGGTTAATAAAGTACCTTGAAGCCTCCAGTAAGGAATCTATGTTTTCTCTAGGTGAATGACAGAAAGACTGAAAATGTCAAAAAAGGCAAAGTGACACGAAAACAGTGGAATGTAAGATAAATATATCAAAAACTTAAAGCCAATAACTATTGAATCTGCTTAGATACCTAAGGCAAAATATATCTAAGGCAAAATATGAATTACACCCCAAGGACCAATGTTGCACATGGCTTGTTTTTATAAAGCCAGTGAGCTAAGAATGGTTGAAAGTATTTTAAAGGGAGGGGAAAAAAAAGAAAGAATACATGACAGAAATCATACTTGGCTCCCAAATCTTTAAAAACTTAGTGTTTGGCCTTTTACAGAATGTTTGCTGAGTCCCTGAATTTATACGGACTCAAGATTTTCCAT
This sequence comes from Procyon lotor, assembly GCA_028646535.1. NCBI lineage: Eukaryota > Metazoa > Chordata > Mammalia > Carnivora > Procyonidae > Procyon > Procyon lotor. The sequence goes on along the minus strand of CM053605.1, from coordinate 111,707,564 downwards.
GTCACTGTGGTAAATCAGCAAGATTTCAGGCACAGGGTGATGGGGGAATATCTACGGAGACGCAGCTGTGCCTGAATGAGGCGAAAAATAGAGCAGAGCTGGACTAGAAGTCATGATCCAAACCGCCGCCATCAAAGTAAGATCATCAGATCATTCGACACTGAGAGTGACCAAAGTATCTTCCATAGCATGACAGTCACATTTATAAAATGAGAATTTAATCATGTTAAAATTGAATATATATATATAATATAATATTATATATATAATTTGTGTTATATATACATATTCATATATACATAATTATATAATTATATACCTATATAATTATATACATAATTATACATCTATATATATGTGTGTGTGTGTGTATATATATGTAATTTGCAAATTGCTCACTAAGTCTCCTGTATGGCTCATTTCCTGTACTATTTGTTCCTCCCCAGTTTTAGAGAATTCACCTGCTTCTCTCTTGTCTTGGATTTCCTGTTTTATTAAATGTTTTGCAACTACATAGGATGGATATACAGCCATCTGCCCTTCTATATAGCTTTATTTTCCACCTCCAGTTTTATCATGTTTATTTCCTCTGTATATTTTTCTCTTTTCACTTATTTTTATGACTAATATCATCCCGAAGCTGCTGGAGAAATAGAGCATAGAGGAATGTTTTTAAGAACTCATATCCCGAAAATATTTTTATGCAAGCCTCACAGTATGTTTGGCTATAGAATTCTACATATTTTGCCAAAAAATTGAAGGTCTTATTACTTTCTAATTTCCTGTACTGTTTTTGAAAAGTTCAATGTCATTCAGATTCTTTTATACGGAATATATGTAAGTAAGTGACTGCCTTTCCAGAATTTTTAGGAGTTTCTATTTATCCTGAATATTGTATATATATTTTATATATATATAAATATTTATATATTTATATATATAAATATAATATAATGTAATAAATATAAATAAATATAAATATATATATATATATATATATATATATATATATATAATATAATTACCATGCCAGGAACTCAGTAAGCTTTTCTGTTTGGAAATCTATATTCTTCATTTTGGAAAATATGTGTAAAATGTTTCTTCAGTTCTTGTGCCCTATATTTAATCTTTGTGTCTTTATAGAACATCTATTTTTCTGATGTTGGACATTTTAGATAGCATCTCTGATTTTAACATCTCTCTTATTTTTTTTAATTAGATTTTATTTATTTATCTGGCAGAGAGAGAGAGAGAGATCACAAGCAGGCAGAGAGGCAGGCAGAGAGAAAGAGAGAAGCAGGTTCCCTGCTCAGCAGAAAACCCAGTGTGGGGGTTCCCAATGTGGGGTTTGATCCCAGGACCCTGGGATCATGGCCTGAGCCAAAGGCAGAGGCTTAACCCCCTGAGCCACCCAGGCGCCCCACATCTCTCTTCTTTTTTATCTCAGTCATTTCAGTCCACTTTCTCAGAACTTTGCTTGATATTATCACTTAAAACTTCCATTCATATCTTTTAATTTCAGATGCAATGCTTCAAAAATATCTTTTTCTCTGGTTTTGAATTTTGCTCAGTGGTTTTCTTCTTCTTTATGAATTTTAGTTATATTTTTCCTCCAGCATCTTGCATTGCTTTATTTCCTTGGACTCTCCCCTCCACTCTGTTGCTGTTTATTTAATCTGTTCTCTGTTTCATGTTGGAATATTTCTTCACAAATCTTTGATTTCTTGGCTACTCACTCATACATAAAAGTGAGGCTTTAAAAGCCATCTGGAATTTAATGCCCCCCTGTGAATGTGTAATGGCTTTTACCATATGATAATCAGACAGGAGCCCGTTTGCTCTGTGTGACTTCTAACCACTGGCTTAATTCTTTTCCATCTGTCAGTGCCTAGGGAAGGATCCTCTGCTGAAGGAAAACTGCCACCCATCTAGGAGATGATTTAGGGAGGTGTCGTGATGGTAGAGAAGAGTATCTCACCATTCGATCTGTACATCCTCACATATTTCTCCAGTATTAAGCTTAACTGCTCACTCTCATATTCCACTGGACCTGTGTGCTCCAGAGAAAAAAGAGTTGCTCTATTACAAATTCTACAGTGAACGACCCTGCTGTCTCCTTGGGAGGTACCTGCTATGGAATAACCTTTCAAAAAATGTTGGGATATGTGATAATGAGAAATAATAAGCAAGTATGAGGATGAGAATCTAGATAGTTGCATTAGAATTTTAGAAATGGATTATATATGACTAAAGACATCTTGTATCAAATCCACAGATTTGATGTAACAGTGTTAACTGTCGTCCATGAGCAAACGTAAAGGCTGAAGACATGGGAAAAGCTTGACTTTGCCAAGAAACAATGACATCTTACTGGACTGGTCAACGGAGACTCCTCAGGCTCCTAAATTTTTTCCAGATGGCGATAGGAAAGGGTGGAGTGTGAATCAAGTTTAAGTCTGATTCTCCTAGAACATGTGATCTTTTGGGGTTGGTTTGTTGTCTCAATCACTGCTCATCTGAAGTCCTGAGAGTTGCCATCATCGTTGTGAGCTCATTCTATGGTTAGCACACTGTCCAGTGAAGAAATGAATTAATATCGATAGGAGTCAAGATGAGAAAATGATGAGTTAGACTAGTTTTATGTGTTAATAGATGGAAATTTACTACTGGAGTAGGTAGGATGTTAATCAGTCATCCAACTAAACAATCACTATGGTTTTCTGTCTTATCTCTAAGCTTTCTAGAAAATGGCTCCCCATAAATTTATGGGTAACCTTTTTGAAGTGAGCTGGAATAACAGCTGGATCTGAATTCCTCATCTGAATCTGATATTTGCTCTGAGTAACTTTATTCAATTCAGAAATTTTATTAGCCCTGAACATTCAAGGTCTAATTAAGTTTCATTTTTCACTTTTGAGGGGATAAAGTAATCTCTTTTTCAAAATATGCAAGGCCCCAAATTCCTAGACTTTTTCATTACCTTTCTTTTCTGATTTCTGAACAGCCAATTTTTTTTTTAACCAACCTCATTTCCTCTTTCTTGCAATACCTTCCCAAATGCAGCCAACAGTAAGCAATAGGCACTATTACCGTGCTGTTTTCTGAATGTTTCCCCTAGAGCGATAGACAGAGTAGGCATATTATCTGCATTACAAGTTTGCAGCAGGTGAGAGTTTTATTAAATGTTTTCCAACAACACAACATGACTATGTAACCATCTGTCCTAGAACATCTTTTTATTTGCCACCTCCTTGTGACTAATACTATATATTTTATGTGTTGGCTATACCAAATGTTAGGCATTTCACTTTTTTCTCCCTACAATAATGTCCCAACTCAAGGCAGTAGTTACTATAGGTAATGATAACACGTAGTCTATGCTATGGTAACAATTACACTTTGAAATGTTAGTGGTTTAGGTCTGTAAAGGTTTCTATCTGCCTCACATTACAGACTGAAGCATGAACAGGCCAGATTGTCCCCAAATGATGACTCAGGAATCTGGGATCCTACCATTATGTTTTTCCAAAATACTGAAAATCCTTTACATTCAGCTGCATTAATTAGAGAGAGAGAAAATATGTGGAAAGCTGCATTGGGGTCCTTAGAGACCAACCGTAGATATAACAGACAATAGCTACTCACACATACTTACAAGCCAGACCCAGTCAAGTAGCCTCCCCTGATTGCAGGGGCCCCTGGATATGGGACTTAAATATGTATACAGAAGCAAATACAAATATTTTGGTAAGCACAGAAAAAAAAAACTTACTAAAAATGATTTAAGCAGTGGAATATCTGGATAATCCTACATTGATTAAATAAATTATAGCAGCAGTTGAAAATCTACCTACAAAGAAAATCTCCTTGTACCAATCAGTCAGAAGGATAATTAGAAACAGGCAAATGCAGAGATTAGAAAAGTTGGTACTATTTCCCCATTTGTTTTTGGAGGCTCTGAATACCTGGAAACCTGACAACAAAAGTATGAAAAATGGAAGTTGCACATCAATATTACATGTAACAATAGTTAAGATTATAATATATTGTTAAAGATAACTCAGGCATATATAAAATGATAATATATCTTAATCAAGAAGTGATTTGCTACAGAATTCCAATGTTTACATTTGAAAATGGATTAATATTTTCACTTCATTATCGGATAGGGAAAAATCATATGTGACCATTTCAAAAAGAAAAAAAGATATCCATTTATGATGAAAACTTAGAAAACTAAGAATATAATGGAATTTCCTTAACCTTATAATCATTATTTATAAGAAGCTCTACAAGAAATATTATATTTGTAAAACATTCACGAATATCATATTTGTGAAACATTTCCCTTTGAGATTATACTGATGAAATCTTGAAATCTTCTTTTTTTTTGAGATCAGGAATAAGAAAAGAATGGTGTTATCACCCGTGTCCATTAAATAGTTTTGCATTATATAGTAAGCAAAGGAGGAAATTATCAGGAAATATGCAAATGATTGCACACTGAAGATGATATTGTATATGTAGAAAATACCAAAAACTTTACTTGTAAATTATTAGAAATAATTAAAGTGTTAGATAGCTATATACAAAACCAACATATAGAAGTCAATTGTATTTTTAAATATCATGATTTTATTATAAAATGATATAAAAAGAAACCATTTATGAAAACAGCAAAAATGAACTATATAGAAACAAAACCAATAGAAGATATATAAGACCTTTGAGAAAAAAAAACAGAAACAAATCCAATAGAAAATATATAAGACCTTTGAGAAAAAAAACAGGTTTTTAGAAAAAATCTGAAGCCTACATGGATAAAGATATACACCACATTCATGGCTTAAACACAGCAAAAAAAAACCAAAAAACAAAAAATGATGTTCATGTTTAAGGCAATCCAAGTTAAAATACAGATTTATGTTGCACTTGATGACCTGATTTTAAATTTTTATGGAAGTGCATTGCCTAAGATACCATTGAAGAAAAACAAAATGGAAGACCTTGCTCAACCAGGTATCTCTCTTTATATTTTATATTTATAGTAATTAAGACAGCTTGACATTGCCAACAGGATAGGTAAATAGCCAATGGAATGGTATTGTATGCTCCAAAACAGGTCTACTCATATTTGGATAGTTGGTATGAGAAAAGCTAACCTATATACTCCAAATAAATGATGTCAAGAAAATTGAAGATTCACAACTCATACCATATGAAAAATAATTCCTGTGGTTTGAAGACTTAAATGCGTGAGTCAGAACTGTAAATATTTTATAAAACTAAATATAAGAGGGGCACCTGTGTGGTTCAGTGGATTAAGCCACTGACTCTTGATTTTGATTCAGGTCATGATCTCAGGGTCATGTGAGCCCTGTGTTGGGCGTGGAGCTGGCTTGAGATTCTGTCTCCCTCTCCTTTTGCCCCTACCCCACCACCACATGCCCATGGACTCTCTCTATCTCTAAAAAAATAAAATAAATATAATAAAATGGATTCATAATTTCAAAATATGGAGTTTTCAACAATATAGGAAAGTGCTAATGTTAAAGAAAAAATTGATAAATTCAACTATATAAAAATGAGGGACTTCTGGTCATCAACATACACTATAAAAAAAGTGAAAAAAGAGGGAAATGGACTAACTTGACTCTACAGTTTACAAAGTAAATTATTCAAATACTCAAAACCTGCAAGAAAACATGCACAACCAATTATTCATGGATATGAGAATTAGAAACACATCTGATAGATGAATAAAAATTTAAAAGTCTGACAATTAGCAAAGTTAACAAGCATGAGGATGAACACTATAACCCAAATGTACTAATGGCGTGTGTATAAATTCACATAAACACTTTGAAGAACAGATTTTCTTTATTTAGGAATGGTGAAGATGTGGGTATCCAAAAAGCAACAATTTAATTTTTGGTATATATCTTAGGAAATGACTTTTCTAGATTTGCGTCTTGATACATGTAGAAGAATGCTTTGGGCAGCATAGTTTTTACTACACAAGAACTGACAGTAAGAAAAACCAACTACAGATCTATAAATAATAGCATTAATTTATAAGTGTTGCATATTATTATAATAAAATATTATGTGCAATGAAATAAACACAGCATGATCATGATCTCCTATAATACATATATTAATATCACAAACTTATAAAGTTTAAAGCAGACAAATTAAATTATATGGTTTGGGAATCCATACATATTTGTTAAAACTATAAAGAAAAGTTGGGGCCCCTGGGTGGCTCAGTCAGTTAAGCATCTGCCTTTGGCTCAAGTCATGATCCCAGGGTCCTGGGATGGAGCCTCTTGTCCCACTGGGCTCCCTGCTCAGCGGGGAGCCTACTTCTCCCTCTCCCTCTGCCTGCCTCTCTGCTTACTTTTGATCTCTCTCATTGTGTCAAATAAATAAAATAAAATAAAATAAAATCTATAAAGAAAAGCAAGAAACTTTTTTACAAATTCACAATAACAACTACATTTAGGAGAAAGAAATTTGGAGGAAATTTGGGGGACATCAAGGATGCTAATTATGTTTTCCTTCTTGACATGAGTAGGATAATATATTTTTTAGTTTCATAATGATCTGATAAAAATATATATCTATGTTTTAGTTATATTTCTGATACATGTCATAAGCAATTAAAAATGAAAAAGAATTCTAAAGACATAGAGAAGTGTTTTTAATGTCATGTTAATTAACCATATAGTTGCAAATGGAGAAAACTAACTGCAAAGGAGGGGGAGGGATTTTTTTCCTTTTTTTAGTCAACTTTGTTTTCCTTGGTGGTCTGTGTATAAGTGTATCAAACAACTGACCATCCTAAAGCACATGTCTGGTCAGCTTATTTCTCCGGGGTAGTCCTTCTTAATTGTATTGTATATGTGTGTCACCTTGGGATCTTGTTACAAATGCAGTCTGACTCAGTAAAAGTGTGGGATGGAGCAGGAGATTCTAACAAGAGTGTGTTCCCCGCTGCTAGTCCAAGGATAACTCTTTAAAGAACAAGGCTCCCAAGACATATGACTGATACTGGATTAACTAGAATTCAATAGCTAATTTATAAGTACAGTGACCCAAGATTTTTTTCACTCAACTGGGATACATTCAAAAGTGAAATGGAGCTGTTATTAATAACAGCGCTTGCCACAGGCATCAAGAGGAACCTCCCCCAGAACCCGGGACATATGTTCCCTCTATCTTTGAGTTACAGTGATCTTTTATGCACTCTACAATTTTAGTATATTGCATTCTAGGAAACTGAGCACCATAAACCCTCCTTCAATATTATACCAACATTGTGCCCAAAAAGAAAGAACTTGAAATGCATTATAAGCATTCCGAGGAAAGGCCTTTGAGTGAGTGAGAAGTTTGTATTTTGGAAAGTGCACAGTAGAGAAAAAGTTATGCCCCAGTGGAAGTGGGTGGAAATTTCCCATCTGCTGCTAGCTAGACAGTCTGGACCTCAGATTCTGCTTCTGAAATACTTGTAAGACATGATCTTATTCCATTTTAATAATATAATCTCTCCTTATGGCATGGGATACTGTTTAGTTTTCTCTCTTCCACATGTTTATATTTTGAACTTAAAGTGATTTTGTTTACCTCCATCTAATTTTTCTTTGTAGTCTATTATTTAAAAATCACTTATAAATCAACATTTTAAAGGGAAACAATAATTGTCTGTGACTCCCATAATGAATGCTTGCATTTTTATAAGTAACTCGTTGTATATTTTGGAAATCTTTTCATTTAGGGGCTTTTACTCTCAGTGTAGTTGTAAAAAAATAAGTGTTGAGATTTTCAGTGACTTGATTAATTTATTCAAAAGATGCTTTGTTGAAAACTTTAAATATTTAACAATGACCCAAAGCTCCAAAGGACAAAACACAAAGAGCAACAAAATAAGAAAAGACACTGCATTTTCATAAAATAAAAAGAAGTATCACACATGCAATCCAAAGTTATGCCAATGAAAACTAATGCATAAATTTCAATATCTCTTAATTTTTATAATATTTCATAAAACTAACAGGAGGGAATAAAAAGGGTTAAAAGATGACAATCAGAATTAAAGTGGAAAAAAACCCTAAAAATTCCTTTTCTCTTTGAAACACCAGGCCTTTCCATCTTCTCTACTAAATGTCATGGTGAAAACTTTACTTCCGCCAGCATGAAAGAGGATGCTGATGAGACTCCTTTAATAGCTCCATCCATATTCATACAAAATGTTTTTAAATAATGGAGATGAATGATTATGGCTCAAATAATTAAAAAGTTAGAAACAATGACTCATATTCAGTACCGAGAGAGTTTAAACTTGAAGTATGATTCTTTTGATAATGACATATGGTTTTCAAAAAAAATAGCAGAAACTGACATTCTAGAAAAACAAAACGAGTGATTCACACCCCTGCAAAATTTAATATCACTTCCAGGATATTAAATGCTTCGTGTGCCGAGTTAGTCATAGATTCTGGCCTTAACTGCAGGAGGCACTGCCGGTGTTCCTCATTTTTCAATTTTATTATCATTATTTTTTAATTCTTGTGAATCCATGAAAATTTATTCACATATCAAGAATTCTTAATGAAACAGATTTATCACATCTGATTCATTGATCCATCATGGAATTGACATAGAGACTTGGTGCAGAGAGCTTCTAGAACTAACTCCCAACTAATACAAAAAGAAATTCTTTCTAAACTATGGACATTATTTACCTTCTCAAATGTGCAACCATTGCTAGGAACTGGGGCTATTGTACCTCCATTGCCTCGGTCAGGCTTTTGGATGGGTTCATTAAACAATCCATTCCACTCCATTTAACAAACATCTCTCAAGCATACATACCAGGACCTGTGGTGATGGTGAGGGATTAACAAGACAATTTCTTTCCTCGAGGAGCTCACACTTAGGGTGACAGGCAGAAAGTGCACATCAAAACAGTTTGACAAGTGCTAGGGAAGAAGTAGAAAGTGGGGCTGGAATAGAAGGAAAAAGTAGTTCAGGTCCTGCCACTTTTAGCTAAAATCACATTCCCCATGATGTATTTACTTTGGATCTATACATACATTTTAGTTCATAGGAAATCAAGCGTCTCTTCCACATGACTAGTCTTTGAGTTTTGTTGCTTCTCTTGGTTGGTTGATGGCTTTTTTTTTTTCCCTCCATCCTTTGGCCTAATGGACATCGGTGTCACCATTTCCTACTAAATCTCATCACCTCCTTCTCAGATAAAAAGAAATCTGCATGTTATTTATTTTCTCATGAATATACTTTTTTGTTCATGACCTCCTTAAAATAAAATTAACAAAAGTAGACAGAATACTATTTCATGATATGATGAATATAATTCCATAAACACAGTTTAAGATATTACATTTTTGGTAGTTAGTGTCATCTATCCTGTACTCAACCAATTTTTCTCTCCTCATCTATTTTTTTTTTACATACAGCAAGGCTATTGTAAATGCAGTGAATTCTTGTTTGTTTGCTTGCTTTTAAACAATAATGATTTATCCCCATTAGATTACAACAACACGTTGCAATCTGTTCAAACATTTTGAATCAAAAATCTGATACCAAACATTTTAACTCTCCTATCAGATTAAGAGATTTGATTAACATTACTTATATTTTTATCCAGGCAATAATAAAAGTGCTGGTCAGTATAAAGTCAAGAATAGGGTCTTCTGCATGAATAGACATTTTTCCAAAGAAGACATCCAGATGGCTAACAGATACATGAAAAAATGCTTAACATCACTCATCATCAGGGAAATAGAAATCAAAGCCACAATGAGATACCACCCCACACCTGTCAGAATAGCTAATATTAACAACTCAGGAAACAAGAGATATTGGCAAGAATGTGGAAGAAGGAGAACTCTCTTACACTGTTGGTGGAGATATAAACTGGTGAAGTCACTCTGGAAAATAGTAGGGAGGTTCCTCAAAGTTAAAAAAAAAAGAGCTACCCTACAATCCAGCAATTGCACTACTAAGTATTTACTCAAAGGACACAAAAATACTGATTCAAAGGGATACATGACCCCAATGTTTATAGTAGCATTATCAATAATAGCTTAATTATGGAAAGAGTCAAAACATCCATCAACTGACTGATGAATGGATAAAGATGTGGTATATATACAGTGGAATATTAGTCATCCCTCAAAAAGAATGAAATCTTGCCATTTGCAATGACATGAATGGAGCTGGAAAGTATTGCACTAAGTGAAATAAGTCAAAGATAAGTACCATAGGATTTCACTCATGGGTGGAATTTAAGAAATAAAGCAGATGAACATAGGGGGAAGAAAAGAGAAGGCAAACCATAGAACAGACTCTTTTTTTTTTTTTAAGATTTTACCCATTTATTTGAGAGAGAGAGAGAAAGCACAAGTGGGTAGAGGGGCAGAGGAAGAAACAGACTCCCCGCTGAGCAGGGAGCCAGAAGCAGGGCTCAATCCTGGGACCCTGGGATCATAACCTGAGCCAAAGGCAGACACTTAACGAACTGAACCACTCAGGTGCCCCAAAGCAGACTCTTAACTATAGAGAACAAACTGAGGGTTGCTCAAGGGGAAGCGGTTGGGGGATAGGCTAGATGGGTGATGGGTATTAAGTAGGTACTTGTGATGAGCACCCGGTGTAGTATGTAAGTGATGAATCACTAAATCCTACCCCTGAAACCAATATTACACTGTTTATTAACTAACTGGGATTTAAATAAAAACTTGGATGGAAGGAAGGAAGGAAGGAAGGAAGGAAGGAAGGAAGGAAGGAAGGAAGGAAGGAAAGAAGGAAGAAAGAAAGAAAGAAAGAAAGAAAGAAAGGAAGGAAGGAAGGAAGGAAGGAAGGAAGGAAGGAAGGAAGGAAGGAAGGAAGGAAGGAAGGAAGGAAGGGTCTTAGAGATTTCTAATGTAGCATAAAATAAATGTCTCCAGGGAAATGCTTAGCAACTCCCTGTTGCTGAAGAACCAGTTCCAATTTCAGGAAACATGTACTACAGGGGTCTCCAAGAGTCTAATCAGGACGGAAATGTTCATCAAAGATGGAATCTACTTTGCATCTATTTCCATTTCTATCATATTCTGTGTTAAATTCAGTGTCCCTTTGTTTGTTACTTCGTCTTTACATATACTTCTATTTTGCTTCTGCCACGTCTATAGTGTGTAGTTCACCTCTCATAACCTGCTCTGCCACTTCTTCCTCTTCGGAAACTTTTTCTTCTTACACATGTACCAAAAATATAGGCATCAAAAATTATGTCTTTAACCCTCCAGATTGACTTTGGATTTAACGATCTTAAGATTGGTGCTTATCTGTGTCCCGACCTCTCAGTTTCCCCGTACTTGTTGGTTCCAAAGGTACAAATGGTAAATGGTAATAATTTTATTTAAGATGTATTGAGTATTTGATATGTGATAAGTACCTTTCTAAGTCTCCTCTGAGTATTTTCATTTAATTTAGTAACAAACCTATACAGTGGACCTAGTAAAAGGCATAGCTCTGAGATATTGCAGGTTTGGTAACAGACCACTGCAATAAAGCATCAGACACAATAAAGCGAGTCAAGTGAATTTTTTGGTTTCCCGGCACATATGAAAGCTGTGTTTACCATATACTGCAGTGTATTGAATGTGCGATAGCATTATCACGAAGAAATGTACATACCTTAATTAAAATACTTTATTGCTAAAAATGCCAGCCATCATCTGAGCTTTCAGGGAGTTGGAATCACTGATCACACATCACCATTACAAACGTAAGAATAATAAAAAAGCTTGACATGTTGCAAGAATTACCAAATTGTGACAGAAACATGAAATGAGCAAATGCTCTTGGAAAAATGGAATCAATAGGTAGTTGGTAGTTGGTAGGTGGACCGGGAGAATTAAAGGTGATCCTTTGACTACCATTCTTACAATGTAATTATTCAACCAGTTGTAATTCACCAGATTATTCTCTGTCAAAGATATTTAAAGAAACCTTAAAAAATGCTTTTAAAGATCAATACCTTACTACGTGTACATGAATGGCTAAAATTAAAAAGTCTGGCAAAACCAAATACTGGCATATTATATATATAATATTTCAGTATATATAAATAAAATATATATATCATATATCTCCACTATGACCAGAGAATTTCATGCCCAGGCATTTATCCAAGAAAATTGAAAAACTATTTTTAAAAAGGTTTTTAATGGGAATGTCCTTCTCAGCATTATTTTCCAATAAAAAACTGGAAACCATCCAAGTGTCTATCAATAGGAGAATGAATAAATGAACAGCAATGTTTCATACAATTGACTATTACTCAGTAATGAAAAGGAGGGGTGCCTGGGTGGCTCCCTCGGTTAAGCCTCTGACTTTATATTTCAGCTCAGGTCATGATCTCAGAGTCAAGAGATCAAGCCCCGAGTCAGGATCCACACTCAGTGGGGAATCTGCTTGAGTTTCTCTCTCTCTCTCTATAATAAATAAATAAATCTTAAAAAAAAAAATGAGGGGCGCCTGGGTGGCTCAGTCATTAAGCATCTGCCTTTGGCTCAGGTCATGATCCCAGGGTCCTGGGATTGAGCCCCACATCGGGGCTCCCTGCTCTGCGGGAAGCCTGCTTCTCCCTCTCCTGCTTCCGCGGCTTGAATTTCCTCTCTCACTGTCTGTCTTTCTAAAATAAATAAATAAATAAATAAATAAATAAATAAATAAATACATACATACATACATACACACACACATACATACATACATACATATTTTTTTAAAAATGAAAGGAGGGGGCGCCTGAGTGGCTCAGTGGGTTAAAGTCTCTGCCTTCGGCTCAGGTCATGATCTCAGGGTCCTGGGATTGAGCCCCGCAACCGGCTCTCTGCTCAGCGGGGAGCCTGCTTTTGTACTTCATACCGTGGCTTTTTTTCTTCATGAATTCATAATAGACGCTAGTACTTGCTTCACTCTTCTCAGATATCCAGTTCTCCAAAACAACCTAAATATTTGAATTCAAGTTTTCATACGTGTCACTTACCTCCTTTGAAAAATGGGATTATTACCCTGGATTCCAGTCATCTATCTCATTCTCTGTGGTTTGGAACCGCTGAGGAACCTGGTTCTGAATGCTCTTTCTTTCTGTACTCTGCTGATTGTTCGGACCCCGAGACGTCCTGATTGGGAGTGCTGGCGCCCTGCACTATCTCCGCACCTGCCCAGCTACACTCCGGTGTAAACAGCATCTTTCTCCCTCTAGCAGTCGCAGTGAGACAGATTCCTCTTGTGAATTGGACAAAGGCAAAACGGCAGATAAGTTGTTCTGTTAACATTATACCATCTGTTCCACGGGATGGGACTCTCTCTTCCTTGTTCCTCTTGCTGTTTTCAACCTAGCAAAAATGTTCCTTTTATTGTTCCTAGCATATTTTGCAAGGCTCAGATTGTTTTCTTATTAGCCTTCTTTTTTTTTTCTTTTAAAGATTTTATTTATTTATTTGACAGAGAGATCACAAGTAGGCAGAGAGGCAGGCAGAGAGAGAGAGGGAAGCAGGCTCCCTGCTGAGCAGAGAGCCCGATGCAGGGCTCGATCCCAGGACCCTGATATCATGACCTGAGCTGAAGGCAGAGGCTTTAACCCACTGAGCCACCCAGGCGCCCCGTTATTAGCCTTCTTATTACTGTTTCATGCAACTCTTATATTTGTATTTAGGATCACTTCTCCCCTGCTTTTTTCTTTCTAAATATACAATCACTAAAGAACTCTCCAAAGTCACAGAAATTTCTTTAGATATTATCACATTTTCTTAAGACTTTTTTCCTATGCAGGCTCTAACCATGGCATTCCCCACCATTTCTCTAAGGTTGTATTTTTTTTTCAAGATTAAAACAAACAAACAAACAAACAAACAAACAAACAACTATAGCTGGAGACTTGAATGGGTATGTCCAGTTAAAATTAGAGTGAATTATGAGAACAGAAGAAGGCTTTCATAAATATACCTTTTGCCACTCCTCTCTGCTCAAACCAATCATGTAATATTTTCTCAGTAAAGTAGAAATTATTTTGTAAGTTTATGATTTCTTGTTGTTTCTTCCCTTTTCCTAACAACGACTAAGAAATTTTTCATTGAGATTTAAGTATAAGCCCTTATAAGAATGGGTCTATGAATTGTCTTAGCAAAATAAAAGCATAACATTTTAATATATTTTAAGCAAAAAAATGGTAATCAATTCCTGTTTTTTCTTTTTTAATATTTATTTATTTATTTCAGAGAGAACAGCGGGAAGGGCGGAGGAAGAGAGAGAGAATCGCCAGCACTCTCTCGCTGACTGCAGAGCCCGAGGTGGCAGAAATCACAGCCCTAAGATCATGACCTGATCTGAAGTCAAGAGATGCGGTCTTCGTTAACTGACTTAGTTAACTGAGTCTTAGTTGAGTCTTAGTTAAGACTTAGTTAACTTAGTTAACTGACCCAGGCGCCCCTCAATTCCTGTTGTTTTTTTTACCTTAATTTTATAATTGTCCAAAATACTCTCTATCAGTGTCATAGCATTATTGTCAAAGACATGGTATGTGTCACATTACTTCAGGGATTAAATATTAATGTCATAGGGATTATTTAGAACTATATCAAACAAAATGTTTAAAAAGGTACTATAAGTAGAATGGGGCAGGGAGATAAAAGGCTCTTCCCCCCTCATGCCAGAAACTGCTGAAATCACTGGGTAGTATTTGAACCTTCACCTGCTGATGAATTGGTGTTGTGGTTTAGAATAGGCAATTTCATTAAAGCTTGCAAGAAAGAAGACCTTCATCTTTATAGATTCAGTTAGATGTCCCATATGTGCCATTGGGTCCTCTTTATGGGTAATTTAGGTTAATACAGTAGCCTCCAGAATAGTGTCTCAAACATCAGTGTCCCTGGGCTGTTCCAACACGTCGCTCTAAGAGAATAAATATAATCTAAATTCGTATGTCAGCGTTCAGTGTCCTCATACTCTGGCTACAGTCTGTCTTTTCACAGTCTTTAAACAATTTCCCATCATCCCAAAACAGTTTTATTCCATACAGTCTGCTCTCGAGCCCCCTCTAAACTTCTTTAAACATAGTGATGTATAATTAAGCATATATATATAGTCAAACATGCACAGAGCTAAACATCGTTATATCTCCTGACATTAGGAAGGGTAGTCATACAGTAAGGAAAAACAAACCCATCGTGTACTTTGGAATGATGGAACACCTTCACAAACACTGCTGAAATTTTTGTTATTTTGAGTAACACCATTAGTATCATGAATATAAAGGCATTGGACTCTCTCGGATGTTCCCCTCCCTTCAGACGTGGACTGAGAATTTGGGAGCAGAAACTGCATGTGTTGCCAAGCTCCTTTTACTCTGATCATTCCTGGGAGCCTGGTTATATTGCAAGAACACACTCTCTGTTCCTTTTCTTTCAGATATGTGTTTACAAAGACGGGTCCTCACCTAGGGAGGCCCAATTTTACCAATGATTTGGAAAAAAAAAAACCCTTTAATATACTTTTTGGGATTCAATATTAGGAAATCCACAAGCCTCCAAATAAAGAAATGTTCATCATTAGCACTTCCCTAGTAATGAAAATGACCCTTATATATTTTAGTCATATGTACTAATGGATTCAGGACATAGTGGAGAAAATGGTCATTGAATGGATTCTCCTTCAGTCTCAATTATTTCTCACTAGTTTCCCATACATATTAATTAGTACATATTCCCTCTCAAAATTTGTCATACATTGTCATGTGACGTTTGGATTACAATGCTCTTACTATTTTTGTTTTCAAAAATATTTTTTTTTTGTTCTCCTTTCATGACCATTTAATACGTAATTTGGATTTGATGCACCAGTATGGCTAAGTCTGCTACTCAAAAGTACTATATCTTGATCCTTACTAAGTAAAACATAGAAGATTTTTAGATTTATAATTATGTGAAAGTCTGGAATAAGAAAGTGGTGATTGCCTAAATTTTGTTTTTCTTTGTTTTCTTTTCCTGATTATATTTGTTTGTTTCTGGATGAAACAAAGTAGATGCTAGTTATCTCACAGTGATAGCTATACTTCTAAAATATGCACAAAGTCAAGTCTAAATAAAAGGCTGTGTGACTATCTACAGACATACAGGCAGCTGCTTTCGCACTGAGAATGTCTCAGAACAAACAGATGAGACTGAGATCCATGGAAGATTACATAGGGTCACATTTCACTGTAAACATTAAGGAACATGGACGAAATAGATGATAAAGGAAGTGTTTTCAGAAATGGAAATACAAGAAGGTGGGTGAGGGGATGGGCAAAAAAAGTAAAGGGGATTAAGAGCACACTTATCGTGATGTGCACTGAGTAATGTACAGAATTTTTGAACCACTATATTGTACAGCTGCAAGTAATATAACTATATGCTAATTATACTGGAAGTACATTTTTAAAAAATCCATTGCTTTCCCAATGTCATATAACAGATTAGCATACATAGTGAAAAAAAATAAAAACAAACTATACAGGGCTGTAAACTTCAAGGAAAGAGACATAAGAAAGGCAAAGCCTGCAATTTTGGTTTCTAGTTTTCAGCACTGGGAGACAGATCCCAAACAGAGCCCAGTGGTACTACTGTGTGGAGGGGACAAAGATGGTAGCTAAGATAGAATGAGGCAGCTACAGTGTACGTGACCATATAACTGAGAGGAGAGATCTATACACAAAAAGATCTCTGGATTCCTGCAGAGATGTCTCAATAATTCTTTGGCACATTTGCATTTTTGTGGGAAATTATCTCTGTAAAGAAACAAACGGGTTAATTTTTAGACTTCAATTAAGACTTGGATTCAACTGACTTTTGACCAGTCAGTATAGAGAGGCTACATAAAATCAGGATCGCTGGATAGAATGTTCAGGATAATATGGCCTCAATGGTCTAACTTAGGCTTAAATTAAAGTCTGCTCTAGATACAATAATAAAAATTAAACTGTAAAGAATCTGCTGTGAAAAAAAAAAAGAATCTGCTGTGAAGAGAATTAAGAAAATCCCAAATAACTGCATAACAAAAAAGGCCAATAGTCTTTTTATTTTTTAAATTTTTTTTAAAGATTTGTTTATTTTAGAGAGATTGAGCGTACAAGT
Source organism: Procyon lotor (assembly GCA_028646535.1). NCBI lineage: Eukaryota > Metazoa > Chordata > Mammalia > Carnivora > Procyonidae > Procyon > Procyon lotor. The sequence continues at coordinate 111,690,378 of CM053605.1, read as the reverse complement.
GGAGGGAGGGGCACCGTGGGAGAGGAAGAGAGAGAATCCTCAAGCATACTTCTCGCTGAGCACAGAGCCTGACATGGGGCTTGATCCCAGGATACTGAGATAATGGCCTGAGTTGAAACCAGGAGCCCAGAGCTCAAACAACTGAACCACCCAGGTGCCCTTGACAGTCTTCTTAAAAAGTACAACAAAATGCAGCACACAAAACAAACACAAAAATTCAGTGTGCTGTATCTGATCAGAAATTACTAGACATAAAGACAAGCAAGAACATGTCTTCTAGCCAGAAGAAAAATGAATTCATAGAAACAGACCCAGAGATAAAGGATGTGATGGAATTAGCAAAACATTAAGAGAATGCTAAGATGTCTATATGTACAAATTCCACAGATTTTGATTATGTATCATTTCCATTAATCCACGATAAAACTGAAATATAGTGATAAAGAGAAAATCTTAAAAAGAGCTCAAGAATAAAGACATTATGTACAAAACCAGAAATATAATGACAGAAGATTTCCACAGAAACAATGCAAGCCAGATTAAGATAATGGAGAGATATCTTTAAAATAGTGAAAGGCAAAAAAAAGTCAACATAAAATTATAGAACAAGAAAAAATATATTTCAAAAATCAAGGCAAAATAACAACTTTGCAGACAAACAAAATCTGTGAAATTTATTCTCAGCAGAACAAATATGAAATAGTAAAAAGAATGTATTTAAAAGAACCTCTTCATGTAGAAGAGAAATGAAACAAAGTGGAAAGTTGGATAAGCACAAAGAAATGTGGTTACAAGAAGTGAAAACTACATAGGGAAATATGAAAGACTACTTTTTTCTTTCAGTTAATGTCTTTAAAAGATTAAAAGATAATCAACTCTGTAAGCAAAACTACTAGCATTGTTGTAGAAGATTTATAACATATGTAGAAGAAAACTGATTAATAGTAGTAATACAAGAGTTTGGGACAAAAAACGGAAGTTTACTGTACTCTCATTGAATTTCACAATATAGATGAAATGCATAGGAAACAGTCACTGAGATAGGCCTTTGAAAAATCCTCATAAATGTGAAAGAAATGAAATCATATACAGTATATTCATTGAACATAACAGAAGATAGCTACATATCATAGCTGGAAGATATATTGAAAAATCTACTTATTTGGAGATAGTTCAGATAGGTTTCTGAATAACCCAGAGGTGACACTATTAAATAACATAACTAAAAAACATTAAAAGAATTTAGAGAATATCTTGGGAGAAAATTAAACAAAAATTTATGGAATTCACCTAAAGAAGTTTTTGGAGAGACACTGTGGTACTAACTTATGTTAGAAAAATAAAGGGATCTAAAAGCACTTAATGAGAGCAATGAACACAAACTAGTTTCAAATATGATGAATATTAAATCAACCATATAAATAACCATTTTAAATATTAATGATATAAGTACACCAATTAAAAGACAGAGATTTAAAGTGGACTAAAAAACAAGGCCCAACTATATGTTCTACAAGAAACTCATTTTAAATATAAAGAGACGGATGGGCACTTGGGTGGCTCAGTTGGTTAAGCATCTGGCTTAGGCTCAGGTCATGACCCCAGAGTCTTGGGATCCAGTCCCATATCAGGCTTACTGCTCAGCGGAGAGACTGCTTCTCCCTCTGCCCCTCCCCCTGCTTGTGCTCACTAGCACACACACTCTCTCTCTCTCTCTCTCTGTCTGGCAAACAAATAAATAAAATCTTTTAAAGTAAATAAATAAATAAAATAAAGACACGGATAAAATGAAACTGAAGGGATGGAGAAAGATACACGAAGGTGACACTAGTCAAAAGAAGGCTAAAAGAGCAATATTAATTTCAAGGAATGTATTACAGCAAAGAAAATTATCAAGAATAAAGAGGAGCATTGCATAATGGTAAATGGGTTCACTTCTCCAAGAAACAATCCTTAAATGTTTACATTTTGTATACATACATAAAGATAAAACAATCCTTAATATGCTTACACATAGCAACAGAATATCAAAATACATGAGGCAAAAAATGATAGAACTTGAAAAAGAAATAGACAAATCCATTCCTACAGTTAGAGACAGCAAGACTCCCTCTATTAGTAACTGACATATTCAGCAGGCAGAAAATAAGTAGGATGTAGTTGAGCTGAACAGTACGATCAGTTAATTGGATCTACTTGACATTGACTTCATCCAACAATAGAAAAGCCATGTTCTTCTCAGACTCACATGGAATATTCACCAACATGGACAATATTTTGAGACATAAAACACACCTTGACAAATTAAAAATAAAACAGAAATTATAAGAAGAATGTTTTCAGACCACAGTAGAATTAACCTAGGAATCAATAATAGAAAGATAGCTGGAAAATTCCCAGAATATTTGGAGACAAACAGCACACTGCTAAATAACAATATGTCAAAGAAAAATCTCAAAAGAACTTGAACAAAATTTTTT
>CM053605.1:111639691-111687398 GCA_028646535.1 Procyon lotor | reverse complement strand
GATTTGGGGCTCTGTGGCTGCTGGGAGCCAGCCCCTTCCCCCAGGGTCTCTCTTCCCGTCGCTTTAAATTCACTTTTTCCACACGTCCTACCTCCTGAAAGTGGTCGATTTTCTGCTCCTAGAATTGCTGTTCTTATTCTTTTCTCTCTGCTCTTGCGTTTGCCAGCTTTTAGAGTGATTTCCTCCTCTTTAGCTGGACTTCTGATTCCCAGGGCTCTCTGTGCCTCCTACACTTCCGCCATCTTGCCTCCTCTCCTCTCTGTATGATGTAGTTTATTTTTTTAAAAAGATTTTATTTATTTATTTGACAGAGAGAGATCACAAGTAGGCAGAGAGACAGGCAGAGATGGGGTGGGGGGGAAGAAAGCTCCCCACTGAGCAGAGAGCCCGATGTGGGGCTCGATCCCAAGACCCTGAGATCATGATGTGACCCAAAGGCAGAGGCTTTAATGCACTGAGCTACCCAGGTGCCCCTATAATGTAGTTTATATTGAAATCATTCATTGATAATTCTAGCAATTTCCAAATCATTTGCTGATTTTTAGAATGATATTGTTAGTATGGTGTTGTGTTTAAAGAATCTTTTTCTTACTGTTTCTTCCATTCATGTCATGGTATCTTTTAGAGAACAACACTGATGTCTTTAATGACTGTTCCCAATTAAATTAATAGTCATTAAATGATAGTTTCAAGAAAAAATTTCTCTGATAAAGAGTTTCAAGAAAAAAATGACATTGTTGATGCTACTATATTCTCTTTCTACTTTTTCTGAACTACTCATACATTATAGATAAACCCAGAAGTCCTAAAAGTACCCAGAAAGGAACAAAAGACTTCCTATCAAAGATCAATTGTACTGAGGGAAGCCTTCATTGGGTTTATCATGCTTCTCATACTGTCCGAAATCTTTATATAACTGGTATTTCCATTTTAAACACATCTTGAGAATCATGGATTGGACTCTCATTTAATTCTTCAGGCTGGCTGACCTGTGGCATCAGAGGATAAGTGAGAACATTGCTCCACCACCCAAGAGGGAAATGACCCTTCAGAATTTCAGTTTCTTCATCTTTAAAGTAAAGATGATGATGAACATAGCATCATTCTAAAAGGTCAGGATTCATTTAGAATTGTGCCTAGCACAAGGCAGATGTTCTATAAAGATTCCTTCCATATGTATTAATAGGAATACAGTTTATATCTACGACGGTTTAATGTTTGTGAGTTTTTAATGACCCAGGACAATTAAATGCACATGAAATTTAATAGAAGCCCACATCCTTCACGTTCATGGCCCCAAACCACAGCAAAGTCTCCTTCAGTACTTGTGGTCTTACTCCTGTTACTGGAGTGTTCGCCATGGCAATGGACACACAGTACCTGGCCAAAGTCAGTGATGGCCTTTTAACACCAGCCATGGGCTTTTCTGGCTTTCCTAGAATCTCTCAGAACCAGACTGAGAAGAGGAAGCCAGATAGGCTTTTTTCCCTAAGGGCGAAAGCTCTGTTGCTAGTGATACCAGGCTCACTCTTCCTAAGCAGACTTCTGGAGATTGTGGTCGGTGTGCAAGATTGCCAGTGGGATAGTTGATGCTCCTGTGTTTCCCAACTGGGACTTCTTGGGGTCATATGTGCAAAGTGCTTGAGGAATGCAAATGGCAATGGGGGTTTCCAGGGCACTGGGAATTGGTTGGCCTTAGGAGGTAGGTCTGAGGGCAGTGCTATGCTGAGGTAAAAGAAAAATTGTGCCCCTTTGAGGGCTTATCAAAATATTCTCCCGTATTTTGAGTCAAGTGGAAAAAACTAATAAAAAACTCTACAATTACAAAGATTTAACTGACTAACTATGAGGCCCTGCGTTGCTCAACCTGTTTGTATGCCATTATCAATACTCATAAGCTCATCCAGCTGGGAACCTGCAGATTGAGAACTTCAAGCCAGTTGGTAATGAATGTTCCTATGGCAGGGTCTTAAAATAAGCAAACAATAATTGTTCTAACTTAACATTTTGACATTTTGCTCTCCATGGATTGTGAGCATCTATTTTGATTTTTTTAAATATGGTATGAAATATAATTTTCTTTTTAAAAAAGATTTTGTTTATTTGACATGAAATATAATTTTCTTAATTACTGAGTTTTTTGAGTTCTCTTAAATATTGTCCTCTAGGTAAGTCCATGGTTTGTCTCACTCCAATTCCAGGCCTGTCTGGTGGAAGTGGAAGGTCTAGGAAAGCAGTATGCATACCTCAAGCCTTGTGTGAACTGAAAGGTGGTGGCTCAGGACAATAGCTTTCAATATATCTGAACAGAAAGATTTAAAAATTTTGACAACTGCTATGGTCTCATGTATGCACTAGTAAAAATCAGTTTTCCTTAAATGCATTCATTAGAAAAAAAATGTCCAACTCAAAATGTTAGAAAAGCCTAGCAAATTAACTCCAAAGTATAAAAATAGTAATTAATATACAAATTAATGTTGACACGAAAAAACGGACATAAATGAAAAAATCCTGAGTGAATTCTTTGAAAAGACTCAAAGATAAATCCAAGATTTAATGAGCATACTTTCAATTGTTTTATGTAAATACTAGTTGGTACGAGGGTAGATCTTAAAAGCTGTCATCACAGGAAAAAAAAGTCGTACCCATGTGGGGTAACGAATGTTAATCATATCATAATATGTATAAATATCAAATGATTATTATGTTGCACACCTGAAACTAATATAATGTTACATGTCTATTTTATCTCAATAAAGAAAAATACTAGTAAATTGACTTCAGTAAAAATGTATGGTTTCTGTGATGTATTCTGACCATGTAATTTTCACCAGAAATACAAAGACACAAAGATAATCTGACTTTTTAAACAATAGAATTTAGAAAATATGTATTATAAGTGGTGAAAAATAACTGTTATTATAAATAACATTTATAATTTTAAAGTAACAATTATGTATGTTAAATTGTGAAAACAATGTTTTTAGATGTATTCATTTTTAAAGCCAAACATCTGAAGAATTTTTATACTTTTATACAAGCTCAGAATTACGTAGCTGTATCATAACATCACTATAAAATATATGTAGGAAGTGGGGGAAATGAAGAAAAAGTTTGATGCTAAAAATTGTATGTGGCCAAGATATTATAAGTTGGGAAGAGCAGAATAAAAGACATAAGCAGGTTGCCAAATTAATGCCAAGTGAATCAGGAAGGAAAAAGAAAAGGACTTTGAAAGCATCTGGTAGATTTTGTGCTAACCAGAGAAGAAAATATGCTTTGGGAATTAATTCTATCTGGCTAACTATATTAATTATTTTAAGAGCTACACAATTCTGAAATGTAGAATATTAATCTTAGTTGTCTCTGTCTTATTTGTTCAAATATTTTAGGACAAATATTTTATTTTTTTTCTCTTTTTAATTTAAATTCAAGTTAGATAACATATAGTGTAGTATTGGTTTAAAATACAGTGACATCCAGTTATCAGCAGAAGTGCCTTCCTAAAAGCTCATCACCCATTTAGCCTATCCACCCACCCACCTCCCTTCCAGCAACCTTTAGATTGTTTTCTATTGTTTAGTCTTTTATGTTTTGTCTCCCTCTCTGTTTTTATCTTATTTGTCCTTCCCTTCCTCTATGTTCATCTGTTTTGTTTCTTAAATTCCACATATGAAAGAAATCATATGGTATTTTTCTTTCTCTGACTGATTTATTTTGCTTAGGATAATATGCTCTAGTTCCATTCATGGCATTGCAAATGGCAAGATTTCATTCTTTTTGATGGCTGAGTAGTATTCTAGTGTGTGTGTGTGTGTGTGTGTGTGTGTGTGTGTGTGTGTGTGTATACACATACACACCATATCTTCTTTATCCATTCATCAGTTGATGGACATTTGGGCTCTTTCCATAATTTGGCTATTGTTGATAGAGCATGTGCCCCTTCAAATCAACATTTTTGTATCCTTTGGCTAAATACCTAGTAGTGCTATTGCTGGGTCACTGGGTAGTTCTATTTTTAACTTTTTGAGGAACCTCCATACTGTTTTCCAGAGTGGCTGTACCAGTTTGTCTTCCCACCAGCGGTGCTTAAACATTCCCCTTTCTCCACATCCTCACCAGCATCTGTTGTTTCCTGAGTTGTTAATTTTAGTCATGCTGATAGGTGTGATATGGAATCTCATTGTAGTTTTGATTTGTATTTCCCTGAAGATGAGAGATGTTGGGCAAATTTTCCATATGTCTGCTAGCATTTGGTATGTTTTCTTTGGAGAAATGTCTGTTCATATCTTCTGCCCATTTCTTAACTGGATTATTTATTTTTTGGGTGTTGAGTTTGATGAATTCTTTATAGATTCTGGATACTAGCCCTTTATCTGATATGTCATTTGCAAATATCTTCTCCCATTCCATAGGCTGCATTTTAGTTTCCTTTGCTGTGCAGAAGCTTTTTATCTTTGTGAAGTCCCAATATTTCATGTTTGCTTTTGTTTCCCTTGCCTCTGGAGATGTGTCTAGTAAGAAGTTCCTGTAACCATTCAAAAGAGGTTGCTGCCTGTTTTCTCCTCTAGGATTTTGATTGATTTCCTGTCTTACATTTAGGTCTTTCATCTTTTTTGAGTTTATTTCTGTGTATGGTGTAAGAAAGTGGTCCAGTTTCATTCTCCCGCATGTCACTGCCCAGTTTTCCCAACATCATTTGTTGAAGATGCTTATTTGTTTAATTTTTAATGTCTTAAGTCTTAAGTGATAGATTCAGATTTTTTGATGGTTTTGAGACTTTCTTGGGTTAAAAGCCTATCCAAAGATATTTGGCCATTTAGATTGTTAAAACAAAGGGAATTTCAAAATTTCCATAAATCAAAAAGTCATGAAATAAAACAGTTGATAATAAAATAGACAAAATCCCCAACATTCAATATTTAAAATCCAGTATATGGAAGAATGGTTTCAACCAGTGGTTCTATAACACAGAAAGCTGGGGCAAGTCATAGAGATAGTGACCAGGCCTTGCTTTCAACATTATAATTTCTACAAAAAGTGAAAATGCCATTGACAGAAGAGCAACATTTTATGGATTTTCATCTTCAGATTTTACCTACAGTGTCTTCTCTTGCTGTTGAACTGGTGCATTTTTAATTTTGGAAATCCGTTCAATAACTTCCTCGCCAGAGAATGATTCCAAAGCCCCAGTACTCTGGGTACTGACTGATGTCTTAGAGGGAGCCATACCAGTCTACCCCTCATAGATTTAACTTTTATCTGTGGCTAACCAGGCAAAAATTCCAACAATAAAAAGTTTTTAAAATTTAGGTGATTGGATTTGATTAAAGAAAACAGGGGCAGGGCACCTGGGTGGTGCAGTAGGTTTGGTGCATGATTCGAAGTTTGGGCTCACATCATCAGGATTTCAGAGTTGTGAGATCAGTCCCATGTCAGGCTCCACACTCAGCATGGAGTCTGCTTGAGATCCTTCCTCCCTCTCCCTCTGACCCTCCCCTTTGTGCTCTCTCTCTCTCTAAAATAAATAAATAAATCTTAAAAAAAAAAAAAAGGGAAAAAGAGAAAAGAAATCAGGGGCACCTGGGTGGCTTATTCAGGTAAGCAACCACCTCTTAATCTCACCTCTGGTCTCAGTTTCAGGCTTGTGAGTGCCAGGCCCCGTGTTGGGCTCCACACTGGGCATGGAACCTATTTAAAAGAAAAACCAAAAAAGCAACACAATTATGGTCCCAATAACACTTGATTTATACTAATTTTTAAAATACATATGTTAAAACTATACTCTTTGGCAAGTATAACACTGTACTGGTTGGTAAGCTGGTCACCTACATTGGGTGAACGATGTCTCGGTGGCCTAATTTTGATTTTTCAGAATTACTTAAGTTCTTCTGGTTCTCTCTCACACACACCTGAGAATATTGAAATGATACAGATTGAGGCCTTCATTTATTTGTCCATCATAATGTTTTGTTTATCATATATAATAAAGTTTATCTGTTTACAAATATTTCCTTCTATGGCATTGTGTGCTCACGGAAGCCAGGAAATACGTAATATTCATCTTTACATTTCCCAAACTGATTTTATTCCCAATGCATTCTAAATACTCAATGTTTACTGAATGGAAACGTATTAGAAAAATTATACAATAGTTATTGAATTGATGAGATGTTCCTCTATAGAACAAACAAAATCTCATCACCTGTTTTGGTATCTTCACCTAAATATTAGCTATTTGAGGAGGAGAACCATAAAGCGAGAGGACAGAGAGAAAGAGTAGCACTTTTTGAGGAAGGAAAAGAGAGGGTTAAATAATGATGTTGGCTCTCTAAGCAGTTGGAAAAGACCACACTCCCTTAGTCCTGGAGGCACAGCAAAAGGGATACAGAAATGGAATTGACAGTTGCCAAGAAAAATATCATCTTGGATCACAAATTTAATTAGAGTTTAGTCTGTTGGGTTCTGGGAAAAACACTTAAAGGGTAACCATGGTTTTGATTTTGCCTCCATGGAGTTAATCTCCAAGGAAGATATTAATTAATATGTACTACATCTAACATCAGTGAATCATTCAGTATTAATCATAGCCACAGAAAAATCTGTTGTGTCTGAGGGGACTGTCACATTCATTTCATAGCCAGCAATTGCTATTCATATGAAGGTAGCATTAAATATGAGAAATGACAAGTAAGTGAAATTCAAAGAAAACAAGGCATTTTATGAACAAAAGACTATGTGTGACTCAATAGTGAGCTAAAACCAATGAAAAGAAATTTTTCCTTTTAATTAATCTGGTGAAATGATCCTACTGCGAATTTTTCCTGTATTTTTTCCATACTGGGATTTAGCTTATAAGACACAAGGCCAGCAGCAAATGTTCTCTGAGACATGAGATTTTCTACCAGAACTTTTTCAAGCACAGTAGCAGTGAGGACTTCTGCATAAATTTGTCACTGCTCTTTACCTCACAAGAATATCTTCCCTTCCTATGAAATTTGTCTCAAACTCATTTTGTTTATGAAGTCTTCCATAACTGAGTCCATAATCTCTGAATTTTGCATTTACACAATACTCCTGCTATATCTCTTTGGCACTAAATTACCTACTTCTATGTGGCTCAGTCATTTTGTATTTATGTACAGGCTTCCTTTTCTGGGTTTCTCGTTAGATAGTAGGGATTAAACCATATAGTTACTGTGAAGTCAGGGTATTAAAATGAAAAGGAACAATTACTAATACCTTACCACCCTAAATAAGCTATCTTTAGCACTTCCCTCATTCCGTGCCTCACCCATATCAACATTCATTACCTTTTTTTTTTTTCTAACGTATGCATGTTGACCTGTTGCTAAATACCCTTAGTTTTTACAGTAATAAATTTAACAGGGGCACCTGGGTGACTCAGATGGTTAAGCCTCTGCCTTCAGTTCAGGTCATGATCCCAGAGTCCTGGGATCAAGCCAGGCATTGGGCTCCCTGCCCAGTGGGAAGCCTGCTTTCCCTCTCCCTCTCCCCCTGCTTGTGTTCCTGCTCTCGCTCTCTGTCTGTCTGTCTCTCTCTCTGTCAAAGGTAAATAAAATCTTTAAAATAATACTACTAATAATAAATTTAACAAATACATAAATCAGAAGGAATGAAAATAAGAGGTATCTCAAATGTTGAAGTCTACAACCCATGAGGCGAGATTGAGAAGAGAATTTGGGATAAAAAAACAACTAAAACGTGGAAGGAACCAGCATGACTAAGCATTTTAGGGGCCGGTTTCAATCGAAATGCTTTATGGGAAGGGCACCACTAATCAACTCAAGAGTCCCATTAAGTGAGCATATTATTTACGTTTTGTGCATGCAGAAGCTGTGAACACAAGTGACCAAGTGCTTTCGACAGTCGCTCATCTAATACCTGCTGAACTAGGATTTGCCCCCATTCTTGTGTACTTAGAAGCTTTTTTTCCTTTTAAATGCTGTGTACCTAACAAAGATATATTTTAATTTGTATTGCAACTAAGAGAACATAATTGAGATTTTTGGAAGAGAGCATTAAAAATTAAGCTTCGGGGTTTTATTTTTAGGTATAAATGCCACCTTCAGATTTTTTTTCACTATAGATCTCCTAGCAGAAGGTTTTATAAACTGTAACAATTGTTTTCTTTATAAAATGTTTATCAAATTTTTTTAGGTTTGCTCTGGTTTACATTTTAGTGGAAAATTACTTCATTCAAAAACAAATACTCTTGTAAATCTGAATTACAATTAATCACTGATTTTCTTTACAGGCTGTCACAATTTTAGAATTTGGCTTGATTTAGCTGTTTTTGTTTTTTCTTTGCAAACTACCAGGAAAAATGATACAAAATGTAACTGAGTCAACATTGCTTTTATATCTGCCACAGAAACGCCCTACAACTCTTCAAAAAGGGCTCAGCACCAAGATAACATGAAAGATAAACACCCCAGTACACATCAAAGACAGATCTTAGAGCCAATATGTAACATTTGTTCTTTCCATAAATACTTACATTTATCTAAATTTTAGAAAGAAAAATGCAAATTCATGCAATAACTCTTGTCTCTTTAGGGAGAGATTTTCAAATGGATTGTTACACTATCATTTATTCAGTGCCATAAATAAACTTCGGTGTAAGCAAGCATAAATCAGACCAAGGTCTCTGACCCAGGATCCAGTTATCAAGTAAACTCATAACAAATCATAAAATGCAATCGCATGGCAACACTTAATTGTTAGAAACATTCCATGTGGCATGAATGAAAAACAACGAGATTTATGTTTTCATTAGGTAAACACTGGGGTGGTTTGAGACAATACTTTAGGTCATTTTTAATAGAATTTCACAGTGAAAAAATTGGAGATTTCTTTCATCTCTCTGATCCAACATTCTTGTTTCTTTGTGACGATTCTTTTGGCAGATGAAGAAACCGATATCTGGAGAGGTTTAGAATTTGCCTGAGGTTACACATTTTTTGACAGGGTTGGGACTGTAATAGAAGTCAGGCCTCTTTTCTTCATTATTTTCTGTTAAGCGTATTTTTAAGCTACTCTCTGATGGCGGTATAACTGTAAGGCCAGAGTATAGGTTGGAAATCAATAAGGCCACACTTACCAAAAACTATTACTGGAAATAATTTGCATATTTCTAAGCCAACTGAAAGGAAAGCAATACCAAAAGGAGGAAATCAGGGGCGCCTTGGTGGCTCGGTTGGTTAAGCATCTGCCTTGGGCTCAGGTCATGATCCCCTAAAAGAAGGCAACCAAACTGACTGACTGACTGTGACTGACATCGAAGAAACGGTAGAAGGTGACATGAGTGCGACCGGATGCTGGACTTGGGTCAGATAGTAAGGATGGTAGGAAAACTGCAGATCTTACTGGACTTTACACTTGCTTCCGCGGGCTTGGGTTGAAAGGCGAGATGCTGGGAGTGCTTCCCTGAATTGAACTGGGCTGGGCACCTGTGCAGTTTGAGACTCTTATGTGCATTTTTTTTCAACCAGTATTTAGGGAACCCTTGGTGTGCTAGGTACTCTTCTGGACACTTGGGAAACAGCGGAAACTTGAGAAAAGCTGGCATTTTCCTAAAGGCAGACAATACACATGGCAGATGAGTAAGGTACATGTTAGTGCTGAAGCCGATCAACACTGTAGCATCAAAAAACACAAATTAAATAACTGAGTATGAGCGAGGGAAGGGGGTTGCTGAGGATACCCCTTGGGAAGCTGGGGACTAGTTTCAGTTAAAAGTAGAAAGGTCAGGGGCGCCTGGGTGGCTCAGTGGGTTAAAGCCTCTGCCTTCAGCTCAGGTCATGATCTCAGGGTCCGGAGATCGAGCCCCACATCAGGCTCTCTGCTCAGCGGGGAGCCTGCTTCCCCTCCTCTCTGCCTGCCTCTCTGCCTGCTTGTGATCTCTCTGTCAAACAAATAAATAAAATCTTTAAAAATAAACAAACAGGGGCGCCTGGGTGGCTCAGTCATTAGGCGTCTGCCTTCGGCTCAGGTCATGATCCCAGGGTCCTGGGATCGAGCCCCACATTGGGCTCTCTGCTTGGCGGGGAGCCTGCTTCTCCCGCTACCATTCCCTCTGCTTGTGTTCCCTCTCTCACTGTGTTTCTCTCTGTCAAATAAATAAAATCTTTAAAAAAAAAAATAAAAATAAAAAATAAACAAACAAACAAACAAATAAATAAATAAAAGTAGAAAGGTCAGACCAGGCACGATGGCAAGTGAACATAAAAACAAAGACTTCAAGGCAGAGGAAGTCACAAGAAGTAAAGGAAGTAAGAAATAAGCCACATAAATATCTGGGGAAAGAGAATTTTAAGCGGTGGGAACAACCGGTGCATACGGTTTGGGTGAAATGTGTAGGGAGTGCGGGAGAAGAGGCAAGACTGGAGCGGGGTGACATGGACAGCCGCAGGAGATGATGGCAGGGAGGCGATGACCGGCCAGGCAGTGCAGGGACTTGGGGCTCCTTTTAAGAGCTCCTTCTTCTAGTGCGTTGTGGAAACCTCTGCAGGTTTGAGCAAACATGATGAACTTGACATGGAGTTTAAAGGTATCCTTTTTTTTTTTTTTTTTTTTTAAAGGTATCCTTTAAACACATAAGAGAGGAAGCAAGGGAACCAGTGAGGAAGATACAACAGTGACCCAAGTGAGAGATAAAGATGGCTTGGACCATGGGGAGAAAAAAAAAAGTGGGCAGATTCATGGTCTATTTTGAAGTTAAAAGAAGCATTTTTTCCATTATTTAATTAATTAGATACATACGGTAAATATGTGAGTCAAATAGACATTTACTAGACCCAGACTCATTGGCCGCCATTGAAAAGAGTCCCCCGCCTCTTTGAAACAAACAATACATCTCATGGTGCTCAGGTACACAATTTAATCTTTGCATTCAAAGGACTACAGAGCATACCTGAATTCCGGCAAATTCTATAAGATTGCCTCATTTGCATTACAATTTTTTTTCTCTGCTGTTTCATCTGGACACTGCTCTGATTTATCAAATGTCCTTTTTTGCATTTAATCTCTCTCTTCTGCCACCTCATCACATTCACGCTTAAGGACACTTAACTCTCCCAAAACTACCATTCACTCAAAAACCTACAAAATAGATTTGGGGGCACCTGGGTGGCTCAGGTGGTTGAATGTCTGACTCTTGATTTTGGCTTAGGTCGTGATCTTAGGGTCCGGAGATTGAACCCAGCATGAGGCTCTGTGTTGAGCATGGAGCCTGCTTATCAGTCTGTCTCCCCCTCTCCCTCTGCCCCTCCTTCCACTTGCACGCATGCGCGCGCTCTCTCAATAATAATAATAATAATAATAATAATAATGTCTGTGTGTGTGTGTGTGTGTGTGTGTCATTTGCCTTTCAAAAATAAGAAAAAAATAAAATAAAAAAATAAAAAGCACTCAACCTTGTTTCTCCAAGAAACAAAGTTTCTTGAGCCCCTCCTGACATGGGGCTCAACATGGGGCACCTGTGCAGTTTGAGACTCTTATGTGCATTTTTTTCAACCAGTATTTAGGGAACCCTTGGTGTGCTAGGTACCCTTCTGGACACTTGGGAAACAGCGGAAACTTGAGAAAAGCTGGCATTTTCCTAAAGGCAGACAATACACATGGCAGATGAGTAAGGTACGTGTTAGTGCTGAAGCCGATCAACTTCTGCTGTTGTTGATCAGATTTCATTTTAGTCAGCACATAGGTCAAAGGTGAAGCCCATGGCATGTTTTAGGTTTCCCTGGAGTCCGTATTTATAAATAAAAATGTGAAGAAAAGTGATTGTTAGCCGATGTTTACTCTGTACGTAGAAATTAAACTGCTTGAAACAGTGCTCTCTACCGGATCTCTCCCATTCCTCGCATTCTGTCCATACCTCCATCCGCTCTAATATTGCTGCTGAAGAGAGGTCCATTGGGATGCCCTTAGCCCAGTTAATGGTAATCTGCTTTTGTTAAATAACTCCTTCTAAGTTCTCATGATTTATTGCATTTTAGGCCACTTATTAAACTTTCCAAACTGTAATCGAACTAATTTCTTGAGTTCTTTGGAAACCTGATCAGTTATTCTGCTCTTGTCTCCAATACTTCTTCCTTCTATGTCACACAGGACTTGAATGCCGTTCTTCCCCTCTTACCAGGAGTCTCTTTTTTCTCTTCTCCTTCTCTTCTTTGTGCTTTTCTTTTCTCTTTTCTTCACATTTTTATTTATAAATACGGACTCCTCCAGGGAAACCTAAAACATGCCATGGGTTTCACTTTTGACTTATATGCCAACTAAAATGAAATTCAAGATTTTCTCAATTGAGATGGAAATTTCTTTCTGGACTCAATTCCCAATGGTTCCTGAGACAACTGAAATACAACTTGTCCAAAATAAAAACTCACTCTCTCCTTTTCAACAAACTAAATACTAATTAAAAGACATGTCAATGGGGTGCCTGGGTGGGTCAGTCAGCTAAGTGGCTGCTTTCAGCTCAGGTCTTGATCCTGGGGTCCTGGGATGGAGCCCTGAATCAGGCTCCCTGCTTAGCAGGGAATCTGCTTCTTCCTCTCCCTCTCCCCTGTTCATGATCTATTTCTGTCTCACCTTCTCTCTGTCAAATAAATAAATAAAATCTTAAAAAAAAGAAAAAAGGTCAATACTTGTGTTTGTTTTTTACCTCAGAAAATAACTCCACCAAATACTCAGTTACATAAGCTGGTACCTTCCCTATTGTTTTTATTTCCAATTTCTTCATAATTGCAAAATTTTTAACTATATATGCCCAGCAAATCCCTTTTTTACTCTAGATTTTCGGTACTACTGTGTTATTTTTGTTCTGCAATATTTTATTGCCTGTATTACCTCAAGAACTCCTGTACTTGCAAGTACTATTATGACCTATCCTTTTCTGAAAGCTGTCTTTCTTATTATTGTGAATTAGCTCCCTAAGACATAGCATAGACTTATAGTTCAACATGGCAGATAATATGCATGCTTTTTTCTTTTCTCTCACGCATAAAAATCTCCAAAATCACAGTGAAAAGATGTAAAACATAACAGAACAAAAAATGAAAAGAATTGGAGAAGAGAGAACAATGTATTATTTAAGGACATTTAGTGAGATAAAACTTTGATGACATACTTTCATCTCTGTCCTAGATAGAGTAATAGGGACTTGATTTACCTTTCAATCTAACAAGTGAAAAACAGACAAAAATAAGTGAAATGATGTTCTTTAAGACACTGGACGTCAAACAAGAAGGGCCTGTGATCCCTGAGAGAGAGAGAAAACAAACCTCAGAATTTAATGAAATAAGAAAACTTACTCTTAATCATTATTCCCTTCCAGAAAATTCAAGTGTATTTTTTTTCTGTCATGATAGTCAGGAAACAGGCCCCAAAATGAATCTGATGTCATATGAAAAATCTTTTTTACATAAGATAACATGGGGAATTCAAGGTTTACCTTTTCATATTTTAGACACAGGGATTTCTGCTAAAGACAACTCTGACTTCTTCTAAGATTGAAATGACACTAGGAATTTTCAGGCAATGTTTACCACCATCATTAGCCCCATTATAAGTGGAAACTGAGTGTCCTCAGAGAGTCCAGAAGAGTGGACACCTAGCTCTCCTAAAAGAGAAGGCAGAAAAATCACTCCACATGAAAGACAGAGCACCCTAGGTTCACATGAGGCAAACTTACCTCAAGAAAGAATTTCTACTATATTTGGAATAAAACAGAAAAATTCACCTTTTTCACCTTATGTTCCTAAAAATACTTCCATTGCCACATTTCCCAGTTCATGGTTTATGAAGAAATCTGTGATAGTCTCAGTAGGAATAATAGAAAAAATATGTAGCATCTTACATATTTCAGAGACCAAAAATTTTTTTACGTAACCTCAAAGAAACAGAAATTGCTAACGTTATGAACGAAAACATGCTTGTTTATGAGTTTGATAAAATGTGAAAAAAAAAAAAAGTTCTGGGCTGTTTCCAGGACTTTCTACAAAGTTACTAAAGTGATCTTCTGAGGAGAAGAGCAATGGTTGCAACAGCTGAGTATCTAGTAACAGAGTAAAGATGTGCCCTAAACTTCAAAGGAGAAATTTCTCAGTGGACACAATGTAAGAATAATGAAAACAGAAAGATGTCTTCAAAAGGTTGAAAGGAAGTAAGTGCCATACACTTGGATACCATACCCAAGAAACCCTAGGAATAGAATCAAGAGCAGACAAACAAAAGCAGTTTTTATTGCCAGAAGTATGGAAATAAATGCCAATAGGTTGATTCAACTGCAGCATTTAAGATTGTCACATTTCTTTTTTTCTTTTCAGTAATTTTACAATGCTGAGCTTGTTTTCCCTGCATTTTTCCTACGTGGACCTGTTTGGGTATATTAGGCAAGGATGTCTATTTTAGACCCTGAAGAAAATCTCAGACCATGATCAATACTGATGAGAGAGGCCTTGTCCTAGCGCACAGGACAGGATCAGTTCGGCACAAACCTCCTCAGAGTTCCTGCCCCAGGCTCAGTAGCAGTGCCGTAGCAAGGAGGAATCAGAGCCCGACACAAGAGATCACAGTGAACTTTTAGTAATGTGTTTTATGACTGGATAAAAACCTCATTTCAGAATACAGCATTCCTTAGTCTTAAAAAGTAGATTCTGAGATACAGAACTCCTCTCTGGTGACATTTTCATGGGAACTTGGACGCAACTCAGGAGCCCAAGTGACAGCTTATCTTTATTTGGGGAGATCTGTTTTTTATTTGATATCACTATTTCATATAATCATAAATATGAATAAAGTTCTCAGTTTATAGGTTCGAAAAGTTGAAGCTAATATACACTAAAGTACATGCTATGACGAAAGCTTGAAAATGGAGGTTCAAAGGGAGTAGGCAAATGAACAGCTTTCACAGAACTTTGACATACTGATATAAAACATTTTATTGTAAATGAAGTATCTCATATGATAGGTTTATGTAAACAGTCTCTCTCAGACAGGTGGCTCTAAAAATACTAAACACACGTATCTCTATCTCCCTTTAGGAGCTCTGGGAGCATCTATTGAGAGCATCGTGTTCACTTACCAGGGCTTACCAGTCACAACATTTTTAAAGTTTGCCAAAACCCGTGACAAGAAAAATTGCTTTTGGAGTTCCAACAGGAATTTGCCAACTATGGGGGGCAACACGCACTACTCTTCTGTAAGGCCCTCCATGAACTTTGTGTATTCAGTTCAGGATTACTTGGCTTGAATCTGCCCTACTGAGATTAATCAAATGACCTCTAAAGGCCATGATTTTCATGTTTGTCTTTGGAGGACTTCAGGTTTTTAGGAGACAGAAACTAGCATAGTTATCAACCTTTCCTCAAATAGAGAGAACTAGTTTATTATTCAGTAAGAAGAGTCAGGAGGTGCCTGTTTGGCTCAGTCCTTAGAGGATGTGACTCTTGATCCCGGGGTCATGAGTTTGAGTCCCACCTTGCAAGTAAAGATTACTTTAAAAAGAGAGAGAGAGAGAGGGCACCTGGGTGGCTCAGTGGGTTAAAGCCTCTGCCTTCAGCTCAGGTCATGATCTCAGGGTCCTGGGATGGAGCCCCGCATCCGGCTCTCTGCTTGGTGGGGAGCCTGCTTCCCCCTCTGTCTCTGCCTGCTTGTGATCTCTCTCTCTGTCAAATAAATAAGTAAAATCTAAAAAAAAAAAAAAAGAGAGAGAGAGAGAGAGAGCAAACTTAGACACTTGTCACTGGTGGGTAAAGTGAAAAGGCTAAGGTCGAGTTTTCATTTTCCTCCAAAATATAGACAATGCTACAGCAACTATGACTACTATTAACAGTATATGGGTCATAACATAGAAATAATAATGATGTATCAACTCCAGGCTTTGATCTTGGAGCTTCCCTAAAGAGTTTTCATTTCCAGTGCAGAGATCTGAACACCTCATTGACTGTAGCTGCCTCTATTCATTTTTCCTTGAACTGATGATAGATTATTTTTGTTCTTCCAAAATTTATGTTCCTTCATTTCCCTTTGGTTTTAGTCATGCTTTTCATTTAAAAAAAAAAATACCATGTCTTTTCAATAGATTTGAAGTGACCTGGAAGAGCAGTCACACTAATCTGGTATCTGTGGGCAGAAAGAGGATTGTGAGAATGTAAGCTCATGGAAGAATGTGAACATCCCTGCATTTCCAGGGGGAATAGAGTCAGGGTTTGTGCCATCTTTACCCTATCTTGTAGGTGAAGTAGATTCCCAGGGGATTTGCTCTAGGGTTGCTCTTTGTTTGTTTCATTTTTGGTTTTTGTTCTTTTGTGGGCTTATGTGTGTGTGTGTGTGTTTTGTTGTGTTTGCTTGTTTTGCTTTGAAAATAAATAGCACAGAGTAGTCATACAAACAATAGAACACATCTCTTAAAAGGTGAAGAGAGTTGGAGGATTGGGGCAAGAAGCCTTTTAAATTGTCATCCTTTTGGTCAAACAAAAGAAGACAAAGTTTGGGTAAAACAGTAAATAAACTATATTCACAGTGTTCCTAATTCATTTGGACAAAGAGGCTACCTTCTAAATGACAAGAAATAGTTTCCATGAGGCTGTTTAATAATATTATATTACTTGGCTCTTACTCTTTAAAATAGTGTCAGTAAATGTATGAGACCCTTGACTATAATAATTAGTAAATCTATCAACTAGAATTCTGTTCCTATGTGTGTTTTAAAGAAAATGAGGTATATTAGGTAGTAAATGTTGTCTTGGTTAAAATTATTAGTAGGTATAATTAAGTTTGTAAAAAGCACTCGGGTATCTGGAGACATATTTTTATTAATCATATTTTGTATTTCCCAATATGACTTTCATGGCCTGAGAGAAAATATTGCTGCAGCTTTCAAATGAACAAAGTTCTGAATTTAGAAATTATAACAGTTTATTATGTTTGCTATCCAGTACCTGAGGCTGGATTTGGGTGGATTTGATAACTGATGGGTTACTAGTCTGAACCAAGATAACTGTTTATCTCTGTGTTGAACCATAGCTCATCACTGTGTACTTGCATCTTAAATATTTACTGTCTCTCCCTTGCCAACAGGGTCCCATTTACATTCCGTCAGTGTGAGTTACATGAATTTTTGGAAGGCACACAAAGAAAAACCACTTTAGGAATGTGCATGGGCTTTGGTGAGGTGAGGATTTGACAGCGGCTTCCAGGCCTCTGTCCTTTGACAGGCGGCCGAGATAATTGGCTCCTGTGTCCTGCCATTCAGTTCTTTCCTGTATTTTTAAAAGGCAGCAATGGTTTTCTTTGATAATTTTCCCCTCATTTCTTTCTTCTTTTTTTCAGGAGATTATTTATTTATTTATTTATTTATTAGAGAGGGAGAGAGGGAGAAGGAGACTCCCCACTGAGCAGGGAGCCCAATGACTCCTATGACTCAGGGCTCAAACCCAGGACCCTGAGAGATCACAACCTGAGCAGGAGGAAGACGCTAAACAGCTTAACCGACTGAGCCACCCAGGTGCTCCTCCACTCATTTCTTTCAATGATAATGGACGCCTCTAATCTCCTGCTTTTACTATTTAGGGTAGTTCTTCTCCTAAGCAAACCCAGACTGATGGAGTCCATCTCACATCACCCATGGTCATTCAGGTCATTCTCTCCCTGGGGAGAGATCCTGATTTACAGGATCAGTTTAATAGCATCTTTATATTTCTTTGCAAACTTCACAAGGAAATAATTATTTCATCTGGAAGACTACTCCAAGTTCTTACTGGTTTGGTTACCCTTAATATATAAAGTAGATTTTTTTTTCCCCTTCACTCAAAGACTAATTCTTAGATATTTCCTTTTCTACCAACCTTGGTAAAATATCACCATAGATGCAAACATACTTTCTATAATCAAAATAATAAGTTGTATTAGAAAAGACACTTTTGACAAGTATCTTATGATTTTAACTTAAATTATCAATGATAAATCCATTTTCTTCTTGATATAAGTTAAAAAGTACAATAGCATGTCTAACCATTTTAAAACAGGCTATGATGGCATTTGAATTAACTTTTTGCAAAACAAAACAGGTTTTTAATAAAGCAGAAAGATGTGAGGTTTTGCATAGCTTAATGAACTGTTGCTTTTCCTAATTAGATGATTATGTGCTAATTCAGAGGTCAGAATAATTAAATTTATATCTATTTACCAAACTGTGACAGTATTAGTCTATAGCAGTGATTGATGCACACTTCCAAAGAATTTTTAAAGATAATTGGGGAAAAACTACAGCCTTTTAGAGGAGAAAATGTTCTAAAATATATGATACAAAATGTTTTTTAACAAATAAGTAAGCATATTATCTAGAAAAATTATAGCCATTGAATTCTAGTTGGTCTTGGTTTTATGGTGACCCTTGAACATCATGATTTTGAACTACATAGGTCTCCTTATATGAAGACTTTTTCAATAAATACGGTAAAGAACTATAAGTGTATTTTTCTCCTTATGATTTTCCTAATAACATTTTTCTTTTTCTCTAGGTCCTTTTATAAGACCATAGTATGTAAGACATATAATATATAAAATATGTGTTAATTTGTTATTGATGTTATCAGTAAGCCTTCTGGTCAACAGTATGCTATTAGTAGTTAAAATTTGGAGGAAATCAAAAGCTATACACGCGTTTTCAATTGCATGGGGGTTGGCATTTCTAAGTTCAAGTTCAAGGGCGTTGGCATTTCTAAGTTCAGGAGTCAACTGTACTTACTACTTTTCTCTTCCCTCAGATTATTCACCCTTTTTTTCTATTGCTCTCCAAATGTACTTCATTCCTGCAAACAAACAAACAAACAAACAAACAAACAAATCCAGTTACTTCACACACATGACAAAAAGTAATGGAAGAAAACATATAGCTTAAATAGATTAAACTATCTCCAATAGATTTTCTTTGGTAAGTGGAATAGCTGGTACATATTTCTGTCTTCTTCTTTTTTTTTTTTTTTACAGATTTTATTTAATGTAATCGATCATAGAATCTAAATATTTTAGTAGCCTAATTTACCTTCTTGACTTTAATGGAAACAGAAAACAAGTGTCTTTTTATAAGAAAAAAAAAGGTCTTACTTTGGAATAATTTATACATATAGAGAAGTGTGTAGGGACGCCTGGGTGGCTCAGTTGGTTAAGCAGCTGCCTTCAGCTCAGGTCATGATCCCAGAGTCCTGAGATCGAGTCCCACATCGGGCTCCTTGCTCAGCAGGAGCCTGCTTCTCCCTCTGCCTCTGCCTGCCACTCTGCCTGCTTGTGCTCTCTCTCTCTCTCTGACAAATAAATAAATAAATCTTTAAAAAAAAAAAGAGAGAGAGAGAGAAGTGTGTAAATGTATAAGTACTGTTTAATTATAACTGATTTATACATGTCCTTGCTAAACAGGTTAAGAAGTAGAATATAACCAATACTTAGGAGCAACTGCACCTTTCTCCAATTACAGCCGCCTTTCACTTCCAGAGGAGATTATTAATTGAATGTTTGATCACTCTTTTGCCTCTCTTTATAAAAGTTATGTCCAATGTAGTTATACTTCCCGAAGACACTTTTTTACTGGTGAAAAGCTTAGTAGCTGTCACAAATTCAACTTTGTAAGGAAAGGACAAAATACCACACCCTGGAGAGGATAAGCCAGAATGTTTGGATCGTAGTCTGATTTCAGCTTACCTGATGATTTGTAGAAGCCCTTTCTGGAAAATTCATGGTCAGTGTCATTGGGGAGTTTCGTGAAACATATGCCTTATCACAGTAGAAACATTTTCAGGACTGTAGTGCCAGCTAAATGTTGGACATCCAGCCCTAATAAGTTCATGAAAGGTAAGCCACTCTACATGTTTTGTTTCTAAATTTACACAAGGCAAAGAACTGATCTTAAAAGAAGGTCAAAATAGGACACCTCTCTGGAATTAAAGGAATATTTTCAGCTGATCCATGCACTGGGGAAAAGAAGGACATAATGTTTATCTCCCCATTGTCAAGACTAATATTCCCAGTCTGAAGATGGCACAAAGACTGAGGACATCTGGGAATGACAGCTCCCAAAATGACTTTTTTTAAACATAATCTGCAGCCTGAATTGATGATCCTCCTCAGTGTTGTTGATTTCTTCCTCTCCATTTAGTCTTCGAGGAAGTTTTCTGGTTCAGATTTTGGATGCAAAGACAAGCCCTATATTTTCTTAAATTTTCTCTATAGTTTTTAAAATCTCATGGTTTTGTTCTACTTTCTGAGATATTTCTTAAAATTTTTTAATACATATTTTAATTTTTTATTTTTGCTATTTGGGTTTCCATTTAAGTTGACCAAATGAGTTTCCAAAAACTTATTTTCTCCTTTTTTAAATAGAATTCTCTTTTGGTTTCATTGATGGGATATTTTCTCTCACTTTTCTGTGAATATCGACGCCTGGAGGTGTAAAGCCCTAGCTACTAGCTTTCTGGGAGCTCACTGGAGGCAGAAGACCAGGAGCCTCAAAATTCAGTACAGAGTCATGCCCTTTACTCCCCAGGGGTGGGGGAAGGGGAGTCTCCATGATTCCATACGGGAAAGGGGCTCTTCGGAGCTGACTCCTGACAATCATGTTTTAAATGGTCTGTATTTATTTTAGACCTAACGTTCCAGTTTTGGATGATTCTGAAACTGTTATTTCCTAAAGATTTGAAGGATTTTTCTGGTCAGTTTGAATTGGCTTTCATTTTTCCTGACTTCTAATTTAGGACTTAGCTTCCTGCGGTCTATTAAATGAAGTAATTAATACCTCAGTCTGCATACCCGCTTCTAGAACTTTATTACTGTCGCCTGCTCTTCTGTATGCCCCTCCTTGTGACTTTTGTCTTTAAAAAAAAAAATTCTCTTTATTGTAGTTTTACAGAGAAGATTAAATTAGAAGCATATCTGGAAAAATCCTAAGTGCCCCAATTTTTAAAAATGTATGGGAATAGAAAATTTCTAATCTGATTATGTCTGTGAAACGTGTTTTCATGAGGTTGATATAGAGGAGACAGAAATTAGAGTACTGTAATTAAGACCGATTTTTTTTTTTATTTTAAGAAAAGCTTAACAAATTCTAGACATATGCTACTTCTGAGCAAATTCTTAGCAAGAACTCTGCTTCTCTTTCTCTAGTGCCTTTAGTACCTAATAAACACTGTCAATCTCTGATGATCAGATCATTGGTTTCTTCATGAGGAGGTCAAACACTCAACTCTTATAACATTGTAAAAAGAACACTGGCCAAGCAATAAGAAAATAGTAGATTTTCCTGAGGTTAAGAATATTGCATATATTAAATTTCACCAGTCTTCAATATTCCCAACATCAGTGAACCCAAGTTAGGTTGCTGGTGGCTTCAAAGGCCAATACTCAGGAGACAAGTTTTGATTGGAAAGGAATTTGAGGAGGCCAGCCATCTGAGAAGAAGGCAGGCTCATACCCAAATTCAACTCTGAAGTTTCTGCTTGGTTCAAGGGGCTTAAAAGGGGTTGAGGGTAGTTAATCAGTGCTATGAGTACTATGGCCTGCAACATTTCTTGACTTTGTGCAGGTTTGATGATGATGTCAACTACCAACATTATCTCAGTGCTTGGGGGCTGTGCGAGGGAGGACGGTTTCTGTTTTGTGATATGCAAGAATACTTTGTTCTTTCTGCAAAGGAGGGCAAGGGCAATGGATACACAAAGGGAGGTTAGTAAAATCATCCGTGTGGCCTAAAAAGAAAAAGAAAACATTTTGCTTAAAAATTGCTGGGTTAATCACAAAGCCAAGGAGGCTTCAAACAGACTAGTTGGCTTCCATGGCCCAGGGAAAATTCTGGTCCTTCCCTCCTCAAAGGCATATTTGTTTTGTTACAGATCAAGGGTCTCAGTCAGCAAATGAGGAGGCGTCATCTTGAAGCTGGTTAATCTGTAAGACCAGTTGGAGGGCTGTTCCATCAAGTCTGAAGCAAGGTAGCTCTGGATACTCTCACTAACACCCTGGATGACAGAAGGTTCTAAGGGCATTGTTTCTGTAATTTGAGGACCGCTAATGTGGTTGGAAAACTATTGTGAGAAATGAAGATAATTCAATTAAAAAAAAAACAAAACCTACATACCAAGATAGAAATTACCTTGTCAAGAGTTGTGAAATGTCTGAGATTTTCACCCTATTTGTTAATTAACAAGTAGCCTGGCCCCAGTTTTATGGATACTGGCAGAAGATATAAGACTCCTGGGTTTGAGACAAAGGACTTCATTGCTGAGGATTAGAATTTTCTTGTATAAGTTGGCCAACCCCAGTTCCCACCATGTGGCATGGAGAGGGTCTTCACGCCTGCATATGCAATGGGTTGTATTCCAGGAGAGGAATCCTGACCCCAAATCTTTTTTAATGGACAGTAGAAAAAAACCTGACTTTTCCTCGAAAAGGACTCGTCATCTTTATTATATTCGACAGCATCCTTTGCTCCAGATGGGACACTATCTGGATCTCTAAGCCTGTGAACAAACCTACCCTTTGTTCTGAAGAGAGGCATTGTTGATTTCTTCTGAGATTATTTGCTATACAAACATTCTTGAAAAGATCATCAGGAGTAAAGCAGCTACCACCTGGCACACAAAATGTGTAGAAATGTCAAAGAAAGTGATGGAGAATTTTACCCCACCTGCCTCTGGAGACTTTTCAAGGGTGTAGCCCATTCCTGGACTTGACCTTGTATCATCGGATTTAGTGGCCATATATTTTACAATGCATTAGCAAATTACTGTGGCATCAGGAGAGAATGATATTATTAAAAAATGAACATTTTATGTTTTTAAAGATTATAATTCCTCTCATTTAGTGTATTTTTGGTATATTCTGGTATTTTTTTCCATAAAGAAGATTAATGACATCTTTCTGCGCTCCTCTGTAGAGTGCAGTTTAGAATTACTTCCCAAAACTATTATATTAAAATTAATTATATTGTCATAACGAGACATATTATATTTATTGCATAAACAGAGCAATATTTCTGCTACAATATGCAGGATCTTGTTTCATCAAGTTCCTTACTCATAAGCAATTTCTATGAAATATAATTTTGTTATCTGATGTAAGTATTTTTAATAGTTATTCTTAAGAAAAGATTTTAAGATTTCTCTCAAACTTAGCAACTCATCAAAGTAATATTTCTTGCAATTGTCATTATTTCTACCTAATTTACCTTTAACATCCACACACTAATCTTATAGTGAAAATGTCAAAGCTGACAAAAATGTATGACAAATTAACATTAGCCAAATTTCCTCTTGAAAATAATTGTGTTTCCGACCCTTCATCTCTGCAAAACTTGTGCATTTAATATGCTTTTATCTCATCTGTGCCTGCTGAAATCCTGCATATATTTTGAGATACGATTTCAATGGCTTCCCATGAAGAATTGCCTATTTTGCTCTGTTGGAATTAGTCATGTTTTCCTATTTTTCCCTTCCTACTGTAGAACATGGTTGATATCTGCTAGGTAACCTCCACATTTTGCTTTACTACTTTTTTCCACTTTTACTGTTTCTTTTTTTCTACCAGACCAGAGAAAGCTGTTGAAGAAAAAAAAAATCTGCCTTACCCATCATGATGTCCCTTATATTGTATTTATTGTGGTAGTTTTTCTGTCTGTTTGTTTGAAGTCCGTATGCTCACAGAGACACGGAGATTTGCCGGAAACACTAGTGCTGAGGAGGTGTATGTGGGTTTTATAAGGGTGTGTGTGGAAACAAGCAGAGGGAATATCACTGGAAGAGCAGAACCACACGTCACAGAGTCTGGATCTTAGTCCGGGAACTGGCAGTTGGTTCAAGATAAAACCAATTCTAGATTTGAAGTACCCTTTTTGAATTTCTCACTTGTTTCCTTTTCACGGTCACATTTCTCAGATAGAAAAAAACCAAAGTCTTTACAGTATTCTCCAAAATCCTACATGATCTCCTCCCACCTTCCTCCACCACTCTGTCCCTTTATCATGTTTGTCTTGGCTCAGTGGCTTCCTTAGTGTCTTTATGGTGCTATTCCCTCCTGCCGGAAAGCTCTACACACAGATAACTCCAGAACTCACTCCCCTGCTTTCATAAATTCATTACGTGGTCACCTTCTCTGATATTTTTCACTCATTTAATATTACACCCCAGTCTTCGTACCCTGTAGCTCACTTCTGTCTATATTTTATTTCCTTATTGGTTCTCTTGTTTTTAAAAAATTTTCTTTTTCTTTTTTTTAAAGATTTTATTTATTTATTTGAGAGAGAGACACACACAGATAGCGACAGAGAGCATGAGGAAGCACTAGCGAGCACGAGCTGGGAGGAGAGGGAGAAGCAGGCGAGCAGGGAGCCCGATGCAGTGCTCGATCCTTGGGTCCTGGGATCGTGACCTGAGCAGAAGGCAGACACTTAACTGACCAAGCCACCCAGGTGC
This sequence comes from Procyon lotor, assembly GCA_028646535.1. Classification (NCBI taxonomy): domain Eukaryota; kingdom Metazoa; phylum Chordata; class Mammalia; order Carnivora; family Procyonidae; genus Procyon; species Procyon lotor. The sequence continues at coordinate 111,662,919 of CM053605.1, read as the reverse complement.
CCATTGTTTATCTTGTTTTAACATACTGAATGTTTAATTGATTTTTTTGTTGTCCATTACATCACTAGAGTATACACTCTGCATATAGGAATTTGTGTCTTTTAAAATTAAACTTTTACTTTTTTTTTTAAAGATTTTATTTATTTGACAGAGGGAAACACAGCGAGAGAGGGGACACAAGCAGGGGGAATGGTAGTGGGAGAAGCAGGCTTCCCACAGAGCAGGGAGCCCGATGCGGGGCTCGATCCCAGGTCCCTGGGATCATGACCTGAGCCAAAGGCAGATGCCCAACGACTGAGCCACCCAGGCACCCCAAACTTTTACTTTTGATACAACTGTAAATTCACATGCAGTTTTAAGACACAAGAAGTAATACAGAGCGATCCCACGTCCCTTTCATCGGTTTCCTCCAATGGTAATATCTTGGGAAACAGGATACAGATATTGATGCCGTCCAGATACAGGACATTTCCATCACCGAAAGTAGCTCTCATGTTGGCTTTTATATAGCCACATCCACTTCTGCCCCTCTCACTACTTCCCCATCCCTGGAAACCATTAATCTCCAAATTTATACTTTTGTCATTGCATGAATATTACATGTATGGAATCAAATAGCCGTTGATATTTTTTCACTCAACATAATTCTTTGGAGGTTCATCCAGGTGGTTTTGTGTATCAAGTTTGTTCCTTTACTATTGTTGTTAGTATTCAATGTTATGCAGGTCCCACAGTTTAATCATGCATCCATTGAAAAGTATCTGAATTATCTCCAGATTTCAGCTATCACAAATAAAGTTGTTATAAATGCTAATGTATAGTGTGAAAGTAAATCTTCATTTCCCTGGTATAAATGCTGAGGATTGCATTTGCTGAGTCATACTCTAGTTGCATATCTAGCTTAGTAAGAAACTGCTATACTGCCTTCTATTTTATCTGTATAAGTTTCCATTCCTACCAGCAAATTCATAATTCCCTCTTTATATGCTCTTGCTCTTGTTGTTTTCTGGTATTGCATCTCAAAATAACCTATCTGCAGTTAAATCCTTGTCCCTAACTTTGCACTAAGGGACCAAATCCTAGACACAACAATTCCATTTATGCATCTTATTTCATACATTAATAATTTGCAATAAATTTTTTATTTACTTCTGGAGGAATCAAGTTATTCACATCTAGGTCAGCTCCAGGTATAGAAAGTATAACAATTTGTACTAGAAATACTTACATTGTTCAATATTTTGAAAATATTTAGTATGCATTTTGCTGGAGCATCAGAAACGTGAGTTCCAGGTGAATGTGGTAGTGGAAGTCTTTGGTACTTACTTGTCATTCAGATGTCTGTCAATAAATAAAAAAGCAAAGATAAACTTCACAAAGAAATGCAGCCAGTTTGTGACATAAGCTATGGAACCACATGTAAGTTGTTTTTATATCCACCAAACCTAGCAGAGTATCTGGTAAAATATTGGTCCTTAATGAATAATTATTATTAAATATTTTCATGTTTATTATTTTGTAGAACTAATAGAGACTTGAAACATATCTTAGTTAATCATGCCATCTGTCTGGAATGTTATGTTTCCTTAGAGTGAGCATTATAATAATCATTCTGCAGTTTTTATACAGCTTTCCCTGAACTTGAAAGTGTTTGTCTCTATTATTAGCAACATTAGAAATACAACCTTTATCAACCTCAATAGAACAATGTAATAAATGACAAAAAAAATATTCCCCCTGACGTGACATATTTAGTGAGCTCATTTATTTCTCTTCTTGGGCCAGAGGAAATGGATTAAACATTTAAAATGTAAATTTCTAGGAAATTATTATTCCCCTTCTGGCCTGATTTCAGGTTGGGAAAAAAAAAAACAATAAGATTGTCTGATGGGAAGATGAGAAGAATGGAAATAATTTTACTAATAAGGAAAAAAAGGAGTAGAATATGTGTATTTTAAAAACCCACTTGATTTCTATTCAGAGTTTTACCGAGTGTAGAAATACTTTTAAAATTCCTAGAAACAAGGAATATTATTTTTCTTCAATGTCATAAAGTTAGGAAGAAAGGAAAACATAGCTATAACCAAAAATAAAGAATACTGTGATGAGCTACTTGTCTCTTGACCTCCAGTCTCTAGTCATTGCCTTAGGATGAGTTCCCCCAGAAGAAAATGCTAAGACTAAGATTTGAGTTCAAGTAGTTTATTTGTAAGGTGCTCCCAAGGATCTGCAGAAGTGAATGGAGTGGTGACATGGAGAAGTGAAGGGTTACAGGCAATCCAGTGCAGAACAGCCCACTGTGCAATGAAGTTAGATCACATTTGACCAATTTGCATTCACCTTTGGTTGAGGGCTGTGCCAGTGGGTGTTAGTTTCCTGGTATTTAGGACTGCTCCTCTCACAGGTAAAGCATACTCCGATGTGTCTACAGAAATCCCTCCAGCTCAGAGTCATGGGTTCATTATGAAGCTATTGGTAGGCAACGTAAGAATAAGTTGTCAAGGGGATGAGAATGAGGCATCAAAGATAACTGCTACATACCATCCTTGGCATTACTGAGATCCAAGTGGGCCCCACACTGTCTATGTTCTGCCTGTTTCTGATTCTTTAAGTAATAACAATTTTAAAAATAAGACTTAGCTTCAGAGGCATGGTTCCTACTGCTCCCATTAGCCCAAGGCTATAACCGATCACTGTTATTTCCTTTTTTGTTCAACCCTTCTTCATTTCCCTCGACCGTGGCCAGCATTTCAGTTCATCTAGATAGCTTGACCTATGGCTTGACAGTTGAGAATTTCCTCCCTGAATGGTCCATGCCCCTGGTTACCATGACCTTGTATAACCAGAGTTGCTGTAATTTTCTACTTATAATTTTTGGTGGTCACATAAGCAGTATGGGTCACCCCAATGAATTCTCTGTATTCCAGAAACATTCAGCCTTGCTTCATTATAGAATGAAAACTTTATGTCCTGATAATAACTGTGATAAATCATCCACTCCAGTAGAATAATTCCTTTGCTTGCCTAATGGTCTATCTACACGAAAAGACTCTGATGTAGTGATTGCAGCTTCCGGTTTAGCTGAACACTCAACTGTGTTCTCCTATAGTATCATCTCCTTCCAGGAGCCAGGAGCTCTAATCCAGAGGAAGAGTTAATTGTAATGACAGGAAGCATAAATTTCTCACATATGCCACTGGGAATGTTGGTGAGAGAAGAATTCTAGTTATAAGGAACACAGATTCATATAATGGCTTTTGGTTCCAAATATGTGACACATCTAACAAAACAGTGTCACCACACCATGGAGTGTTATTTCTTAGTTGGCTCATTAGCTGAGTCTTCAAGATCCATGACTCTGTCAGGATTTGGTGATGTGGTATAAGAATGTTTGATAGAAATAGTGGATCCTTTTTTACACTTCCTTCGCTATAAAGAATGTCACATGGTCTCTGCTATAGTTCATGTTGGTAAAACCTTAGATAATAAATCTAGCCAAACTACAGTGGACAGAGAAGACAAACCTCCACACAGAATGCATATCAATGCTAGTGAAACCTTAAAAATACCTTAAAAATTCCTGGAAACAAAGAATATCATTGTTTGTTTCCCTCTTTGAGGCAGAAATGTCTGAATCAATCAACTTGTTCACTGTCCTGAGGAATGACATCCTTTCAAGGACTCATTGTGGGCCTCTGATGCTGACAGTATAGATACTCGACAAGAGCAATAGCTTGGTCAGTTTTGAGAGGAGGGAGCCCACACTCCTGAGAACCTATCTTGCCTTCATCCCTGCTGCCAAGGCTACTCCATTTGTTGGCTCATTGTGATAACAATGGTGTTCCAAGGACAGAGATGGTCTAAATTCCCTTAGAAAAGCCATACTGTGTTCTCATTTGCTCAGACCCTTCTCTGTAGAGTGTACTACCCAGCAAGAATTCATGTTAGACCGAACATCCACACAATTTGGAACCTTTCCCATGGTCCATTTACACTCTTTTCTTCCTACTTCCTTGCCTCCAGTCTTCAAAACTTGTTCCTTCCGGTCTCCTGGTCAATCAACCATGCTATTTGCAACTGCCCAGGTTCCATATCTATCCTTATCTCAGACAACTTTTCCCACCACACAGGCTGTGTAACCATGTAACTTGCTAGAATCTCTGCCTAGAGAGAGGATTTTATCCCACCAAATCATTTAGAGTCACCACATCATGTAGCTGTGAGAGCAGTCCGTGTCTAGCCTACACTGGCAAATCGGGCCAATTTATCCATGGCCTAATCCTGAGACTTTTCCTTTTTCTCTTTTTTCTTTAACTAGTTGTGGTAGTTATAGATACTTCACCTTCATAAGACCTTAAGTGTTAAGAAAGAGGTATTGTTACGACAGAGATAAATGACATCTATATGTCATCTCTATGTCTGGGACACTAGAATAAGTAAGTGACTTGTGCCCTCCAGATCTTCTTGAGCCTGACCATGGAAGTTTTGTTTTTATTGTATAATGTACTTCTGCTGTCCCTGCCTAATACTGGTATCTAGTGAATGGACCATATTCAGCTCATGATGGAACTCTGGTCACATAGTCACTTGCTATCTCATGGTCAGGTGCTCAGTTTTCATTAGAGCCCTATGACATCTCATAAGCTGCTTCTAAAATGGTATAGAGAATGTGGTAGCTTCTTAGAGCTGTGCTGCACCCCTTGCATCAGGGATTACCAGTACCTCTGGTACTCCTGGATCTGCCCAAGAGAAGGCTGCTTGTATTGCAGCCTGAAACTGCGGCAAAGCCCCTTGTTGTTCTGATTTCCACTCACAACTGTAAGTCTTCCGCTGTTCAGTAAATGGGTAGTGGAGTATTATGCACTATGGAGTATGCATTCTCCAGAATCCAAAAAGACTAATGACATTCATACTTTATTTTTCAGGGTAGGAGACACGAGGTACAATAACTCGTCTTTGATCTCAAAGAGAATGTCTTGCCACCTGACGTGTTGTCATCTATCCCAACTTCTGGCATGCATGGGACTTACCATAGAAATTGAAACTTTCACTTCCCTGCTGCTAGGCTTACAGTGGAATATCACACAGTAAAGTTTCCTTTAGATTACATTGTGATGATGAGCCAGAAAATTAACATAGTCTTAGGAAAAAACAATGAATACGTACTTCTTCCTGTCCTAGGCAGTTATCTACAACACGATGTGGAGTATAAATGGATAAGGCAACTCATCCTGAAGTTAAGTGGTGCAATCAAGAAAAAGTATCAAGTAATTAAAAATATCCACTGTCTATAGCAGGGAGACTGTTTAAGTAATAATTTAAAAGTGACTGAGTAAAGATTTTTCAAGGGTACCAACTTTCCACTGCTCATGAATTATTGAGTAGGGCGAACTGTGATAGTGCCAAAAGTGTCATGTGTCATATCAATTACACATGGAGGAGTAACAAAATGATGCAATAGGGGTAAAGAAAGTTGCATGAGTGTGTTATAGAAGTGAAATGTGTAGGATTGCTATGTTACATTTAAGATATAAGCCTGTGAATATTCGGGATGTGTGACTATGCTCTGATTATGTATTTTTTCTTTTTTCTTTTAAAAAGATTTTATTTATTTATTTGATGGAGAGAGAGATCACAAGTAGGCAGATAGGCAGGCAGAGAGAGAGGGAAGCAGTCTCCCCGCTGAGCAGAGAGCCTGAAGTGGGGCTCAATCCCAGGACCTTGAGCTTAGGGCAGAGACTTAACCCACTGAGCCACCCAGGCACCCCTGATTATGTATTTTTCTTAACTGAAAAACTTATGCTATCAGTTAATAATATAAATGAAATGAAAAATATGATATGGATTGGGGGAAAATAAACTGAAAACTAGCCTAGATAGCATATCCTGAGAATGAGATTCTAGAACTGTGTTACTCATAAGTCAGATAGCAACAAAAGTACCAATGCTAGTGATAATTTGGAATTCTAGAAAGCTGGATCAATGAACATTTTCATATATGGGGTCAGATGGAAGGGGAGACTGTGGCTTATGTAAGTGGCTAGGATTTGATACATATGGGGTAATGATAATAGACTTAGTATTCAGATACTCGAAAAAAAATGTTATTATACCAAAATCCAGGATAGTTCATGGCTGACGAGTGGTTGTAGGGGTAGTCAGACATTAACTAGCCACTATTTCCTTGGAATATTTTCCAAGTCTGGGAAAATAATAAGTGAGTGAACTTTTGGATGAAAGACTCAGACAGAGGACTACTCCTGAGGGCGTAGAAACCATGAGATCCTTTGTTGTTCTCACAGAAATGGAGACAGAGAAATTGGAATCTCTAGGGTTCAGGAGTCTGATGTGAAGAGAGTGGTCAAGGAATAATTCAACACATATATGAAAATGTAGGTTTTCTTATTATTCACATATGGTGAGGCCAAGAGAGCAGGGAACAGCTGTTATTAAAAAGATAATCTGCTATACTCACAGATCTTTAAAGGAGGGGGTACACTATGTTTTGGGGTAAAAGGCACACATGGAGAAGCATCATGACTGGTTAGAAGGTGGAGGGAGTAGAGGAGAAATGTCACCAAAAGACTTTGCTGTGGCTTTCATGAGAATGAATGGAAAAAAAAGGGAAGCAGGTTTAGGGCTGACTAGTTTGAATAATAGCAGCAGGCTCTGGGGTGTAAGGGCTGTCCTTAGTCGTCTGGGACCTGATGCTGAAGTGATTGGGGCAGAGCAACAGTAGCTCAGAGTAGAAGAGCCCAATAAAGAAAATTGTTGGGGGATTTGGGTTCCGGATTTGTTTATTTGCATATGACAAGTGTTTGTGTGTGAGTCCTTAATATCCCCAGGAATTGGCTAGTCTTGGGAGGAGCAGTCCTTCAGCAGGTTTCCAACATGCCAAAGCACCACTAATACAGGAAAAAGACATATGAAGCATTCAGGACAAACCACCCACCCTGCCCCCCCAGAATGTCCCTCTTTGGCATGCGGATTATTTTGACCTGAAGGCACTTGAGACCCTGTGGGCGCAAGAGAACTTTTGTCCCCCCTTAACCACACAGAAGAACATACATTTGGGGTCTTTCCCAGAATAACGGTTATTAACAAAGATAAATTTTATCTGGATGACCCATCTGTATGGTAGGGCAAGCATCTAATTACCAAATCTGTTCTTATCACCCTATGAAGTGCGTTCCTTCCTTCTGAAATCCCAGACCCTTATCCACTCTCCTTACTTCAGAATAACATATACCTCATTTTACCTGTCTTTGGAATTTCCATGTCTATGTAGATTCCCAGTGTGTACCCCTATTAAATTCAATTGTCTCCTGTTAATCTGTCATGTGTCAGTTTGATTCTTAGTCCAGCCAGAAGGATCTTTGATGGAACAGGAATTCTTGCTCCCCAACACATGTTAATTCAGTAGTTAGTTTTCCCTCGAATTTTATTTGCCACTATCTAATGTAAAAGATGAGAGTTTAAGAAGCTAAGCAGAAAGCCTTGGAAAAGCAGAAGGGAGATTCTTGTAGTCTTGTAGTACTTAGGCACAATTCTTAACCCATCATGTGAAAGAGCTAGTTAACAGCTCAAGCTCAGAGTTGGAACTGCTAGAAGGTTTTTTTTTGTGGCAGTCAGGTAGCAGAAGTAGATGGAGCAGCATTAAAACAGCAACTTGGTCTGAATACAGTTCAATGTCTAATTGGTTGAAGATGGAAATAGGCCAAGCTCTAACAAAGAAAAATATAAATTTCGTCTAGAATAAAAAATATTATTGAAACACTATAATTTTTATATACAATATTCAAATTTCAATGAAATTTTACCAATACCAGGCACACCAAAAGACAGGACCAGATAATTACAAACAGAAGAAAGAATAGACAAATTAATGGTCCCATATGTGATACCAATATCGAAGAGAATAACAGTAATCTTAAGATAACTCTGATAAATATGATCAAAATATAAAGAAAATAATAAAAAAAAGAGTTTAAAGGAAGAATTTCATAAGAGATTTGAAATGTATAGAAATGAGCAAAATGGAAATTTTAAACTAAAAATAAAATGATTGAAATGAAGAACTTACTGGTTGTTCAGAACAGAATAATTGATTGATAAATAGGTAGATCATTCAAAAAATCTAGAATCCAGGCCAGAGAAAAAAATTATACAGACAATTCGGAACAGAATGTAAGAGATATATGGGATAAAATGAAAGAGTTTAACATATGTTAAATTTAAATTTTAGAAGATGAAGAGAAAAAGAAGGTACCAAAGAAATATTGAAAGTCACCAAGATTTTTCCAAAGCTAAATTAAGATACTAAGGTACAGATTCGGAATCTCTATAAACCCTAGATGGAATATGCATAAAGTCAAGCACTCTGAGGCATATCAGGATAAAAATGCAAAAACCAAAGCAAATATAGCAGGCAGGAAAAAAGTCTGTTGTCTTTAAAATAACAAGAATGACAAGCTAATTTTTTTAAATAGCAATAATCGAAGCCCAAAGCTAACGCAATGAGATTATTAAAATGCTTGAAGAAAACAATGAACAACAAACAAAGAATTTATACAGGATAGACATATAGACACACAGATTCTATAAATGAACAAACAAAAAAGACAAACAAGCCAATAGCAACATACACAGTAACTTACTTAGGCACTTCACAAAATGAAATGCACAAACAGCCAATAATAAATGAAATTTCTCAACTTTTTTCAGACAGGGAAATGAAAATACACGCACCGCCCCCTCAAGCCATAAAACTAGTAAACAGAGTACATTTAACACTCTGATTCCAGTTTTTAGTATCATTGGAATCCTTTCTTATAGAGCAGTAAATTTAGAGCTCACCCTTGGATGAGTTCTAAGTGATCCTGAGTTTGTACAAAGCTAATTAGAGTAGATTCTCTCACATAAATGTTAGAGGTGCTCTTTTCTTTGGCAGAGAGGAACAGACAACTAGATACTAGTCTGTGAATTCCACTTTATAACCCACTGTACTCAAATACTGGAATGTGTATAAGGCACAATGACAGACCACATTTAGGCATCTGAGAGCCAATGTTTTAAATTATCAAGCAACCTTTAATCTCTCAGGTCACTTTAATAATCAAATTTAAAAGAATAGTGACATAATAAACAAAAATGATCTTATTTTAAAATACTAATATGAAAATATAATATTTGCCAGGTACTATCCTGAAAATTTTACATATATTAACTTACTTAATGCTCACAGTAACACTATAAGCTTGGTAATATTACTGTTTCTATTTACAAATGACAGTGTTGAGGCAGATAGATTTGATAATTTGCAAGATCGCTAAGCTTGCAAGTGGTGAACCCACGATACGGGGCAATGTGTTTTATATTAGCTTCTACTATTCACATTTTAGGGTTATTTCTGCTTTACTTCCCTGTGTTTATTTTCTCTTCTATTTTATTTACAACTTGTCCAACTAATATGTTACAGACATTTAGATTTAATAATTAATTTATAGTGGCTGGCACTTTAAAATTTGGCTTACTGGAAATGAAACTGGAGATAGTTTTGTAGAAATGTTTGTATTCTTCAACATTTTATACATTGGAAATGAATGCAGCCTCATAAGCAGTAAAATAACACATCACAAATCTCTCTGAGACATAATTAAAGAATGAATTTGTTACAGTTTCTTTTATGTTGCTATCTTTGTCAAATAAAGACTGTGAAAAACAGGTTCATAGAGTCTTGGCATGTTTTTAGATTCCAAAAGGAAGAAATTTTGCAGACTGTTAATTTTCTACTCCTTTTCTCTAAAATCTCTCTAAATGTTGTGTCTTTGTCCATGAAAAGTAACTATTCTACATTTTTACATAGTGCTTATAAAAATATTCCAGTGTAGAGGTACTTTATGTACACCCTTATTTTGATAAAGGAAATTTTTCTGCAGATGTTATTACCTCAAAAATAATTGAAACTATTGTTCCTTTTGGTAAGTACAATGAAAGGGATAAAGATAAGTTTGTTTGTTTGTTTGTTTGTTTGTTTGTTTGTTTGTTTGTTTTTACCTAGAACTTTATTTTTGCAAGTGACAGAGGTTCAACTGCTCAGGAAGAGGAAACATATTAATTTGCAAGGTATATGAAGAAGTGATGTCACCAAATCATGGGAAGATAAGGGTGCAGATGGGCCTTAGCATCAATTAGACAAGAATTTCAGACACTGTAGGGATCAATATCTTCTTTCATCCACCTATGTCCTTGTTATTGCTTAGCGATCTCTCACTCTGGAGTTTTCCATGTGTTAAGAGACATATATCCAGTGACTCTCAGCTCTCATAACTGGGAACATTTACCAGCTTGGAAGGGCCCCTGTTTCAAAGACTCAAAAATTACATGTTTATCCTGGCTGGATCTAGGGCTCAGCTCTGGGCAATGAACAGTGGTGCATGTAATAAAGTCATGGGTTGAAATGGAAGAGAACAAGGGAACCACAAGACAGGAGTGGCCATGACAAATAGTCCTGAAAAACATGGGGTTGCTTTTCCCAATACAACAGCAAGGTTCCTTCCTGGCTTAACAAATCAATGGGTATTCATTGTGATAGCAACTTTGATGATCATAAGGATGGTGGTGGTCCAGCAACATTTAGTTGATCTAGCTATAATTGTTGTTGAGAACAATGCCTAGGGAGAATGTGGCATATTTCTGTCTTCCAGGCAGTCACAATCTAGTTGGGGGAAAAAAATATATCAAAGCATTGAATAAAATGTGACTCTTCAGTGCAAGAATATTGACATGAAGATATACAAAAAATAATCGTTGAGTCATCCCCAAAGAAGCTTAAATTTTAAAGAAATTATTCTACATTAATTGGAAAATGTCTCTGAGTGATTTTAAAAAGCCTATTCCATGATTTCATTTTTATGAGGTTTGGATTAATATTTTGTGAAAAATATTATTATATTGTGCTAATACCCTCTTCTTCATCAAGCATTTTCCCACCACCCTTAGAATCCACTGATAATTACCATGTCTATCAGCTACCACTCTGCTAACTGCCAGTTGGTAACTAGTTCTACTATTTTTCTACAGTTATTAGTTGGTTTTCCTGTGTAAACAGGCGCTTTTCCTAATACACACATATATTTACACACACACATATATTTAGCTTAATGGATTTCTATTTTATTCAGTGGGTTGTAGTCTGAGACTTGTTTTTTTTAATCCTGATATCCTACATTCAGCCACTGGGCGCCCCTTCAAGCTGATTCCTGTGTTCTTTTTCTACGCACCATTATTACTATTTAAATATTTCCTTATTCCTTATTCTTTCGCCTAAAATAGTATCCCAGATCATTTTTGATCTTGTACTTTCTTGTGCAAGTCCTGAAATTAGTGGATTCTGGAAAGCTCCCTGACTCTTAGTAGAGTGTGCTATTTAGACACTAATTTCCTGGCGCTGGGTGTGCCTGGTGCTTCTCAACCTTTGTAATAAACAGAATTAAGAAGTAGGTACATGTGTATAATGTGTACATAGATAAATAGTTGATCCTCATTATTCATGGTTTCCATTTTTGTAAATTTGCCTGACTTCTCTCTCTTTTTTTTTTTAAGATTTTATTTATTTATTTATTTATTTATTTATTTATTTATTTATTTATTTAAGAGAGAGAGAGATCACAAATTGGTGGAGAGGTAGACGGGGGGTGGGGGGGGCAGGCTCCCCGCTTGAGCAGAGAGCCCGATGCGGGGCTTCATCCCAGGACCCTGAGATCATAACCTGAGCCCAAGGCAGAGGCTTTATCCCACTGAGCCACCCAGGCACCCTTTTCCTGACTTCTTAAAATGTATTTGTAACCCCCAAATCAATACCAGGGTGCTTTTTCTTCATTCATGGAATGTACAGAATGGTAAAAAAAAATTTTTTGAGTTGCTCTACACACACGTTCCTGGCAGAGATCGAACAAGACAATGCTCTGTCTTCTTATTTTAACTGTTACTGTTAACGAGTGTCTTTTTTGCAATTTCTTTAGTGCTATGTTTTTTGCATTTTGCTTTTTTTGGTAATGTTGATGTTTAAAATGACCACCAAGGGTAAAATGACCACTGTCTAGTGTTCCTAAGATCAAGAAGCCTGCAATGTGCCTTACAGAGTAAATATGTGTGTTAGAAAAGCTTAATGAATTATAATGGCATTGGCCATAAATCGACTATATATATCACATAAGGTCTCTTTAAAAGGAAACACACATAAAAGAACATTGGCCGGTTGATGAAAATGTGACCAGAAGTTTGCAGGATCCCAGCTGTGTTTCCCTTAGGGGTGATGGCTAGGTGTTTGCTAATCCCATGTTCACAGCAATGAACCATGATAACCAAAATGGGCTCTCTATATACATATATACACACACATATACATTGCAGCCATTGTTATTTCTCTGTGTGTATGCATAAATGCAATCGATGAGTTCACGCTTTTTTTCAATATTTCCCATTTCCATTCAGTAGACCAAGATTCTTTTCAGCTCTTTATCTTTTCGTAACTTCTACTATCTTCTCAGACACTAAAAACTTGACTTCCACAATCCTCAATATACTTACTTACCTGCCCAGTTTCTTCCAAATCAAAACTATATGGCCCTCTTTTTTGCCATCTTTTCATACCTGTGTCCCTTTTTTTTTTTTTAAAGATTTTATTTATTTGATAGTGAGAAACACAGCGAGAGAGGGAACACAAGTAGAGGGAATGGTAGTGGGAGAAGCAGGCTTCCTGCCGAGCAGGGAGTCCGATGCGGGGCTCGATCCCAGGACTCTGGGATCATGACCTGAGCCGAAGGCAGACGTTTAACGACTGAGCCACCCAGGGGCCCCTCATACCCGTGTCCTATCTGTCATATCTGTGCCTGGTGTCTGCATCTCTCTGCTTGGTTGACAACAGGGAACTTCTACAAAGTGTCTGTGACACACCTTTGACCTGAGTGTCTTCTTAGTATTCCTCAGGTGCTGGGACATTGTGTTGTACCTTTCTCCTCCTCAGCTCTGCTGGGCTCTGAGGCTGACATCTTCCCACCTGTCATTCCTAGGAGTGGAAGGGAAGGTGGGAGAGGATGGGAGGGTGTTTAAAAAAAGTAGAAAAGGAAGTTGGGAAGGCAAGGAAATGAGGGAGCATTTATGACATATTTACAACTGAAAAAAAACAGCCTAAAGTTTCTGTCAGAGAAAGCAAATATATTTACCTGCCAGTGATAAAGATTACGGAAGCAAGGATAAAAGGTAGAATGTGCACTGAAAGGTGAAAAGTGATAGAATATCTGTAACTGTATAGCATAAACAATGTAAAAACTCCCTTTAAATCTAAAATGTAATGTCTACGGTGGCCTAATGATTCCAACACACACCTAAGACTTCATGTGCTTACTTCAGTGGTTCATAATCTCTCAAATACTGCTAATTTTTTAGTAATTGTTTAAACTGTGTATTAAAATCTTTATCAAACGAGAAAACTCTTTGTTATCCTTTATTTATAATTGATTGATTTTACTTCCTTGAATTTTTTTTTTTTTTAAGTGAGAGAGAGAGAGAGAGAGAGAGAGAGAGAGAGAGTGAACAGAAGCAGAGAATCTTACCCAGGTTCCACACCCAGTGTGGAGCCTGACGCTGGGCTAAATCTCACAATCCTGAGATCATGCCCTGAGCTGAAACCAAGAGTCTGATGTTTAACCAACTGAACCACCTAGATGCCCCCTTCCTTGACTTTTCAAGATCTTGGCTAAGCATAAGCCAGTATATACATTCATACCTCCTGTTTAAACATGCATCAGGGGGGCCCCTGGGTGACTCAGTCAGTTAAGCATCTGCCTTCAGCTTGGGTCATGATCTCGGGGTCCTGAGATCAGTCCCACATCAGGCTCCCTGCTCAGTGGGGAGTCTATGCCTCCTTCTCCCTCTGTCCTTTCCCCCTGCTTGTGATCTTTCTCACACTCTTCATCTCTCTCTCTCTCAAATAAATAAATAAGGTCTTTAAAAAAATAAAAATGCATTAGAAATACAGCTGAATTTTCAGGAACCATACAAGTTGCTAGACAATATACCATCATGGAGAGAAACTCTTCTCAAGGGTAATAATATACCAACTTAAATAAATAACACCCTAAGTATTTATCTCAAATGGCACTGGGACCAACTATACATTCAATCACAATTTCCTTGGCCTGTTATATCTTTCTTTCTTTTTTTTTGTTTCAAGTTTTTACTTAAATTCTAGTTAGTTAACATATAGTTAAAATTTTACATTTAAAGTAATGTGAAATGTTAGTATTCATGCTTTCTCAGAATGTGTGAACTAAGTGAAAAATTAAACTCTGGGATGAGAGTATTTGGAGAAGAAGAAGAAAAAAACCACTTTCTTGAAAATATTAATATTCATTTACACATACCACCTGAGATACCAGCAATACTTTCAAATAACTTTACTCTTCTCATACGCTTGAAGAAAGTGATAACAACTTAAGGAATTTGAAAATACCTTTACATTTCATACTTAGAAGGCTTTGTTTCTGTTCCCTAGGGAAAATTCTCATACTTACTACACTGGTAACAGCAAAAATAGCAGAGATTATAAGAGTAACAGATGTTAGCGAATACTTAATATGTGCCAGGCATCATCCTAAGCACTTTACATCACAACCTTATTTAATCCTCAGGACAATATTATGAAGTAGATACTATTGTTGCTCTCATTTTATAGACAGGTGATTGAAGTACAGCAGGGTGAAAGTGACTTGTCCAGTTTCACTCTGTTAGTAAGTGGGAGAAGTCTAGTTCAAACCCATTAAATAGGCTCAAGAACCCGTGTATATAGCCTGCTCTGCTACTTTCCCCTCCTGTTTCAATGAAATGCAGGATGAATCTTCGTCCTTTAAAATGCACTTAGACCCCACTTTATATCAAGACATTTTCTAAAAATGTTGAATAATCTTTTTTTTAAAATGCATCACATTTTGATGCACTAGAATACAGAATAGTCAAATAAAGCAATGATTAAGTCTTTCTAAAAAGAATGACTTTTTCCCCTTTGATTTACATTTTGTATTTTTTGAGTTGAAATAGAGCAGGTTTGCTTAAAACAAAACACATCTAAGGAAATGGTAGATGAAATTGACTAATCAGACCAGTAATAACTGATACTCAGAGCTCTCCGTGTTTTGGCGAACATAAGAAGAAAAGAGGGAAGCACTTGCTACACGTGGTAGCCATAGCTGGACTTCGGATGCCACAGAATAACAAAGCTTCATTGCTCAGCTGAAAAGCTTTGAGACAATCTCAGAAATTCTGTTGAATATTTAAAATTTAAAGATATTTTTAATCTTAAAGACTGTTATTTCTGACTCATAAGAATGGGAGAGCTGATCCGCTTTTTACCTTCCTCCATCGCTGGGTTGTTTTTTACATAAATTTGATAGAAACCACACAGCTTCTAACAGACAACTCTTTCTTTGAGAAATGTCTCATTTAATTTGTTCTTCGGAAAGGAAAATTAAATGCCATTTGCTTTGTACCTAAATCTCCTATAAATGTTCATACATTTCTCTATTATTTTGACTACGAAAACATTTTTTTTAAAGATTATATGTATTTATTTGAGAGAGAGAGGGACTGTACGCATCTATGGGGATAGGGTGCAGCAGGAGAGGGAGAGAGAGACTCTCGGGGCTCTGTCTCACGACACTGAGATTGTAACCTGAGCCAAAATCAAGAGTCAAACACTTAACTGACTGAGCCACTCAGGTGCCCCAAGAAAACCATATTTATTTTTAATTTTTTTTCTTTCCTTAAGAAATAGTTTAGGAAGAAAACATTTTTAAATGCTCATTTTGGGGGCACCTGGGTGGCTCATTCAGTTAAACATCTGCCTTCAGCTCGGGTCATGATCTCAGGGTCCTGGGATGGAGCCCCACATCGGGCTCCCTGCTCAGCGGGGAATCTGCTTCTCTCTCTCTCTCCCTCTGCCCCTCCTCTCTACTACTCTCTCTCTCTCTCTCTCTCAGATAAGTAAATAAAATCTTCAAAAAAAAAAAAAAAAAGACTTTATCTCCCAATAGATGACTGTGAAGCTAGGGACTGTGGGTTTTATTCTCCTTTGAATCACCTATACAGAACACACTTCTATGGCACTCCATAAAGAATCAATACACAGTTGCATGAAGGAATGTGTGAGTGAACAAGTGGGTGTTATTCCTATTTCCAAAAGGGGCAATGGCAATCATACCATTCAAGCTAGATATAGGTTAATATCCTCAATTTTTTTAAAAGACAGCAATGCAAATTTGGCCCAAAATATTCTATACAATAAACGTAAGCTTCAATACTCAACACTTTTTAATTTATCACATTTGATTAAACATGAGAGTGAAAATAGGTTTCACAGGTCCAGGCATATCAGAAATAAAACTGTAATATGAACATTCTTTTATTCATTAATTCCATGATACTTACTGTATTCCCCTCAAATATGCAGCAGATTTTATAAGTTCATTTCATAATTGAATTTGAATCCTGACAATTACTGGGGCACAAGAAGGAATAATGGGAATCACTATAAAGTTTCTCAGAAATTTTCCACAGCTTTTTTTCCCATTCAACTTTCTTCAAACACTCATTAACGAACACCTATGCAGAAGGTATTCTAATTAGCGACGTTTTCAAAAACTCTTCAGAGGGCACCTGAGTGGCTCTGTCAGTTAAGTGCCTGATTCTTGATTTCAGCTCAGATCATGATCTCAGGATCCTGAGATCAAACCCTCATCAGGTTCCACATTCAGTGTGGAGTCTACTTGAGATTCTTCCCCCCCCACTTTCTGCCCCTCTCTTGTTCATATGTGGCACACTCTCTTTCTGTCTCTTTCTCAAATAAATAAATTAAATATTTAAAAAATTGTGTTCAGTATGCTTTTCTCAGAGATTCTTATTTGTTGATTCATGGGTTCCAGAGAGTAGTTACCTACTAAGGAGAAGTTGCACCAATGAAGGCAAACCCAAAGCAAGGCATAAAGAAGAAAGAAAAAAAAAATCAGATCTGTATTTAGGTCTTTGAAAACACTGTTTCTTTTCTGTTTATCCTGGGAAAATACCTCTCCAAAAATATACAGAGTCACTATAAGAATGAACAGAATAAAAAGGATGCCTGGGTTAAGTTGGTTAGTTAAGATGCTTAAGTTGGTTAAGCATCCGCTTTTCGTTCAGGTCATAATCCCAGGGCCCTGTGAATGAGTCCAGCATTGGGCTCCTTGCTCAGCAGGGAACCTGCTTCTTCCCCTGCTTATGCTTTCTCTCTCAATCTGACAAAAAATACAAAATATTTAGAAAAAAATAAAAAAGCATAAACAGAACCAAAATTAAAACAAATTATAGATACTTTTATAGCTGCATTGTGTGCTATTTATATGATCATCGCTGATATTATTTTTCAATGTCATATGAATATATTTTATAACCTGTAGATTGAAAATTAGAAATGTTATTTGCAGAAAACACAGTATGCACCCCAAAGAAGAAAAGATATCTCGGATGTAGTACTAGATTTGCCAAGTAAATATGACCCAAACCTAAACAGAAGTTTAACCAAAACATCAAAAATTTAGTTTATAATATATAACATTAGTTATATATTGGACTCATTTATTTATATGATAGAAAATTGCGTGTTGAAATTAAAGAAATATATCTACATTAATATAGATAAACATCAACAACATAATATCAAAGAAAAATCATATCATGGTAAAATAATATTTATGTATATGTGAAAAACAAAACAATAGAAATTATAGCTAGCGTTCACATATAGTAAGTGAAGTATGAAATCAAACAATAAAATTTTAAGGAAGACAGAAAGAATGAAGGGGAGAGCCTTATCTAAGTTTGTAACTTTTGCTCTTCTTAAAAATGCAAAAATAATTTTAATGTTAATTTGATAAAATATTAATGACTGCTTAATCTAAGAGGTGGATATAACGATAAATGTTAGATTATTTCTGTATAATTGAAATATATCTTAGATACATAGATTTTAAAATAATTAAAATTTCCCACTCTAATTGGCCCTCATTTTGCACTCATTTTTTTTCTTGATAATTCAGTCTAAGTCAAGGAAACAAAGCAAATAACTTGGAGAGAAAGCATTCCATTATAAACTTTAGAATATTGTTATTTATTTAAATGTAACTGGATTTCCGGTTTAATTTAAATCCATTTTTTTGGAAGTTGAAATGTAGACACATCTTGAATGGAATACAAATGTTTTATAAAATTTACAAACTCCTTAGTGACTCCTACTTATTTGAAGTACAAATTACATAGTGGTTTTGTAGACCTTTAAGAATGCACATTACAGTACATTCTAAAATAGCATTCCTGGAGTGCCTGGGTGGCTCAGTGGGTTAAGTGTCTGACTTTTGGTTTTGGCTCAGGTCATGATCTCAGGATTATGAGATTCAGCCCTGAAGTGGGCTCCACACTCAGCTCACATTCTGCTTAAGATTCTTTCCTTTTCCCTCTTCCTCCCCCTCTGCTCCTCCACGTACTCCCCACACTCCTGTGCCATGCTCTTTCTCTCCAAACAAACAAACAAACAAACAAATAAATAAAATCTTTAAAAAATAAAAATGAAATATCATTCCCTGTTATGTTCTATTTTGATTTTTCAAGAAATTGAGTATAGTATTTTCATTAAATTTAATGCGTAAGCTTGAAACAATTTCATATATCAATAGATTCAAATTTATACTTTGAAATTTATATCTTATACTTAAAAAATATTCCTATGCTTTAAGTTCTAATTATCTCTTCAAATGTAAATTTTTTTTTTACAATTTTTGAAAAGGTAATGATCACATGATTGGAGTTGGGCTGCCATTCTGAGTGTTCTTGGCACAGTCTAAATAAATTCTCATGAGCTGGAGCAGGACTTCAGGCACAGAAGCAGAATCATACAGGTGCCCGGGGTGGGAAGCTGTCAGCCTGCTCTAGGAAACATACAGGAAGCTGCAGGTGAATCAAGATGTGGACTCAGAAACATGGGGCATCAGAAGCATGTGGCTTGGGGGCACCTGGGTGGCTCAGTGGGTTAAAGCCTCTGCCTTCAGCTCAGGTCATGATCTCAGGGTCCTGGGATCGAGCCCCACATCGGGCTCTCTGTTCAGCAGGGAGCCTGCTTCCCCCTCTCTCTGCCTGCCTCTCTTCCTACTTGTGATCTCTCTCTGTCAAATAAAAAAAAAAAAAAGAAGCATGTGGCTTGGTAATACACATACATGCTACAATCTAGAAAAAATTATCAGAGGTATAGAATGAAGACTGAACTTGCCTCAGTACCCAGAGACAACCAGAGTTACTGGTTTCTTAATCATTTTTTCCAGAGACAGTCCATGTAGAAGGAAAAATATGTATGTGGGCATATAGTATATATTCCATATATACCACATTTAGTTTTCATGCAGATTATTGCATATATACACATTATTTAGTACTTTGCAATTTTATTTAAGACTATAGCCAGGCAGTTGTCAGTAACAATATATTTGGAGATGCCTTTTAAATTTTAAGCTGCTGTATTCCTTTATGTGGACATATCAGACTTTGATCTGTTCTTCAACGCTGCATCTTTAGGTTCCTTCTACTTTTTACCATTCCAAAAAATATATATAATTTGAATATTTGCACATGTAATATTTGAAATATATGTGACTATATCTCTAACTCTCCAATTATTAATGTCTAGATTAAATCTAAATTGTATTTAGCATCAGTATATAGTACATCAGAACTATCAGAAAACTTGTTATCTTAGGGTAAAAATCTGTTATACAACATTTCATTTTGCATTCAGAAATATTTTATACATAAACATGCACACACACACAATCAGAAATTTTAAAATAAAGTATTAAACATTAATAAGACACATGTGTTGACCGAAGATTTTTTCCTAAAATAGCTTAACTTGAATTGTTTTTTAAAAAAAGTTAGCTATTATAGAATTCTTGAAAAATTTTTATTTCTCTGATTTTTAAACATTAAAGATATTTAATTTAATCCCACATTTGGATGACTCAGGTTCATTAATATGAATTTCAATCATTGTGCTCTGTACTAATACAGGCTGATTAGACACTCAAAACTTGTTGCCTTTATATTATGTGGTCCAGATTCTAATGATTCCTATTGTTAAATTTTCATAGTATTTTTGAACATCTCTGCTATTTTTAGGTAGTCTAATTTCTCATTAAATTATTGCAAATATCATTCAGGACTCTCATGCATTTATTCAACAAATTGTTACCTATGTGTAAACATGGTTCTAGATCGTGGGGATGCATCAATGGCAAATGGGGAGCCTCCGCCTTGATGGAGTTTATTTTCCACAAGGAAGTTAGATAATAAACATTTGCTGTCGTCTGGGATACTAGATAAAACTTGTTATTTACCCTGATTTAGTGGGTAATAAACTCCAGAACCTTGTTTGATAGAAAACCTTTCTTTGAAACACTGTATTTTAGTATTACAACATTCTTTCTTTGATATTTCAACCAAAATGTTGAATTTAGAAATATTTATATTGAAATATCTTGGGTAGGTATTAGAATCTCCTCTGTCTGACTCTATAACTGCCAAAATTAGAGAAATGTGACCGGAAGCATTGCAGATTGTATTCATGGATTCTGATAGAACTCTTCATTTCTTTCTTTGGCAAATACTTAGAAAGTAGGAGAAAGGAAAACTACTGAAGGCTAAGAACATTGTGTATTTTATTACTCTGGCTTTTATAAAAGTCCCATAAAATGGGTAATATCATTTTATAGATTTTTTAAAAAAATCTGAAGCCTAAATAGGTTATATGGCTTTTCCAATGTCAAACACCTAAGTGAGAGGGAGATGTCTTCCAGACTTCAGAGCACAAGCTTTCTTCAATAAGCTGCAAGTAAACTAATAAAGAATCTAGATTTTTTTTTTCTGGTACTATATATTTTGTGTCTAGTAGGTTGATTAGTGGGTGGAACAGTGTGAGGGGGAGGAATATGCGAACATTCCACAGAAAGTTGGCAGGCTGTCAGGTGGTCTGAGGGACACAACAAACACAAGGTTTTATAGTCATAAAATTAACATTTCCCTAGTATAGAAAAAACTCTAAGGAGTTTCTACCTCAGTCTTTAGAATGCATTTCAACTTTGCTCTGGCTGATTTATATATTCAGAAATATCCATTCAGCAACATTGCATTCTATATCTGCTTCCCCCCATAAATTACTCTTTACATATTTACTCTATAATTACAAATTGATTTTCTGCCAGAAAAATAGTAAAAGCCCTTTTTCCAATCTATTCCAAACTAAACTAGAAGATGCTATTTCCTAGAGTTCCCCAGAAATTAATAACACCTAAAAATCATATGTCAAGTTATAGCTACAACTTCTTATGGCTAAGAAGGGCATAGAATAGTCAGTTCGTAAGTTTTCTTCTTCTTAATTTTCAATGAATATAAAATTCACCAGGAGATAAAATTCATCCTCAGATTCATACATAGCACAAAAATATCCACCACCTTCTTTAAAAGAAACTATGTATTTTTAGTATTTTCCCATAATAGTTTTTAACTAAAATATTCATCAATTAACAATTTTAATTTTAACAGTAGTAGTAGTAATAAGTACAGCTTTTGGGTGATTTGTATGACTAGACTTAGAACTTAATTATCTCATTTAACATTGACTCAATATACCTGTTAATCAAGATACCTATATGCTAATTCTAAGAAAAATAGTCCCTACCTAAAACCCCTCACTCAAGTGGTAGCCAGAAAAAGCAATGGTACCTTTTCTTCCCTCTTTCTGACACCTATGTATCTAGTGATTGGTCCAAGTGCGGATTTGTGTCTCGACATTCAGTCCAAATCTTAGCCAGTCACCAATAATCCTGTATTTTGGCAAAACGTGAACTGAGACAGTCACATTTCTTAGTCTTGGAAGTTGAGCTAGGACATATCACGAGATAAATCAGTTCGGTGGGTTCAGTAGATTTATAGTCATGAAAAACAACAACAACAACAACAACAACAACAACCTGGGAAACTATGTCATGTTATGTACAATTTAAAGTAAGGTAAAAGTTGGAAACTATCAGTAAATAGAAGTTATTTAGTGGAAGCAGAATAAATGAAAACTAATTGGAAATATATATAAAACAGAAAACACAGAAGACAGAAAGATTATAATCCCAAAAGAATTGTCTCACATAAAGTCAGAGTGAGACAGTTGAGTTCAGTTGCATTGGATTAAGAATTAGCCTCTTGCTCATCCCCCTACTGAAGACAAGAGGTACTGCCAATTCTTTCCCTGGGTCTTTTTCCCCTCCTTTTCGTTAAACGATTATCATTAAACGGTTTGTTTTTCAAAACAACCCCACGCTGACTGAGCCCTGAGACAGATATTATTATCTTTATTTACAAAAGAGAAATTGAGATTTAGGGTGTTAACGAAGTTTTCTAAGTTTTTGTAGTTCAAAAGAGGCAGAGATAGAATTTGAGTTAAAGTCTATCTGCTTCCAAATTCTGCACAGCAAACCACTACATTTAATCTTCCCCCATTATACACTGTTTCTACTCTTCTTTATCGAAACCTTGATTTAGGAGCACCTGGGTGGCTTAGACTAGTTCTAAGTCTTGTCATACAATCACCCAAAAGCCTCTGCATTCGGCTCGGGTCATGATCTCAGGGTCCTGGGATGGAGCCCTTCATCGGGCTCTCTGCTCAGCAGGGAGCCTGCTTCCTCCTCCCTCTCTGCCTACTTGTGATCTCTCTCTCTCTCTCTGTGTCAAATAAATAAAATCTTAAAAAAAAGAAAAACCTTGATTTAGACAGTTGAACATGAGTTTGAAAATTAATAATAGCTTTCCACAGAATGTTACTGAAATTTACTCAATCAACTGTTGCTTATGCACAAAAAAGCATAAATGCTTTTTGAATGTAGCATGTCCTAATTTAGCTGAATTATGACATATTAATTTCACAGATTATATTTAACAGGAACTTTTCAATTAGAATGCGACTGAGCCTAAATAAAATGTATAGGTATTTTTATACTTCTTTATTAACACATCTAACTAGTTGGATCCTGGTATGGAAGGACTCATTAACATGTATCTTTATAGTGAGGGAATGAGGAGCCTCTCGGATTAGGCATAATCTT
>CM053605.1:111612919-111639191 GCA_028646535.1 Procyon lotor | reverse complement strand
CACTTGGAGAAAAATAAAAACAATGTCCAGAGCATTTTTTTTTTAGACTTTTAGTTGTAACTTTTATATTTTTGTTCAATGGTGATCCAGTTTTCACTATCTAACATCCCTCCCATGGTACGATTATTGTTTTGTGTTTTACTTTACATATTATATAAATGGCATATCTCTCATTTTTAAAGATCTGGCAACATTAATTGACATATGCCCAAATATGTGCTACTCTTGCTTCATGCTTTTCTGACTTCTCGGTATGTTTGAGATTCTTTTACTTTAGCCATTTAGTATTCATTTTTGGAGAAGATCTTCCAGTGACGAATTATTTCATTATAAAATTGTTTCCATCATTTTAGAGGGTATTTTCACTAAGTATGGATTTCTGGATGATCAGGGTTGTTATTGATGTTAACTTTCAGAATTTTAAAGTTGCTGCTTTATTATGTGCTGACTTCTGTGGTTGTTGATACAAGTTAACCATTAGTCTTGTTTTTCCTTTGCAGATGACTTTTTTCTCTGACTATTTAAAAAAAATGTTCCCTTTGTCTTTGATAGTCAGGATTTAACTATGATTTGCCTAGATGTGTTATCTTTTTATTTATCCAAACTGGGTTTTACTAAGCTTATAAACTTGTAAATTGATCACTTTCATCTGATTTAAAAAATTCTAGACCAGCATTTCTCCAAATATTGCTTTTATCCCATGTTGTCTAACCTCTCCTTCTGAAAAACAATTACAATTCAATTATTTGATCATGTTCCATGTTTATTTCTTTATCTCTTTTTTCATGATTTTTTCTCTCTTTGCTTTAGTATGTATAATTTTATTAACCTGTCGTTGAAACCACTATTCTGCTATATCTAACCTACTGTCAGATCAATTCAATTAATGGATGACCTCACATATTTTCCTCAGATTTTTAAAAATATATTAATCAGAGTTAATTTGAAGTTTTTTTTAGCCTAATTCCATCATCTGGATCATCTCTAGGTCTCTTTCTCTTGACTATTTTTCTCTGTACTAGGAAGCAGTTGAATCCAAGCACATTTTCACGATCCTTTCAAGGCTTTGTTTTAGGCTTTTTAAAGGCATTCTATCTGGTTTGTCCTTACTCCAAAGAACTGGTTCTTACTCTTATAAAATGATCTTACTGAGTCTCAATCCAAAGCTCAGAGTATCCATCAAATTCTTTCCACTGTAGCTGGGACAAATGCCATCGTTCATTTCCCAAGTACTGTTTGGTTTCTCTGCTCTTTGTTAGGATCTCCACATTTTAGAAGTTAGGACTTCTCAGATCTGTGCATTCACAGTTTAGGAGAACCAAGGACCCAGGAGAATTTGTAGGACACCTTTGAGGTTCCTTGTCTATGTCTCCCATCCCTCCCCTACTAATCTAACCACTTGAGCACCTTGGAACTCCTTCTTTTTTCCCTCTGCCTAGTGAAACTGCGACTCTCATCCTGGGCTCTATGTAGCAATATAGAAATTGGAAAATGACCTTGGAGAAAAGATGGAATGCATATGGTCCTAACCTTCAATGCTTCCTTAATTCAAAAACCATAATCTTGCATTGATTGCTTTCCAATACCAACAAGCATTGCATACATTTTCGTTTTGACAGCATTAAGGAAAATCTAATAATATCCAAGACATGTCTTTTAATATGCAAGTCTTACATTGTTTGAAAATCTTATTCTCATGTGGTTTGAAAAAACAAGATCTTCAGAGGAAAGAGATAAATACAAGGGTAAAAAAGCACATATTATATAGTGATAGGGAAATATTTTTTAGCATATGACTTGGATTCCAGACATATTTAGTCCAATCTCCAGTGATTTGGATTATAAAAGAAAGATTAAGTCACTGTGATGATTCCTAAGCACAACAAATCTTGAATCATCAAAATAAAGTTGATTATTATCCAGTAGATTTTATTTATTAAGCTTTGGAAGTACTTTACTGATACTCTGTGAGAGATGATCTTTAAGGAAATAAATTTGGAAAATTTAACCATCTTTATATTTGTATCTCTCTCTGGAGACCACGAGTCATTCTTTTTTCTCCTCTGTGGCACGAGTGCTTGGACTCAGGGTTGTTGTAGCGCCGTTCAGTACTGTGGGCCACACCTCACAACACCCCAATCAGGAAATATAAAATATCTTTCCCTTTTGAAGGGAGGAAAGGCAGCTCAGAGAGCTGGTTTGCTTGTATAAAATATCACACCTAGTTAGTGGTGAATAAAATAGTAAAAAACCCACATACTTAAAATTTTTCCATTGTAAGAGTTTTTCCAATATACCACACTTTTATATTTAACAAAGTCGTGTGTGTGTGTGTGTGTGTGTGTGTGTAGGAAAGAGAAGTAGGGGCAGGATCAAGGTGAAGAATAAAAGGCTTATAATTAACCACATAACTAGCAAACATTATCTAAACAGTAAATCCTAAAGACTCTCATTAAGTTGGGTGTTATCAGAAACCTTTTGAATCTCTGCTCAGAGTCTAAACAAGGGTTCTGGGAGGCTGCTTCAAGAGACTTCCAGGAAATTTCTACACAATACTGAGTAAGAAGCTGCAGTGTAAGGGGCTGAGGCTTGTTTTTAATGAATGGTGTTACTTCTTCAATTTTGAACTAGTCCTTTCGCTTGTCTTTGGAGTACTGTAAATTTCATATTTTACCCTAATTACAAGAACACTTTTAATAAGATTTTTTTTTTGACTCCTCTTTTTTCCTTTCCAGGAAGCATTAATGATCTGGAAAAAAATCCAAACTCAGGCAGCAGAAAGATGTATAAAATATACGTTTCACCACCCTTTAGCTTTAAACTGGGAATTTTCAGCATAAAAATGATTGAATATGCAATATATGGGTATGCCCAATGAGATTACAGTGATGTGGCAAATTTAAATAGCTTTGTTTAAAGCCTGAATTACAAACAAAAAATAGATTTTTAAAAATATGCATGTATTCTCTCCCGTTTCTACCCCCTGAAATTATAGATTCCCTGGGCAGCAGCAGAGTGCATAAGGCAGCATGAAGCATGTCATTCCGTGTACACAATCCCATGCACATTTATTTTTTCCATTTTATGTCAGTGAGTTAGACACATCCTGCTGCTATAGTTCGTGGGAAAGATTGCTGCATTTTTTGGTGGGAGGCTTGCAAAATGAAGGGATTTCAAAACTTCAAAAGTTGGCTTTGCAGCGGTGGCATGCCACTGTTCTTTAAAAATGAGAGCCTGAGCTGATTTTCATTTCTCTGGAAGGGAAGTGCCACCTGTCATAGAATGTTGCAGCCCCTGCTCATGTTTTTGATAAGCAATTTCCATTTAGGTTTACTTTTCCTGGTGAAGGGTCTAACGTATTTGAAAAGTGCTTTGTTTTGCTTCTTTCAGTTGTAAGAAACTAAAAAAGAGTACTTTTTATGAAAGTGTTTGTATTGAATAATCAAAATTTTACAGGCAGAATGAATTTTGGAAATTGCCAAATTCTCTCGTTTACACATAATGAAAGTGAGGTGCTTATCACTTCAAGGATACACATCTACTTAGTAACAAAAGTCAACACTAAGACCCATTTTTTCTCACTCCTTTGATATTGCCCTTTATTTCAATTTAAAAAAAAATATTTATTTATTTGAGAGAGAGAGAACACAAGCAGGGTGAAGGTCAGAGAGAGAAGCAGACTCCCCACGGAGTGAGGAGCACCATGCCAGGCTCTATCACCAGATTCATGAGGAGCACCATGCCAGTCTCTATCACCAGTATCATGACCTAGGCTGAAGGCAGAGGCTTAAGTGACTGAGCCACCCAGGTGCCCCAATATTATTCTGTACTTTAAAAACCAAATAAGGGGTGCCTGGGTGGCTGAGTTGGTTAAAACACTGCCTTTGGCTCGGGTCATGATCCCGGAGTCCTGGGATGGAGTCCCATATTGGGCTTCCCCTGCTCTGCGGAGAGCCTGCTTCTCCCTCTCCCTCTGCCTGCCGCTTCCCCTGCTTGTGCTCTCTCTCTCTCTCTCTGTCAAATAAATAAATAAAATCTTAAAAAAAATCACTACTTAAAAAAAACAAGTTTCAAGAGGATCACTTCCAACCTTCTTTTATTTTCAAAAATAAAATTATTCTTGTTTACATATGAGATACCCTTGGACATTTTTGCTCCACTAATCAACTACATTGTGATTAATTTTGGTAGATTTTCAATGATTTTTTTTCCTAATGAATTAATTAAGCATTCAACAATTATGGTCTACAGAAATAGATTAGGAACTGCAAAAAGATAGTCATGCTTGCCATTTAATTTATTATATATCAAATACACACCAAATTATGCAGGAAACAGAAGATGCATGTTAACTATAAATATATTTAATAATAAAATATATGCAACATTTTGAAAAAAAATTACCTAAAATATGAAACTTAATTTTCAAGAACTTCACTGAGGAAGACAAACATTTAAACAAATATAACAGAGTCAAATAAAATGAATTAATAAACACATCATTTATGTGGAAGTTGCGATAGTAATGAAATGGAGATCTCAGAGTATTTACATTTAATCATACTTACATTCTTATAAACGAACTATTATTTAACAGTTCCAGTTCTATATGATTGCAAAATGTATTTTAAATTTTCTCAGTTACTGATGTAAGTGCTAAATAGCTGAAGTTTAACTAATTATTGAAAAAGTTGTCAGGAAGTGTATAAAGTTTTCACAATATGGCACAGCTTTGATTCACATGGAACTGATGAATAATCAGAGAACAAATATGAATATCCAAGCAACCCCTGTGAACTCATATAGAAGGATCGTTTTAGCGCGTCCAAGGTGATAGCAGAATAGATGACTGGAAAGGAGGCTGGTTAGACAGATTTTGGCTGAGGTCCTTCTAGTTCTACAGATGTTAATGGTTAGCTCAGATTTTATCACTAATCTAGAATTTAGCTTGGTCCCTGTAAATAAAACAGTGCAAAATGTCCTATAGAGAATGGAATTATTTTTTTGGAGTGGAGAGCCCAGTGGTTGACTATTTTTCTTTTGTAATAAAAACAACCATTTACCAAAGATTTACTCTTTTCCAGGTAATGGCACTATCTCAACTGGTCATCATGATAATTCATTGAGATAAATAAATCATATCCCCATTTTATAGGTAGTCACAACCAACAAATGGCAGAGATAAGATCGACCAAGGGGAGAAAAATAGATAAAAATAAATAGACAATTGTCTAGTTAGTTTTTATCTTAAAGATATCCTTATCACTTGCTCAGAAGCAGGAAAATAACATTGCCTCTTAGTTATCTGACTGAGGGGCCTATATGGGTTTTATAACACTTTTGATATATAGATCTACTCTTGAAGGCTATAAAATATCTGTTGTTTAGATCTGGTCATACACCTCCCCTATGGTATATCACACTTCTAGAAGCCATCATAGAAATTGTCTAGTTTAATCTACCTATTTTCCATTTGAGGGGATCAAGGGAGAAAGAGAACAAGCTCCACGTTGAGCTCTGCCCTCTGTGGAGTCTTCCTGAGATTCTCTTTCTCCTTCTCCCTTTGCCGTCCCCAGTTCACATGTGTGTGAGCTCTCTGTCTCTCAAATAAATAATTAAAAAAAAAAAATAATGGTTGTAATGAGAAATGAATTCACATAATTCATCCATTTAAGGGGTACTATTCAACAGTTCTTAAAGTCATTATATATTCACAGAGCTGTACTACCACCACTAAAATAAATTTTAGAACATTTTCAACATCCTTAAGAAAACCTCATTATCAATTAGCAGCGACTCCTCATTGTACCCAACCTCCGCCCCCAGCCAAATGTAATTACTATCCTACTTCCCGTCTTATATTTGCCAATTCTGGATATTTTATACAGATGAAATCATATGATATGGGGTTTTTTGTCACTGGTTTCTGTCACTTGGCTCAATATTGTCAAAGTTCATCTATGTTGTAGCATGCATCAATATTTCATTTCTTTTTATTAATAAATCATACCCCACTGTGTGGATATACTACCTTTTTTAAAGATTTATATTTATTTTAGAGAGCAAGACTGAGCATGGGCACACATGAGTGGGGAGAGGGCAGAGAAAGAGAGAACGAGAGAGAGAGAATCTCAAGCAGACTCTACAGTGAGTGAAGAGCGGGACACAGGGCTCGATTCCAGGACCCCGAGATCATGACATAAGCCTTATATCCTTTTGAATTAGTGTTTTTGTGTTCTGTGGGTAAATACTTAGTAGTGCAATTGCTAGATCATAGAGTAGTTCTATTTTTGAATTTTTGAGGAAACTCCATACTGTTTTCCACAGTGGCTTCACCAGTTTGCATTCTTACCAATAGTGCAAGAGGGTTCCCCTTTCTCCACATCCTCACCAACACCTGTTGTTTCTTGTATTGTTGATTTTAACCATTCTAATAAGCATGAGGTAATATCTCATTGTAATGTCGATGTGTGTTTCCCTCACAATGGATGATGTTGAACATCTTTCCATGTGTTAGTTGGCCATCTGGATGTCTTCTTTGGAAAAATGTCTTTTTATATCTTCTGCCCGTTTGTTTGTTTGTTTGTTTGTTTGTTTATGACAGTAGGGAGGGGCAGTGGGAGAGGGAGAATCTCAAGCAGATTAACTACTGAGTGTGGAGCCCCATGTGGGGTTTGATTCCACAATCCTGACTGAGATCATGACCCGAGCCAAAATCATGAGTCAGTCATTTCACCAAGTAAGCCACCCAAGTACCCTTCTTTTGCCTGTTTTTAATTGGATTATTTGGTTTTTGGCTGAAAAACATGGTGGCATCTACTTTGTTTTTTTAAGATTTCATTTATTTATTTGAGAGAGAGAGAGAACATGAGAGAGACAGCACAAGTGGGTTGGAGGGGGAGAGGGAGAAGCAGACTCAAGCCAAGGGCCCTGGGATCATGACCTGAGCTGAAGACAGGCACTTAAGTGACTGAGCCACCCAGGCGCCCAGTGGCATCTACTTTTAAAAGATGCATTCCATACATAATGTATGTGTGACTGACAGATACCAAAGGAGTGAAACAGATTGCATCCCTCTTATAGAATGTTGAGATCAGGACCAAGAATTTTATGGCATTCAGGATAGGACACAAAACTTTATAATCAGTCATCACAGAAAACAGATATAATGACCTTCAAAATTAATTTAACATCATACATCATGGTTAATGTATAGAGTAGTATAGTGAATTCAATATATAAATTCATATATATACATTTGTATATATGAATGCATATATTGTATATGAGTTGACCATATTCTCACCTTAAATTCCATATATTCACCTAGAATTCCATAGAAGAGAATATGTGAATGCATATATTGTATATGAGTTGACCATATACTCACCTTGAATTCCATAGAAGAGAATACTCACATAGAGTAAGTTACAAAACAGCTGACCCAGAGAGGCAAAAGGACTAATAACAAAACAAAGCACCCTGTGCATCCCTTCTGGAGATACTTTTACTAGATATCTTAAGACCAACATAACTTTATAAAGTCAGGAAAAATGTTTAGTGGAACTAGAGGTCCTCTAATTGGCTTGTTTTCTAGGTTTAGGTTACACACTTCCTCTCTCAGTTCTGCTTTATTTATTTATTTTTTAACATTTATTTAAGTAATCTCTACACCGCTTGTGGGGTTCCAACTCATGACCCTGAGATCAAGAGTCGCATGCTCAGCTGACTGAGCCAACCAGGTGCCCACTCTCTCTGACCCCCTGCAACCCCAGTTCTGATTTATCTGAGTACAGGGACTTCAATACCCAATTTGAAGGAGGAGAAATAAACCAGAAACGAATGAGTGGAAAGAAGGCTTGAGTAATTATCCATTTAAGAAACCTCAATTCTCTCAGATTTAGTGTTTTGGGTTTGATTCCAAGAAGTTGTCTCACACACACACACACACACACACACACACACACACACACACACACACACTATTGTGTGAACTTATTACTGCCCAATTTTGACTGACACTCAGCTCAGAGGAAAATACCTAAAGAAACATCTGTGGTCATTACTTTTTCCACAGAATCTAAAATCTGTCCTTTAGTTCTTATCACCCAAGGTGAAAGTATCCAGACTACCGTGCATTGGTGCCCCATGAGATCTTTTTTTTTACTGAATGTATCTTTGACTTATCATTCCAATGTGAGGGATACTGTAAGGTGTGTCCGTCTGTGTCCCGAAAAGTCCCTTAAGTAGTGGTGTGCTGATAAATGTTTGACATTTAGCTCTGCAGGGAGCAAAAAGCCCTCATTTGTAGCATGTACTGATTCTCACCGTGTAAACTCTTCTACAGCGGCTGATTTCAAGATACCAATGTGACATTACAGGTCTCAGAGTAGGGAAAAGATGCTGAATCCTATGAAGTGGTTGAGGTGGTGTGAGTCAGCTCCTGACCACCACCACCTTCAGGAATAAGCACGCTTCTTACCTCGTGGATGCAGTCAATTACGTACGAGATCGAATTGTATGTCTCACATTTGTACAATTAAGCATATAGTCAGATTGAAAGCTAATTTAAAACAGCATGTGCAGGTCTTAGTATGCTTTTTGATATCTCATTCCTAGGTCCATTTGTAAATCAATCCTTGTTTTTATCTCTTCTCTTACTCCTACTTTTATTTTATTCCATCTTTCAAAATTCTATTTATAAACTGTCTCGGTTATTTCCTGGAATGAGTTATGGCAGATTTAAATAAAGAAACAAATAATCCTTATCTGACTTCAGGCACAGAGCAGGGATTAAAGGTGAAGTATTGGCTTATCCCTGGGATGAAAACATAAAGAAGGTTGCCTGTCACCCCCACCTCTACACAGACAGGAGCAAATCACTTCTCCCTCTGGTCCTCAGGGTCCTTGCAGACTATAAAGTTAGGTTAATGTCAGGATGAGCTCTAATATCATTCAAATTATCCTTAATTGTATAATTCCAAAAGCCTCTGATTCATTCTAAAATTAAATTCTATTGATATTCTACACAGTTTGAATAAACTATGTAATTTTATGCCTATGTTCAAATGATTTTAATATTATACTCAATTTTAGCTTTTGCAGATTGCTATTGGCTCGTTGGTGTTGACAGGCAAACTTGTGGGTGCATATAATTAGCTTTTTATAAAATGACATTTCATCTGTAGGCAGAGTAACAAATTTTGAATTTTATGCATGGAAAGATTGATAGCTGGCACAATTATTAATTTCTGCAGGCTTCCTGTTGGTGGTATATGATTTGGAAAAGCATTTGCATTTATACTCTAATAAAAGAAAGCTCTATCCTCTCCTTTAACTTTGGAAAGTATAATACTTTAAGCAACTCTAATTTAATAGTCCTAATACCCAGGGATATGTCAGCAATTCATATGAGCAGGTAGCGATGACATGGTAGAAAATGTTCTGGGTTTGTTAGAATTTTGACTTGAGTTCCAGCTATACCTGGATAATCACTTGACCTTAAGCAAGTTCAGCACTTCAACCTGTGGGTTCAATATGTCTAAGCCTCAGTTTCATGTTGTTAAATGGGCAAATCTATTTACCTTTCAGGGCTGATTTGAAAATCAAATGAAATAATCGGTTAAATATCCCCAGCATAGCTCCAATCTGGCAAATGTGAACATTGATGTACACCATCTCATTGGTGTTTCAACTGTTTTTTAGTGCAAAATTGCTCAGTGATTCTCAAGGGCTTGGCTTAAACCAAATGGTATGGGAGTTGTTTCTTCCCAAACTCCTTAAAGTAGTTATATTCCTTCTTGACTTTTCTCACCAGAACAAATTTGGTAAAATATTTTTATCATGGGCATTCAGAAGAAAAAACAAATTTAAATCATTGTCCTAAAAGGCAAGTGAGGGGCAAAAAAAAAAGGCAAGTGAGGCCTTTGTGCCACAAATATTCTGAATTTAAAAGACTGCTTAGTTCTGTTTTTTTTTCTATTGCTTAAATATCTGAAAATCGCATTTCTTGATATCTCACACATAGAAAATACAGTGCCCTATTAAACATTTGGGAGT
This sequence comes from Procyon lotor, assembly GCA_028646535.1. NCBI lineage: Eukaryota > Metazoa > Chordata > Mammalia > Carnivora > Procyonidae > Procyon > Procyon lotor. The sequence continues at coordinate 111,629,132 of CM053605.1, read as the reverse complement.
AATTACATTATATTCTAATTCTATATTATAAAGAGACATATATGTACATAGAAGTTAAATTTAAGGAATAAAAAAGACTAAAAGAAAATTCCATAAACATTCTATGGATATGTACATTCAAAATAAAGCTACTATAGAAGATATCACCTTATTTTTAAAATGTGTTGAGGAAGGAAACTGTCAGATGGTGAACTTGTGGAAGTATCATTTAAATGCAATTTATAGGTTACAAAATACACCTTATAAAAAAAACAAAAGCTATTGGATTCTTACTTTCAATTAGACACTGCTAAGTTTAAGTCCCAGGTAAAGAAGATATGAATGATGTAATGTGTATCAACTAAGTGGCCATAACAATTAAGTATGAGATTGTGTCATCATATGTCTGTTTCAGAAATGCCATATACAAGGATATCATGAACAAATACAGCGGGGGAAAACCCAAAACCACTCTTGGAACAGAGTGAACTGTGGAATAATATTAAAAAACAATAAAGCATCTTTCTAAAAATATAAGTGAAATTTACAAATATATAAAGCTAATTGCCCCTTTATCTTATAATTTAATGTATATAAGCATGTAATTCAGTATTAATATATGGGCTTGATAGTTCATAATCATCCCACTAGTAGTATGTGTGTGTGTGTATATATATATATATGATATCCATAAATATATTAATACAAAATATATTGTTTTGAAAACTTGACTAAATCTCATCTATCTCCAAATAGTTCACAGATTTGATCATTCCTTTTCAAGCTGAGTGCTTTGCACACCCTTTCATGTGTAGAGTAATGAGCAATATTTCTTCCTTCTCTCCCATGTTATTAGGTTTACTTGAGCCTCTCCCCAGATACCAGCCTAATGGTGCTCCAGGTGCTGGAAAGTCCGGGGTGTGACCTCATTAATTTCAACAAGGAGGGACTTCCCTCACACCCAGGAACACAGTCAGCAATGCAGAAATGATATGTTCCCTTGTGGACTATGCACTCTTCCCTATCTAAATTTTCAGCACAGCATGAACCGAGCACTTTCATTCTCAAGCCTAGTAACTATTCTGATTGATATTTGATTTGTTATTTTCTTCTACAGCAACTATGCCCTGGACATAGTAGTCTCCCTATACATTTTTTTCCCCTTTTTTAAAAACTCCAAATAGGGTCGGAGCACCTGGATGGCTCTGTTGCTTAAACATCTGACTCTTGGTTTCGGCTCAGGTCGTGATCTCAGGGTTGTGGGATCAGCCCTGTGTAGGGCTCCACGTGCAGCGTGGTATCTGCTCGTCCCTCTCCCTCTGCTCCTCCCTTCTTGCTCTCTCTCTCTCTCGTAAATAAATAAATCTAAAAAAAAAAAAAAAAAGACTGGGGAGGATAACACTTACCTTTCTTATCTCTGAGATGATGTCTGTGAGACCTATTGGTAAGTCATACCAGGGGGAGAGGTGTTCTTATTAAAGGTTCATATTATTTAGCCCCAGATTTGTACATGACTTCATGTAAAAACATGTTTGTATTTTTATAAGCTTGCCTCAGTGCCAGCTGTCACTGAAGGGATTAGAAAAGAGGAAATAGTGGGTAGAAGACCGTAGAGTGCTTTCACACTTAGAACAACTGTTTCCATCTGTTTTCAGAACAATCTTTCCCAAAGAGAATATAAAGACGAGAAAATAGTTGGTAAAGCTATTCCTGTAGGACCATGCTGACACCCTGATCATGGACTTTCCAGCCTCCAGAACTTAAGACATTAATTCCTGTTGTTCATAAGCTACCCACTCTGTGGTATTTGTTCTAGCAGCCTCAACGGACTAAGGGAGCAGCCTCAGGCTAAACTCACCTATAAATGTGTGTGTTCTGACCACTTCACTGACTAGCTGTTCCTTTGTCTCTCCCTCTCCTCGGGCCTCCCTATAACCTGAGACACAATACTGAAATTAGGCCAGTTAATAACCTTGCAATGGCCTCCAAGTGTTCCAGTGAATGGAAGAGTCACACATCTCTCACTTGAAATCAAAACTAGAAATGATTCAGCTTAGTGAGGAAGGCATGTTGAGAACTGCAAGAGGCCAGAAGCTGGGCCTCTTGTGCCAGAGAGTGAGCCATGTTGTTAATTCAAAGAAAAATCTCTTGAAGGAAATTAAAAGTGCGACTCCAGTGAACCCATGAATGATAAGAAAGAGAAACAGCCTTGATGATATGGAGAAAATCTTAGTGGTCTGGTCAGAAGATCAAACCAGCCACAACATTCTCTTAAACGTAAGCCTAATCCAGAACAAGGCCCTAATGCTCTGCAGTTTCCTGGGGGCTGAGAGAGGTGAGGAAGCTGCAGAAGGAAAGCCTGAAGCTGGCAGAGGTAAGTTCATGAGGTTTAAGGAGTGAAGCCATCTCCACAACATAAAAGTACAAGGCGAAGCAACAAGTGTTGGTGGGAAGCTGTGGGAAGTTCTCCAGAAGGTCTAGCTAAGACAATTAGTGAAGGTGGCTACAATGAACAACAGATTTTCAATGCAGATGAAACAGCCTTCTATTGGAAGAAGATGCCATCTAGGACTTTCACGTCAATGGAGGAGAAGTCAATGCCTGTCTTCAAAGCTTCAAAGGACAGACTGATTCTTGTTAGGGCCTAATGTTAGCGGGTGACTTGAAGTTGAAACCAACGCTCACTGACAGTTCTCAAAATCCTGAGATCTTTAAAAATTATGCTAAATCTATTCTGCCTGTGCCTTATAAGTAGAACAGCAAAGCCTGGGTAATGTGTAAATGTGTTAATTTGTAAACACATCTGTTTACAATATGGTTTACTAAATATTTTAAGCTCATTGATGAGACATACTGCTTGGAAAAAAAAATTCTTTTCAAAATATTACTGCTCACTGACAGCACATCTGGTCACCCAAGCATTCTGTTGGGGATGTACAATGAGATTAATGTTGTTTCATGCCTGTTAACACAACATCTGTTGTGCAGCCCATGGGTCAAGGAGTAATTTCGACATTCAAGTCTTATTATCTCATACATTTTATGAAGCTATAGCTGTTGTAGATAGGGATTCTTCTGAAGGATTTGGTCAAAGAAAATTGAAAACCTGGAAATAATTCACCATTTCCAGATGCCTTTAAAGACATTCATGATTTATGGGAAGAGGTCAAAATGTCAACATTCACTGGAGTTTGGCAGAAGTTGATTCCAGCCCTCCTGGGTAACTGAGGGTTTCAAGACTTCAGTGGAGGGAGTAACTGCAGAGGTGGTGGAAATAACAAGAGTACTAGAATTAGAAGTGAAACAAGGGACTGAATTGCTACAATCTCATGATAAAACTTGAACAGATGAGGAGTTGCTTGTGATGGATGAGCAAAGAAAGTGGTGTCTTGAGATGGAAGCTTCTCATGAAGATGCTGTGAAGATTATTGAAACGACAACAAAGGGTTTAGAATATTATACAAACTTAGTTGATAAAGCAGCTATTTTAATAATGAGGCACTTTCTGATATCAAGAAATCAGAATAATTAGCTTTTATTTTCATTCACCAACTTGCTTATTCTAGTAAGTTAGCCATTTTTTCTACATCCATGAAGCACAAATAATATCTTCCCCTGTCTACCTCTTCAGATTCCTGACGTGATGAAATAAGCTCTACATAATTTTTAACACTCCTAAATTAGGAAGGTACTGATAGTAATACCTTAAGGAATAGTAATGTAGAAGAAATTAACACATAAAAAGCTATTCTGTTGTATATCTGACAAATATAAGTTGTCACTAAATACTGTGTATAATCCAGCAGAAGTTTCTTTGCCATTTTTTCACTTCGGAAGTAAAACTTTGGGGCACCTGAATGGCTCAGTGGGTTAAAGCTTCTGCCTTCGGCTCAGGTGGTGATCTCAGGGTCCTGGGATCGAGCCCCACATTGGGCTCTCTTCTCAGCGGGGAGCCTGTCTCCCCTTCTCTCTCTGCCTGCTTGTGATCTCTCTCTCTCTCTCTCCCTGTGAAATAAGTAAATAAAAAATTAAAAAAAAAAAGGAAGTAAAACTTTTACGGAAGATACCATTCAGGTGAGTTTCAGAATGTTAAACATACTGTTGGTAGAAGAAATACGAATGCTGTTGAAAAAATAAATTTATTGGCAGTTCACTTACAAAGAAACACATAAAACTATAAAGTGTCTATCAGTTGTCTAGCACTAAAATAAACCTGTCCTTGTTTTTCAGAATTTTATCAATAACCATGCAGCTGTGAATGGCACATACTAAATTAAATCAACATGTTGGAAGAAAAAGTTGATGATGGCACTAATCACTGAGTGTTTAAATGATGTAAGAACTAAGAAGAAAAAAGAGAGAGAGGAAAAAAATGAATGATAAAGAGAAGACAATTAGTAAGGTCAAGCCAGTGGCTTTAATGGACATATTCTGTGAAATAGCATAAAAAGTGATGCTTAAAATATTGGGCCTACAATTAATTATTGCTGCTTCTCTTCCTGCCCAGGGGATAGTAGACTGAATTTGTAATTTTATTATTCTGGGCTAATTGGTTTTATACATAATTCTGAGAAAGTCCTTTAAATTCTTCATGAGATTACAGTACTAGATATGATTGAGTGCTGTAAAGTGACTGCATATATACTGCAGGATGGTTTCAAGTATAATTACTAAGATAGCAAATGTTTTCAAGAATACTCCATTATTTAAACCTTAAGTTAAATACCTGCCAAGAATAGTTAAAAATTGAAAATCAATGGTCTACATTATTCAACTCAGGAAGTTAGAAGAGAGATTTAAAAGAAACTAAGGAAGTTGGCAAGAAAAAAAAATAAACAATTTATTTTATTAATAGTTAAATAGTTGAAATAAAAAAACAGACACAAAGGAAACCAATAATTAAATGGTAGAATAGAATCCAGCTTTATTGATAATTGCATTCAATGTTAATGGAAACACAATTAGAAGCATAGCCTGACAGAGTGAATTAAAAAAAAAGAAGACCAATCAATATTGTTTCTAAATAAAAATCAATATGGTTTCTAAATAAATGGACTTTAAATATAAATGCACATGGAAGTTGAAGGCAAATTGATGCAAGTGGATATCATACAAACAGGATAATAAGGCTTGTCTGTATAAGGGTTGTCGATGTTAATATTGGGTAGAACAGACTCCAAGACAGTACTGCAGTGATATTCTGGCAAATGTCCCCTGATGCTCATTTCTATGAGATTCTCTCTGGTACTTTCCTGAAGTTGAAAATGTTCGGTCACAAGTATGCATATCTTTCAAATTACTTAGTATCCCATTGTCTTCAAATGTGTTTATTAACAGTCAACTTCCACGAATGCTATATAAAAGAATTCCCACTGCTTCATGATCACATCAACACTTGGTCCTTTCCAGATACACTACTTTTTGTTGAATGTAAAATCATATTTCATATGGTGAACATTTCCCAGAATATTAATGAGCATTTTCATATATTTATTGACCATTCATACCTCTTATCCATGAAATGACTGTTCATATCTTTTACACAATGTATTTTGTTTCTTATTTGCCTTGATTTTTCTATGACCTTTTTATCCTTCTTTTCTTATATTGAGTTTGGACATAATCTTATTCTTGTATCATTTTTTTCTTGATTTATTTTTTCCATTCATTACTGAAAGATAGTTTTGTTGAATATAAAGTTTTAAGTTGGCAGTTCTATTTCCTAACATTTTGAGTACATTCTCCCCAGATATCCTAGTTTTCTTTGTGACTCTTTTGTACATGATGTCCTTTTTTTCCTTCCTGAATTTAATATTTTGTCTTAATGCCCTTCATTTTTACTATAATAGGTGTGGATTTTTTTTTTTTTTTTAATCGTGAAATTTCACTGAACTATTTGAACTCAAGCCTTCAAGTCTTTCTTTCTTTCTGGACTATTTTCAGACATTATATCCTCGTACTGTCCCTCACCTCCCTTTTCAGAACTTAGTTTAAAGAAATATTAATTTTTTTTCTTTTATAATGCACATGTCTCAAACTCTCCTTCGTGTTTTCCATCTCTACTTACGTCTCTATAATGCATTATGTATAACTTCATAAGTATATCTTTGGTTCAATACTTTTTAATCTATCACAAAATCTGCTATATTACTTATCAATTGATTTTTTATTTTAATTATTATTTTTAAATTTCTAGAAATTCCTTGGTTCATTTTTAAATATTTCTGCTTCATTGATAGCCTTTTACAAATTATTTTATTTCAGGTTTATATTCTATATCTTAAAAACTTACAAAATTGATTACTTTTGTTTATGTTTTATCTCTAATAATTCCCTCTGAACTCCTTTGGAGTTTTTTCTTATATTTACTCATATTGACTTAACTTCTTTGTTTTTTCATTCTTTCTATTGAGTTCATTTTGTCTAAACATTAGCTTGAGGGCCTTGATTTGAAGAAATTTTCATCCAGTAAATTTGAACTTACCTCTTCACATACCAAAGAATCCCATAATTTACTTTTTCACCTAGAGATCTTCTAACCATGTGGGCACAACAACTTTAAATTCTAGGCTCAAGTGAGACAACACTTCATTACAAAATCTCAGGAGAGATTATTTTAATCTGAACCGAAAATACAGATAGTTTTTCTTTTGGGTCCCTTGTTCACAGTGTATTTGAGTTCTTTTATTTGCAGTCTTTCTCTGAAGGAGGAGTCTTCCCCTGTCAAATCCATTAAACTATTTGTAAGAGATTTCACCCTTACTCCTTTTACAGGAAAAAAAAAAAAGGTTTTATTTTGTCTTAACACTGATTCACCTCACTATCTATATTTTTATTTTATTATTCTTTGGGGCTTTTCCTTAATATTTTGTGAGTTTAACAAGACATTTAAAATTATGTTTGTTGTAATTTATACAGAATCAGGATGTTTTTATGCAGAATATCCAATCCATACTACTTGTAAAAGCAGAAGTCAATTAGATAATATTGGCATTATTTGAGATGTTTTTGTACTATACCATAATTTGGTGATGAATTAAAATTAATATTTGACATGCTTTCTGTTCTAAGAATCTGAAAGAAAAGCAATTATTAATATGAATGGTATAGGCTTCTTATTAAAATCAGCATTTAGATGAAAATGATATTACTCATTTCATCTACCAGTCAATTAGATGAGACATTCTATCCTGGTACCATTCAAAGCACACCACTGACATTTTGTAGAAAACATTCAGTCATTTGTTTTACAGGGAGATGTTGGGCTTCTCCAAGAAATTGAAAGGAATGTGAAAAGGAAGGCAAAAATATACTTCAGGTAAAAGAGATTGAGAGAGAAATTTTATTTCAAACATTCGTACTTAATTGGGGCTTAAGTAAAGCCCTGTGGGAGGCAAATATTTACCAGAGTAGGATAGGCAGAATGAAAAATGAGAATTTTCATTTCACGTGTAACTGACTGAACATTAGCTTCAAGATGGAAGCCAGAAACTACAGCTGGAGAAAACAAAGAGGCCCAAGTATCTTGGTATCTTTTAAAATGTATTTAGGTATCTTTTAAAATGTATTACTTCAGCTTCAATTTGAAGAGAAAAGCTTTCAATTTAAAGGAAAATATTCAACTTCTATTTTAAACTTCTTAATTTTTTATTTTTTTTAAGTTCTGCTTCTTCATTTTTTATTTTTTTAATTTAATTTATTTTTTTTTTAAAGATTTTATTTATTTTACAGAGAGAAACACAGCGAGAGAGGGAACACAAGCAGAGGGAATGGTAGCGGGAGAAGCAGGCTTCCTGCCGAGCAAGGAGCCCGATGTGGGGCTCGATCCCATGACTCTGGGATCATGACCTGAGCCGAAGGCAGACGCTTAACAACTGAGCCACCCAGGCGCCCCATTCATTTTTTATTTTTTTTTAAGTTCTGCTGATTTTAAGTTCTGCCAACTTAAAACTAAGACCTCGCTGAGCAGATTGATACATATGTGATGTCATTCATAAATACACACATCACTAGAGCGCATTGCGCTTTTTAAATGTAAGATGTTCTCTCCCCTATTCTCTTATCAGTGTTTTCTTTAAAAAAAAAGACACTCCTTATATTTATATAATTTAATGTGTGAGTGTGTGCAAATATATAATTTGTAGATTTTTCTCGTCTTACAAATAAAACTAAATGACAATTTTTATTAATATTAACTTACCCATTTTTTCCGTGAAATTGTCTTTGATGACACATCAACTCTGAAAAGGTATTTAATAATCAACTGACACTCACTGCAGTGTCTTATTGATTACTGAGAAACAGTGGGATTTTTTCATTTTATAAGCTAAGTATGGACAACTAGAGCACATGATTAGCACAACTGATTTCTGTGGCCAAATCGCAACACAATGGCACACTTTAGCTACTTTGCCTGCCAATGTGATATATTTCACAATCATTTGGGCTGAGAATTGGTTTTCTTATAGACATTTCCTGCAGAGTGATCTTTGGCTCATTTCCAGCTGTCACACCACACTTTTAAACTGTACAGGTTTGATTATACTGACGTCTGGTATTCAGGAAGTTGGAGATACAGTGGTTAAATATTACTAATAAGATCCCAGGGTTCATAGATCCAACTTTGTGAAGAATCCTTGAAGAAAATTAAATAAGTGTATTTAAGTATTTTAAAAATAAGAGAACTCTTTTCCAGGTGTTCTTTTTTTTTTTTTTCTCCCCAGAGATCTGCCTTTTCACAGTCTACCAGTCTAAGTAGATTTAAAATGCCATTTTGATTCAGGAGTTAGATTTAGTTCATATGAAATGGAAATTTCCTCAATGTAACTGAACACGGATTTTGTGTGATTACAGAGTAAAGTAACAGTTGGGCTACCTGTGAATCATATCAGATCACGCTTTCTTCTAATTAGCTCAGAATCACTTTGAAATAGTAGTAGCGGATGTGTGTGTGTTTGTGTGTGTGTGTGTGTGTGTGTGTGTGTGTGTGTTCATGAGCATCAGTATATTTATGGAGTATGTGCCTGAGTACATGCATACTATGTACATGTGTGAAAAATAGTTGTTAGTGAGGAGATAATAGGGGAGTGGCTGGGTTTAGGTGAAAAACAGTGAGAGTAATTCACCAGTACTAAAGAAACTACTCTAAATTTCAGAAACATTAATGTCTTATGTCTTTTCAGTTTACCAAGGTAAAACAGAATCAATTATTAAATTTTTTTATATATATACTCGATTAATGATTAACTGTAATATTCTATTTCAGCAGGCAGATGTAAGTGCTTGGAAAATACACACACACACATTTATATATATTAACATATATACATTATATATATAACATTTCTGGACACAATGCTTTCAAAATTGCTCAGCTGCTACCCTACTTCTCAAAATGAACAGTGTCCTTGGCTCAGAAGAAAAGTACTTCTTCAATCATTCACTTATTCATTCATTTTGGCAAACAAACAATTTATTAGAAAACATCCTGGGAGCACCACATACATTTGTGAGAAAGATTAATGAGCTACCTGCTCATGGGTTTTTATTAAGAGTTTTGTAGATAAAGGGTAAACAAATACACACGTATACAATTTCAGTTTGTGCTAACTATTTAGAAGGGGACTAAAGCAGTATAATGAAGTAGTATACATGAAAGTTTAGGGGATTGGCCAGTTTCAGTGATTGTGGGGCAGGGAAGCCCATCTGAAGAAAGGCATTGAAGCAGAGATTTGCATGAAATATGCAGTAAGACAGGCAAAATTTTGAGCAAAGGCATTTCCAGGGAGGGTAATGGAAAATACAATTGTAGCTTGTTCAAGGCAATAAATGAGATATGAGAGCAAAAGATGAGGTCAGGGATGTTAGTCGTGATATGAAGTATGAGACTGATTCTGAGTATGGTTTAGAAAAGACCTATAGAATTCCTAACTAGAATATTCTCTTATAAGTTTTGTATATCAATGTGAGTGATTTTTAAGACCTGTCTTAAGTCTAAAGTTAAAAGAAAAAAAAAGTGAACATGTAAATCAAAAGTTTTGTTTCTCGAGGTAAAGAGAAATTGAGAAATGTGGACCACGTTGTCTCCAAATAACAAAAGAGGCACTTTCCACTTGATCCAGTTACTTAGAAACTATGTTATAAGGAAAAAGCATATCTATCATATATGATGTTGTGAAGGATGAATCTGTATTGTATTTTCATTAGCATTTACAATCTATTGGCTACTTGAGTCAGTTTGGGAAGAATTACACACATTTTGTCAGATAACTGACAAGTGATTTTGTAAATGTTGTTATTCTATAAGACTTTGTCTTTTTAACAGTTAATAAATGTGAGATCCTTTCAGAAACAATTAGAAGGGTGCCTGGGTGGCTCAGTTGGTTAAGTGTCTCCTTTCTGCTCAGGTCATGATCCCAGAGCCCTGAGATGGAGTCCCACATCAGGCTCTGCTCAGCGTGGAGTCTGCTTCTCTGCCCCTTCCCTGGCCAGTGCTTTCTGTTTCTCTCTCTCCCTCTCTCTCAGATGAATAAAATATATTTTTTTTAAAAGTCTAAGAAGTCTGTATGTCTGCTTAAAATAAAATTCCATAACAATTATTCTCTTCCTGCAACTGTAAAATGTATAGGTGTGTTTTGTTGTTTGAAAAACTAATCAATTACCGACTTACAGACTTAGCTGTTTCATTTTCTACAGAAACATGTAGCTATGGAATTAACTTACTGCAAATTTTTCTTTAGGCTCTGTCTTTCCAGTTTGAAATAGGAAAAGCAGAAACAACCGCCTCAAATCCTCAGATGACTGAAATTAGAGGCAATTACAGGTTATGTGTTTGGTTAGAACATATATTAGCTTGAAGTACAACTGAGTTACCACTGATGGTTAGAAATAAAAGTAAAAGAAATTTAAAGTTATCCCCTTTAGCTGAAGGACTAAGTTGTTTCATGCTAAAAGACAAAAGCAAAATAAGAATACACTCACAGTATACAATTGTGTAGTGAACCGAAGTATTTTAACTTTATATACTTGTTTTCTCCAATACATTAGTTAATTAAAATAATTGAAAATCAATAAATTGATATCTTTTTAGAAGTAATGAAAGATAGACTCTTTAAATTTCCAGGGTTTCATCCTCAAAATAGAAAAAGAAAAATCATTAAAAACGACACATTTGGGACGCCTGGGTGGCTCAGTGGGTTAAAACTGCTGCCTTCAGCTCAGGTCATGATCTCAGGGTCCTGGGATCGAGCCCCATATCGGGCTCTCTGCTTCCGCCTCTCTCTCTGCCTGCCTCTCTGCCTACTTGTGATCTCTCTGTCAAATAAATAAATAAAATCTTTAAAAAAAAAAAAACGACGCATTTAAGTGAGGGGCTTCTGCTTTCAGATATAATGGAGTAGTTGCACAAACCAAATATCTTGCCAAAAGAAGGCAGGAAAAAAGTCCAATAAACTATGATAGATGAAAGATAAGTGGTAGATGATGAATAGATAGATAGGACATTTGTTTGAAGGCATTTGAGAATTACTGCAACAAGGTAGAAGTGTAAAATTTTCGGAAAAGGAAGAAAGGTAAGCTATCATTCTGCAGTTTCTGGTGATCTCGGGACATTTGTACATTCTGCATATGAAATGCAAGGGATCCAGGCAGAGTACCTGGTCAGAAGGCTACTGTTAATTGGCAGAGAAATTGACTATGTTTTTGGTAGTTTCTCAGGAGTAGAAAAATGAAAACCAGAGAATCGTGAGACCAAAACCTTGGTGTTATGAGAGGGGACATCCAAAATTGGGATCCCACAATTTATTACTTTTCTTTAAGCAGAGGCAATCCAGAGGTCAATAAAGATTGCCAGCATTATGAAACAGGATTTAGATAGCTTTGTCCCAAATTATGTTGAAGTGATTAGTCCTATTCTACCCTATCCTGAAAGAGTAAACACTCTTTGAAATAAGATAAACACCCCAACCTCCAATGGCCAATATGAAACCCCAAATTATGAGCTATGACAAGAAAAAGACTCCAATGTCACTAATTTGTAAGTAAACTTAGTAATGGTATAATAAGATTTCCATTATCATTAAGAAAATGCTATTACTTAGCAATAATTCTAAAATCAGTTTTACAAGAACTCTAAAGTGAAAGCTACAAAATAAAAAGGAAGTCTAAAAACAACTAAATGAATGGAAAGACAGATCATATTAATGAATTTAAATACTCGGCATTTTTTAAGATATTTTTTCTATAGGAATCTACAGATTCAGTGCAAATTCAATCAAAATCCCAAGTTTGTATGTATTTGTGTATGCTGTGTACTGACTAGTTTGAAATTAATTTGGAAGTACAAAACAACAAATGTAATCAAAATCTTGAAAAAAACGAAGCTAGAGATTTTTCACTGCTAGGTATAAAGAAAAACAACCTATGATAATTAAGACAGTGCCTCATGGGCACACACATAGCCAAGTGGAATGGAATCAAGTAGAGTGCAGACCCACACATACAGTGTAATTTGGTTTTTGACAAATCTCATACCATGGTAGAGTGAGAGAAATGACAATTATAAACAAGTGTTCTGGGCCAACTAGTAAATTATATAGATATAAATTAATCTTGCCCAACTGCAGATCATTTGCAAAACTCAATTTTAGACTGATTTTAGATCTTAATGTGAAACGTAAGTACATAAAACTTTAGGGAAAAAAACCAGAAAATATTATTGAGGTAGGCAAAGTTTTTTTTTAAACAAGACACTAAAATCACTAACAATAAAGGAAAAATTGACTAGATGGATTCCATTAAAAGTAAGAACCTAAGTTTACCAAAAGATACCATAAGGAGACTAGAAAGGCAAGAATGAGGTAAGCTATCTGCATGTTCATGTATCTGGCAAAGGTCTCCTATCTAGAATACATGAAGGTCTACGAATCAGTAACACAAAAATTAACAGCTTTATACAAAAATGGACAAAAAGCTTAAACCCATACTTGACAATATCATGAAGGTAATAAACATATTCCATGTATTTTGTATTAGGAAAATGCAAATCAAAACCATAATTACTACTACTTCATACCCACCTGAATGACTAAAATAAAAAAGATAATATCTAGTGTTGGCAAAGATGTAGAGCAAACAGTATTCGCAGATGCTAGTGGAGAGTGCTGTTAGCAACCACTTTTGGAAATTGTCTAACCGTATCTTATATAACTTAAGTATGCATACCCAGTGATTCAGCCACTCCTCTGCTATGTATATCCAAACATAAATCTGTGCATTTGTCAACAGACACGTACAAGGATGTTCATAGCAGTATTATCAATAATCACCAGTGTTTGGAAACAGAAAAGTAAATTTATAAATATTACTACATATAAAAAAAGGTAAGTGTCAAAAACAGATTTAAAAGAACACATAAACAAATGAGTATATGTTACGTGATTCTATAATAAAAATGTTACTCAAAAGTTAAACCCATCCATAGAGGAAGACATTAGAATTGTGATTACCTTTGCTAGAAAATTGTGATGGGAAGTAGGCTTTTCAGCTATTGGCAGTGATTTATTTCTTACATTGGTGCTTCATTCATTTTTTACTCCATTCATTCATTTCAGTATGTAAACATCAAGTTGTATGCATTTGATTTCTACACTTTTGGTTTGTATATTCTAGTTCGATAAAAAACAGCTAACCAGTAAGATTGAAAAAAACAACAAAAAGGGGATCTGACTTATTTTCTCATGCATATCTGACGAAAAGAAACATCCTTCCTACCTCAAAAAATAAATTATATTAAGAATATTGTGGTAATAAATACAAATGATTCATTCTTAGCTAAAAATTTAGTTTTATTTTATATTTAAAAATTGGACAAGAACTTATTTGATAATGAGGTTTGTCTTATATGTGTATATATGATAGTTTATAATCTCCTCATTCACTTCTTCATAGGAAAGACAATTCTTTGTTCCTTTATTTTGTCAGAAGGCACACATTCACAAATCTGCAGGAACATGCAACTGATCATAATGACTAGAACCTTATAATCATCTGTTGGGGCAAACTGATCTGCTTTTGAAGCAGATGCACACAGGCTACTGGTCTCCTACCACACAGGTCCTGGGACTGTGAGTAAACTTTATGAGTTTAAACAGTTCTTTTCGGTGTCAGTGAAACACTGCCCAGTGTTTTCTTTTTATTAGTCTTTTTTAAAAATAATTTTGTGCACACTGACTTTGTTAGTGCATATTATTTAATTCACAAGAATATAAAAATGAATTTTTATAATGAATAAATTTTATAATTTTATAATGAATAAAGTTGTTTTAAAAATTTCAATTTTATAATGAATAAAATTATAAAAATATACAACACAGAAGTTAAGAGTCAGTCTATTACTTCAGACGCTCAATTTCCTTTTATACTTTTTGGGAGCACTCCAAGTTGTCATTCTATAGAGAAGTCACCGTCCTATCAATCTCATTGTCATCAGAATGAAATGTTAGGGAATTATTTAGCAAACAATAAGTGGCCTTTGAAGGTGTGTAAGCATGGGTAAGTGGCACGATGGGAGCTGGCGAAAACCAGCCTGGCACTAGATTGTAGGCTCAGTTCAAGAAAACAGTGCCTGGAAGACACGAGGTCAGACAAGATAATAATTAGTTAAGTCTCAGCAAGAAGTGAGTGTAACTTAAACTAGGCTATGAGAAGTAAACGTAGAAGGTAAGAGGTAAAAATGAAAAATAACGATGCCATAGTATCAGCAAAAATGAAAGCTGCTTGGATGCTGGGAATTAGGCAGAAGGATACATCCAGATTTTGTGCCCGGCTCACTCGGTAAGTGGAAGGTCTTCAATTTACAAATGCATGGCTTGTACGCATTGGGAGTACACTTGAGGTTTTCCATTCATGTACTAACTCGCACAGTAAATCCACTTCAGCACTGCTAACCTTCCAATATTTGATCTTTTGTCCCAACTGCTAGAATCTCCACTTTTCTTCCCGATGCTTGTAAAGGCACAGGGGAGAAAGTGCAGGTGGAGCAGATGCTGCGCCCTCTGCAAATCCTTGTCATTAAAAAAGGGAACACTGATAAATAAGTAAAATCTTAAAAAAAAAAAAAAAAAAGGACGGTGGGTAGCTCAGCAGGTTGTGTCTGCCTTTGGCTTGGGTCATGATTCCAGGGTTCTGGGATGAGTCCCACATCTGGATTCCTGCTCAGCGGAGAACCTGCTTCTCCTTCTGCCTGGCGCTCACCCTGCTTGTGCGCTCGCTCTAGCTCTCTCTCTCTCTCTCCCCACATTGACTGGTTGTAGCACAGAAAGAGTGCTTGATGGAAGCTGTGCCCCAAGAATGAGAACATTATACCTCTCCCCATGTCCTTTCTTTCTCTCCTTTTGACACACCAAAATTTCGGCTTTGTGATAGCCTGATATAAATTCTTTTATATTGAATCTAATGTTCAATGTTGAAAGGGGTAAAAAGATGTGACTGGGAGAATGACTGCCCAGGAGATTCAAAATCAGAACATGGGCCTGCAGTAAGTGAAATGTGAACCCAGGGGCCAGGCCAAATCATATCGCTGATGGAGAATTTGGATCAAAGACTATTTTTACGGAAAAATTCAAGATTCATTCTGTAAAACTTGCAATGCTGCGGGAGTAGAGCCAGAGTCTTAGGAATTTGGACAAATAATATCCGCTCTGCACCGAACAGTCTTATTAAGAACACTGTGAATTTCATGGCAGTGATTTCATTAGTAAGTGTGGTTTTTACATGAAGATGGGGAGGAAGGCCGTGCTCCCAACAGTCTGCAGAGAGGGGAACCCTTCAATAGGGAGGAAACATTACTTTGTGCGGGGAGTGTGTCAGCTAGAGAACATAAATCAGTCTTCTGAATTAGAAGATTGTTAGCACCTAGGCAGCTCTGAGTTGGCCTGCAGCTATTTCTTGGAAAGCAAATATTGCTGGTTTGCAGGATGGTTTCCTCATTTCCTTGTGTCAGGTTCCTGACAGGAAGATTTGTAAGTTCACGTTGTTTGTCTAGTCCATGTAAACTCACAAACTGCCTTATTTGCCTGGCATTTGGAAGCCCAAAGTGATTAGCTTGCTGCCAAAAAGAAACTAAGGCCTGTGTGTACTAAATCCACCACTCAAAGACAGTCTAAATATTGATAAAAAGCGACAGAAATAAAACTAACCGAATCCTGTTCACTGAAAGACATCAGAATCCTCAAAT
>CM053605.1:111570055-111612419 GCA_028646535.1 Procyon lotor | reverse complement strand
TGGGTAGTATTTCAGAACTTATTTTTCCAAATTAATTTTTGAATGGATATACATTATCCTTATAACGTACTACTGTGTTTGTTTTATTTTTTGGTACTATTGTACAAAAGAGAGATATTTCAATTTTTCAATTCTTGAAATTTTATCTACATAAATTAATAATACACCATAGGATTGGAAAAAGGCATTTTGTTCTGGGTCTGAATTTCTAGCTATAAATGAAGGTTACTATTTGAGAGCAGATAGAGGGAATTTTATTAAATTAGATAATGCTTACGGAAAACTGATATAAAAATTAAGTTAAGATGAGGCTAAAAATTGTAGCCCTTTTAAAAAACTTAATCTAAATAAATTTATGATGCAAAGAAGCATTTAAAAGAGCTCCTTGAAATGAAGGAAGTCATGCGTCTAAGAGAATGATTAGCTCAAATGTAAGTAGAAAATGGTGATTCAGGGTCGTAGCTTCTGAGTAAGGACAGAAATAACTGTTACTCTTCCAGTTTTGATTTTATAAGAAAATTAAGTACTATCAAAATGTACTTAATAATAAATACTCAACAATTTAACTTAACAATTACAAAATAAATGTATGTTGCAATTTATCATTGAAAGTTAGACACATGAAAAATAGGTGAAAAGGGGGCGCCTGGGTGGCTCAGTGGGTTGAAGCCTCTGCCTTCGTCTCAGGTCATGATCCCAGGGTCCTGGGATCGAGGCCCGCATCGGGCTCGCTGCTCAGCAGGGAGCCTGCTTCCCCTTCTCTCTCTGTCTGCCTGCCTCTCTGCCTACTTGTGATCTCTCTGTCTCTCTCTCTCTCTCTCTGTCAAATACATAAATAAAATCTTTAAAAAAAAAAATAGGTGAAAAAAGGGGCATCTGGGTGGCTGCCTAATGCTCAGATCATGATCCCAGGGTCCTGGGATCTAGTCCCCCAATCAGGTCTTCCTGCTCAGCGGGGAGTCAGCTTCTCTCTCTCTTGCTCCTCCCAGTCCAGTTCTCTCTCACTCTTTCTTTCTCACAAATAAATAAATAAAATATTTAAAAAGAAATAGGAGAAAAGAATGGTTTTAAAAGAGGTATGTCAGAATATGTAGGTGTTTTATGCCTAATTCATATTTCTAATCTTTCAGGAAAAAGATATTTAGAAGATCTAAGTAAATTTAAACAGATGGAAATGACTGACTTGCTCAGATTTTGACGGAAAAATTTCCATTTACTTGGAATCAAAATAAGTATGAAGTAAAAATAATTAGAGTATATTGCTGAACATTATTTTAAGTGAAAAAGAAAACAAAAAGCTAGCTTGTAGATATCAGGATTTTTCTTTTTAAATGCCTGTTATAGGAGAGGCATTGGCAAAATGAAGTTAATATATAGAAGTCTATCTTCTAAATATATTAATAGTCCAAGACTATCAGAATGGCTTTATTTTTTAAAATATTTTATTTATTTATTTGACAGAGTTCTCTGTGTCCCCGGAGAACACAAGGGAGAGGAATAGCAGAGGGAGAAGGAAAAGCAGGCTCCCTGCCTAGGGAGCTTGATGCAGGGCTCTATCCCAGGACTCTGGGATCATGACTTGAGCCAAAGGCAGACGCTTAACAGACTGAGCCACCCAAGCGCCCCCCAGAATGGCTTTAACACAATTTCCAAAGCAGGACAATATTATCATTGAATATTAGCCCTTAAATAAAACCCGTGTTAGAACTGCACAGTGCAACTCGTTGGAGATGTTAGCCTTTACCTTCTGAACCTAGCCTTTTAGAACTAAACTTAATCTTTTTCAACCGGGAAGGAGGCTTAATTGGATCAACAAACATCATTGCAGTATGTGATTGACTTCATTCATTGCTCTTTCAGATAGTGAAATGAAATCTACCAATTCTAAGGTAACATTCTGCCCATAGAATCACCGTAAGCTAATAATCACTCACATACATTTAGTGTTGGGTGTATCTCATTTTTCTGATCTTGGGAAATTCACATTCACATGCCCTAACTGCCAGTCAAGCAAAATAGCCAGTGGAAACCATTTTTTTTAACTACTCTGCATAAGTGGAAACTAATTTGGAACAAATACATGTCTTGAAATGACAGTCTTCTGGATCTCTTTCAAGCTCTTATATTCTCAGTTCCTTTGCCAGTTCATTGACCTCTGCCCGGGGGGTTAAATAAAGAACATTTAACTCAGCATTTGGTCTTGGGCATTTTTCTTTTTTGATGCTATATTCCCAAACCTAAGGAATCTCATCAATAACAATGGTTTCACTTACTGTGAATCTGCTAGCAAATCCCAAATTCACCTCTCTACACCCAAATTCCACTCTGAGTTTCAGATTCTTATATAGAAATGTCCACCAAACATCTTTACTTAGATGACTCAAAAATATCCCACTCTCAACCTGTCTGGATAAAGCCCAAAAATATTAATTTAATCATATTCCACATTTTACTCTAACTCTTCCGTCTTGTAGTTCCTAAAGAAGATTCTGAGTTACCTTGCTTTTTCTTTTAGGCTAATTAAAATAAAGGAAAGAAAAAAATAAAATAAAATAAAATAAAGGAAAGAGAGCAAGAATCAGAAAGAACCAAAGTTCAGCTACAGGTTATTTACATTGTGTCCCAGAAAAGCTAACTAGAGAAAAATAACCGACATGAGATTTTGAAGTTGTGGAAACAGAACAGACAGAAGAGACCCGTGAGACCGTTTTGGGAGAAAGTTTTGGAAATCGATAGTGAGTTTCAGAGGGTTTTGGGAGTAGTGGCAACTATGTCTATAAAGGACATTGTAAGTGACAGAAATCTGGACATAATGACTTTTACATATTTTCCCAGACATTACTGCAACATGTTTCTTTCCATAATAAGGGCTAATTTTTTTCCCATTATGTATTTTTGGAAACAATGTTTTCCAAATCCATAGTCTGTGTAGATCTGGCCATTATATTTGAATCGTGTGCTTTATTAGTCAGGATCCATTTTAAGATTTTATTTATTTATTTGACAGAGAGAGATCACAAGTAGGCAGAGAGGCAGGCAGAGAGAGAGGGAAGCAGGCTCCCTGCTGAGCAGAGCGCCCGATGCGGGGCTCCATCCCAGGACCCTGAGATCATGAGTTGAGCTGAAGGCAGAGGCTTTAACCCACAGAGTCCCCCAGGCGCCCCTCCATTTTAAATTCGTACAAGAGAAAACCCAAAATAGCAATATCTAAGACAGATGAACATTTAATTCTCTGCTATGAAAAATAAATCTAGAGGTACATGGTCCCAAACTGGTGTGGAAACTCTACATACATCACGGCTGCTGCTTCTTTCTGCTACTACTATCCAGTACTAGCTAGAACACAAATGAGTCACATGGTCTCATGTCAAACAACTAGATGGGATAAAGCTAGCATGTCTCTTCCTTTTTAAGTAACCTTACTAGTCAACACTTGCAAAGTCATTTCATCCACCATGTCTCCTACCCTTAAACCAGCTTTTCTGTCAGGGTTCCCTGTCTTTAGAAAATTACTCAATTGCTCAAGACCCTGGAGTTCTCACTGAGTAACTTGATGTTATTCACCTTCTTCAACCCTTAATCCAATTAGACAGCATAGCTTACTCAATATTTCTCTCCATTTTCTCTTTACTACAACCATCCTACTTTGGGCCATAATTCCTTCTTCTCCCATCTGGAACTGGAACCTAAGCCTTACAAATGAATTCTGTGTGTGTGGTGTTACCTTTCTATCTCCCACCACCCAAATCAATTGTACATGGCACAGGGTACCTTTTTGTGAAGCAAGCTGGTCATTTTTCTCCCCACATGAAAATCACTCAAGGATATCCCTTTGTTTTAGGATAGAGATCCTTATCTACACTATAGATAGTACACTATACTATATAGTGTTGTGTATTATGAAGGCCACTGAATTATCCACTGCTGTGTAACAAGTATCTTCTAAAAGTGCATCATCTCTATTCCTTTTTCCTGACCTATTGTACTGGCAAGGTTTTAGTACAATACTGAGTAGAAGTGTAAGAGTGGAAATCCTAACCTTGTTTCCAAAAACAGGGGGAAAGCACGCAGTTTTCCAACAGTAATTATGGTGTTAGCTATAGTTTTTATTTTTTGTAGATGATCTTTATCATATTAAGGAAGTTTCCATGTATACATATCTCGCTGAGAGCTTTTATCATGTCAAGTCCTTTTTATTTTTGCACTACTATAAATAAACTTAGGAGTCTTCTCCTTTAACTGATTATTTAGGTAAATTACATTAATTGTATTATAAATTTTAAACTAGCATTGCACTCCAGAATAAACTCAATTTGGTTATAATGTGTGTCTTTAAATACGGATTGATTTATTCATATGCAGTTAGTATTTTGCATCTGTGCTCATAAAGGATCGTGCTCTACTGTTCTCTTTTCTTGTAATGTCCTTTACTGGTTTTAATGTTAAGGTGATACCGGTCTCATAAAGTTGGGAAATAGTTGCTCTTCTTACTTTAAGGAAAGGATTATATTGAATTGGTATTATGTCTTTCTTAAATGTGCAGTGGAATTTTCTAATAAAACTATCTTGGTTCAAAGTTTTATTGTATAATATTTTAATAAGAATTTAATTTTTTAATTGATTACTTTCTATCTAGGTTATCTATTTCTTTTGTGCAGTTGTGGTACTCAAGTATTTAATTGTTAACCATTTATTTGGTAGTTTGTGTTATTCAAGGTATTGTTACATTTCATCTACGGTGTCAAATTAGTGGACATGAAGTTGTTTATTGTATTCCATCATTATCCTTTAATATACATCTATAGTGTTCTGTAATGACATCTTTTATTCTGGATATTGATAATTTGTGTCTTCTCTCCATTTTTTTTCTTGATCTAGCTAATTGTAGGTCTAAGAAGTCATCGAGATGAAAGGCACAGCATAGGGATATAGTCAATCATATTGTAATAGCCTTGTATGGTGACAGATGGGAGTTGCACTGTCATAGCATCACTTATAGATTTGTCAGATTAAACACCAAAAACTTTATTAGTCTATTCAAAAAATAATCTTTGACTTCCTTGGTTTTATTCATTATTACTTTTGTGTTTTCAACTTCATGGATTTCAGCTTCTTATTTGCTCTAGGTTTAATTTGCTCTTCTATTTCTAGTGTCTTAGGTGAAAGCTTAGGTTATTTTGAGATCCAACTTATGTAATATATGCATGTAGTGCTTTAAATTTTCCCCTACTACTACTACTTCTACTACTTTTCTCTACCACTACTTTTTTCTGTTTCTTCTTTCCACTACTTTAGTAGCATTCCACAAATGTTTATGTATTGCATTATTTTTGTTTAATTCAAAATATTTTCTGTTTTCTTCTGTGATTTCTTCTTTTGAATATGGATGTCTTAGAAATATGGAGGTTTTTTTTTCAATTTTCAAATACTTGAAGACTTTCTAGCTTTTGGGGGAGGGGTTCAATAATAGTTTCATTCCTTTGTAATTAGAGAACATACTTTTAATGATTTCTATTCTTTTAATTTGATTATTTGTTTTACAAACCAGAAAATGTAGTATAGTATCTTGGAAAATTATCCTTATGCATTTGAAAAGAAGGTGTGTTCCATTATTGCTGATAGGGCTTTCTATTAATATTAATTGAGTCATGTTAATTAATAATATCATTTGGTAATTCTACACCCTTGCTGATTTTCTATCTACTTGTTCTATTGATTACAGAAAATAAATGTTGAATTCTCCAATTATAATTGTGGATTTGCCTAGTACTCTTTCCAACCCATCATTTTTTTTGTTTCATTTCCTTGGAAGTTCTGTTATTGAGTGCATACATATTAGGATTTTTATATCTTCTCTTGTCATTATGTAATGTTCCTCTTATCTCACAAAATATTACTTGTTCTGAAAACTGCTTTTTCTCATTAATATAGTCTCTGTGATGTATAATCTCTGTGATAGTCTTTTAATTAATGTCTCCATGTCATATCTGTTACAAACTTTGACTGTTATTCTGTCTATATTATATATTTAAAGTATATTTCAAATAGATAACATGTAGTTAGTTCCTTTGTACTAAATATGACAGTCTATGTCTTTGAATTGGTGGTTTTTAAATTTATTTTCTTTTTCTTTTTATTTATTTAATTTTCTGACAGACAGAGAGAGAGAGCATGTGAATGGGGGAGAGGGGCAGACGGAGGGAGAGAGAGAGAATCTTGAGTAGGCTCCACACCCAGCATGTGGAGTCTGATGCAGGACTCAATCTCACCACACCAAGATCATGACCTGAGCCTAAATCAAGAGTAGGTCACTTAACTGACTGAGCCACCCAGGAGCCCCTGAATTGCTATTTTTAAATCACTAGCATTGGATAAAATTCTTCATATTGTTAAATTTATGTCTACCATTTTTGAAATCTTGGCCTTGTTATTTTTTTAAATTTTTCTGTTCCTTCTGTACTATCTGCTTTTGCATTATTTGAACATTTTTAGTGTTCCATTTTAAATTTATCTACCAGATTTTTTTTTAAGATTTTATTTATTTGAGAGCGAGAACATGAGTGGTGGGGGGAGGGGCAGAGTGAGAGGGTAAAGAGAGGGAAGCAAACTCTCTCCTGAGCTGGGAGCCTGACTCAGGGCTCCATTCCAGGATCCCTGGGGTCATGACCTGGGCCAAAGGAAGACACTTAACTGACTGAGCCACCCAGGTGTTCCCATCTGCAAAATTTTTTTTTTTTAATCACTTTCTCTTTGTTTTATTTTTGGTAGTTGTTTTAGGATTTACTCCAGTCAATATAGAATTATCATTTCCCTATATATAAAGTGTCATTTATTTTTTCTGGCTGCTTTCAAGGTACTAATGTTGATGATGATTTATCTGGGCAAGGCTTTCTTTGATATCATCATATTTGGGATTTGCTGAGCTTCAACTCCAGGAAGATTTTGGTTATTATTTCCTCAAAGGATTTTTTTTTTGGACCCATCCCCTCCATTTCTAGGCCTCCAAGGATACAAATATGACAAATTTTGATATCTCATAAATCGCTGACATTTCTTTCTTCTTCTCTGTTCTTCAGATTGCATAATTTCTGTTGATCTGTGTTCAAGTCAGCAGACTACATTTTCTTCTTATTTCTATCTTGCTAAAAATCCATGAATGTGTTTTAAAATATTGCTTCTTCAGTTCTACTGTGTTTATTTGATTATTTCCTGTAGTTTCTTTTTCTCTGTCAAAATTTCTATTTTTTCTGGTCACTGAAATGAACTTTACCTTTACTTTATGGAGCACAGTTATAATGGCTGCTTTAAATTCAGTGGTCTCTGCCCCGGCAAGGAAGAACATCTGAAGTGCTGCCCAACTACTGAGTTTAGACTCTAGTCCTGCCCAAACAGGAAGCCTGGCCAGAGAATCTGGGCAGCTGCATAGCTCATTCCACAGCCTCAATTGCAGTGTCACCCAAGCAGGGATCCCAGCCAAAGCTCTACCACCTGCAGATACAAATCTGGGGCTGCAATTGGCCAGAGAACTTAGTTGGCAGTTCTGCCTGATTCAGGTCCCCAGCCAATGGGCCATGCTAGTCATGGAGCCTATTCTGTAGCCCTGCTTCAGCAGAAAAGCACATTTGAGTGAGCCTCACCCAATACCTGAGTATAGCTTCTAGTCCCTGTGGACCAGGAGAACTGGCCAGAGAATTTAGGCAACCGCAGAACACAACCTACACTCTATGTGGGCATGGAGAAAATCCGGCAGCCATGCCCAACTGGTCAGAATAGCCTCTGGCCTCACGTAGCAGCCACAGATACCAGCCTGCAACCCCACACAACAGTGAAGCCCGATCTACAGCTGTGCTCAATTATGGATCACTTGGCTTATGGCCTTGTCCAAGCAGGAAGCCCAGCCAGTGACTCCTGCCCAATCACTGAACTCAGCCTGCAGACTCATTCAACAAGAGAGCCTGTAGAGTGACACCCTCCCTGTCAACTGCTAAGCAAGGTCACTAGCTCCCTGGAACTATAGGGTACAGCTGGAAGTCCCTTCTGACCAGGAAACCCAGCCAATGACTTTGCCCAAGAGCAGAGCACAGCCCACATATGGTCATGACACCCATCTGCATCCCTGACTTCGGGGCAGAGATTGCAGCCCCACACAATCACAAAGAACAGCCTAAGGTCCCATCCAATCATAGAGCCCTGTGTGGAACCCTGCCTGAACGTGGAGTCTAGCCAGTAGCACCATTACATTGGAGAGGACGGAACTCCACTCAAACTATAGACCTGACAAATCATGGAGTGCAATAAGTGACACCCCTCTGCCAGGTAACACAGCCCATGAACGTGCCAGACCACAGGTGATGACAGAAGCTAGTTAGTGGCCCCACGTGCCTACAAAAAACAGCCAGCAACCTCACCTGATCAGTAAGGCTAGTGGCTCTGCTTAAAGTCAGACCCCAGCCAACAAGTCCACCCAACCACCAACCCCACCAAAGACATCTTGCCATCTTGACCTCAAAATACAGGCCGTGGCCTCACTTGACTATGGAGCCAATTATCAAGTATGCCCTACCATAGAGCCCAGTCAGCGGCACCCCTTGGCTTCAGAGCATAGGCAGTGGCCCAGCCAAAATAGAGATACAAAACTCCACCTGACTACAGGCAGACACAGCTGACCTGTCCAGAACCCCAGCCTGAGTTGACTGGTCTGTCCTTGCCAAAGATCTGTCCTTGCCAAAGCAAAACTGAATGCAACTGAACTTGGATTCATGTATTTCTTCTTTTTTAAAAGAATGCACAGTAATTAGAACTGTTTCAGTTGTTCGATAAATGTGTTTGACTTAATTGCTCTTTTTTTTTCATTCAATGCTCACATTCCCATTTCTGGATCTAGCAGCCTATTCATAATATCAGACCCAATACTGCAATTAATGCTTGGCTTGTTAAGAGCCAACGAGAACTTTATTTTTTTTAATCTTGCTTTTACTTTTATTATAACTTATCAGTCATAGTTAGATTAGCAAAGATATAAAATAAATGAAAACCTAGTCAGTTTTAATTGATTACAATTAAATAACAAAAGTATAATTATTTTTAGAATAAAATAGAGGTTATTTTATAAGGTAGGAAAATGAGAATATATTTGACAAAAACTAATGCTTTGGGAATATCTGGAAAGTAACTGGATTTATTATTGATTCTTGTTCTTACGTCATATTTTTCTTTGTATACCTCAGATAGTAATCTTTAGTATGGTGTTTTATAATAATTTTTGTGCTTATTTTTAAAAAGTCAGAGATCCATGTCTTATACATCTTTGTATCCTCAATATTTAGCACATTCTAAGGTGATGATTAAATCTCTTCAACAAACATAATTTGTTTTCTAGTAAATACTAGTGCAATTTAAAAGAAGAACCCATACCTTTTTAAAAGAGTCAATTGCTTGGTAAAATAAGTTGCTTATCCTGCCATAATGGAATAAAACTGAGCCATTTCAGTAATTCTATCTATATTAGAAAGAGGACATTTTATTGGATAACAAATATCAGGTGTGATTTATTAAAAAAAGAGTTTATATCTTTTAAAGTGATAAAATTAATGTCATTCACTTGATGTCAAAGCTTCTAAAAACAAAAAGATGAGAATTAAACCTTGTATTCTTGCCATCTACTCTCTATATATGGGATCTTCACTGTTATTATTCTTAGCTAAGGTTATAGTGACCAAATCAACATACCAGATCCTGAAAACATCCAAGAGGGCTTACATTTTTTTAGGGGAAAAAAGCCAAGAAGCCTGACTGAAGTTATTTATCACAAGTGTTTAATAATTTTGGTTTCCTAGACACACTTTGTTCAACAATTTCTTGGCTAACATATCTCTGCAGATTATTTGTACCTAATACCTAATATATTAATATAAAACAAATATAAATATATCCATCTCCAAGCACCTTTTAATCATAAATTTTACCTAGTTGTATGGATATAACTACTTAATTATGGACCACTGACTACGTACATGAGAGGGAGACAAAACTGTTAGTAATTAAAATACAAGTAACATATTTGTAAAAATGTGTTAAGCTTTTTCTGAAATGAAAATATGGATGTTCTTTTATTTTTTTATTATGCTCAGCTAGCCACTGTATGGTACATAATTAGTTCTTTATGTAGTGTTCAAGGATTCATTAGTTAAGTATAACACCCTGTGCTCATCCCAGCATGTGCCCTCCTCAATACCCATCGCCCTGTTCACCCCTCCCCTTGCCTTCCTCCCCTATTAAATCCCTAAATTGTTTCTCATGTTCCATAGTCTCTCACGGTTCATCTCCGTCTCTGCTTTCTCCCCCTTTCCTTCCCCTATGGTCCTCCATGCTATTGCTTATGTTCCACATATGAGTGAAACCACATGATAATTGTCCTTCTCAGTTTGACTTACTTCACTTAACATAATCCCTTCCAGTTCCATTCATGTCAGTGCAGATGATGGGTATTCATTGTTTCTGATGGCTGAATAATATTCCATTCCACATCTTCTTTATCCATTTGTCTGTTGAAGGACATCTCAGCTCCCTCCACAGTTTGGCTATTGTGGACATTACTGCTATGAACATTGGGGTGCATATGCCCTTTCTTTTCACTACGCCTGTATCTTTGGGGTAAATACCTAGTAGTGCAATTGCTGGGTCATAGGGTAGCTCTATTCCTAACGTCTTGAGGAATCTCCACAGTTTTCCAGAGTGCCTGTACCAACTTGCATTCCCACCAACAGTGTAAGAGGGTTCCTCTTTCTCCACATCCTCGCCAACATTTGTTTCCTGTTTTGTTAATTTTTGCCATTCTAACTGGTATAAGGTGGTATCTCATTGTGGTTTTGATTTGTATTTCCCTGATGGCTAGTGATACTCTTTTAATAGACAGGAAAGACAATAAAATTTGTTACTATGTGAACAACTCCTGAGATAAATAACAAAAACATTAATTACAAAGACTTAGGAAAGGGGCACCTAGGTGGCTGAGTCAGTTGAGCATCTGCCTTCGGCTCAGGTCCTGGTCCCAGGGCCCCTGGATCGAGCCCCGCATCAGGCTCTCTGCTCAGTGGGAAGCCTGCTTCTCCTTCTCCCACTCCCCCTGCTTGTGTTTCCTCTCTTGCTGTGTCTTTCTCTGTCAAATAAATAAATAAATCTTTCAAAAAAAAACTTGGGAAATTTTTTTAAGATTTTATTTATTGATTTGAGAGAAAGAGAGAGCATAAGAGGGGGGAGGGTGACACAGAGCCTGATCCAGGATTAGATCCTCTCTAACACAGAGCCTGATCCAGGGTTCAATCCTGGGACTCTGGGATCATGATCTGAACTGCAGACAGATGCTTAACCAACTGAGCCACCAGGTGCCCCAAAACTTAGGAAATTTTGCTTATGTTATAAAGGAGGGCTTACAAAATTTCAGTGCTAATATGGTAAGAAGGAAGAATAGATTGCTGAGTTTCTTGGTGATTTAAAAGTTAGAGTACCTGAATAGCCAAAGCAATTCTGAGAAAAAAGAACAAAGTGAGAAATAGCACATCTTCTGATTTAAAACTATAGTACAAAGCTATGTAATCCAAACAGTGGGGCATTGGCATAACAGACATATAGATCAATGGATCAGATAGGGAGCCCATAAATAAACTCACACATGTGTGTTCAACTAATTTATGACAAAGGAGCCAATAACATGCAATGGAGAAAGGACAGTCTCTTCAATTAATAGTGTTAGAAAAATTGAACAGCCACATGCAAAAGAATGAAATTAGACCACCGTCTTACATCCCACACAAAATTTAACTCAAAACAGATTAAAGACTTGAATATAAGACCTGAAATCACAAAATTCCTAGAAGAAAACATAGGCAGTGAGTTCCTCGACAAAGTCTTGGAAATTATTTTTTGGATTTGATATCAAAAGCAAAAGCAACAAAAACAAAAATAAACAAGCAGGACTATATCAAACCAAAAAGCTTCTGCTGAGCAGAGGAAGCCATCAACAAACTGAAAAGGCAACCTACAAAATGGAATAAGAATTTTACAAATTATATATCTGATAAGAGATTATTATTCAAACTATATGAGAAACTCATACAATTCAAGAGCAAAAAAAGAAATAATAAACAATTTGATTGAAAAATGAGCAGAATATTTGAATAGATATTTTCCAATGTAGACATACAGATGGCCAACAGATACATGAAAAGATGTGAAAAGATGCTCAACATCATTAATCATCAAGAAGATCCAAATCAAAGCCAAATGAGATATCACTTCATATCTGTCAGAATGGCTATCATGAAAAAGGCAAGAGATAACAAATGTTAATGAGGGTGTGGAGAAAAGGAAACTGTGTATCATTGGTAGGAATATATGTTGATGTCTATGGAAAAGAAGATGGCATGCCCTCAAAAAGTTAAAAATAGAACTACCATATGATCCAGCAATTCCACTTCTGGGTACCCACTCAAAGAAAACAAAAATATTAGCTTGAAAAAATACATGTACCCCACGTTAATTGCAGCATTGTTTATAATAACCAAGATATGGAAACAACCTAACTGTCTATCAACGGATGAATGGATAGAAAAGTTGTGGTATATAACCACAATGGAATATTATTCAGCCAGAAAAGAAGAAAATCTTGCCATTTATGACAACATAGATGGACTTAGGCTAAGTGAAATAAGCCAGTCAGAGAGATATGATCTTATTTATATATGGAATCTAAAAATAAAACAAAACATAAAACAAGATACAGTGTTTGATGGGTAATTACCCAAACTGCTGGATGAAAGAAGATAAAAGGTGTTATGGGGGTCAAAAGGTACAAACTTCTAGGTTATAAAATAAATAAGTCATGGGGTAAAATATACAACACGATGACTGAAGTTAATAATACCATATTGCATATTTAAAAGTTACTAGGACAGTAAATCTTAAAAATTTTCATCACAGGAAAAAAAGTTTTATAACTGTGTATGGTGATGGATGTCAATAAGACTTATGGTAGTTGATCGATATGCAATGTACCATACAAGTATTAAATCATTATGTTGTACATATAAACTAATATAATGTTATCATGTCAATTTTACCCTAATTTTTTTTTAAGTAAAAAATGAAAGATAGAAGGGATGGTAGCAACCCCATAGGAGGTTATACAAAATGTATTCTTTCATCTTATATGTGGTGACTACCAAAATTTTCTTCCCAATTAAACTTCTTAGGGTACCATTTGGGGCACTGCACTGGTAAACAGCCAATCTGTTATTGAATAAAATAATTTCAAAGGCAAAGATCAGGCTGAAAGATCAACTACTTGCTCTCAGCAAACAGATAAAAAAAAAAACCCTTTGTTAGTAAATAATTACGGATTCTGAAAGCATGGTGTACATTTTAATTAACTTTTAATCTGTAATGTCTATTTTTTCTAATGGTCCTTGTGCAATTGTTATCTCTATTTAAATTAAAATTATTTATTAAAGTTTAATATACATACTAAAACACAAATTACAAGTGAATGGTTCACTACATTTTTCACTAAGCAGATACATTTCTGTAGACTTGTTACCATCAACAAGATCAAGAAATAGAACAATCCCAACAGCACAGAAATACCAATTTGTCTTCTAATCAAAGTTTCCTCTCAACAAAATTAATCACTGTCTTGCTTATCCTGATGTTAAACTCAACCAGAGATTGGTTTTGCCTTCTTTTAAACTTTATATAATTTGGATTCACATATTGTATACAGTTTGTATCTGACATCTTTGGCTAAATAAAAAAATTTTTTTTTTTTTTAAAGATTTTATTTATTTGACAGCGAGAAACACAGCGAGAGAGGGAACACAAGCAGAGGGAATGGTAGCGGGAGAAGCAGGCTTCCCGCCGAGCAGGGAGCCCGTCGCGGGGCTCCATCCCAGGACCCTGGCATCATGACCTGAGCCAAAGGCAGAGGCTTTAACCCACTGAACCACCCAGGTGCCCCTAAAAATGTTTTTATAATCCATCCATGGCTGGTGAGTGTGGTTACAGCTTATTTAGGCTTGTTTGTGTAAATTTACTATGTTTGTTCATTCTACTGTTAATAGATATCAGAGCTGTTTATATTATGAAAATAATTGTTAAACTGTGCTAAACATGTTCCTACATATCTTTTAGTGCACGTGGGTAAATTTATTTTGTATGTATATTCAGAAGTAGAATACCGTATTAATAAATACGCAGTAGTTTTAATTTTTTTTAAGTAGGCTCCATTCAGAGTGGGGAGCCCAATGTAGGGGGCTGATCCTGACGATCCTGAGATCAAAACCTGAGCTGAAATCAAGAGTAGGATGCATAATCAACTGAGCCACTCAGCTGCCCCAATATGCACTAGTTTTAATAATCACTCCTAAATGATAATCCAATGACCTTGAAAGGTGAACAAAAAGTCTTTAGATAGAAAACACAAAGAGATAAGCATGAAGCTAAAAAATGTTAAATTTATCTATAATAAATTTAAGACCTTCTGATTGGATCTCACAAATCAATATTTTAAAAAGGTAGTTCTATAGACAAATGGGAAAATATTTGAAAAAAAAAAAACTAGGAAAAAGTGGGTATTCAAATTGTCCATACAGATCTGCAAATGAAATGAAATTCTACGAAACATTAGCCAAAATGGTTAAAATTGAAAAAACTGATAATGCCAAGTTTTGTGTAGGGTATGAAGCAATGGAAATTTATAAACTTACACATTTGTAAAATGGGTCTTTTGTGGAACTGTGGATATTTATCATAAACTTGCAGCAACCCAGAAACTACTTATAAAACAACAGCTGGATCTCAGAAAGAACAGTGAGCTTTGCGGAATTCTAATTTACTCTGATCCCAGCTCAGCCACAGCCTTCAAAAGAACAGCCTACAACCCGGTTCCCAGTACTAAAGTGACCAGAATGGGCTTATTTGTGAAGAATTGTCCTTATCTGTCTGATGAGTCCCTGAAAGGCCAACCCAAAAAGCTAGTCTTTATCTTACCTAATTTAGAATTTGCTTAGTGCTAAAGATTCTATCTAGCTGGGGGAGGGGTGGGCAGGGTGAGTCAATTGTCAAAAAGAAAAAAACAAGGGACAAATATTTTAGTCACTGTTGCCTGAAGCAATGAATAGAAGTTGGGGAAAACAAAGAACTGACCCAAATATTAGGAAGAAAGGCTGAAGGAACGAGATTCTTTGGGAAATAAGGATTTTGAAAAGTTTTGACACATCCCTGGGAATGGAAAAGGACATGCACACAGGAGCAGGGCTGTGGATAGACTCGGGAAAGTCCTGAGGAGGCCATGCGCTCTTCTCTCTGACTGACCTGGATGCTCGGTGGAAGCACAGAAAAGAAATGGTAAGGCAGAGAGAGACATACAGGGCTCGACTCAGTGTTGAGGGGTGCTCTGATGTACACTTGGAGCTTCTCTGCAAAGACAGGGGTATTCTGTTCCTAGGCACGTAAAGCTATCTCCCTCCAATAATTAGTTGACCACTGGGGCGCCTGGGTGGCTCAGTGGGTTAAAGCCTCTGCCTTTGGCTCAGGTCATGATCTCAGGGTCCTGGGATCGAGCCCCACATAGGGCTCTCTGCTCAGCAGGGAGCCTGCTTCCCCCTCTCCCTCTACCTGCCTCTCTGCCTACTTGTGGTCTCTCTCTCTCTCTCTGTGTGTCAAATAAATAAATAAAATCTTAAAAAATAATAATAATTAGCTGACCATTAAGCTAATGAACAGAGATTCCAGTGGCCACAAGAGACAAAGAATAAAGCCTTTATAAAATTAGTTGAGAAAAGTCGCTGAACAGACAAACAGCAACAATGAAAGCAAGCAGAACTGAAATCCCTGGGGAGGGGAGAGAATGACTCCCAGATGGACGCCTCAGTGGTTCAGTTGGTTAAGTGTCTGTCTTTGACGCAGGTCATGATCCCAGGGTCTTAGGATCAAGCCCCTCCAGCTCCATGCTCAGCGGAGAGTCTGCTTCTCCCTCACCATCAGTCGCTCCCCCACTCTGTCCTCCCCCACCCTTGTGCTCATGCTCTTGTTTGGGCACTCTCTCTTTCTCTTTCCCAAATAAATAAAATTTAAAAAGTGAAATAAAATATGACTCCTAGAGTTGTCACATTATAGGAAACTGTCCAATTTTCAAACAAGCAAAAAAAAAAAAAAAACAACAACAACAAAAAAAGAGACATGTAAAAAAGCAAAGAAATTATGGCCCATACCTAAAGAAAAACAGCAATCACTAGACAATGTACCAGAGGAGGCACAGATATGGGAGTAACTAAATAACTACTTAAAATATGGTCTATTATTAAAAAGTTATTAAAAATAACTATTTTAAATATGTTCAAAGAATTGAAGGGAAACATGTCTAACGAACTAAAGGAAAGCACGAGACCAATGCAGGCAAAAAGAAAAATCAAAAAGATGTAAAAATTACTTTTAAAAAAGAAAAAAATAGAAATCCTGGAGTTGGAAAATGAAATAGCCATGATGAAAAATTTACTGGAAGCACTCAATAACAGATTTGAGAAAGTCACGGAAAGAATCAATGAACTTGAAAGTAGATCAGTTGAAATGATGTAGTCTGAGAAATAATAAAAGAAGAAAAGAAAGAATAAAAACGAAAAGAGCCTGACAGACCTATGGGAGGCTGACATCAAGCCAACCAACATATGCATCTTAGGAGTCCCAGTAGAAGGGGAGATAAAGAGAGACAGTCCGAATATTGGAAGAAATAATGGTCGCAAGGTCCCAAATTGATGGAAAATGTTAATCTATACCACCAAGAAGCCCAGCCAACTCCAGCTGGATACACTCAAAGAGGTCCAGACTGAGAAACATTATAATCACACTTTTAAAGTTAGACAATCTTGAAGGCAGCACGAGAGTAGTGAGTCTTCCTCTCAAGGGATCATCGGTAAGATCAACAGCTGACTCGCACAGAAACCATGGAGGCCAGATGGCAGTGAGATAACATATTCAAAGTGCCAAGAGAAAAATACTGTCAGATAAGAATTCTCTATCTGGCAAAACTCTCCTTCAGAAATGAAGGAGAAATTAAACATTCCTGGCAGAACTGTTCTAAAAAATAATAAAGAATGAAGGTCTTTAGGGTGAAATGAAAGGACACTAGATAGTAGCTAGAATCCACACAATGGAGATATATATATGTATATATATATATATATTCAAATAATACATGTGTGTAGGTATATGAATATGTATATGCATGAATTTAGACAGTGCCACAACTCTAATTCAGAATGAGGCTTAAATGTAATATAGTTCAATTTTTCTGGTGTTTAAAATAAAATGTGTAGAAAGGAAATATGGTGAGAACAACAAATGTGATTCTGAGTTTTTGGGTAGAGAACACGCATTAAAGGTTGGGCCCTATAGGACACTGTGTCTTAGAGTATTATGTAAGCTACCATTTTACAGCATGTGTTGAGGATTATAATTATTCGTATTTGATACTTTTAATAAGACATTGAAAATATATGTTATAAAAAAAAAGAAAATATATGTTATAAAATAAAACGTTAATGGAAAAATAGTTATTTTTCTTATAAAGAAAATTGGTGACTCCATTTGGCTGCCAGGGTAGAAATAACAATATCCTACATCATAACTTGATGTTAAAGTTTGCTTAAAGGTGCCCCCGACTGGGCTAAAACATACAGAGTCACCTTACCAACTACTCATGCAACACTAGAATTCACATCCACTATTTATTCCCTGTTTTGCTTGGCTTCTTGGTAGTCTTTGGTAATGTTGACAACTCCTTTCTCAAAATACTTTCAGTTCATGGGCTCTAAATTCCTCACTACATGTACGATCTCCTTGTCAAATGCATTCTGCTTCCACTTGCATCTTCTGGGACCAGATATCATGCCAAACACTCTCCCTAATCAGTTATACTTGGTCCAGGGGGGAAGCTATTCAAGAAAGTACTAATTACAGTCATTTTTTAAAAATACAAAGAATGTAATGTATATAAATTTTCAAAGCATGGACCATGTTGTCTCAAGAAACTGAAATGCTTCTTAAGCATCTCTCTAACAGAATGTAATATCCGAATGAATGGCAAACCCCTCTGTCCAACTATATTGTAAATACCCTCCAAGGATTAGTAAGAGAATTAAAGCTTTAATGTTAAAGCAGTGTCTCTAGTATAGCTTCAGTAAATCAATAACAAAATTATACTCCAGATATTTTAGAACTGCTACAGAATTAATTGCTTTTCATTTGGTTTAAAACAGCTGGGTTAAATATACTCCGTCATTTTTACGTTTTTGCCAATGACTATAATGTGGAAATGTATCCACCATCCACATCATTGTTCTATATAGACTAGGTCATGTGCCTTTGAAATGATTACTTCTGTATTTGTGATGGAATTGCTATCATAAAATTTATTTCAATGCAATTTTTTTCTTATTTTTCCTCAGTAGGATAATATTTTTCTTATTTGCCTACATGAGAAAAAATAAGACCCAAACACATGGAGGAAAACAGGTAACAAAAATCCAGCTTTCTTTTAAATTGTTGAAGAATGTGATGTAAGTTTTACAAAAAAATACATTGACAAAGATTCTTACTAACTTTTTTATTTCGGTTTGCTGAGAGGAAATGAAGGAGCATGTTCTTAAGTACATATTTTAAAGCAATTGGGGGAAAATTTGAAGCCTATAAATATTTCAAAGTTCTCTCAGCAAAAGCTTACAGTATTTTCACAATCTCTCCCTTGAAATGTTCAAAGGGATATTGAACAATCACTTCCTCACCTCTTAAAGATGGTGGATGGTGAGGTGATTACCAATAGACAATTATCCTTAAGTGAACATTTCCAAGTGTATAATTAGATAGGAGGGCAATTTCCATTCCATTTGGGTGAATTTAGATAGCTAAATCTTGCTGGAAGGAAAAGATTTATTTTTCTAAAAACAACTACTTAACAGCAGGCATGCCAGTCATTTTTTGTATGTGTGGCTTAAGATCCTTAACGCAAGCTTTGCAAGGAAGCATTCTTACACGAGCAGCAAGTTCACAGCAAGAAAATGACCATTAAAGGCAGGTGAACACTGTCTAGACATGTATTGAGGGCACGTTCTGGAATTCCAAAAGAATACTCTAGACATGATTTTCATAAAGGAATACACTAGTTTCATATAAGAGATCAGATCAAAATGTATACTCCCAACCAATAGGGTGATATATCCTTCCTCATAAACATTATGATAAAATGAGACATAAGTAAAGTACATGCCTTTGTCCTCTGAAATGTATATAGTATAATGAGGGAGAGAGGAAAAAATAGGCTTTTTCAACAGACTGTGTTCTATTGACTATCGTAGTAGTTAACTGCATTTAGGCTGCTAGTGACGAAGATCAGAAACAAGATTGAATTTTATTTTCTCTCAATTAAATCTAATGGTGCAAGGGTGTACCATTTAGGGCTGGTATGTTAACATGGGACTTTTATGTTTTCTGCTTCTTACCTTCAGCAAATGGCTTTCATTATACAAGCCACCTTGTAGTCCAAAATGTCATTTAGAGCTTCAGCCATCTGTATTAGGGAACAAGAAATGAAGAGAAGGAAGACAGAAAGAGCCATACCATCTTCTTTCCCCGTTTTAATAAACTTCTCCAGAAATCTCATTCAACAGTTTCTTCTTATATCTCACTGGCCACATATATTCTCACAGCTATACCCAGCTACAAAAAGGCTGGAGAATCAGTTTTTGAACTGGAACATTTCTTCTCTAATAAAATCAGAATTTTTTCGCTTGAGACAAAAGTGAGAATGGATATTGAATTGGCAAAATTTAACGATAACAACCAGCTGCAAACCAGTGATCTCTGTCGCAATAAGAACGAGGTTATTAATCTCATACTTAATAAGAATGAGTATGAAAAGTTGTTTCTTCAGTCACTCATTCATTTATTACCTCATCCTTTCAAAAGTACTTATTAATTGTCAAATATATGGTAGAATGGAAATTTCCTTAACGAATGCATTAAACAGAGATAAACAAGTGAATTGAGAACTACAATAAAATGTAGAATTATGTCTGTCATACAGAAAAACACAGGGAGCTGAATTTATTCATTTATTTATTTCACCATTCCAAAATATCTAATAATTGCTTAAAAAGTGTTAGGTTTTATTATGTGCTGGTAATATTCCATAAGTAAGATAGAGCCCTTGCTTTTGTGACTAATATAAGCTAAGTGTCAAGTTTTCCCTTCCTTTTTCTTATTCTTTATTTTGAATTCTGATTAAATTTCATCTCAAACCAGACCAATTAAAGCAGAATCTCTTGAGTCACAGCCAGACATTTTTTTTTTTAATTCCCCAGGAAATTCTAATTAGCAACCAAGATTGAGATCTACTTCTCTAGAACAGTAATTCCCAACAAGGCTCAATTTTTCTCCCCAGGGACATTTGGCAATATCTGGAGACATATTTGAATGTCACAACTGGGGTTAGAAGGAAGCACTATCAGCATCCAGTAGTTAAAGGCCAGAGATACTGCTAAATATCCTAAAGTGCAGGTGACTGCTACCCCTCCACTGTCCCTAACTAAGAATCATCCAGCCTAAAAGGTCAGCAATGTTGAAATTGAATTTAAAAGCTCAAACTGGCAAGTCAACTGGTACTTATAAAATAGGGCATCTGTTTTCCAGTAGGGGAAGTACTAAATGCTGCTGGGCATTTAGGAGGTCCATCACTCCAGCTGGCTTTTTAGAAGGAGTAGAATCTAGTTGATAGGAGTTAGCCATGCTAATATGTGAGGAGGAAGTGTTACAAACCAAGAGGAGGAAGTGTTACAGGCCAGAGACCGGTGGAGCCCCAGGGGTAAAGGTGGAAGAAAGTAGCAAAGTGCAAAGGCAGAGAAAAAGAAGTTACTTAATTGGACAGAGTAGGTGGTAACTTACGTTACAGGGGCTTTGCATCTAAAGCTAGAATCGTAAATCCCAGGAGATGTTGCCATACGGCTAGAATTGAAAATGTTACCATACTTTTCTTAAACGTACTGTTGGAAAGTCCTTTTTATTTGGTTGGTTATTGAGTCAAAAAGGAACCATCAGGATGAAGAAAACATGAATACTTTATCATCAGTAGATTTTCTATTGGAGTAAAGGCCAATAGGAGTCTAGATAGATTTGTGGCTTGATTTTGAAAAGTGTCATGTGATGAGACTTACATTTGAGAAAAATGTACACTGGTGTCAATGACATGAGCCTAGTGGGAGAAATGGGAGATGGGAGGAAGGGAACAGGGTAACTAGTCAGAAATATTTCCATGACAGCCCAGGAAAGAACTAGTGAGAGGCCAAGTCAATCAAGCACTATAAAACAAGTGACAGACAGGGACACAGGGATTGGAAATTGGGAAGGTGTGTCCTTTAAATTGTCTTTCAGTCAAATACAGTTGTGCTTGAAAATATTTGAGTAGTGGTTTACAATGTTGGCTATGCATCAGCATTATCTGGGAAACTTGCTCACAGTTCAGACTTTCACGTTCTATCCCAACAGAAGACCAAAAGGAATGACAGAGGTAAGGCCAAGGGAGTATAAATTTTTTAACAGAAGCTTTAGGTAATTTAGAATAAAAAGTCTGGGATACAAAGATTTCAGCTTGGGAACCATGTCATGGTTTGACTAACTCAAATGAAGAAGAAATGATAGAAAAAGATGGTCGATGAAGTGCAACCCAATGTAAACTATTTTTGTACTTGTTCAATTTAAAAATTTATATATATGTAATTACATATAATTCAAGAACATCTAAATTAGTATTCTAATACGTAATCTAGAAAAAATAATCAAATCTATCAATACACAAAGTTCAAAAAATTTTGGTTGAAGTAAAATTATATTACATATATTGAGTGTTTTTATTTACATTATGCCATTTTTTGCAACATGAAAATGAAATGAAGAGGATATATTCATATTGATTCATGTTATAAGCCACAAATCACACGCAATTTCTTGTTTAAAATAATGCACTTGTATCTTGAATATAAATGCATTTGAAGTGGTTTTTAAAAGCTAATGGCATGAGACCGTTCATTTGTGCTTTGTTAATGTACAACACTAACGACATCTGCAATTTTAAATACATTAAACTGTGGTTGACTATTACCCTGTGTATGCATTCTAGCTCCGAAATTTAATTGAAGCTCAGTAATGTACTACATTTCTGTCTTTTTTTTCAATTACTCTATTATGCATATCTAATGGGAAGGCAGATCAAAGTTGTATTTGAACATGACTCCTTGCTTTTGAAAGTAGAATTATATTGTGTTTATGAAGGGAAAGTCTTTCTAAATGGAATAACATTTGGGAAAAAATCTCTACGTTCCTATCATTTAGAATTGAGCTCTGTGAAAATCTCATTCAAAAGAAAAAGAACACTTTACATGTATGATTAGAAGCAAAGAGCAAGATGGGAACTTAGAAATCACTTACTCCCACCCTTTCATTTTTCAAATAAGTTTATTACCTTACAGATAGATTAAGCATCTTTCCAAGGATGCTGATCTTCTTGGTGATGGAATGACAACTGTAATCCCTGCCTTCTAAAAATCTTGTAAAATAGGCTTGTAAAACTTCTCCTAGGCTAGGAAGGAGGCAGTTAAAGCTCAGAGAAAAAGTGCAACTATCTAGGTTTTTTTATTTTAAAAAATCTGCTACGCATGTTCACATCTGTGGGGATTTGCACTCCTCTGCTTGATCAGGCTTGGACTTTAGTTACTGGAGTATGCTTCCCTATGAGGTTTGGAATTAGAAGTGACCAAAAAGAGATGTGAGGGAATAAGAGAAGCCACAGCCTTCATTCTCTGAAGGTCAGTATGCCTAGATACAGAGACAGACAGATGTGGTGTTTTGGTAGCTTCCAACATGCCACACCCACTATTTTTCTGGCCACTGACCCTGACTAATAGCGGCCCCAACATCTGGTTAATTAGAGATTACAGAGCATTTGGGGATCAAATTTATATGCCAGGAGTTTTTGATAGAACCAGTGTAAGATGGACTTATGCATTTAGTTTCAGACTATATGTGGTTTTCTTTCTTTTTTTTTTTTTTAAGATTTTATTTATCTATTTGACAGCGAGAGAGAGAGAGAGAAGGAACACAAGAAGGAGGAGTGGGAGAGGGAGAAGCAGGCTTCCCACTGAGCAGAGAGCCCAATGTGGGGCTCGATCTCAGGACCCTGGGATCATGCCCTGAGCCGAACACAGACACTTAATGACTGAGCCCCTCAGGCACCCCATGTTTTTCTTTTTTTCTTTTTATTTCACATTAATATCTACCTTAGAATAGTTTCTGAAAGTTGGCTGTCCCTCTGTTGCCAAATGAAGTAGATTCACCCTTTTATTGTGTTTTTCAGATGGAAATATCAGCCTTTTTGGCTTTTATATTATAAGGATATACAGGACAAAAACTAGCTTAACTCCTCTTAGCTGTCATCTCCTTTCTGATTCTTTTTTCTTCATCAAGTGCTAATCATGCCTGTCAATTTTAAAGATCCAGTTTGCAATTTTACTGTAAAATGTGGTAGACTTTAAAATCAAACAAAGGGAAACAGGGATAATTTTAACATTGGAGACGGCAGAGATTGCTATGATCCACTAACATCTTTCCTCTAATTTTTCACAGTATAAAGTTATAGCTGGGAACATGGACACACTACACTCCCTGGTATCTCTTACAGTTGGCTATGGTTCTATGACTAAGCTAACTGTAATGGACTATGAGTATGAAGGATATGCCACCTCTGGTACAAGGTAAGAGTATGAGTGTGTCTACCCCACCCCACACACTCTTTCGCCTTCTCCCCTGGATGGAATGGAAACTACCACAGCATCCTCAGACAGTACCATTGAAGTAATGTACCCAGGGCTTGCATGGATTCCTGAACGACAATGTGATGTCCACCCTCCTCAAATATCCAACTTGGACTTTTAGGAGAAAGTGCAATGAATTTCAATATTCTTTTAGCCGTTGTTTTTTGGGGGAACTCTGTTATATAAGTTTAACATGTCCTAACTAAATCAGAAGGCAGAGTCTCCATTTTGATAGATGGTAGAAAGAAACCTGAATGAAATTATAATGATTCGGAGGGTCCAAAATATAAATAGAGAAAGCTTGTGATAAAGAGCCTTAATTTGAGGAATTATACTTGCGTAGAAACAGAAATATTAAGAAAGAAAACGTTCAAGCACCTAAGTGGCTCAGTAGTGTAAGTGCCCAACTCTTGATTTCAGCTCAGGTGTTGATCTTGGTGTTGTAAGATTGGACCCCATATCAGATTTGGTGCTCAGCACAGTCTGCCCTTCCCTTTCCCTCTGCAACTATCCCTGACCTCTCTCTCTCTCTCCCTCTCTCAAGTAAATAAGATCTTAAGAAAGAAGGAAGGAAGGAAGGAAGGAAGGAAGGAAGGAAGGAAGGAAGGAAGGAAGGAAGGAAGATTTCAGGATATTTTACAAGATTAAGAATCAACAACTATATAGCTTACAAGACAATTCAGGCCCACTGCCAGTTTTTGTAAATAAAGTTTTATTGGAACATGTCTACATTTATTCATTTATGTATTATCTATGGCAGCTTTCACACTACCATGTTGGAAGTGAATAACTGTGACAGAAAGAGGATGGTACCCAAAGCCTAAAATACTGGCTATCTGTTCTTCATACAAAAAGTTTGCTGCCCCTGGCTTTAAAAAATAAACTTTGATGTAATTAGGGAGAACTTAAAGGTGATTTTCAAGAAGATCAAGATTTCTAATGCCATGTCAGAAGGAGAACAAAGAAAAATGTGGCCCAGAAGTTCACTGATTTAAAGATGACATAGAAAGGTATGAGGCATTCAGGTAGCTAGTAGACTAGGGAAAGTTGTTGAGTCCAAAGAAAACTAGGACCTGTGTCTCTCAGCCAGAAATAAAAGCTTTTTTGGCCTTCATATTATAAGGATATACCAAGGCCAATATCTTAAGGATAAGAATAAAATCACTTCTCTGGAGGAATGCCAAATCCAGGAAACTATTGAAAACCTCTCTAACAATGGAAATAGACTCTGTAATAAAATAAATGGAGGAACCATAACTGACAATTGAATAGATAAATATAGAGAAATATATGTCCGTGTGTATGTATATATAATATGCATATTACCTACCTACCTACCTACCTACCTACCTACCTACGTGCCTACCATTATTTACCATTTCTGAATGTATTCACTGAGAGGGCCTAGTAGCAATGAGAACAACTGATACCCAGATGATTTATATATATGTTTCTAGAATGACAGATTATTTGTTTATTCATTTGAGAGAGAGAGAGAGAGAGTGCCCACAAGCTTGAGCAGGGAGGAGAGGCAGAAGGAGAGGGAGAAGCAGACACCCCATTGAGCAAGGTCCCTGATGTGGACTAGATGCCAGGACCCTGGGATCATGACCTGAGCAGAAGGCAGATGCTTAACCAACTGAGCCACCCAGGTGCCCCTAGAATAACATCTTTACAAGGAAAATCTATCAGTGCATTAACCTAAAAGTAAGACACAGTAGCATGGAAATAATTCTATGGGAAAATGCATGTTACTTCCTTGGATCATACATATGTAATGAGATAATACAATGTAATTAAAAATAAACTTGAATTCAGTTTATCTCCTTGCACATTTACATATTTGGAAATAGAATTTAAGGAAAGACGGGTGAAACTAGTAACAGAGTTGGCAAAATAACCTATCCAGTATTCTGAAACAGCTGCTCAGAAAGAACCCCACCACCTGCCCCTCCTGTAACTTTTTCACTGGAACTCATTTCACTGCTTTCATAGAGGGTTCAGATGACTGTTTTTAGAAATAAGCCCGCTTTACTTGGCATTATCTCACCATACATATATTATATTATCCATTTTTCTGAGCCATCAGTGTCTCCCCCTTCCTTCCTCCCCAGTGTGAATACAATCAGGCTCAACAGAATAATAGGAACAGAGGAAGAGTAATTCCAAATATTTAAAATGCAGATTATATATTTAGGTTAAATGTTTTATACAGTTTAAATTCTCTACTACTGCATACCTCATGAAATAAAGTCACACAAGCTGAAGTTTAGAGGAAAAAATGGCTCCGTATCATTCTCTTCTGGGCCAGTTATTGTTTCC
This sequence comes from Procyon lotor, assembly GCA_028646535.1. Lineage (NCBI taxonomy): Eukaryota > Metazoa > Chordata > Mammalia > Carnivora > Procyonidae > Procyon > Procyon lotor. The sequence goes on along the minus strand of CM053605.1, from coordinate 111,586,188 downwards.
TGCAGTAATACATCATTCGTTTAGTACTTAGAGTGTGTCCAATCTTGTGCTTAATGATCTTCATAATAAACTTACTTAAACCCCACGACGCCCTTATGAGGCTGACATTGTCATAATTACTCCTTTCCTGAGTAAGGAAACAGAGGCTTACAGGATTTGTGACCTACCCAAGCCCATATAAAACCTGTGTCCTTAGCCTTTATGTGGTCATGCTAGTGGGTGGCTTTAATATTCCATTCAGCAACTCTGCCCCTCAGGCTTGACAATTTGCAGAATGATTTTCAATAATGGCTTCATATTTATACCTTTCATCTGCCAGGTAGTCCCATCACCCACATTTCTCATTACAGGGCATGATCTCGTGCTGGGGAGAATACTGAACCCAGGGTCTTGGTGATATGAGAATCTGTGTGTGAGAGGCAGCGTAGGAATGAGATGAGAAGAATGCAAATACAATTTGATAATAAGACCCAAAGGATATTTTTAACTGTTCCACATTGGAGATTCCTCCTACCCCCCTTAACACCCTTTGCCATGTAGAGAATGCATCCCTATTTATTCCTATTGTTATCTTCTCCTATCACCATTTGCTTATTTCTTCACTTTGAGTCTTTCATTCCCAGAAGCAAAAAAATATATCCATCGCTTTACCAGAATCTCTGTTAATATCTTTATTTCTGCAAAAATAGTGCACGGACAGAATCTCAGAGAAGATCCTAGCGGCATAATTAGATCAGCATGGGGTGTGACTTTTATCATTTATTGATTGTTAGATCCCTACATACATATGACAGCACAGAAGGCATAATAAGAAGACAAGTCTCAGGATACAGAGAAAAGATCAGGAAAGAGATTACTACTATTAAATATATTATGTACTTGGTGAATTACCTTTACAAGTATTAACCTAAGTTAATAGTTACAAGTATTATCTAAACCTAATAATACTATAATCTATGGCTTAAATTATAGACAAATTTTTTATTGAGCTTCTTATTTTTATTTATTTTTTTTAAAGATTTTATTTATTTATTTGACAGAGAGGGAGAGATCACAAGTAGGCAGAGAGGCAGGCAGAAAGAGAGGGGGAAGCAGGCTCCCCACTGAGCAGAGAGCCCAATGAGGAGCTCGATCCCAACCCTGAGATCATGACCTGAGCTGAAGGCAGAGGCTTTAGCCCATGAGCTACCCAGGCGCCCCTTCTTATTGTTATTTTATCATTTTTTTTTGAGAGGATGCTGGTAGGAAGTGTAGTACTAGTAACAGTTGGACCATCAGCACAATAGTGAATTTGGAATGGAATTGACTTCTTAGGATACAACTGAGTTCTTTTACAACTAAATTGTTTTAAGTGCGTGCAGGACGGCATACCATGAAGGTAGCACACTTGCTTTGGAATACATGTGCCTACTTTCTGGAAAGTGGAAAGATGAAATTAATAAGTGATGGGAAGTTTCAAGGTCAACAAGCCTTTGTAAACCACTTCGTTGCTTGCCTTTTGCTAGAAATAAAACAACTTAAGGATAGGAATGAAAAGTGTATCAAATGGCCTGAAAGCAGCAATAATTCAATAAAAAAATAAAAAATAAGGCTGAGTAGTTTATAATTATCAGTTACTAAGTTAAAACTCATTACATTCAAAGGCCTCAGGGGAAATTATTTCAGATTAGGAAAGGCCTATAAAACTCTTGGAGAGAGAGAAAGAATAAAATTAAGATAAGCAATTACATAAAGGTTTTTCCATTTTCATTCTTATGCTTCTGGTCTATGTAATCATTTTGTATTATTGGATTTCCATTAATTCTATTCCCAAATAAGTCACCCTGAGAAGCTTACTGAGTTATTTCTAGTGTTAAATGCATAGAGACTTTGAAGTATTGTCAAGAAAAACCTCAATTTTCTTTTAAATGTGACCTTAACAATTATTGAACCCTCTTAAACACTAAACATTTAAACGCTATAAATGAAAGATGATAAGAGAAAATATAATTTGAGACCATCTTAAAATGATCCTCAATCTGAAAGTGAACTAGAAACTTCACAATGTTTACTTTAATATTTAAAAACAATGGAATGTGTTTGTATTTTCATGGTTTAAATAAATGAACATGTTTAATCATACTATAAAAATTTACTTCCAATGTGGAAGATTTCTACACTCTCTGTGCTAATGTCGGTGGTCTTCTTAAAGCCACATTCATGCACTTTCAGTCATGACCTTTTAGTCAAAGGTCTACTTTTAGCTAAAGTTCCTCCACCAATAAGGAGTTTCAGAATAGAATTGAAAAGGACTAAAGATTAAAAATGGCCACGGGGCGCCTGGGTGGCTCAGTCTGTAAGCCTCTGCCTTCGGCTCAGGTCATGATCCCAGGTTCCTGGGATGGAGCCCCTCATGGGGCTCCCTGTTCAGTGGGGAGTCTGCTTCTCTCTCTCCCACTCCCCCTGCTTAGGTTCCCTCTCTTGCTTTGTTTCTCTCTGTCAAATAAATAAATAAAATCTTTCAGAAAAAAAGAAAAGAAAAAAAAAGGCCAGAAAATCTATTCAATTTCTGTTGTAAGTCTCAATGTCGGGATTTTTCAGGCCATAATCAGATTACACCTGTATACTTTAATGGGCAATGCTATCAAATGGAATTGAGAAGGCAGCCTATTGATCTTCGATGTCCATGGTTTGTCCAATTTTTATTTTGTAAATATGGTATGACATGGCCTATGTGCATAAAAACTGGATTTTGCTTATTCCATTAATTTTTAAGAATCTTTATCAAAACTAGTATCTGTTATCTATATACCATTTAAAGTCTTAAAATTTTTAAATACCTATACTTCTCAGAAGCCTTTTAAATTAACATTGCTATGAATGTGACTTTTATTCTGAGAGTCTTTGGAAAATTCTAGAGTAAAGACTTAGAAGTAAGGTTTAAATGGTCTGTTTCATAAGCTGTTTTTTTTTTTTTTTTTACTTTTTTAAAAAAGATTTTATTTATTTATTTGACATAGAGAGAGATCACAAATAGGCAGAGAGGTAGACAGAGGGGGGGAAGCAGACTCCCTGCTGAGCAGAGAGCCCAATGCGGGGCTCGATCCCAGGACCCTGAGATCATGACCTGAGCTGAAGGCAGAGGCTTCAACCCACTGAGCCACCCAGGTGCCCCTGTTTCATAAGCTCTTATCCTTTAAGCTTGCCCTACTTGAATACCTTAATGTAGATGATAAAGAATATGAAAGATTCAGAAAAAGTGCATTGAATTATGTGCTCTTAATTAACTTATTACTATTTTTTAGAGAGAGAGAAGTGGAGGGGCAGAGGGAGAGGGAGAAAGAGAATCTTAAGCAGTATCCATGCCCTGCACAGAGCCTGAAACGGGGCTTGATCTCACAACCCTGAGATCATGACTTGAGTGGAAATCTAGAGTTGGACACTTAACCAACTGAGGCACCCAGGTGCCCCTTAATTTATTTTTAAGGTTTAGTAGTTAACAACTAAACTTCACGAGGCCAAAGATCTGCATGACTTCTTCATTGGACTATCTCCAACCCTTGCTGCCTAGAATAACACAGATAAAGACCTTTACCACATGTCTTGTGGATGAAAGAATGGATTCTGCAAGTACCACTTAAACATGATTAATCTGATTTATTTAGTGATATGCATAAACCACAAACAGCAAATGAATTTTAGCAAATCAATATAATTGATTATATTTATCAGTACCTTTTTGTCTATGTAGTCCCAGTTCCCCATATCTGAAGGTGAATTACCTACCTCTCTGATTATGCTTAAGATAGCTGGACCCGTATGATTCAGAGATATCAGTTATTCTCTGTTACAGGGCTTGGGAATATCCAGAGGATCTCAGAACAGATTCTTGCTCATCTGATTCCCCTTTTCTTTCTCTCCTATTTCTCTTCCTTTTCTTTTTTCAAGGACTATTTATTTATTTATTGGACAGAGAGGGGGAGAGAGCACAAGCAGGGAGAGCGGCAGGCAAAGGGAAAAGGAGAAGTAGACTCCCCACTGAGCAGGGAGCCAGATATGGGGCTTGATCCTAGAACCCTGGGATCAAGACCTGAGCTGAAGGCAGACCTTTAACCGACTGAGCCACCCAGATGCCCCTCTCCTATTCGTCTTCCCATAGCAAGATTATGCACAGAAAAGACTAGTCTACCTAGACTATCACACATACTATGCACTCCATATATAAAATAAAAATTCAGCTACATTTTCAGCACCTATCAAAAGTAGTAATAGAATAGAATAAATAATAATAATAATAATGGAACAGAAGTAAAATAGTGTAATACATAGCACTATAATGAACTTTAGTGAATTGTTACGTTGTCTCTGGGGAGGTGTAAACCTCAAATGTTTACAAACTAAAGTACCTATATTTGTCTTTTCTAATACCTGTACTAAAGAAATATATGTCGGGAGGAAAGAGAAGGAAATTTTATTTTGAAACTGCTTTATTCTGTTTTGCGATTTTTTTTGATATCAAAAAGCTGTTTCAGGTGAAGCAGGTTAAGAATTAAGACTCAGGGGGCACCTGGGTGGCTCAGTCGTTAAGCGTCTGCCTTTGGCCCAGGTCAGATCCCAGGGACCTGGGATCGAGCCCCGCATCGGGCTCTCTGCTCTGCAGGAAGCCTGCTTCTCCCGCTACCATTCCCTCTGCTTGTGTTCCCTCTCTCGCTGTGTTTCTCTCTGTCAAATAAATAAAATCTTAAAAAAAAAAAGAATTAAGACTCAGAAAACGCACCCATGACAAACAACTCCAACTTAAAAATTTTACCAGATCAGCTTTATCCACTCTTCTGAGAGCTATATGGTATCTAAATTTTATGAAGTCTGACTTTTTGATTCCCTTTTGCTTAGCTATGCTGTGTGTCCTTTTGGGCTCTGGAAGTGAAGTCTGAGATGGAGTTGAATATACAGAATGTCCACTAAGTAAGTGCCCTTGGTATGAACACAGTGAAAGAGAATGGAAGGACATTGCAAACACTTGGTTGGAACTCATTTATTTGTAAGCATGGATACTCCTGGGGTCTCTAGAAATCTGAAAGCGGAGCAAGTATTTTGTGGACTAGTGTAGACAAGAGCTTGGGATGTTTAGGTTATTGTTTAATTTGCCTTATCTGTACCCAAATCCTGCTGAGAATGAGTAAAGAAAGATACAGTGTTGGCTTTATCTTCAAAGTATGTTTTTAATCCAACCAAGTCTTACTTCCATTGCTACTATCCAATCTCAGCCACTAATGGTCCAAACCCTAGACCCTTCCAACAGCCAACTAGCTATACTTGTTGCTTCCATTCCTGTTCCTCTGGAGTCAATTATCCTGATTGCGACAGAGTGATCCTCCTAAAATATAAATCAGAAAACATATTCTCCTACACCTCCATGGTTTCCCAGCACACTGAAAATCTAAGTCCTTAGCACCTTTCCAGTCCCCTCTCTGTCATCATACCCCAGTTCCACTAGTCCTCTCACTGATTGTAGCAGGTAGGGTGTGTTGGTGGTCAGCACCCATTCCAATTTTCCTCTATTGTCCTCAGGACCAGTTTTGTGGCTGTCTAAAACTAATATTGGTTGTGATGTCTGACCAATATTGGTCTGATTAGTAGTCAGATTATCTCTGACTACTAACAGCATCTGCTCTATGACTACTGATTAGCACCCATTTATCAGTGGGAATTATTTATTTGTTGATATCCTGTTGCTCCTCTGCTTGAGTATAATGAAGATAATGAAGGCATATTGATTTATCTTTAAATTGTAGGTTATATAACTGTAAGGGGAGACCATGGACTTTGAACACAATATAGCAACTGGGGGGGATTTTGGGTCATCTTCTTTGGGGAAGGGGGACAACTATGTTCTATGTATGGGGAAAAAGTTGTGTATAAAAATTTGGTGAGCAAAGGAGTGAAACATGGTGGAGACAGATTGCTAGCTGCCCACCAGAAATTTGTATTTGCCCTTCCACCTTGTGGAGTTGTTGCCGATTATTGGCTGCCCAGCCTGGTTCAGCACTTCACAGACTGTGTCTAGTTAGATCAAGCCAGTGACTGATTTTAACCAAGAGAATATGAGAAGTAGAAATTAAATAATCCAATTGCAAGTCCAGATCATCAAATCTCTCCTTGGATAACTCCTTTATGCTCTTCTTTACTTCTAGCTGGTTAATTGAAGAGGACCTCCCTATGCAGTGACCAACACAGAAGCTATATATTGAAGGGAGTAGAGCCTCTCTACCCCTGGATCTCTAAAGAACTCATGAAATAGGACTACCCCACCACCAACAATTAATAAACCTTCCCAGTATTGTTACACGTGCAAAACTTAAACAGCTATTTGCTGAAACCACTACATTTTTTAGTCAATTCACCACTCCATCCATTGTTATAGTAGCCAACTATTAATAGCTTAACACCCCACAAATGGCCAGCACTGCTCCAAGCTAATGCAACCCTGCCCCTAACAAACTGGAATCTGATTACAATTATCCCTCTCAGGAGAGTTGCACTGGGTGTAGAAGCCCTGTTGGCAAGTCCAGACAACTGTCTGGTTATCTCAAAGTATACCAAAGAATATCACAAAAACCCAAAGCGTGATATATCAGGACTGATCTTTAGCTAATACCATTGTCCAAACTTAGCTTACAGCCTGATTTCAACGAAAAAAGAAGTAGAGATTATTACTTCTCATCTTGTATACCTTGAAGGTATTTATGGCCAAGCCTGGTCAACAAGAAAATGAATGAATACATATTGCACATGCCATCTAGCCAAAGGATCCTTTTAGAAACTTAGAATTTAGAGTTAGATGAAATGTTAGTGACCATATGGTTCATTCCACAGTTAAAAATATTGAAGCCCAGAGGTAAAATAACTTCTTAAGGTCATTGAGCTAGTACTTACCACACTGTCTAACATTAGAAGCAATGTCCTGGAAAATTCTGCTGTAAGTTGATCTCCCAAATGTTCTGTCATATTATTATCAATTTAGCAAAATAAATTATCAAGAACTGAAATGGTCCTCATAACAACGCAGTGGCTGGATACCAGAACTCAATTCAGAGGGTATCCTGGTCTGTGTCATCCAGGAAACTAGGGTTCTAGGGTGTAACTTTAGCAGTCCTAAGTAAACTATAAAATACAAGCAGGGAGCCTACTTCTCCCTCTTCCTCTGCCTACCCAGCCCCCACTTTCTCCCTCCCTCTGTCTCAGTCAAATAAATAAATAAAATCTTTAAAAAAATTCTAGTCCCTACCACTTCCAATTTTCATGTGCCATGGGATGTGATTTATTAAAAAAAAAAAGCATCAGAGACCTTCCAATTTGCTGTTTAGAATCACTACACAAGGAAAACATGGATAGCAATGTGATGAAAATGTCCAGCAGAGTGTTGGTGTATAGTAAACACTAAATTCATATTTATATTTTAATAATCATTGAGGGAAAAACAAGACCACAAAGGTTGACTCACAAGCCTTGTAAATATAAGCTGATCCCACCTCTATAAGAATACTGACTCAGACACCCTGGAAACAAAGGAAATGCCATGAAAAAAGAAAACCCTTGTCCAAGACAAAACAATGCACATTTTTCTTCAAATTAAGAAAAATTAAAGTCCCTTTAGAAGGTTATTTATGTTGTGAGCCAACATTAAACCTACTATAATCATGAGAAATCCATAAATCTCCACACCTAAAGCTTTTATTTTGTCTTCTTTCGACAGAGTCCAGATTTCTCAAAGGAACAAAATTTTGAAAATTCTGAAAATAATCCCCAAATTTGGTTTGTTTTGCTGCTCAAAGTTTTACATTCTCAGTTTTATTATTAGGTTTCCAAATGCCTCATGATTTCTTTCTGACATACTAACACTTGCAATCAAACCCACCAGCGGATTTCTCACTTGATGCCACCACCGAAAGCTGGTAGTAAAGTGAAGCCCTACATTAAGACCAGTAGGCAAAGTTTTATTTGGGGGGCAAGGAGAAGGAAATGATGACCAGATACCTTCACCGACATAATGATAATGCCCTAAATAAACAGCATAACCTTCCACCATCTCAAGCACACTCACAGATTCAGAGAATCCAGAGAAAACTAGGAAGTTCCTAGGAGCACTACATTGTATTTAGTGATTTTATTTTATGCATGGAAATTTAACATCCCCAAATGCTGACAATCCTGGCAAAGTGGAAAGAAATCCAAGAGGAGGCAGTTTGTTGGTTTCAATGTGTAAGGTCTGTAGATTTAGCCTTTGGGTTGTTCTAAAGAATGTGTGTTATGGAGACAAAAATACACGTGGTCAGTTTTGCTCACTTATATTTGCAGTTTGATAGGCCATGAGGTCTTTGGCTTTGAAGTTCTATTTATATTTTTCAATGTCTGTGAGCTGAGACATGTTTGGGAAACCCTTAAGATACTTTTTTAATCAATTTTCTGAAAATCATTATATATGACCATGTAAATAAAAAAGAAAAACTGGCTTCACAGAAGCCAGTGTCTATCAGACTATGATCTGACATATTCAAGGCTATAAATTTTAATATTTGAGGAAACTTGGCTGGATTCCTTTTTGGTTGTAAAGCAGAATATCTAGTCAACAAGTTAACTAATATACTCAAGAATTCACAAGCAGAAAAATGTTATGTGAACTATACCATCAGTAGAATAGCAAATGGTGAGCAACTTCTTTTCTTTTTGCATAATCTGGAAAATATTACTGCTATTCAAGCAAGAATGGAAAGCTGTGTGTATTTTATTTTTTACTTATGGGTCGAATATATAACTCTAGTAAAATTTCCAAAGTCCTATGTTTTTGAAGTCCCATGACAATCCTTCCTTTGTATTTACAATGAATTGACTAAAAAACCTACAACAACATTTATGTTTTTAAAAAGTATGAAATCATAGAAAGAGCTGGCATCAAACATTTAATATCTTACTTCTTCAGGAAGTGAAAGTTCTTTCTACGTCATCTACGGACTGATCATTTGCAATCTTCCTCCATTCATTTGCTCGCTCCTTCCTTCCTTCCTTCCTTCCTTCCTTCCTTCCTTCCTTCCTTCCTTCATCCCTCCCTCCCTTCCTTCCTTCTCTCCTTCCTTCCTTCTTTTTTCTGACTAGACACCACCAGAATAAAGTAGGGTTGTGTTTAGGCAAGCTTCAGTTAAGGCGATACATATAATGTAAATCAGCAGCAGAGGGGCTGATGTGGGGAGAATTACATTTGCCAACATCTAGCAAAACTCCCTAAAGAAATCTTATAGGAAGGGTCCCTGGGTGGCCCAGTCAGCAAGTGTCTGACTTTTGGTTTTGGTTCAGGTTGAGATCACAGTGTTGCGATTTCAGGGTACTGAGATCAAGCCCTGTGTGGGGCTCTGAGCTCAGCATGGAGTCTGTTCTAAACTCTCTCTCCTTCTCCCTTTGCCCCACCTCCCCAAAATAAATAAATAAAATCTAAAAAAAAAAAAAAATCCTCTAAGCCTTTTTTTCCCCCCCAAGAGGTGTTATTTCTCAGAGCATGATCTCATCCTCCATTTTCTTCCTCTGTCTCTCAAAACAGCACCTGGCTCCTGCCCCATCCTTCCCAACTTCCAGAACTGGGTATTTTCTTTCTCAGACGATTAGTTCAGCTTTTTGGCTTTTTAAATTCAGAAGAGTGAGGTTAAATTGACCCATTCAGAAGCCAGAAGGAGCAGTAAACAGCATTCTTTTTAGAAGGCAGGGGCAGGCGAAGGCTATGTTTAGACCCCTACCTAGCTCCCACACATGGTTCTGCTTCGTAGCTTCTCTCCATACAAGCAAAGTCTTTGAACAAGGATCTAATCTTCACCTGCTGCAATTGCCTAACTTGTTGAATTTCATTTTTAGCTGACTCCGTTTTAACTTATAAAATAGGTGGCAACAGATATAAAATTAAACAAGTCCTCATATTTTTAAGTCATTCTAAATACTCTTTGTCCTCTGTGGTAACAAAAGGCAGACATTCTTCTCATCAATTTGCCCTCTTTGAAAATTGTCAGTTACAAGGAATCTTGAAACAATTCATTTATATGATTAACTACTCTCCGTTTAATGACATAAGATAAGCTTGCTTTAGCCATCAAAGCAGCCTTTGAAATACTACCACTGAAATGTTCATGGACTTTGTGAGGGAGTACCTAGGGCACTAACTTGCTAAACCTCTACCTTTTCATCTCTCAGGGGTATAAAAGGGGATGGCATTGGCCAGAGAAAGTAAAATTGCTTCCATAAAAGCTGGCATGCCCTGAGGTCAAACAATGAGGGAACTGGGAAAGCCAGCATTTTCTCTTAAGAATTATTGTAAAGCACTCTCAACTAGAATTCATCAAATATTTGCCACACAGTGGTCTGTGTTGGGCCACGTGTTAAGTGAAAACGGTGTAAAGACTGCTCTAGCCAGCCATGTGCTGGAGCCAAAAACTAAAGATTCAGAAATGTTGTGAGGTTTGTTAAACCTGTGGTAACTTGAAATCAGTGATGGTGGCGTATTTACACCAATAAAATTGGAATATGGTACAAATCAGGGTTTCCACACTCCGGAAGAGGTTTCTCAGAACACCACTGACTCATCCCTCAAAAATCTTAGTCTTGGGGATGGTCCAACAGACTCAGTTCAATTCAGTATAACAAATACTAAAATAAAGGACCCACTAGAGAAACATAGAGATAAGATGAATTTTAATCCTGTTTTCCACTCTGATATCAATATATATTTGTGCCCTAGTTGACATTCTTTGAAAACCAAATACTTCCGGAATTTTCTGTTATTCCATTTTAATGGATGGTAAGCAGCTTTGATATCAAACTAGTACTGCAACCCTTAGGCAAAGTAAAATAAATACCTTTTTAAAAATAATTTGTTTAAATAAATGGAAAATCATTATTCTCAACGTTACTATGAGGTGTTACAATAATGCAGTTTGTTGTTAGTATGCACACCTTGTGTGTTAGTATGCACTTAACACACCCAAATGCACTTTGCCAAATATGTGTAGCTCTTGAATTCTCTTCCTTGTTTCTCATCAGTAACACTTGCCATTAATGTGGATTACCGACACTTCCTTCCATCATTATTCCTTTCTCTTGTATCAGCAAAGAGCAACTTCAATCAATCTCTTCAGCCCTGGTTCCCTCTTTTTGCCCTGCTTCTGAGCTGATTGTATTGGGGCGGATGGGGGATGCCTGCAAAAGAATGGTGGTGAAGAAGACAAAAGAGAGGATGTCTCCCCTCTGCTATTCTTTTTGGGCCCGAGTCCCCACGTTGCTGTAAACTCTGCTATGACTTATTAAGGCTGTGTTGAGAAGTGTGATGAGAACTCTTCTGCAGGGAAGTTGCAGGGAGAGAAGAATTCTGATCCGAATCAGAGTTGCAAGTGAAAGTAACAGGTTCCTGCCATCTTACTTCAGTGTACTGAAAGTAATGTAACGGGAAATTAGGTTGGACATAGTGGGAGGTCCTGGGGTCTTACCTATTTCAAGCAGCTAATGAACTAGTTAGATATAGTTGGCCAAAGATCCTAACCACTGTGTATGTCTCTAGTAAATGCAAAGAGGCTCTTTGCATTAGGAATCAGTGCTTATGTAGGAGACTGGCTGAGGGCACTTGGGAATTTTCTTCTACAGTTATTTTAAAAACTATGCTTTTTCTCACAGTACATTTACTGTGTCTCTTTTGCATTGTCTCCTGGGCCTGTCATAAATTTCATAAGAAAATTAGCTTCATTACTTAATTCACACCTCATTTTTTAAAATGCAGTCATCCATACACATGCTGTATTAACCGACTTCTTTGCTTATTATTTGCTCATCTTTTACTCTTTGCAGTAAGCATATGAACTCTCAAAGGGTAAAAACCTTTCACCGTTTAGCAGAATACATTTTAAGGGCACGGATGATTAGTTACTTCATTTTGGTATCCACAATATTTAGTATTTAGTGTGCTTAATAATATGAGTTGGACGAGGGAAGGAAGGAAGGAAGGAAGGAAGGAAGGAAGGAAGGAAGGAAGGAAGGAAGGAAGGAAGGAAGGAAGGGCTGGAAAGAAAGAAAGAAAGGGCTGGAAAGAAAGAAAGAAAGAAAGGGAGAGGGAAGAAGGAAAGAGACCCGGGTTATGCAATTTTTTAATAAAAAAAAAAAGAAAGAGATACTGCTTTTGTTTGAGTGCCATTCCATTTCAACTTATGCAAAACACCTAGGATATTATTGTTAAAATCCTAAGTTCTACTTCAAACCCATCAAAATAGTGTCTCTAACAAGTGAAGATTGGAAAGCTTAATATTTAAAAGTCTCTCCAGGTGATTCTGATATCAGATATTTTGGGAACCACCAGTGTTTTAATCAATGCTAACATCATTGTCTTAAGCATATACATACATCTCCTAAAAACAGTTACTGATTCAATATGGAGAACCCTCTGTCTGGGCCCTATGGATGAACAAGTCAAAACCCTAGACATCAAGGAGTTTACATTTTGCTGAGAGGATATTTAAAATAGAGTGGATGGAAAAGGCCACTTTAAGATCACATTTAAGTAAATACTCAAATAAAATTACTAAACCATCCATCAGTCACTATCATTAACAATGTCCTAATTCTTGTAGGGTAAAATGGCTTGCATGAATTGTACAAAATACGTTTTTGGGAGATAATAGCTTGGTTGTCATGATATGTTTGTGAAAATAGCATGAACCCTTTTATTCTACCAGAAGAAATTTGCTTTATTTCAAGTAAACGTGGATCCAGTGACAAGGCCACTTTTAAAGTGAAGATTATCTTTAAAAGCCATTGAAACATGAAAACTACAAGTCCCTAGACTTCCAACTATATTTCTATGACTGAAATGATAACACAAAAATAACTCAAGCTCTAAAATTATATTGTATGAAATTATGGATGCACAAGAATCAGTTTCCTCTGAGCTTTGATAATTACATTTTAAATAGAGTACTGACATGCTGTAATTATAATATTAAAATGCTAAGATAATCAAATGCTCAAAAGGGGTATTCTGGGCTTCTAAGAGATTTTGTAAATGTCATTAAAATTTTTACTGTATTTCAATTACATCATAGGAAGACTATTATTATGTGTATGTTTCTGTTCATATCTAATTGGCAATCTTTTTGACATAGATAAAATTATGCCATTGTATCTATTTAATAACATTGATTTTAAAAATTCTTATTTTATGCAATACCCTTAATTTTTTCTTCCAACCGAAACAAACAAACAAAATCCTTTACTTACACTATTTCTTCTCTCCTCCCATGTCAGAGTTCTCTCCCCCTTTTTCCAAAGTCAATCAAATCCTCTTGCTTTGTTCATATTCCTCTCCTCTGCTGTAGGAGTATGTAAACTCTTGAGAAACTGCTCCATTGAGTGCTTCTTTCTCTTGCAATTTTGGCTTCTTTTAAATTGAATATCTTTTTTTAAAGTACATAGTATCTCAATTCTTCTCTATATTAAAATTATAAGGGAAGTAAGAATATGACACCATTAAGGATCCTACAGCGATTTGAATTATCATCACCTCTCTTTTCATCATACCAGCAGACTTTTTGGAAAGACTGGCCTGCATCCTCTGCTCAGCATTGTGTTTCTCCAATTCTCTCTTCAGTCTTGTTTCTATCCTCTTTACTCCACCAGATGGTTGTCTCATAGGTCACCAGTGCCCAGAGTCGCTAGGAACCCATGGGTCTTACCTGTTTTGAACTTAATAGCATCCTGTTCTTGAAATCTCCTCCCCCAAAAGTAGAAAATACATTTCTTGCTTCATTTCCTACCCCTCTGCCTCCATCTTCTTTACCGTTTTCTCTTCGCCAATTATAAATTCCATTTCTTCATTTTATTTTTTTATTTTTATTTTTTTAAGATTTTATTATTTGAGAGAGAAAGAGAAAGTGAGAAAGAGCATGAAGGAGGGAAGGTCAGAGAGAGAAGCAGACTCCGCACGGAGCTGGGAGCCCGGTGCGAGACTCGATCCCGGAACCCCAGGATCATGACCTGAGCCAAAGGCAGTTGCTTAACCAACTGAGCCACCCAGACACTCGTATTCATCCATTTCAATATAGCTTTCCCCAATCTTCCAGTATCAACTTCTTTTCAATCTCTTGTTGATTGCTTCCATTTACTGCTTTCGGAAATTCAGACTTAAAGTGCTTATAACTATTGTTAAAGTTTTATTACTATCATTTAATAATAAATGTTTTTGCCCTTAGGATTAGCTAAGTATGTGTGGACATGGGAATTAGAACACACAGGGATTTAGCTTATTGTCTGTAATGCTATGGCATAAGTGTATTACGGTATTCAAGCAATAGTATAATGATAGTACCAAGGGAGAAATGGTTAAAGATCCTTCTGTTAATTAAACTTGCCAAATGAGGTCACCATTAATCTCAATCATGAAGAACAAATGCAACACTTGTCAAGATATGTGAAGAAAAAGTGAGCACTCCTGGTGGAAAGAATAATATATATGAATATCTAAGCTCTGAATTCCATGATAATATTATTTAATTTTATTTTTCTATTTTTTATTTTTCTAATTTTCTATTTTATTTTTCTAAAAATTTTCTTTTTTTCTATTTTCTATTTTAATTTTATTTTATTAAATTTTTATTTAATTTTATTTCTTCCCTAGGCTTTGAAGTTGCCTTTCCACCTCTCTGATGGACTTCTCTAGCAAGACAGTTGGGCAGCTCTCAGAATGAACACTTTCTCTGCCCATTCTGCCACCTTCTTCTCTACATCTGCTTTCAGTTAATGACAAGCTCAGTCTTCCCATCATCTAGTGATTTTTGGACATAGCTTGAATCTCATCTCACCTTCTCTCTATAAGTCATCAATTATTATGAAATTTTCATCTTAGTATTTCTTCCATCTAAACTACATTTATCAATTCACTTATTCTTTTATTTAGAAAGTATTTATGGAATGCCTTCTTTAGCACCCCCAAGGTAGCTTTCTAGATTAATGAATCAACCAAAGAAATTGCCAATGTTCATGACTTTTCATGTCATAATAATCAAGTGAACAAATAGGAGTGTGGATATTCTGGGCAGAAATATCACTTCTTCAGCATGATTTTCTTAGATAGTTTGGCCAGAGAAAGCAGGATGGTGAGAACAGAAAGAGGAGTATCAATTAAGAGACTATGAAAGTTGATTAATGGCCATGCAGGCTAGTAAGCATCTTTAAGTATGTGCCTATATGTGCATAGCAGCACTGTATTAGGCCCTGAATATGCATGAGAAGGATACATAGAGCAATTATAGGGTTATCACAAGTAAATGTAAGTATATTGCTTCTCCTTATTCTTCTTTTTGATTATTTTCCCACCAGGGTCAACTTCAAGAATTCTAAAGAAGTCTTGACGTTGAGGAGATGATGAAGATATACAAGGAATTTACACACTCACTCTAAAAAGATTTAATAAATACACAATTCCTTTGAATATCAATGGATAAAATGCAAAATGAAAATGTCATTATTAGATGGGAACATTAATGTCATAGAAGTTTATTACTTTTTTTTTTTAACCAAAGATTCAAGGTCCCAGAAGACCAGTCTAGCCTGCAAAATGCTGAGAAAATATTTCATTAAATGAATTCTGACAAGTGACCCCACAAAAATAGCATGGACCATAAACTTCACAAAAAGCTTTTTGGAAAACAAGTACATTTTATGAACATTTATATAGAGAAAATAAACCTCTTCTCCATATGTGAAATTCTGGATAATTCCTTCCCATGTCAGTTTCTTCCTCTCTCCATACTCATCCACCCATTCTGTAATGCAGAACAGAAGATTTTGTAGAAAAGATGGAGAGAGTGGGCCCTCATATGTGTCTTCCTTCTCAACTTCTGACTTTTTTTTTCTTTAAAAGTTTAACTAGTATTCTTTCTTCTTTCTTTCTTTTTCTTTCTTTCTTTCTTTCTTTCTTTCTTTCTTTCTTTCTTTCTTTCTTTCTTCTTTCTTTCTTTCTATTTTAGAGTCTTAGCATTTAGGAAATAAACAACTAATCTGAATAAATCCTACATAGACAAAGGAATTTCTGACATCTTGGCAACAAATATGGAGGTTTGAGCCACTATTTTCAT
>CM053605.1:111515297-111569955 GCA_028646535.1 Procyon lotor | reverse complement strand
GCATTTAGGAAATAAACAACTAATCTGAATAAATCCTACATAGACAAAGGAATTTCTGACATCTTGGCAACAAATATGGAGGTTTGAGCCACTAGTTTTCATGAATATTAATTGTCCATGTTTAAGAAAAATGTCAAACTTACATACATTTAATGCAAAGACCATGGTAAAAAAAAAAAGGTGAATTTTAGCTGTGTAATCATTCTAATCATTAAAAAAAAAGACTTGAAAGCATTCATAAGGAAATGCAAGTTATTTTTGAAAGGTACTGTGTATCGGTAAAATATATAAAATGTTAGATATACAAGGAATTTTAAGGCTTTTAAGAGGACTTAAGGAGTAAAATGACAGAGGAGGTCAAACTCAGTCAGGTGTGGAATATCCAAGAGCTTTAAAGCTTCTGCTTTAAGAAAAGAACAAATACAACTCACTCCAATTCTAGCTGAGCATCTTCTTCTTTTTTTTTTTTTAAGATTTTATTTATTTGACAGAGAGAAACACAGGGAGAGAGGGAACACAAGCAGAGGGCATGGTAGCAGGAGAAGCAGGCTTCCTGCCGAACAGGGAGCCCGATGCGGGGCTCGATCCCAGGACCCTGGGATCACGACCTGAGCTGAAGGCAGCCGCTTAACGACTGAGCCACCCAGGCGCCCCTGAGCATCTTCTTCTTAAAGTTTCCCCAGCAAGGAGTGTCGCTTCTTCGTCTGGCCGGCAGCCTGAGGAAAACCATCAGGATCCAAGCGGAGGCATGCATCTCAGAGCCCATTCTGCTCCCCTTGTGCTCCAGATGGTTACCTCCTGGGTCCACACCCGAAGAAGGAGGGACGCCTGTGACACTTTGCAATTCCTATCATCTCTAGCCCATTCCCTTATACATGAGGTTAAGGAGCCCAGCCCAAGTGTGTTTCTGAGAACTACTCTTACCCGAGGATCCCAGATCCCAAATTCATCTGTTTGGAACTGGTAAGAAATTATCTTATCTGGACATCCGGAAGGCAGACACCGTAATGGCCAAATGTACAACCAGAAATTGTAATCCAGAAATGGTCACCAGACATCACTGAAGCCAATTCTTATTTTATGAATGAAACCCCTGAGACCTAAAGCGGTAAAATGATTTATTCTGTACCACATTCTAAGTTAATCACATTTTAAAATTCGACTCTTTAGAGCTTGTTGCACTGCATCACACTGTCTGCCACATTTTTCCTGTAAACAAACTATCAGGGAAGATTCATTTCTGAAATAAAACCCTTCTACTGGCAACATTTTAAGGAACATGAAAACATTTAAATAATAAAACACGGTGAATGCCCTCGGTAGTATGGCCTTGCTTACACAAGAGCAATGGCCAATACAAAATAGCTCCTTGCTGCTGTCCTTTATTTCTAAATCTACTAGAACATCTATCGTGCTATTTATAATACTCTTTCCACTTTCCCACACTTGGCTGCTAGTTCATCAAAGGCATGTCTTATTAATTCATAAATCCCTAATGCCTAACACAGTAACAGGTGCATATGGGGCATTCGATACATGTATGGTACACAAATGAATGGATAGATACCTGCATGAATGCATGAAAAGTCTGAAAAGCCAAACTGCGTATGGAGATAGACCCATGCTATGAGGAGCAATAAAAGCCAGACTTAAGTTCTTGCATTTGGTGTACCAAGACATAGAACATCACTGAGGTTTTGAAATAATGAAGAGACTTGATGAAAATAATGCTTAAGAACAAATCTGGCAGTCATATGGAAAGTAGATTGAGAGGACATAGTATCAGGAGGGGTACATGATTCAAACTACTAGAATACATCCAGTCTGAAGAGGGGGATTACCAAGATACAAAAACAATCCAGTCTAAGAAAGCTACTATTGCCTAATACATGAAAGATGTCAAAGTACTAAAAACCATGTTTTTGACTCAAATCTTTAAAAACACAACTCAGAAATCACTTCCTTTGAGGAGCAATCCATGGTCTCAGGCAGAGCTTCTCCATTGGAATACCAGAGATCAGTTCCAAGTATGTCTAGCACTTGAGCCTTCGGGTCTCCTGAGAAGTCAAGGTTGGAGAGAGACCTATGGCCAGTTGCTTCCGACTGTAAGAAGTCTTGACCTCTTACCCCTATAGGCTATACAAATATTCTCACCTCTATGAGTGCGTGGCATGAAAATTTTCAAAAGCACAATCAAGATCAATTATTTTCCACTGTATTGTCTTCTAACTCCTGATGTAATTAATTATCCAGACAGTACCACGTTAAGCAAATGATCAAATACATTTGAAAAGATTACCTCTACTTGTAGTGTATTCCATTCTAATAAACTTCAGTGATGCAAGGTATCACAGAATTGGATACAACTTGAAGATCAACAATGCAGAACCAACCTGCTTGGCTCTTTGAACACTTCATCATAATTTTTCTGTCCTGAGAATTTTTTTTTTCCTTTTCCATTATGGAAGTACATTATAAAATAATGCTTTGGAATATAGGAGGTTATATTATAATGTTTACTTATTACTTCATTATGTTGTGGCTTTTTAAGTTGTACATAGTTTTAGATCAGTATTTATTATTACATATAAAAAATTCATAAGTAAACATACATATCCCAAAATAGAGAAGTCCTGAAAAGTTTTTACTGCTGAAACATGCAGTCAAAATTTTGAGGATATTGACTTGCATTCTTCCTCCTATACGTACTGTGTGAGTTTCCCTAAGGAGTTCCCAGGAGATGAAAGATAAAACTGACCAGGAATGGCTCAGATTGAAGGAAATACAGATTTCATTTTGCTTCTTTAGTGTTCACACTACAAATAACTGATCTCATTTACCAAAGGTAATACTTTCACCCAATGATACATATTTACCATCTATACTTATAATAGTCCCCTCATTTACTGAATACTCTATTTTTACTACATCCAGATACTACGTCATTAATTTGGGAGTGCCTATTTCATGTGGGCCCTTGATGCTTCCGGCTTGCCTTTAAATCTCCAATTATTTTTTTTCTCTTTGGTGGTAGAGTTATTATATTGCAATTTCCTCTTTTTGTGCTGTCTTCATATTTGCTATGTAATTTTCTAACCTTTTTGGGCACTAGCTCTGTAGAAGAAACTGCTGGGTACTCCGTATTCAATGTCTCATTTGGTTCTCCCCACCACATATGTGGTGCTATAATGTGCCGTTGGTAATCCACATTTTATAGAGAAAGTGAATTGAGGCTGAGAGTGGCTTAGTAATTGCCCAGATTCATACAATTAGAAAGTGGCAGAGTAGAGAAATAAACAAAGTCTTTGTTTGAATTATATAACCATTACTGTGAACCACCTCATTTCTCCTAGAAACATTGAGAATTTAATATAGGAGGTGATGGAAATCCTAAAAAGGAAAATGTTTGGGACACTTTGCCAAATTAAAGGATAAATAAGTTGTATTTGGTTAAGGACAAAGGGAGATTACTTAGTGAAGGCCTATGGAGAAATGTGGACAGAGAATCAGAAAAGCCAAAGGATAACCAATAACAATAGCAATTGATACTTACAAGACAAACAGACAAATTATAAAAAGCATTCATGATACTATTTCACAACATATGTGAGGAAAGAAGAGGTAGATGGAAGTAGAAGGATATCATCTCTTCTCCCACAATGCCCACAACGCCCACCCCACTGAAGTCTAGAAGCTCCCCTAGCACAAGCCTCCAGAAGCTTTGCTCACTTCTCTGGGTGAGGCTTCTAGAATGATCTGGTCCCCAGGGGAAATCCGGCAGACCACAGACTGACTGGCAGGGATTGGGATGGACCATATTTCTTCTTATGCAGAAAGAAATTAAGATACTACCTAAAGTCCTTGAATCAATAAGTAAATATTCAGGTTATTTTAAAATTTATGGAGAATAATCAGCAGACTATATTTAAAAAGACATTGGGAGGAGGGATGACTGAAGGCAATAGTATGAATATTTTTACAATAAATAATAAAAACAGCTAAGGAATTATAAATCAAGAAGTAACGGCTTAAATACATAACTTGGAGTTAATGAGTTCACAATGAAGAATATTAAAATATAAAGAGTCAAGAAGTTTCCTCTAAGGAAGAAAAGTTGTGACTTTTCATTGTAGCTCTCTCTCTGTTTGTGTTTATATATAATATATTTATATATGTGTTTATATAATACATATATATACACACACATACACACATTACTTTGATTATAATTTAAAATATCTCTTAAAACAATGGATTTTACTTACCTTTGAATTTGTCTCAGTATCTACCTTACGTAAAGGCATTTTGGGGTCATTAGTTTACGTAACAAAGGGAGTTCTAATTGCAATGAAAAGGGGAATTTTTAGTCAATCTATAGTAATTTTTCCCTTCCAAATTTTTCTAACATTGGGTGCTGATTGAATACTTATTCAACACTACAATTCAATTCCTTGCCTGTTAATGTGAGACCCCTTTTTCACTCACTTAGCCTGGCTTGACTTCCTGCCACCCGTTTCTCTAGATGTCAGTGAGACAACCAAAGCTCAGGCACTTAAGAAGTCTTAGGAAACCACTAACACTCAGTTAGCCCTCAAATGAGGGGTCAGAAATTCAGCTCAGTGCGGACAGCATCTGAGGGCTCACTAAAGAGGATGTAGCCATAATCCTTAGGTAGCTATGCCCTCATCTTTGCTGGCAGAGGCTTTAAAGACAGCTCAGAGAGTTCATTATGCAAATGGAATTGTCTGGATCTCTGACAGTGAGGCTGAACTGGACAGACCCTGGGCATAAATATCCACTGGGTATACTCTCCCACATGCAAGGACACACTGGACAGACCTTCTTAGATCTGGATATATTATCCTGCAATTAATAAAGGGTAAGAAAGTTCATCTTGAGGATGAGTCACAGTTAACTTAGAAAATTGGACAGAACCAATTATAATTGGGGCGCCTAGGTGGCTCAGTCGTTAAGCGTCTGCCTTAGGCTTAGGTCATGATTCCAGAGTCATGGGATTGAGCCCCGCATCGGGCTCCTTGCTTGGCAGGAAGCCTGATTCTCCCGCTACCATTTCCTCTGCTTGCATTCCCTCTCTCACTGTGTTTCTCTCTGTCAAATAAATAAAATCCTTAAAAAAAAAGAAAAGAAAAGAAAATTGGGCAGAACCAAAAAGCAGAGAAACTTCTTTATCATATCTAGTCTTTGATGAATACTGAAATTTTCCTGAAGCTCTGAAATACTATTCTTTATAAAATGTACACACACACATATAGTACACAAACACACACATACACATCTAAACCCCTTGAATACTCAGTTAAATATATACATACATTTGTCCATAGATTTGAATTAGTATATATGCATCTGTATATGTGTCATATATGAATATGAGGGGTGTTTGTGTGCGTGTTCAGCTAGAGAGAAAGAGAGAGAACACAGTGCCCAGTAGCTGTTTGATATGGGGCAAGTTACTTATAGATGTAAGTTTTCCTCCTTATACAATGAAACTAATAAAAATACCATCCTGAAAGTGTCAGGTCATAATGTTTTTGTGGAGCTCACATTGGATGATTTATGTGTAACATTAAGGTTATTTCTTAAATTTCCTTTAAAAAATGTTTTAACGGATTAATCTGTAAATTCCTTTACTTTGGACACTACTTGGAGTTACCCGAAATGTATCTTGATTAAGAAATCTTCAGTCTCCTGGGGTGCCTGGGTGGCTCAGTTGGTTAAGTGTCTGCCTTCAGCTCAGGTCATGATCTCAGAGTCCTAGGATTGAGCCCCATGTTGAGCTCCTTGCTCAGTGGAGAGTCTGCTTCTCCCTCTGCCTCTCTCTCTCTCTTTCAAATGAATAAATTTTTTAAAAAATCCTAAGAAAAAAAAGAAATCTGCAATCTCTCTACAAGTTCTCAGAGTGTTTTTTTTTGAGTGAGCAGAGGCACATTCAGTTGGGGTCTAACACACTCAAAGCCATGCATCATTACCACTGTATGCCCAATCCCTCTGGTTCAGCAGCCTTATGTCATGGTCAGTAGTGATTACTAAAGATCTTACTTGTACCAAGAAAGTCTCCATGGGGCTCTCTGTAAGATGGCCTGGGATCATTCCATCCTTCATGTTACCTTAACCTGAGAGATAAAGATTAAGATATAAATTACGTGCCAAATAAAACAAGATAATAGTGGTATTTATTAACTCAATTTGGTGAATAAATATTCACCATATGAAATACATATTTATTTTATAATAATAATTGGCTGACACGGTAAAACTTGTGGCGTACACTGCTGGTGCTAGTATAAACTGATCAACATATCTGAAATGGAGTATCAACTCCTAAAAAATGTATACATGCTCATCTACTATGGTAGAGCAGTGACACTTCTAGGAATTTATCTTAGAGAAATAAATTATGTACAAAAAATGTGTGCATCAATAGTCACTACCTTGTTTTAAAATTTCAATGTAAATGCCTATGATTATAAAATAAAAGCTAAAAGCTAAATAAATAAGTCATAATATGTCCATAAATATAATAAGTAATGAAATACATATATTTGTATATGAAATACACATGTATGTATTTCATATACATATATATGACGTAGGAAAGTTTAATTGTATTATTTAAATAAAATAAAAGGATATAGAAATATTAACTTTCATATCCTCTCAACATACAATACACACACACACACACACACACAAATATAGGGAGAAAGGAATCTACTTTAAAATATTAGCAGTACAGCCACTTTGGAAAACAGTGTAAGATTCCTCAAGAAATTAAAAATAGAGCTACCCTATTACCCTGCAATTGCACTACTGAGTATTTACCCAAAGAAGCAAATGCAGTACAAAGAAGGGCCACATGTACCCCAATGTTCATAGCAGCAATGGCCACAATCGCCAAACTGGAAAGAACCAAGATGCCCTTCAACAGATGAATGGCTAAAGAAGCTATGGTCCATATATGCAATGGAATATTATGCCTCCATCAGAAAGGACGAATATCCAACTTTTGTATCAACATGGATGGGACTGAAAGAGATTCTGCTGAGTGAAATAAGTCAAGCGGAGAGAGCCAACTGTCTTATGGTCTCAGTTACGTGTGGAGCATAAGGAAAAACATGGAGGGCATTGTGAGAAGGAAGGGAAAGGTGAACGGGGGGAAATCAGAGGGGGAGATGAACCATGAGAGACTGTGGACTCTGAGCAACAAACTGAGGGTTTTGGAGGGTTGGGTGAGCCTGGTGGTGGGTATTGAGGAGGGCATGTATGGCATGGAGCACTGGGTGTGGTGCTTGAACAATTAATCTTGTAACACTGAAGAAATAAAATAAACATATTTGGGGAAAAAAAGAAAAAAATATTAGCAGTAGACTAATGGCTGTTTTTATTTTCTTATGATTACTTTCTTTTTTCCACGTATTATGCAATGAGCATACATCACTTTCGTAATCAGAAAAACAACCATTATTTTATAAAATAACCACTTAAAACTTAATGTCTTTCTGTAGCATTTCGTTTTTCTGTGTGTTTGCTTATTTCCTGCACGAAATATCCTTTTAAGCAGAGTGAGATGGGAAATGGTTGCTTTGAGCCAAGAAGGCACAAATTAAAGGAAGTGAAAGCATGCAGTTTTCAAAAGCTACTGACATTATTTCAGAAATTCATCCATCTTATTCTTTTAGCTAGTTTTTGTGGTTTTTTTTTTTTTTTCGAAGATTCAGAAATTAAATGACCTTTTCTAACTAAACACACGCAGATGTAGTCACAGGTAATGATGGTATTATGTAAGCTCAGTATGTGCAGTAAACCTTAAAACATGTATTCTACCAACTAGCAATTTTCCCAATCAGCTTTTATTTTGCTGTGCCACCATCCTTTAAAGCCCTAATCATGGAGGTGGCTCTGGAGAAAGAGCTGTGTTCCGTTTGAACTCAGTGGGTAATGAGTGTATAAGGACTAAATGTGCTTTTTGCTCTCTGTAGCACAGTGTGCTTTCCCTGTTTTGCAGTCATTTTCTCCAATTCAATGCAAATTTTTGTAATTTCCCCCAGAAATAAATGCTATTAAATGCCCTATTTCTCTTTCATATGTCAGAAACTTTCTACCCTGCCATCGGCTGTATTTTTGTCGAAAGTAAAAATCTACATCATGAGCCAGAGACAGACAGACCCCAAGTAGCCAAAGTTGTCAGCGAGGAGTGTGTGCAACTTCCAACACGAAGCACGTAATTATTAATGTCAAGCAGACATCGCTGTGTGATGGGCATCACTGTCCTGCATCTCTCCCACTCTACCTGGCTGGTTTCATGTGAGGTCTAAATAAATGGCTCACAAATTATCACGCACACTCACACAAAGACAAAACCAAAACCTAATTAAAACCAGTGCCATGATCACTTCTCAAATTTTAATCCTGTTTGATTTATGATGGCTTAATTCAAACTCTGTTTATAGAAGCAGAAAATAGGCTTCATCTTAAAGGCCTACTGCTTGGCTGATCTCTGTTTCAGACTGAGTAAAAATGGCACGATTGCTGGAGGCCATTCAAAATGCCTTGGGATTCTCTTTTTTTTTTTTTTTAAGAGAGTATGAATCTATATTAGTCTAGGTGTTAATTGAATTAATATGTGGATAAAGTCAGAGAAGAGCAAATTGAGAAACTGATCTTAAATTAGAAGTAGTTCTTTTTATAGTTATTTTTAAATGCTTGTTAATCCTTAAAAATGGATATAGCATGGTATGGCCCACTTGGGAAAAGATCACACAGGAATACATATAAAACATGCACGCTGAGGTCTGGAATCACTGTGGTGACTGATTTCTGTAGGATAATATCAAGCAATGTATAGTAGACTTAAGAGCAATAGAACCTGGTTAGAAAGTACACAATCCTACTCAATAAAATCTAGTCCTAGGATTCTATGTTGTTCGTGCTGCTCATTTCAGAGGACGTTAAATGAATGAATTAAGGAAGGCTTTTTAAAACACTTGCATAAACTCATTTAATTCCTCTGACTGTACTACACGCGAGAAAGCTAAGACTTAGAGAAGTCAGGTGACTTAAGTGACCTCTCACAGATAGAAAATGGCAGCGCTCAGCCTCAAACCCGGGCAATCCAGCCCCAGAGGCCGTTCTCCCAATTACTACACCCCATCACCTTCTTCGCACTGTCCGATGGCTTCCCATTGCTATAGGGGTCCCAGTCCTTCCTCCGAGGTGTCCAGAGCAGACTTCTGTGATTCTTCCACGGAATTTCTGCTTTGGTCTGTGTGGTGACACAGAATGGTGTTCGATGGGAAATTGCATTTAAAAAGAGAAGAGTGTACAACATATTTTACAAAATAGTACTACAGGGGCGCCCGGGTGACTCAGTGGGTTAAAGCCTCTGCCTTCGGCTCAGGCCATGATCTCAAGGTCTGGGATCTAGCCCCACATCGGGCTCTCTGCTCAGCGGGGAGCCTGCTTCCCCCTCTCTCCCTCTGCCTGCCTCTCTGCCTACT
The DNA here is from genome assembly GCA_028646535.1 of Procyon lotor. Lineage (NCBI taxonomy): Eukaryota > Metazoa > Chordata > Mammalia > Carnivora > Procyonidae > Procyon > Procyon lotor. The sequence continues at coordinate 111,560,437 of CM053605.1, read as the reverse complement.
TGTGATCTCTCTCTGTCAAATAAATAAATAAAAATCTTTTAAAAAAAAATGGTACTACATTTGATAAATCCCAAACCCCTTCAGAATCTTACACCACCTTGGAGTCAACGCTGCAGGCATTAATTTGCACCATAGATAGCTGTTTAGATGTGCTATTAAATAAAGACTTCTTGGCTGATGCGAGGAGAGCAGTGGCGATGGAGATGAGTGGAAGAATCCAAGATGCCTTTTTATGATGTGTTCTTTGTCCTTACAATTGTTTTTGTAACTTTTTATAGTGGGATGGTTGAGATATTTAAGGACAGGAGAACTGAGGGAAGTTGGAAGACGGTTGTATTTACTGGCTCTGAAGCCAAATGTCAAGCACAAGGTATTGGGCCTGTGCTATGTCTCCCAGTTGAGGCTGACATGAATTTCCACGAAGAGAAAACAAGGCGAGACACTACATCCTTGTAGGTCTGCTCTTGGATTTTCGTTTTCACCCCTTGAGGTCTTTTAGGTTTTGGAATGCATCCTAGGCTTCATTTTTTACTGTATGGGGAACTTTCTTAATCTATAGCTTATGTGCATTCAAAGAAAAATGTATTTAATATTTGTGATGTACACTGAAATATTTAGATAAATTCTAGCTCTGGACATGTTTCCCGGTAAAATTTTACTTAACGTATGACATTCTTTATCTAACAACCACACCTGAAGGAAGGGCATTTACTTTGTTATCATAAATGCCGAGTTGGGCACACTGCAGATCTGTTTCATCGATTGTACAGAGAATGAGTCTTAATTTTGCTCAGAAATGTTTTTAAAAAGCTGATTTTAAAATAGCCCATTTTGTAAATGCATATAAACAGAACTGCAAACTCACATTTTCACAGATATATATTTTTCCTGTCCCAGGGTTTCTTAAATAAAGCACTGCCTTAATATATAACAAAAGACTAAATTATTTTTCATTTCATTAATATTTCTCTTAATATGCCTAATTTACTTCTAAAGGATGGATTGCAGTTCATTTTTATTCCTATTGTGACTACAACACACAGGGATGTTTATAATCTTGAATCGGTGCTATTTTGTCCAGATTTGTATTTCTGAAGGTATTCTAGTAAAGATCAGGCCAGTTCTTGAAAATATTCCACCATGTCAGATGATTAAAAATAAAAGTGTCCTGTAACTACAGATAATGACTGCTTAATAAATCACAAGTATGAGGAATCAAAATAATACATTGTCAAAATGTGTTTTATAGCCAAGACTGAAAGGTTAATGCAGAATAAGAATGACTTCAATACTGTGTTTGCCAAATCTGTGCAACAATAAGTTGGGAAATAACACGAACAAAGATAAAATGGGCAGTTGCTCTCAGGGCACACTTATGAAATGTTGAAAAGGAAAGTAGGGCATCTTATTTACTTCAAAGTGTCAATATATTCATCAGGTGCAGAGGAGAAGGACACCATGAAACGGTCGCATTAACTATATAAGCTTTAGACAAAGCACAACTGTAGCGGAAGTTAAAGCACAAAGATGTGTGTAGCTCTTCCTTTCACGTTATTTACTGACTTCAGTGAATACAACTTGCCACTGGCAAAGAAAGATCACGCCAGCCACGTGTTTGTTAAGCTGAACAGCTTTTAAAAATCTTAAAATACAGTGGTTACACTAATCATCTGATTAGCACTTCTGTTGACAATATCCTTAGCATGCATAGCTTATTATGGCAAATGCTACAATTAGAATTGCATTAAAATAATAGCTATCTATTTGTAGGAACTCTGTAATGGTGCTCAAACTACTGGAAGATGATAACAGCCCTATTGGCTGTGGACCAAGATGGATCACAATACATGCTGATAACCTGATTCAATATTCTTGATTGTTCCCCCTGCATCATGCGTTCAAATGTTCAGACAGAGCAAGGAGTCAGCTCTCTGGCTGACAAATGACATCTTAATCCCAAGCAAATTTTCCAGATAACCAATGAATAATTTTCAAAGCCTTGATATTTGTCTGGTTTGAAAGGATACTTACTTTTAATACAATTTTTCTAACATAGATTCCATTTTCTATGACTTCTGCTTGTTATTATACTCTCTCACAATACAGAGACCTTTAGAAGATACTTATTTGGGGTAAAGTCAAACATTTTCAGCCAGATTTTCAGGGCTTTAGTGTCTTATAATTAAAATGGTTGATAATCACGATAACTTTGAATCATCAAAAAAATATCAAATTATCTTACATGCAGCCTTGCTAGGAGCCATAACATATGCAATGCTCATCAAAAAGGCATTTTTCCTTTAGTCTCTCTTTCTCTGCTGGTAGATTTCAGTAATCGCGGTGCTGTGGACAGAGTACCAGTATCCAAGAACACTTCCCGTCATTTCTTAACTTTACCTTCTATCCTTCTATGGAATAGAAAATCAGATCATTGAAGTGATAGAATCATCATTTAGCCAAAGTCTTTCTTAGGGGTTAAATTATACAAACCATGGAACATTAACTGTGTTTCTACTCTCAGTGATCTTTTTGTTACTTCTAGGATTTTAGAAACAGGATGCCTGGTAGAGTGTGAATGTAGGTGTGCTAAGTCCAAACCCGAGGCTCTTGATTTCATTATTCTTTTGTGTGGGAGCACACAACATGATGAGAAGTTGGCACAGCAGGAAAGGCAAGGAAAGTCAAGGAGACAGAGGAAATTTATGATGCTTCAAGGGCATCATCATTCAGGACACTCTTTGTGATCCAGTTGTTTATAAAAAAATAATAATAATAAAAAAATAACAGTAGATCCTACCTCATCAAGTTGTTATGGAACATAAATGAGTTCATACAACTCGAGTTCAAAATAAGTATGAGATACTACCATTTCTGATCGCATGTATTAGGAAATATGTGTACATTGTTGTTATTGTAATTATTGTTACTGAGTATATGGATATTACAGTTCTTCAGAATTTAGTTTAAGAAAAAGAGAAAAACTAGAAAGGAAGTGACTAGATGCATTGCTTCCAGATCACCTACACATGAAGGAAAAAAACCTAAAGAACCTAAATCTAATAATAATAATAATAAATCTAATAATTTTTCTCAATGCTATTGAAACATACAAATAAATCAGGCATTAAGAATTGGGCTATTCATGTTGAAGAACAAGTCTTTAAATTATTTACCGGTATAGGTATTTTTAAATAGGTTTTTAAATAGGCCTAAATGGGTTTTTCATTGGCAATTACACTTACACTTATCTATCTTTCAGCTTTGCAGAATCTCCTAGGGATAAAAATAAATATTAAATCCTATAGTTTGCCTTATTTTACCAGGATATCTTATGTTGTTATGTTACAGGCATTTTTACTCCCATGTTTCATCTAAAAATAATTTTAGGTTTATTAGCTATAGAATATTTGCTAGGAACTTCACTAATACACTGCAGTTTAAGGTTTGTGACAATGCTTGGAAGAAAATGCAAAACAGGCTGTGAAACTGGATATAAAATGGATCTATTTGCAGAAAGTCAATGTTTCTTTTTGACAGTCTAGCCAACCATCCCCACTGCCAACTAAGCATGCTGGCTGTTATCCAGAGAAAGTTTGTAGGCGGACTTTGTCTTATACAATCAGCATGTCACGTCCGGTCTTTTCTGTACTGTTTTAACTGACTTCCTATTAACTTTTAATTTTAAAAAAAGCAGAGAAAATGATTGTGGTTTTGATTGTACAACTGAAAACAGGCGATAACTTTTAAAAATATGTAAGGGGTTGGGAAGCTCTTTGCTCAGGGAACCAGGAGGTTGGTTGATGGAGGCTCTAACGTGATCCATGTTTCCAGGTTGATGGAGGCTCCAACTTGGTTGATGGAAACTCCAACCTGATCCATGCTACCAGGATACTCATGGCGGGTCATGTGCATAGGCACTCAGGAGTGTAGCATGACACTTCTGTTCACATTTCATCGGTGAAAAAAATCACATCTTTAAAGGAAGTGAGAAAGTGCAAGCTTCCCATATTCCCTACCCCCCCACCACCTGCCAAGAAGCAGAATATTTGTGAGTAGCTCTAATGACTACAACATTGGGTTTATAACTGGCCCCAGAGCTACAAAGCTGGCATTCTGCCCCATCTGGACTCACACATGCCTTTCCATGATATTGCTTCCCTCTAGAAAGGGAAAGATGACACTCTGTGGCTTTACCCTCCAAACATTGTTTTCTTCATTGGAAAATCTTAGAATAGTATTCGTTTATTTATATAGCTAACATGTTTGGGCCTCAGTTTTTAAAACTGAGGATTCATCAGTGAAAAAGATTGAATCCCTGTCTTGCAATCTTGGGACCTGTCCAGGAGGACACATATTTAATAAATAATTACCATCAGGAATCAAATATTATCGAAGATGAGAGCCTAGCTTGTTTGCTCTCTCTGCTCCTCTCATATTTGTTCAAGGAGTATTCTAATTTCCATTTACTCCTAAGCAGCTGTGAGAGGGAACAGTGTTTTCAAGTTTTTATATTAAATCTATAGTTCAGAAGACTGAATGAAAACCTGAAGGTTTCCCCACATGTAAATTAAAATATTCATTTCTTTGGCCAATTTTAAAGTAGGCACTGTTTTCAGTACAACTTTTCCAGATAAGAGGAGTGTTACTGTTTCGGTTGAAACCATTTCTATTTATTTAGGCTTTGTCTATGGAGAATAAAATCAGACGTGAGGCTTATCTACGTTTTTTGATGTAGATGTGCAATGGGACAGAAAAATGTGTTTTTATCTGCATTTTCCCACTTGATTTCCTTTACTAAACAAATATAATAACGAAATCTCTTTAATTTGTGCATGATGTCCTTGCTAACAGTAATTCACTTAATTCACTGCAAAGAACATATTTCCAAGAAAGAGATAAAGCAAGCACTTTGAAGACATTTTTCAGTCATTGCCTGGCAGATTTGCCTACTCAGTTAATGTGCTATTTATAGCGAGATGAAATTATTCAGTGTTGGTGGTCTGCATTTCCAAACCAGCTTTCTCTTCTGGGTTAGCAGTGACTTAGTCCTTTTTAATACAGTGTGCTTTCTCCCCATGCCATCCACATGCATTCTCTAGTGTAATGTTCTGAGCGAGCCTGCTGATATTTTATTTTGAAACGTAATTTGGTCTGGCCAAAAGAAAAAAAAAACAAAAACAGAAAAACAACAACAACAACAACAACAACAGTGGAAGACAAGAGGCCTTACACAGTTTTTTACATTCTGACTAGGCAGATAACAAGTCACATCTGTCAGGACCAAGGCTGGCCTCTTCCTCCTTGCTCCAGGGGCTTGTCAGTCTGCACTCACAGGGTCTGATCTGCCAATTTGTACTTTTCTTCACCTTCTTAGGCCTTCAACTCTGTGATCAAAATCAAGAGAAAGAAAAAAAAGGAAAGAAAGAAAGGGGGGGAGGGAGGGAGGGAGGGAGGGAGGGAGGGAGGGAGGAAGGAAGGAAGGAAGGAAGGAAGGAAGGAAGGAAGGAAGGAAGGAAGGAAGGAAGGAAGGAAGGAAGGGGAAGGAAGGGGAAGGAGGGAGGAAGAAAAAGAGAGAGAGAGAAAGGAAAGGGAAAGAAAGGAGAGGAGAAGAGAGGAGAGGAGGAGGGGAGAGGAGAGAGAAGGGAAGGGAAGAGAAGGAAAAAAGAAACAAGAATCTTTGAAAAACAGATAGTCATTGGCACCCAGAGGCATTGGATAAAAATCGACAGGATGGTGCTTCTACCATTGCCAGCAAGTTAAGAAAACAGACCTTGACAACCCTTTAGGCAGTGTCACTGCTAATTTTGTCTGGTGACCTTGACATTTTAGATGAGTTTTAAAAGGGGTTGTGTGAGGGATTAGGAGGAATAAGTAGATGGAAGTGAGGAAAATCTGAGAAGCAACCTGACTTAGTCTACTTAGTTGGACATTTAATAATTCACTTAACAAACAATTGATGAGAATATTAAGTGCTGTGTGTTCAGTGAATACACTTGACCTTGAACAACAGGGGTTCGAGCCCTGCAGGTTCACTTACATGCGGACTTTTTTCGATAAATACGGCTTAGTACTATAAATGTATTTTCTTTTCCTTATGATTTTTTTAATAACATTTTCTTTTCTATAGCTCACTGTATTGTAAAATATAGCATATATTACATAAAACATACAAAATATGTTAATTGATTTTTTACATTATCAGTAAAGTTTCCGGTCAATAGCAGGCTATTAGTAGCAAAGCTTTTGGAAAGTCAAAAAGTTCTATGTGGAGTTTTGACAGCAGATATTATTGTCCCTAACCCTTGTGTTGTTCAAGGGTCAACGGCATATTTTAACCTTGTCCTTTAACTTTTCATCAATAAGCTATCATACCAATTCTTTTTTTTTTTTTATCATACCAATTCTATTCACACTACCAACGTGATGTTTTTTGCAATATATTAACAAATTACAAAAAATGGAAAGACATTTTCTTTCTCTGCTGAGACTTCAGAAGAGGAAAATTAGTTTGCTTGTCTACTTAAAGCTTTCTTAGAAACAGAGAGGGGTGCCTGGTTGGCTCAGTCATTAAACGTTTGCCTTTGGCTCAGGTTATGATCCCAGGGTCCTGAGATCAAGCCCAGCATCAGGCTCCCTGCTTGGCAGGAAGCCTGCTTCTCCCTCTCCCTCTCCCCCTGCTTGTTCCGTCTCTCTCTCTGAAATAAATAAATAAAATCTTAAAAAAGAAAGAAAGAAACAGAGAAATGGACAAGATAATTATCCTGCATAACTGCTTGTGTGTCATCCTATGATTTTTAAAAATCTTTTATCTTGAGATGCCTGTGGATTCACATACAGTTGTAAGAAATAATGCATTGATGGGGCATCTGGGTGGCTCAGTGGATTAAGCATCTATCTTCAGCTCAGGGCATAATCCCAGGGTCCTAAGCATAGGTGTGGGTATTTGGCTCCTTGCTCAGTAGGAAGTCTGTTCCTCCCTCTCCCTCTGCCCCTCCCCTGGATTGTGCTCTGCTCTCTCTTATTCGCTTTCCCTTTCAAATAAATAAATAAGATCTTTAAAAAAGAAAAGAAAAGAAAGGAAAAGAAAAGGAAAGGAATGGAAAGAATACATTGGTGATCAATTTACACCAAGACAGTAAATGAAGAAATGTGTGGAACTCCCATTGACTTGCTCCCCAGTGAAATTGATAAGAATTATTTTAAGAACAACCACTTAATGGCTGTAGAAAGGGTCCTAAGGACAAACAGGAAATGAAGAAATCTCTATCTAAGATAACCTAACAGTGTGTAAGAAAAAAAGAGTCTGGTATTTGAACCAAGATCTTATTTCCCACTCCCAGCTAGGCAAGGCAGAGACTCTGCTGCTGCAGCCAAGAACCCCGGGTTCCCTCTCCTGCCTCTCCCCCAGCTCCCATTCTGAGGGCCATCTTCTGGGGAGGAGGAATTCAGTGGACCCACATCCTGTCCCCTGCTATCCATTGTACTGGCCAGTGCAGCCCCAGCCCGGGGCTCTCTTCTTCCACACAACCCACACTCATGAAAGGGAGGCTCTGCCTTGGGTACAGAATGCTGAGAATGCATTGCCCCAGCTTGTGGTGGTTTGACACCAGCAGATACAACCCACAGGACCTCTGGCTGCTGCCCATCCCCACACTGAGCTCCTAGAGTAGAGGTGTCACTCAAAAAGAAGCTTGTCATTGTCCCAACCCCCAGCTCCAGAGCCCTGCTCAGAGATTTTGCCTTGGAGGAGAAGCAGGCCATGAACCAGAGAGCTCCTAATCTGCTCTCAAAGGAAATAACTGCATTTGCAACAGAGCATTTAAAATTTTAAACCTAAGAATAGTCTCAAAAGCCGTGCAGGTTATGGTGGAAGACGAAAGGAGATTAGTGGATTTGAAGTAGATACAGCTTGGACTGTGCACCGGTTAGTTTGCAGGTTAGGAGCCAAAGGCAGGCCACTCCAAGATGGGCCACTTTGACCTGTGGATTCTTTTAAACTAAAAGCAATCGAGGCTTAAAAGATTCAGGAAAAAACTTTGACCCACCTCCTAACTGCCCAAAAGGATTTAGATAGAGCGCCTACTGCAGGAAAAGAGCCATCACTATAGGTAACAACATGATAATATGAACTAGGTATGGCGGACAGGGAGGAACTTGGCAAAGTCTGTTAAAATTCTTCCCTGGATCTCATTTTTTCCTGTATGGCACCACCAACATTTGTTTGCTAAACATTTACTCTTTTTCATCTTCCTGTACATTGTTTCTCATGCCCTGGAAATCCCAGACCCCTACTCCCTTCTTAGTTCAGGATGACATTTCTACCTGTTTGCCTGACTGTCTTCAGTATCTCATATCACTGTGGATTCCCTGTGTGTATGCAAGTGAACTTGATTTTCTCCTGTTAATTCATCTCATGTCAATTTAATTCTTAGACCAGGTAGAAGAATCTAGAAGGGCAGAGAAAAATGTTTCCTACCTAACCTAGGAAAGAACCAGGGAATCTGAGATATGCTGAGGCTCCCTTACTGGGCTTGGGAGTTCTCCCCTCACTACCTCTTCTAGATGGTGAAAGCCTTGATGACTTTGCCTCGACCACAGCTGGGGATTACAGTGCTTTTTAACCTTCTGGCTAGGGTAGAAATCTCAGCTCCTCACTTAGACATTGCTGGCAGGGTTGGTAGTGAAGCCAGTTTTTTCCTGTGTTATTTGATTTGAGCAGATGAATTATTTTCTAAAGGTTTTCTGTCTTGTTGGGCTAGCTCTTTCCTGGCCCTCTTGTTAGAGAAAGCAGGCATTTGTTGGGGCTAATTTTGTCTATGCTTGTTGGCCTTCTCAGGTTGTTAGCTTCTTCAGCTCCGTGTCCAGAATACATAAGGCGAAGGTAAACTCGGAATTTACAGTTTGTTCTTTGGGCCCTAAAGTTCCTAGCTGGTCTGCAGGCTTCTCCCACAATCTTCTTAAGTTTGTTTTATATGATACCTAGCCTTTTTAGTTGTGTTTCAGTGGAAACAGAAGTCTATTTTATGGGTTTTTTTTTAAAGATTTTATTCATTTATTTGACAGAGAAAGATAGAGATCCCAAGTAGACAGAGAGGCAGGCAGAGGGAGAGGGGGAAGCAGGCTCCCTGCTGAGCAGAGAGCCTGATGCAGGGCTCGATCCCAAGACCCTGAGATCATGACCTGAGCCAAAGGCAGAGGCTTTAACCCACTGAGCCACCCAGGCGCCCCTATTTTATGTTTTTTTAACCTTGCTTAAAATCCCTCAATATCTTCAGATTGTTCTCAGAATAAAGTCCAAACCTTAGCATGAAGTAAAATGATTTTGGGATCTGGCCATTCCTTAACTACCTAGTCTCATTCCTTGACCATAACCTTTAAAATACTGTGTTCTAGACACATCTCGTTTGTTTGTTTGTTTGTTTGTTTGTTTGTTTGTTTGTTTGTTTTAGGCTGATTTAATTATCTGAAATGCTTCCCTCACCCACTCCTGATATTATCCTTCTGCTATCTGCTTAATCACAGATCTTTCTCGATACCTTACCCCAAACCTTCTAGTATGATTTCATACATCCTATTCTTGCTTTTCTCAAAGGCCTTTGCACTTGCTGTGCCTTCTATTAAAAAATGCTCTTGTAAGACATTCTGTTTTTTCTCATTCAAGGCTCAGCTTAAAGATCAGCACCTCAGTGAGTTCTCTGCATTTTAAAACTAACACAGCCACCCAAAGGGCCAGTTATTAGTTCATCATCCCATTTTTTTTCCCACTTCCATTAAAAAATCAGAAACTTCACTTACTGTTGAGGACTATCTGGGGCCCTGTTTACCTCAGTCCCTAGAATGTCAGTTGCACTAAGAAATATTTTTGTCTGTTTTGTTCATTGCTCTATTCCTAGTGCCCATAGCAATATTTGGCTCTCAATAGTTCATATTCAGTCAGTTATTCCCCTCATATTAATTGAGGTTCTGTTGTATACTAAACACTTGGGATGTATCAGTCAACAAAAATACATAAATATAGAGTTTAAGTCTAGCATAATGTTTAACGATATATTCATAATATTCTTATTTTTTCCATGGTAAATAAGTATTATATTGTGCATTATTAGAAGATTATAGGTGTGCCTAGGTGGCTCAGTGGGTTAAACATCTGCCTTCGGCTCAGGTCATGATCTCAGGGTCCTAGGATTGAGCCCTGCATAGGGCTCTCCACTCAGCAAGGAGCCTGCTTCCCCCTCTCTCTCTGCCTGCCTCTCTGCCTACTTGTGATCTCTGTCTCTCTCTCTCTCTCAATCTCTCTCTGTCTCTCTGTCAAATAAATAAATAAAAATCCTAAGAAAAAAAAAAGAAAATGATAATTCTATTTAAAAAATACAGCAGGGGCGCCTGGGTGGCTCAGTGGGTTAAAGCCTCTGCCTTTGGCTCAGGTCGTGATCTCAGGGTCGTGGGATCAAGCCCCGCATTGGGCTCTCTGCTTGGTGGGGAGCCTGCTTCTTCCTCTTTCTCTCTGTCTTCCTCTCTGCCTACTTGTGATCTCTCTCTCTCTCTCTCTGTCAAATAAATAAGTAAATAAATCTTTAAAAAAAATACAGCAGATAAAGGAATCAGGAGTATGAGACTAGGTGACATATTGCAATAGCAAATATGAAGAGCAATTTTTAATAAAATATTTTCATTTAATTTTGTCACTTAAACTATTCTATTCCAAAATAATAATAATAACAATTTAACTATCCTGATTTGAAGACAGGTAAACTAATTGATGAGGTAAAGCATTTTTATTTTTATTTGGATGTAGATTTATTTCTCAAGTTTTTAAAACAAATGCTCTTATAATTCTTTTTAAGTTTCTTTTCCAGTTATAAGCAATTTCATATATCAATCCAAAACAAATTAATTTGATGTAACTGTCTATATAAAACACCAAGACACTAATCTTGGATTTCAGGGATAGTCATAATATCCAGAGCAGAGCAACCAATGGAAGAATTATTTTCTAAGATGATTAATTGGAACTTACTCTGCCCTATTAATTAATTAATTTTTGAAGTTTGGAGTTTTTTACTCAATTTTCATCTGAGTGAGAGAATCTGAAAACATGGATCAAGAAACCCAATTTCATTTTTTCTAGTTACAAGAACGAAAAATAAAAACATACACAAAAATGATCACTTAGGCAATTGCTCTACTGGGTATTTACCCCAAAGATACAGACATAGTGAAAAGAAGAGGCACATGCACCCCAACGTTCATAGCAGCAATGTTCACAATAGCCAAACTATGGAAAGAGCTGAGATGCCCTTCAATAGACGAGTGGATAAAGATGTGGTCCATATATACAATGGAATATTACTCAGCCATCAGAAAGGATGAATTCCCACAATTTTCATCAACGGAACTGGAGAGGATTATGCTAAGTGAAGAAAGTCAAGCAGAGAAAGACAATTATCATATGGTTTCACTCATATTTGGAACATAAGGAATAGCACAAAGGATATTGGGGAAGGAAAAGAAAATTGAAGGGGGAGAAATCAGTGGGGGAGACAAACCATGAGAAACTATGGACTCTTCTGGAAACAGTCTGAGGGTTTCAGAGGGAAGGCAGGTGGGGAGATGTGTTAGTCAGGTGACGGGGTTTTAAGGAGGGCACTTGTTGTAATGACACGGGGTGTTATATGCAAATAATGAGTCACTGAACACTATATCAAAAACTAATGATGTACTATATGTTGACTAACATAACATAAAAAAAAAGCCATGTTCTGTTGAAGGGGAGAGATCTGTAATTGCAAACAAAAACGAAAAGCAAAAAATTAAAAAGAAAACTTGCATGAATTAACAGTAGTGATATATTTAAACATATGAATAGTTGCTAAAATTATTAATACAGAGAAAAAAATTAAAAATAATAAGCAAACCAACAAATGACAGTAATAACACTTTTACCAGTGGAAACCTAGAAGGAAAGATTGACCTTGCAACTACCTTTGTTTCTAAACCTTACATGGAAATAAAAATAACGCAAATTCCACCTACATATGCCTGCCTACTGTTTGTTTAACCTTATTGCATTTATTCTGATTCCTGAGGCAATGTAAGTTCATTGAAGAACTTTTAAAAAAATACAAAAAGGCCTGAAGAATTTTTACATAGCCCAGAAATAACCACTGCTCATGTTTTCACCATCATATGTATCCATTTATAATACCAGACTATACTGTATTAATTTTCTGCTGCTACTGTAACTATTGCCACAAACTTAGTGACAACACAAATTCATAAAAACCTCTTCTATAGCACTGGTAGTCAGAAATCTGAAATCAATCTTACTGGGCCAGAGTGAGGGTGTCAGCAGGGCTGGATCCTTCTGAAGGCTCCCAGGAGAGAATCCATTTCCTGGCTGTTACAGCTTCTAGCGGATGCCTGTATTCCTTGATTGTGGCCTCTTCTATCCTCAAAGTATATACTCCAATCTGATTCTTCCCTCATATCACCTCCTCCTCTTACTTACTCTGAGTGCGTGCATCTTTCTTACAAAGATCCTCGTGATTATGCTGGACTTATCTGGATAAACCGAGAAAATCTCCCTATATCAAAACCCTTCATTTAATCCCAACTATAAAGTCCCTTTTGCCATTTAAGATAATATTCACAGATTCCAGGGATTAGGACAGGGTCATATTTGGGGGCTGTTATTCAGCCCACCATAGTAATCATAATATTCTCTAATATTTTTCCCTGTGATGATATGTCAGGAATGATGAATTCCAGAGAGCATTCTCTCAATTAACAAAATAATGCTAAGAATTTTTAATATCCTGAAGTGAAGACATGCCTATATGGTTAATGCAGACCTGACGTTTTTGGAATATGTGTGCATTTTGGGATGGATAATGAATAACAGCTAAGGTTGTTTTGTAAAGATTATTTTGGTCTGGGAAGTTGGCTTCATTTCTGTCATCTTTCAGTCTTGTACCATTTCTCCCCTCCTCTTTTTCTTTTCTTTTCTTTTAATTTTCTTTCTTTCTTTCTTTTCTTTTCTTTCTCTTCCTTCCTTCCTTCCTTCCTCCCTTCCTTCCTTTCTCTCTCTCTCTTTCTTTCTTTCTTTCTTTCTTTCTTTCTTTCTTTCTTTCTTTCTTTCTTTCTTTCTTTCTTTCTTTCTTTCTTTCTTTCTTTCAAAACTTTTCCAAGATTCTTTTAATGATTTCACAGTTATTGATGCTGGGGAGAGTACATCTTTCTATCTTCATGAGTATTTTAGAGATAAAGAGGAAACGTTTACATCAGGGATCATTTGCCAAATGATCATTTATCCAAAATCTCTCAATTCCCAAATAATTAGATTTGTTCTGATATTTACAGTTTTCAAGTCATCTTTTTAACAACAATGTTGAAAAAATGAGAACTGTGCACTTCCATCTTCTTTGTTCTCATAAGATCATTGTAGTTAGTCACAACTCGGTTTGTATGCTTTTCTTTAAATACAAATGAAAACAATTGTTATGGATTGTTTCTACAAATCCTGCCAAGTTTAACTGCTGAGTACTATGCCCAAAATGTAGAACACAACCTGATCTGTGTTCTTTGATCTGTTCTGCTGTCTGAGCAACTCACCAAAATGGGCCCTTGGCTTTGGCTTTCTTTATAGTCTTTTGTGATACATTTTACTTTGTTTTTTCTTTTAGTATAATTAAAATTGACCACCAAATAAGTGCCTTGGAGTACTGTCAGGTTTTGTGGGGTTAATAAAATTACCCCTCTATATTTCATACAATTTTTTTATTAACTTATAATGTATTATTTTCCCTCAGTGGTACATGTCTGTGAATCATCAGGCTTACACATTTCATAGCACTCACCATAGCACATATCCTCCCCAATGTCCATAACCCAGCCACCTTATCCTTACCCCCTATTTCATACATTTTTTAAAAAAAATTTGTACTCATCAGACCTCTTCTTGTGTAGCCATATTGGATTTACTTACCTACTTCTCTCTCTCTTCCTTTCTCTCTCTCTCTCCCTGTCATCCAGCTATATGTATATCTATCTATTCATCTAACACAAAATGCTTCTCTTGAGCTTTACGCTTGGGAATTTTCATGTCTGTTTTCCTTCTTGTCAAGTGATATTATCTAGAGCCTGGCCATTAGCTCATATTTTATAGTACCAATCTTTTAAAGCGATATTTTTTTTATTACATTGTCCTCCTTTTCTATATCCAAAACCAGGAGATCTCATCACTTCACTTGCCAATCATCAACCTAAATAATATTCTCTGTATTTATTCCTCCTCACTTGTATGAGAAAAATGATTGAGACAGGTTCATGATTAGTCAAACATTCTCCTTTTAGCAGAAGGACCTTTTCAAATGATGTGAAAAATTTTAAAAGTCCTAAAAAGGTCCAATATGTTTGTTCTCTAAGTCAATTATAGTTTGTACCATAATAAAAGTTCCCATTTGGATCAACAATCACACACACTTCTGTTACAGCATTGCCCCCAAATCCCTTGCCCCACGAGTCCTGCCTCTTTGAGTTCTTCTATATGTTGGAATTCTGACCTGGAAGCTGAGAGTCCATAAATAGGTATGTTCTCCTTAAATACAGTGTCTCTGAAAGCTCAATAGCTCTTGAGACCTTCCTTCTGCTTGTAATGCATTATCTTGTTGTTCTGTTCTACCAAATGGTTAAGAAATTTTCTTATTTGCAAAATCTGGAGTCTTAATTGGTCCTGGATATATCCCAGCCTGTAACAGTTTCTTGCCTAAACCCTGCTACTGCCAGATCCAGGTTTCAAAGGATTGGAGAATATGACAGTTAATAGGAACCAGGAATCACAGGAAGCAACTGCAGTAGCCCATGAGGACTATTTCCAATGTTTACAAAGAAGCTTTCTTGTTACACACAAAATCTTAACATAGATGCTGAGATGCTAAGTGCTTCCATAAGCAGAGAAATGTCCTTGCTCCTCAGTCCAAACACATCGTAGAGACAGTTCAGAAAAAAAACAGACTGTTCCACCAAAATCGTCCTCCTGTTCATCCTAACTGTATGCTTCTGACAGCTGCTTTTGATGCCAATCACTGTTGCAGAAAATCACTGAGAATTCCAGAAGTTTTCTGTAATCTGAAGTCCAGCCAAGAGCTGACCTAGTCATCCTCCTCTTTTTTAATTAACTGTGGCATAAACTGTTATCTTACATTTCCATGTTGAATTGTAGGTAATAAAAAATGACTAGCCAGAATGGAATTCTCCCTATATATGCCTTGCCCTTTATCTCCTACTTTTCTCGTTCTCATGCTTATGCTCCCGGTGCACTGCCCTTCTTTCTATTTTTCAAATATTCCAAGATTTTTCCTGGTTTGGGCATTTATTCCCATTCTTCTTCCTGGAGTGCAATGCCAATTTCCTACTCATTATAAAAGTTCAAATGCACCTCCTCAGAAAAACCTCCTACATCACGTTATCTAAAGTAGTCTTCTGGGGCGCCTGGGTGGCTCAGTTGGTTAAGAGTCTCTTGGTTTCAGCTCAGGTCATGGTCTCAGGGTCATGAGATGGGTTGACTCTGTGTGGGATTCTTCCCTCTCCTTCACATCCTCCCCTCCCTTGCACACACGTACTCTCTCTCTTTCTTTCTCCCTCTCTCAAATAAATAAATAAAATCATTTTTTACAAAAATACATAAATAAAGTAGTCTTCTGCCCACCTCTGGAACCTCCCATTTCATGGCTCATTGTGATTTTCTTCGTAACATTTCCAATTTTTAACCCACTGAGCCACCCAGGTGCCCCGATTTCCAATTTTTAAAAGAATTTTAAGCCTGTGTTTACTTACATATTTCTGTCCATCTCCGTAAGAAAATAAGTTCAGTGAAAGCCAGGACCTTATGAACAAGTGACTCTAGTGCTAGAATAGTGTCTGGTATAAAGTTGAGTTCTCAATAAATATTTATGGAAGAAACTTATAGCCATGAATAGACACAAGGACCATGAATAGACATGAAGGTCTTCCGTATAACTTTTTAAAACGCTATTAATTTTCTTCTTTGTTGAAGTATAAGTCGGACAGATATTCTTCATAATTTCTCCTCCAATGAAGTACAAGTACTACAGTGAAGTTACCAGATATGTTACCTGTGTATTTCTTCCATTTTCATTTACTTTCTTTTTGTCACTGTTTCTTTCCAGAAATGAGAAAACTTCTTTCTACCGCGCCGTACGAGTTTAACTTGCGTCCAATATTTCAAGGCCTCATTGTTTAATTTTTTTTTCCTTAAACCAATAGGCAAGTTGCTTGATCCCATACCAATAACGTCAGCTGTGACTTCTTTTTGCTTGAGCTTGCCGGGCAGACACCAGATGTACGGCAGTGACTTAAATGTTACAACTGGAGCTCAAAATGCTGACTTAGTTGAATGTCAGGTTGTGGGCTTGGAGGCCTGTGTCTGCAGATTTAACTCTTGGTGTCTCCTGCACTAAGAGGTAAGATTCCATCCAAGGTCATGTAAAATAGATGTCCAGCAATGAATGCTACTTGATGATTTGGTTTTAGCTACATTACTAATTTGCTCCTTAGGAGTCTGGGAAAGAGCAAAGTGCAGACCCATGAAGGTTGGCTGGGCTCATTAGCAGAGACCAGATCTGGTGTTTGGAATAGGATGGAACTGTTGAGAGAAAGGGAACAGACTATTCATTATTGCATCTCTTAAAAGGGTTTATTTTTCAGGCTTCATAAATTAAACTCAGTGCTAATCTATTTAGTTGTACTTATCTATTTAACCCACATGTAAGCAAATCCATATAAACCTATATATTTTGACTTAGGTGTCATTTTCTTCCAGAACTTCTTCATCAACATCAATTTCTGCATGGATGCCCCTACATTACCCCAATACCCTGATTTTCCTACAACAGAGCTTATTTTTGTGATGCTATCATAGGATGTTTATACATTACAGACAATAAGGAAGAAGATCAAAATAGCACCCTAATATTAATGACAGATGGTGAATTATGATTTTAGCATTTATATAAAAACATTAAGGGGGCTTTGGCAAGGGCATTTAATGCCTTAGTCAAAAGCTTTGATTACTGTGACCATATCAGGTTATTCAGAAAGATGCTCTGTAGAACATTAGTCCTTTTCTGCTCTTCAAATAATACAGTTACAGGTTATTAGCACCTTACCACATTCCTCAAAGGGAACAGGGAACTTTCAGTACTTAGTTTTAAATCTTCCAAATGCTAACAGTGTCTCACACACTATCACTCTTAGTCTTATCTCCCACCCCCCCCCCCCATCTACTTTACAAATTGCAGTGTGGTAATATCAAAATATACTCACACTGTATTGTTGCAAGTCTTTTTGTCCTTGGTCATGCTTTTCCTTCTGTCAGTGTGTTCCTCTTATGCCCCTTACCAAGATTCTTTCTTGGGTGCATTTGTACTTGGAGGCTCACTTTGAGTGATTTTGTCCTAGGTTTCTTCCTTTGGTGTCCCTCTGCAAAGTGCACCAACATTCACCATTACAACTGTTGAGTAAAGGACAGGCGAGGTTAGGTAGGGATAGGTAGAGGGCTACATGACCAGACTTACAGAAATCCCAGATACGGAGAAATGTTATAGATGAGCTATTAACCAGAGAGAAGGGAACATAAATCCACCTGGCTTGTTCTAAATATAGATGAGATGTTCTCATGAAAGTTACAAATCCACCTTGTTTGTCTTAAATGTTATTGACAAGATATTTACCAAGTTCCCTATGAAAGACTGACCATAAAAACCCTTGGGGACAACACATTTGGGACCCCCTCACTCTAGAGAGCTTTTTTTTTCCCTTCCTTTTTCTCACCTTCACTTAATAAACTTTCACTTCATTTTGCCATTTTGTGTCCCCGAGATTCATTCTTTGGCTCTGTGAGAAAAGAACCCTGAAACACTATCACGCTGAATAAAATTATGTTTCTATGTCTATATATCTAACACTAGAAATTATAATTGCAGAGGAGCAGGCTTACTTTATCCATCCTAACACCTTAGAGGGTTTGGCATATATACTTCACAGATATTTATAGAATTTGGGAGGTTTATCCCATTTGGGATTTGTTTGGGTTCTTGAATTTGTAGTTTTTATTTTGTTTTGTTTTGTTTTGTTTTGTTTTGGAAGGTATTGCCAAACTTGGAGAATTTCTAGATATTATTTCTTCAAGTGAACTTGAAGCAGTGCCTTCTTCCTTTTCTGTTTTCTGGACTCTGTTGACACAAATGTTAGATCTTCAGGCATAGTCTTACGGGTCCCTGAGATTCTGTTCCTTTTCACTCTCTTCTCTCTGTTGTTCAGATTGGGTTATTTCTATTTTTCTACCAGCAAGTTTGCTGATTCTTTCCTCTGCCCTTCCATTCTGCTGTTGAGATCATCCATTGACCTTTTAAATTTCAGCTACGATATTTTTTTAGTTCTAAAACTTCCATTCAGTTCTTCTTTATATCTTCCATTTCCTTGACGAATCTTTTTGTTTTCCATTTATTTCAAACACACTCACAGTTACTCTCTGAAGCATTTTTATGAAGGTTTGTTTATAATTTTTTTAGATAACTCTACCATCTTTGTCATTTCAGTGTTGATGTCTGTTGATTGTCTTTTTTTTTTTTCATTCAAGTTGGGATTTTCCTGGTTCTAAGTATAAGAAATGATTTTCAGTTCAAACCCAAACACTTTGAATATTACAAGACCCAGGATTCTGTTTTAAACCTTCTATTTTAGCTGGATTTTTTGACACTGCTCTGGCAAGGGAAGGTGGGAGTCTCCATTCTAACATCCTTGACTCCTAGTGCTGTTGAGCAAAGTGGGTAGTTCTGGTTTCCCAGTAGGCTTCCTCTGACACTGTTCTAGCTAAGGGATGTGGAAGTGTCTCATTATTGCTCCCAATGTGGGCTTCACTGATGCTGAGGAGTTAGATAGACCTCATTATTACGGGGTGTTGGTTAAAGTCTTAGCTTGACACGAGGCCACTTCTAACACCATCCCAGGGGTACCTAATTACTGACAGAAGAGAGTAGAAGTCCAGGCTCCCCACAAGGGGTGTCTACTGACACTGCATAGTGGTTGATGGAAGCATTCATTACCACCTGGCAGAGATGAGAGTCCTGGCCCCACACTCATATTTCTTGATACCACCCTGGGGGAGGAAAGAGTGACTGGGGTGTTTCTTTATAGCTTCCACTGAATGGAAGACCAAGTCCCCACTCAGCCTCTACTGATGCTGTGGAGAAAGGTCTACAATTTCTCCTATTGTACATATTTGAAGTAGAAGGATTATTATTGAAACATGTTTTGTGTTGCTAGCCTTCCCTTTCCTGCTCCTTATCTAGAGATGACAGGCCTGTGTTGGGGCTTTCTGGGTCTGTATCCATTGGCCATGCTTGGTTGGTGGCTTCTTCATCTCTAAGTCTAGGATTTTTGAAGCAAGAGAAAAATGTACCCTACCACCATGTTGTTCCTCAAGTCCTAGGGCCCCTGGGCATTCTACCTTCTTCTCTCCAATTGTCAGTCTTCTTATGTTTATTTAAATATAATAGCCATTTTTTTTAGTTGTTCTTAGTTGGAGAAGTAGAGAAAAGTATGTCTCCTCCATAATCCAGAAGCAAATCTCTCTAATAAAGTCATGTGAATAAATAAAATTCTGTAATCCTCAATATTACTAAAGCATTGAATTAGAATGTACTAAAAATATTATCATTCTTTCATTTCCTGATACATTTATAACTGATTGTAAGAAAGTTTTTAATGTGTTGACAAAATTTTAAAGGTCATGGGACATTTGTAAAATTTTCCATTGATTAGTAAAACTGCTCTGCAGGGTGTCAACATCCAAAGTTATTTTAGGGTCCCACATCACCCTGCAAAATGAAGACTGAAGAAATAAAGGAAAGGAGGGACATAGCTCAACCTCTTTATTTTATAGTCAAAGGAATAAACCCCATGATGATTTTTCTAACTTTAACCTGCATTAGGACCTCCTAGAAGGTGTTAAATAGAATGTTGAACTTCAGTTCATCAGAATTTCTTTTTTTTTCCCCAAATAGATTTATTTTATTTTTTCAGTGTTACAGGATTAGAGATACCACCCTACACCAGTTAGAATGGCCAAAATCAATAGGACAGTAAACAACAAATGTTGGAGAGAGTGTGGAGAAAGGGGAACCCTCTTACACTGTTGGTGGGATTGCAAGCTGGTGCAACCACTTTGGAAAACACTTCATCAGAATTTCTGATTCTGTAGGTCTGGGGTGGGCTCCAAAATCTGCATTTCTAAGAATCATCCTAGTAATGCTAATGCTTTTAATCCAGGACTACTTTTTAGTACTACTGGCCTAGAATTACAGAATAAAAAGTGGCAGAACTACATTGGAGGCCCAGGGTGCTGGCTTTTTAGTCCATTCTAATGAATTCTTTATTCTTTTTTAGCTTTTTCTTTTATGTCAGTTATTTCTAAACTTCCAAAATGTTCACAACAATCTATAAAACCTTTTTGAGGCCCCACCCTCATTTGTATCCACTGTATTCAAGGTATACATTGAATATTATTGAAATATTATTTTTCTTATTATTGAAATTTTATTTTATTATCCAGTAGAATTCCTATTTGTTTGGTTTTTTAAGATTTTTATTTACTTATTTGAAAGGGAGATAGCACAGAGGGAGAATGAGAGTGGAGAGCCCGATGCGGGGCTCTATCCAGGAGCATGAGATCATGACCTGAGCCAAAGGTAGATGCTTAACCAACCCAAGCCCCCTAGCCACCCAGGCACCCCTAGAATTCCTATTTGAATGGTTTCTTTCTGTGCTCCAGTGGGCCACCTCACATACCTCCCTGCCACATGCATCACATTTGGGAAAAGAGCTCCATATTATGGTACACTTTTTTTCTTTCATTCATCTTGATCACAACTACATTGATTTTTAAGAAAGGAAAAATGACTAACTGGATGATCAATTTTATCAGTTTAAGAGATGAAATATTGTAAATGATGTGGGAAATAAAGGCAAAAGAAAAAAAAAATTTCTATACTATGCACAGCCCATTGGTAAGTCCTTGAAATAGGCAGTGACCTTCTTCTGGGAGCTCAGCTGCTTTGATGTTGACATTTCCTAAGGGCAAAAGGCAATCTTAGCCCAAACCCCAGGAACCTGTGAATCTACTCCAATCATGTGTTAGCATTCATCCTCCAAGTGTATGGCCCATTAAAATACATGTGAAGGGTCTCATGACTGAGTTTTTACTAATCAGTAATAAATGATCTTTTCTTAATAATAGCTGGCCCCCCACAGGGTCCTGGAAACTTTGTTTCCAAAATGTCTGGGAGGTTTGTGCTGTCCCTAATCCCCTCCCAACTTAAAACTATAAAATCAGTCACCCATCACAAAATTTAATGCTCACAAAAGTCCTATGGAAAAGACACAATTATAATCTCCATTCTGTAGATGAGGAAAGAGAGTAACAGAGAAATTCAACAGCCCATTCCAGGTCACACCCTGGTAGGGGACAGAGAAGGGCTTTAAATCCAAGCCATCTAACTCCAGGGTCCATGCTCCCAACTGCCACATTAAACTTATTTGTTGCTGATGTATACACTGTTCTGCAGCTGATTAGATATTACACAACTTTCTAGCAAATAAGTATGAGGAATAATTTGAATATGGTAATTTCAAAAGATGTCCAAAATTCTGAGTTTTCAAAATTATACACTGTGTAGCTCCCAGAACATTATACCCTTCCATTTTGACCATCAGAATATATCCACATTCCATAGATTTCATTTCAATTTTATACAATATTGATGAAGGCCTTTAGTTAATTGGAGAGAAAATACATAACAATTCCATCACTACCTTAATTCTGTCCTAACATTAGTTTTCATATTTGATGCTGATTTCATCTAGAAGGTGAATTTTTTTTATTGATTGATTGATTTTCTTTTTTTTAAATTTAAATTCGATTAGCCAGCTTACAGTGCATCATTAGTTTCAGATGCAGTTTTCAATAATTCATCAGTTGCGTATACCATCTGGTGCTCATCACATCACATGCTCTTTTTGACGTCCATCACCCTGTTATCTCATCCCCCCACTCACCTCCCCTCCAGCAACCCTCAGTTTGTTTCCTATGATTAAGAGTCTCTTATGGCTTTTCTTACAAGGTGAATTTTTAAAGGAGTAAGTGTGTTTCCTAGGCTTAAAAATTCATTATTCATTATAGTTCATTATTAAGCCTCATCTAATAATAATCACCTAATTTAATAAAACACACATTCACATGCAAACAACATGACCTGCCTCCTTAAAATTGGTCGAGGGAAGATTACTCTTTAGGCTTTAAAAACCTTCAGCTATTCACTCAAGCCCACTGCCAAATTGTAAGTCATGTACCAAGTGCCCCGAAGATCCCCTAACCCCTACTTTGTTCCCTGGAGTGCCAGGAGAATTGCATTGTGAGCCTCAGCTAGATTCTAGTGGATTGTTTCCTAGTGGGGTCCTTTCATGATTTCTGTGCAAACTCTAGTCAAAAACCCAATGCTTACATTCAGTGCATTTGTGTGGTATCTGATCATGAAGTTGCCATAACTTAAGAAGTTAGTATACTCAATATCTTCCAACAGATGACAAGAAAGTTACAGCAATATAGTCACAGGTTCCTGCTGAAATCCTCTGAAAGCCTTTTTTAAAAATCATTTTTTCTAAAGGAAGACCATCAAAGTTGATCTTAGATGATTTCACTGCTCTGTTAAATTTCTCATTTTGCTTCATAGCATGATGAGAGTGAATTTGAATTTGATTCACTGCACTGAAACTGATAGACAAGCCCACATGCCTGAAAAATTTACTGAGTGATTTATCTATTCTCTACTCATTATACAAGCCTATTGCCTACAATAATTCACCTACAATATTCATTACAACTTACACATTTAAGAGTGTGAGATTGGTGGAATATTTGGTGCATTTTTTAGATGTTATATATAACAATTCTGTTCTATTAAGATAAAACAGATGCTTAAGATTTGGATAAACTTATTTCTTAAGTTTAGAATGGGTGATCTATTCATGGATTTAAAGACCAAAGAGTATTTAAAGAGAAAATAAGGAGTCTACCTTCCATCCTTGACCTCATGAATCCAGTTCCCACACTATCCCCAACTCATATAATAACCACTCTTAGCTCTCAAGTGTTCTTGGAGAACTTTCAGAGATGCTTTATATGTATTTCACAAAATACTTGCGTGTCTTTTCATTTTTCCCTCTTCCATATCTCACAATTTTCTTCCCATAGGTTTTGCTAATTTCTGCATAATTTTCCTATATATTTTATCTTTTCTGTTAATATTCAAAATGGGGTCTTAACCTTCATTATAGGTCCTATATAGATATTATTACATATCTGAATGCTATTGATTACTACGTATTAATCATGTGCCTTACTAACTCACTGAATTCTCTTTTTAAATAGTTCTTAATAACTTAATTTTCTTCATTGTTTCTTGTACAACAATCATATCCTGTGCAAGATAAAACAGTTATCTATTCATTTTTATTTTCTATACCTTTGATTTTTCCCTGCTATAATAGTTCCTGCCACAGAAGCTTATTGAGAGAACTGAATAAATTGATACACAATCATGCCTAGTACATAGTGAGCATTATATAACAATTTGCTGTTATTTTTTTCTTTGTCACTGCTTCTCTATTATCTGCTAGTCATCGAGGCCAGAAGTTGCACTTTCTTCCCATCAGGGCTCTTATTTTACTTATGGACAATTCTCAACCTTCTTAGAATTAGTTATTTAGTGCCTAATATGTACTCATCACTATTATAACTTCCTGTGATACACGTGTGCTGAACAAGAATAGTTTTAACGGAATGTGCAATCTGGCAAAGGATACGGGGTATGCATATGATATCATGCATTGATTTTATTAATATCTTCATCAACAATGTATACAGCCTTAACTATCCACGTTCTTAATTAAGTACTGGACAAACCAATGTATTTCTAGAAACTCAGGGATTTCTGTCTCTTTTGTCCACTAATTCCCTGCTGCCACAGCATATTTCCCAGGGATACCTTCTTCATTTCTGTGCAGTGGGGTTGAGTTTGCATAGATTGCCCTTCATTTTGGAGAAGGATGACGTCCCAGGTAAGTCATATGTGAAAGTCTTTCTACCCCTGCAGACATGTTCAGTTTGCTTGCTGCCCCTTGAGGTGTGGCAGAATGGGGTTTTATTACTTAACTACTTAAAGCCCATGTGGTGTCAGAACACAGACATGAAGTATTCAGTGGTGCAACTTATATTTTTGTCTTGACGGATTCATTTATGTTACTTGATAACAGCACATGAGGCTATCTATAAAACTTTAAGAAGGAATAATTTTAAAACCTTCTCCCTCTGGCCCACAGTGGGTGGTTGCATTATTCTACTTTCCATTTTATTTTTTATCCCTACTAGGACATGGCTAAATCTAGATTT
The DNA here is from genome assembly GCA_028646535.1 of Procyon lotor. Taxonomy (NCBI): domain Eukaryota; kingdom Metazoa; phylum Chordata; class Mammalia; order Carnivora; family Procyonidae; genus Procyon; species Procyon lotor. Next base: position 111,535,911 of record CM053605.1, on the reverse strand, counting down.
CTTTCTTTGCATTAAGTCACTCAAAATAATAAAGTAAAAACTAGTTTAAAATAAAATTTAGATGCATTAGAGTAATGTAGCCCTTATTTCTTAAGGGGAGAAGAATCTCAGTTTTTTTACACAGTAAATAGAAGTAGGGCATAGAAATTTCCCCAGTTCAAATGCAAATTTCTAAACCTAAACAATGTTTTAAATTCTCTTTTGGTGCTTCATGGGAAATTAAATTTTGGAATTGGGGCAGAGAAAGTCATGTTTTTGTTGCTGTGGTTACAGAAGATAGCAATTTTTCTAGCAGAGAAACAGAGGTCACAACAACAGTGGAAGCCTGATTACCATAATCAGTGAAGCCAAAGCCGCCATTATGGAGGAGTAACTAGAATGCCCCTGTGCATTCTCTAGGGACAAGCCTCTAGGGAGTGTTTGAAGGAAAGAAAAAATGGCTCGGGGGGGCTAAAAAATTGAGGCTGTGGGTCAAGGAGTCCATGCAAAATAGTGAAGATAAATAGTGAGGATTTTGAATGACTAAGTTTGTTAATTCCACAAAAAGGAATTGAGCATGGGGTAAAATATATTGGACAAGATCACCAAAAGTTGTGTGTTTATCTCTAACCGCCATGATGGATTCATTTGCAGATTCATTGTTTGACATTAGTGAGGAACAACCCAGTGAGAGTTACATTTGGGAATGTGAAATTATAGATCAAAGGAGAGACTGTGGCGAGAAAGAGCTGAAGTAAAGAAAAGAAGTAGTCAGTGGAGGACCAGGATCATATAATTTTTTAATTATTATTCCTCATTTTCTCCTCTTAATTTAGAATGTACACAAAGAACTTCTCTCTTTTAAAATAAGTCTTTTTATATTTATCATATTTTTTGTAATATATACCCATCAGTTAGTGTTTTGAATAATCAAGTACAATATAATTGCATAAAATATTTTCCTAGGAAAAGGTTGGTACAATTTTTTTTTTTTTTAGGTTGGTACAATTTTACTGTTTAATAAACCTCAGAACAAAACACAATTTACTTAGCATTACTTTGTATTGTGTTGTTTTCAATCAAGAATTAATCAACTTTTAGGAGTGGCTCAGTGGACTGAGCAGCTGCCTTTGGCTCAGGTCATGATCCCAGGGTTCTGGGATTGAGCCTCCCAATCGGGGGAGGGGAGTCCCTGCTCAGCAGGGAGTGTGCTTCTCCCTCTCCCGCTGCCCCTACCCCACACTTGCTCTCTCTCAAATAAATAAAATCTTTAAAAAAAAAGAATTAATCAACTTTTATGATTGGAAAGAAATCTTAAATTAAATGTATCTTTCAGAGCTTTCCATAGAGCTACATAGTCTGGAAGGCTTCTGTGACCTATTATTCTGTGTGGCATATAGGAAAAGCTCATGGGCTTCTATGTTAATTTAGCAGCATAAACTATAAACAGGAGGATTAAAAAGGGCTCCAATGTTCGCATACTCTGGGGCTTCTTTTAAGTGTTCATTAGTGCATATTAAGTCCTTGCCATTTAAAAGTTATGACGTTTTTATTCAAAGTAAAGTTTGCTCTGTATCTTAAGTTATGAAGCTTACTTATGGTGATTTAAATAATCTCAAGACAATTATATTGGTCACATTACTGCTGCATGTGTTCTTCTGAATTGCCATCCAGAGACAGAGAGATTGGCCTGTTGCTTTGGGTAACAAGGTATAGTCCATTAGCCATCAAAAATTTGTCTCCTTATTTCCTATGTACTTTGCCTAGGGTTGTTATTTATACAAAACTACCCTCATCTTTTTTTTAGTATAAATGTAATTACGTTGCTTTTCAAATATATAAAGTATCCATAGGTCTATTTATCTCAGCTAAAAAATTCAGATCTATAATCTAAGGGGGAAAATAATTCTGATAATTCCCAGAGTAAATGATATATTCTACTAAATAGAGCAAAGTTTGGTGGAGCATTCAGACAGCATCTGTCCAGAAAGCTTTTCCACAATGAAAATATTATTTAAGCTCTTTGTTTTTGTCTTCAGAAAATATTGGCTATTTTAAAAATCTACCTTATATAATTTCAGCAATTATTTTAGGTGAGAAAATGACATTCTGCAAACCAGAAAGGGGAAAACAACCTTGAATGTATTCACCTTGCAAATGCCTTGTGCCATTCTACACCATTCCATCAGAGGCAGAGTTAAAGAAAGCAATCCTTGCTGTTAAACTTACAATATCCTGGGACTCAGTCTGGGGTCACAAGGAAGGTAAAAATCCTGATCTATTAGCTCAAGACAACCTGGTTTATATTAGTTGTCACTGCTTTTTATTAATACCACTCTCTTTGCACTCTCTCATGTGCCCTGAATTGGATAATAAATCATACGCCCCCCCGCCCCCCAGCAATGAAGAATTGCTCTCACAGCTCATTCCCCTTTGTGAACCAGCGATCCTACTGATTATCGTCCACAGCAAAGGCTCACAAACCTGGGTGCTCGCTAGCGCCCTCTGGCTCCACCAAGAGATTTCAGTTTAATCGGTTGTGGGTGGGGTCTTGCCGGGAGAGCTTTTAAAAAAAAAATTTTTTTTTAATGTTTTTAAGCTCCCCATGTGATTCTAATATTTGGGCAGGATTAGATCCACTCCTCTGTATGGAGGGAGCTCAGAGGATTAGACAAGCAGGGGCATGGGAATCAGGTAATCCTCTTTGGGCCCTGAGTGGTTCTGCGGTGCTGCTCTGTGACTTCAAGCTGTTTAAGTTCTCTGAGCCTCAATGGTCTGAATGGCCTGTAAGCTAGGAATGGGTATATCTCGCCTGCTGGGCTATTGGGAGTTTAAAGCAGATAATACAGGTACAGTATGTGCAAAATAGTAAGCACTGATGAATCCCACTGAGCCAATCCAGATGAAATGCAGGGCCTTCTACAAAGAAGAGAGGAAGTTGTGTAGTTGAGAAAGTACTTCCAGAAGTGTGACTCACTGCCCCTAAACCGAAATAAGTACCTTTTCCCGTAAAAATGACTTGCCTTAATCTTCTAGTCTGGAATGTGAGTTTGCATAAATTTGACAAGATTATTCAACATGTTACAGAAGAGGGAGGTTTCCTTTTTTTCTTTTCTTTTTTTTTTCTCTCCAGCTATAAAGACCACTGAGATTAACATTATTTACCAATAATTAGAGACAAGAAGCACTTAATTAGGTGTTAAGAGCCCCAGATTTCATTACTAACAAGTAGTGTGACTTTGAGACCTTGAAGTATTTTCTATGTCACAGTTTCCTCATCAAAGTTAGTAAGAGCCATATATTTTCCCACCTACACCTATATTTAAGTTTTTCTTTGTATTCAGTGCTTGGTACTAAGGGAGAAAAATAGGATATAATACCGTCTGTAGACAAGCAATTTCAAATGAATATAATTTCAGTAGTCATACCATTAAAATTATCATCATCTTCATAGAATATTCACTAGAAGGATTAATATCACAGTTATTTGAAGGTCATGACAAATAAGTCCACAGTGACTTGTTATTGATGGGTTTCCACTTTCAGAAATGGATTATAAGCTACCATGACTTATTTCAGCATTTTATTGGGACTTTTGAGGTACACTGTATTTGCCTATGGCAACCTAGCCTTAGTATTCTATTCAACAAGTAACTCACTTTAGAGTATAGAGAAATCATTTGCTATTCCCCAGTGCAGACATTTTCTGATTCATCAGAATTCTGCCTAGGTAGCTTTTTAAGGTTTCTTGCTTTTCTAAGTTTTCCTTACGTAAAGTTTTCACAAACAAGTAGCATTTGAGAAAGTGATGCAATGTGAAATAATTCATTCAAGAACTCCCCCAGAATGATTCATTTTAGAAATGTGATCATAGGATCATCTTAACATTCATCCTTATTAACCACATCTTGTTTTACGTTGCATCTATTAGTATTGTAATTTGGGGCTGGTAGGGGTGCTAAAAGGGAAGTGCTGAAAAAAGAGAAAACATTTCAATCCAGAAGAGATCAGCTCGAGGGTCCATCCCTTAGCAACCTTGTCCCACCCACGTTCTTTTACTATTCTTTGCCATTATCACACCATCTGATTGAAAAACAAAGCAAACACCTCTTCTCAAAAGCCTTGGGGCAGATAAACAGGCACAAGCTGCTCAGAGGACAGTGTGATCCCTCAGCTCTGCTTTATTGCAGTCACTAAACCATTAACAATGAAATCATAGGAGAGGTAAAATGCCATTCCTACGTGTCACAGGTATCATTTTCTCTAGGTTCATAAAACAGACTCGTATTTTGGTTTCTGGCATAGATCCAGAAACACCCAGAAACTACTGGTAACAGTAACAACAACAACAACAACAACAAAAAATCTTATTGAAATAAAACAGAAGACAGTTTTTATGTTCTACGTTAAATGTCACTGAATGGCGTGCATCAGAATATGAAAGAAAATAAAGGAGAAGCCAAACTTCCTTAAAAGTCATGAAAGTGGGTCTCAAGTGCTTGTTTTCCTAAATAAGAGAAAAAGCTGCAAAGCTTGCCGAAAACAATAGAATGATTGAGAAGATAATCTTATAGACTTGTTGGTTTAAAAAGCTGGGCATGAATAAGAAGAAAAAGGAGTATAGGGATTGGTTATTGGAGACAGGGATCCACTTCTGGGGGGTGAATTGTGGAGATAGTTACTCCAGGCAGGAGGGCCTCCTAGTACAAAGACCAACCACTCTGAAAAGACCAATTATATCACAGCATGAAGCATTCTCACCAAGGTGGCCAACAGCATCTTGGAAATCAGTCCACTCTTTCTTTGTCCTCCACAGTGCTCCATTTCTAGCTCAGTTTTTTGGGTTTTTTTGTTTTGTTTTGTTTTTTAAGATTTTATTTATTTATTTGAGAAAGAGAGCAGGAGAGAGCACAAGCAGGTTAAGGGGCAGGGGGAGAAGCATATTCCCTGCTGAGCAGGGAGCCTGATGTGGGATTTGATCCCTGGACTCCGAGATCATGACCTGAGCTGAAGGCAGACACTTAACCCACTGAGCCACCCAGGTGCCCCTCTGGTTCAGTTTTCTAATCTAATCTAATATAATCCATTTGGGCTGACCTTCTGGTTCTGCACGGAACGATTAGATATTCCCTCCCCTCTTCAACTTACATTTGATTTTCCCAGCAATTCTACAAGACAATGCCTAACATCCATGTTTTTACTAATACATGGACTGCTATTAAAACGGAATAAATCACTTCTCTTAAGTTTCAGAGCCAAAAAAGTTGTAGACTGATATTCAAATATGCTTTAAAGTCCTCACATTCTTTCTATTATTACACCTTCATCCTTTTGTTAAGCAGAATTTTATTTTTTTAAGCAACAGGACCCAAACTCAATATTTGGGGTTCAACAGAAGGCACAAGTCAAGTGAACCAACCAACAAAAGGGGAATGCAACTTATCAACTTATCACCTTAAGAGGATGGGCAGCTGTAGGATTCAGCTGGCCCTAGAAACTTGGTGGCTGCCTTCAGATCTCTCTTTCTCTGTATTCATTTTCATCTCTGTCATTATATATAACATCTCTGTCTCTCTCCACCTCTCCATATGCTGTCCTGCAATTTCTTCTACTGAGATCATGGAGACCATTTTTCTACTGACGAACCATTGCTTTCTCCACAAAGTAAGGGATATAGCTAGCTCTAATCTTAACTTATCTTACCCCAGAAGCTTCAGAGGACAGAGAGCACTTCACTTTTCATTACATATCGACTCCAAGGAGTAATCTGCCTAACCTCTGTCAAGGGCCCATCTTTCAGTCCAATCATTAAGAGTAGAGGATATGTGGCCTTTTCTATGTTGATGGTGGTGGGTTTTGGGGAATTTCAAGAGGCTGGGGGAGGGCAGAGTGGCTTCCACTGAAAGAGAGAGGTAAGTTGAGAGGACAGAAAAGGATAGCTGTTCCTCAGCCCTTAATTTTAATTCAGTTGTCAGAGCTTAAGGCAGAATTCATGTTTTTAAAACAGTATTAGTAGAGGGGTGCCTGGGTGGCTCCATAGGTTAAGTGTCTGACTCCTGGTTTCAGGTCAGGTCATGATCTCAGGGTGCTGGGATTGAGCCCCGTGACAGGCTCCATGCTCAGCAGGAAGTCTGCTTGAGATTCTCTCCTTCTTCCTCTGCCCCTCGCCCCGCTTGCTAGCTTTCTCTCTCTAAAATAAACAAACAAATCTCTAAAAAAAAAAAACCAAACCTATTAGTAGATTTCTTAGCCCAACAGACTATTTTATTTTATTTTTATGTCTTTATTTTACCCTGGTACAATCAAATCGATAGCAATTATCTAGAAGATACAGCAAAGAAAAGTATTGACTAGCACCCTACTTGAAAAATACTCTTTTGCTGAGACTCTAAGTAGAAAATCTTTGAAGCCTGGGTTCTAGCTTTTCCTTTATATTCCATAACCCATGTCTAGAATGTAAATGTATTTACCACAAGTAGAAATTCCACCTATAAAGAGGGAACATTTAAGAGACAAAGTGGAAGTGGGTGCATGGAGAAAAGTATGTTACAGAGGTTTAAGTAATGATTATATTTGCCATTTTTCTTTCTCATCATTCCATTCACCCCATTGTTCCCACTGTACCCTCTGTCCTTTTTCCTCTCTGAATATTTTTTTCCTGCTCATCAAAGTTCATCTCTCATTTTCTTCATTCTGTGACATCTGAGGTGCTTTCATATCTCATGTGCTTTATCCCAAATAATAACCGATTCAGAATAGTCTTTGTCATTAGGAATGACACAGTAGACATTTGTTGGAATGAATATTTTAGATTCCAAGAGAAATACTTATAGTTATCTGACTCCTTAGAGGGAACAAAAATGTATAATGAAGAATCTATTTTAAGCATACTAATTTGTTTTATTATTTTACTTAATGCCTTCCATAGTGAGATGGCTTATTCAAAAGAAGGGAAAAAGAGGGCAAAATAACTTTGGAAGTCAACAAAAGTTTGCAAACTATATGAGAAAAGTAAAGTTAGTGTTTTATTAAAGACTAGGACAAAGGTTAGTATTCATGTCTCCTTCATAATAATCTCAGGTGCTTGTGAATCACCATCTTGATACAAAAATCAGATATATCATATTTAACACAAATGGGAACCAGAAAATTATATAATAAGAGAAATATAATTTTATAACAAGGAAATTGGTATCATTTAATTGTTTGCTAGGTTGCATGTATTATTCTATGTAGCCAATATGTCGCTTTTAAAACATTTATAAAAGTCATTTGATGGTAGTGGTAGAAACAGGGATGGAGGAAGCAACTTACAATTGTCCCGATGAGCATAATTTATTTCTTTCATTTTCCTTGTTTTTTATTTGAAATAAATCCTGGTTGATAAGGTCAGAGGAATCCACCTAGACTGTGGAACGGTTCTGTGTATCTCAGCAATTCCCACATTCCTTTTGTCTTAATTAGATTTGTGATCTAGTATTTCACACGGGCAGCTAACCAACGTCACCTATTCGTTGCTCTTTTAGGTCGCATGGTTCTTCCACTCACCATTCGTCAGCTGCTTTTTCTCCATTTTAGAGCATCGGCTTCTCAGCTAGCTAGTTTTACTAAATGATCTTAGGAAACTCATATTTTCTGTTCCTCCCCTGTAGAACCTAGAGACAGAGCTAAATGTCTTAGGGCTTTTCCTAACTGATTGTGATTCAGTGATCAATATCACCCTTGTGCCAGTATGGAAATGTGGTGCCTGGACAGAGAGGTTTAGGACTTTTAAATTTTCTCCACAGCACCATCTATAGGCCTATGGTGTCGGTTCTCATACCAGACCATCCCCTTGTTTTCTTTCAGTGCTAGTTAACTAGAAGAAACCTAAGTTGTTTGCCATTAACAATTTTTTTTTTTTTTAATTTTCAACCTTGAAAATTAATGACTAATTGGCCTCAAGAATGACATGAGCCGGACTGCACTGACAAAATTGAAACTCAGGAACTATCTCGGGAGGGTGAGATACACAAGAACGTATATGGGCCCAAATAGTGTCCTTTTACCAACAATGCCAAAGAACTTGAAAATAAAATTATTTGTTGAATCCAGATCAATTTAATCCTTAGAGCTGAATTCATTTGCTCTTGGCCAGGTTTTTTGCCTTTGGGGATATAATTTGTGCTAAAAGATTAAGCAGTCATCTTTCTTTGCTGGCATTACTTTTAATTCATGCGTTGTTCTTCACCAGTTCTTTACCAGTTCCTACCTGCGAGAACATTTTAACATTTAGTGTGAGAAATAAAAAATATTTTCAGGTCTATATTCCATAATCTGACTCGGTGATCACGGATGCGCACACACCCACACACACGCGCACACGCACACATTTCCAAAGAATTCCTCAAAAATTGCAATTCTGGTGCAGGAAAAGATAATTGAAAGCGTGGTATATAACATTTTAGCAAGTCTTAAATAACAGATGCATATTCAGAGGGTTAATTTTTGTATTTTAATTTATTTGTGAAAAGGCAGCTCAGAGCTAAGAAAGTGCAGGTCACACTGGGAAGAGGCACCGCCAAGAGTCATCATAACTGAAGAAGAAGATTTTGGCATTTGGTACATGGGTTACGTGCCCTGTGCAAAGTCACTGACAACAGAGTGATCGGGCTGCCCAGCTGTTCCCCAGGATGCTGATGTCGCATTGACCTCTGCCTGCTTTAGCTGCCGCTGCCAAGCTCCGTTGCTTTGGACTCACCGTTCCTAACTGCAGTCTATGACCGTATGAGCCACATGTTTTCAGCATGAGGAATGGAACGCTCCATGGATGCATGCTATCTTCTGTTCATGTCACAGCTTTGGAGCCTCGATCTCTACAGAAGCTATTGTTTTTTCAATCACCCACTCTCCTCCATCACATGATTCAGTAAATAGATGTTTCTGAATCTTTATCTACAGTAGGTCCTTGAGTACAAATCGTATGCCTCCTTTTTCTTTCAGGAATAGGAATGAAATAGTAACACTATTAAAGGTACTCCGTCTAAAAAAGAAGCTTTGTCTTATACATAGGCATTTTATTGTAAAAGCCTTTGGAATTGTTCTACTACACATGGCTAAACTTGAAATAAAGGCTGGTATGGTAAAATATTCAGGCACTTAAATAAGATATCAAATTATTTCAATAGAAGATAGATACATTAATTCTATATATTTTGTAAGACTGTTTCACCTACATAATCAAAATGCTGTGACATTGTCGTGCAAAATGCTATTACTTGCAAGTGGTAGATGAGAAACTTAAGGTTTATCAAAGTTAGCCAAGACCACTCAGGTTTACCATAAACAGACTTTGTTTATGCCACTTAACTTTATAGACATATCAAGGCCTTATTATCTTTATAAATATACTGTGCAGCTATGTAATAGGTACTCAACATTCCTTAGCAAATCAGCTGTTTTCCTAAAGTTTATAACATTTCAACAATAAAAGTAATCCTCTTATGCTGATGTATAATTTGTAGACAGCATTAAATTCGTCTTGGGTAGGACACAGCTTTTCCTTTTGGTGATGACTAGTTTTTTTTGGCTATCCACACACATGTTCCAGCCCCTTGCAAACAAAAACCAGTAAAGCCCTGTCCTTTAATACATGCAGACCGAGTTTATATTTTCTCATAAAAGGAAAAGATACTCTGAAAGAAACAAGGCAAAAAACATCAACATCACATTTCTCTTTCTCAAGATGCTGAGGTGCTTTATTATACTCTGCTGTATCAAAAATGTACATCTCGACAATGAGCGCTCCCCGACTGGTACCAGGCTGTGACATGACATGACAGATGCCACATTTACAACAGCCAACCGGAATTCAACTCAACAGACCTCTGGCAGCAGAGTGACAACACTGATAGGAACTCACTATTACATGGTCAAATAATAATAAAATGCAGCAATTCGATGAGAAATGAGAATGTTTTTATCTATTACATTTTTCAAGGAGTTTCAGGGAGCTTGACTCACTAGGCAGGGGTAAAGTATTTCTAAGGTGCCTAAAGGTCAAGTTTTTCCTCCCTCCCTCCCCCCCCTACCCTCTTTTCTTTAAGTTTCTCCCTCCTCTAACTTCTCTCTCTCTCTCTCTCTCTCTCCCTATCTCTTAGCAGGAACTAATAACTCCTGCATTTTCTCCCAAATGCAATATGAAGACTGATGCAATCAGAAAAACTGAAACCACAAGAAAACAGCCACTTCAACACTGAATATCGTTTTCAGCACAACTATATATACTTATGTAATTCAACTGAATTTGTTTCAGTTGCAGGTATATCCTTTAATTTACGACCCAGGAAAGAAATAATAACCCCTTTCGGAGTCTATAAGTAGCTTTTCATACTACGTAGTTGGTGGGATTGAGAATTTTCTTAATGACCTAATTTTGACCAATGAAATGAAAAATAATATCTAGGAAGTACAAATCAATCTTAGACAACCCCAATCAATGCAGATCATGGATGCCATAGACCTCACCAGCTAGAATCATCAGCAAAAAAAATGAACACAGAGAAATACAAGATAAATAGTAGTAGTTATTTCTGGGAATATGTGTTTGGGAACATCATAAATTAGGCTTATATTTTTAAAAAATACATGTTTTCATTTTGTGGGAATCAGGATAAATGATGATTTGTAAAAAATGAAAAAAAAAGTTTTCTAAAGTGTTATGTGAATGGATTCTTGAGATAAACCTTCCAGGGACAGTTTCACATTAGGGTGCAAACGGGCAGTATACATCTCTCAGTACTTAAATGAAAATGGAAATAAGGTTTTCTATGAAACTGTTAGATTTTTCAAATAATGTTTCTAGTGATGACTAGGAAATTTATTTTGAAATTACAGGTGAATTTAATTGTTTCGTGAAATGTGAGAACAGAAATAAGCAATATTTCTAAGTATTTTTATTTCCTATATTATGTCTTTAAATGTATTGACAGGTAAATTCATAAGCTAAATATGAGTAGACATTTTTCAATTTTATCTACATGTTTTATATTGTAAATGACCAAAGCATTTTTTTCATATTTATTAAGGAGAAAAATAGGGTTTTACTTTGTATTTAGGATTGCCCTATATTTGGATCTCTGTATATATTATATAATATATATTTTTAAAATTTTTTTCTCAATTAAGTTTGTGGACTGAGAATCATAACTTTACAGTCGATATCATTATGTTTTCATAAATAAAAATTCATATTTAAAAACCACTAGTTAAAATTCCCAAGCTGATTCAAATTACTAGTATTTGAATTCAGGTCTACTGGCTTCAAGGCACATGTAAAATTTATATACATCATGTTGCCTCTTCGAACAATTTAAATCTACTGAGGTGGTAATACTTTTTACACATGAAAAGGTATGAACTCTATAAGCACCAAATGAATGGAACATGCTAAGCGTATTGCGCGGACATTCAGAAGAAAAAGAAATTGTTTTAGATCGGGGTTGTCAACAAGGAAGTCAGATGCCAACCATCCTGATTTGCCTAGGACTCAGGGGTTTCTAAGGATGCAGGACCTTCAGAGCCCAAACCGAGAATGTCTATGGGAAATTGGGATGAGCTGATGACTCTACAATGAGGGGGAATCATACAGGGTCATGAGTAACTCGACACAAGAAATGTGCACTCCTTCAAGATGAAAGACTCGAGAAGTCTGTGGTGAGACTGGACAATGAAGAAGAGGATATAGTTCTTTGATGGTATTCGTACTTGTCAAAGAGGTATTCTATTGCTTTTGGATCTGGAAGAACTAAACAAATGGGGTGACCCAGATTCCATCATGAGAAGCAGGTTTGATAGACACACTTGTTACCAAGCCAGGTGTCAAGGCTGACTTCAAGAACAATCTTTGGCAATTGCTTTTGAGCACTGTGAACAATTAAACTCCATATATTTATCACATGTTACAGAGAAATATTTGTGTCCTTTCATATGTAAAATTGATTATGCTTTCACTGGCTTTCTTCCCTTAGTGATAATTTACACTCCCATGAAAACTATAGTTTTAGGGCTGTGCACAGCATGTATTATACTGTGCGATATTCTTTTTGAACCTCTCTCTCTCTCTTTTTTTAAAAATTTTATTTATTTATTTGACAGAGAGAGAGAGAGAGATCATAAGTAGGCATAGCAGCAGGCAGAGGGAGAAGGAAAAGCAGACTCCCTACTGAACAGAGAGCCCAGTGCGGGGCTCGATCCCAGCACCCTAGGATCGAATCATGAATCATGAATCATGACCTGAGCCAAGAAGTCCAAGGTCACTTTGTAAGAAGAGTTCGAGCAGGTTTTGAATCCAGGTGTTCTGACTCTAGAGTCTATGCATTTAGGCACCATATAATAATGAGGACTTGAGAAGAAAATGAAATAACTTGAAAATGTACATCATAAGGAACTCATAAAAGTGTATATCTGTGTGTTGAAACCGCAAAGTTAGTATTTTTTTTAAAGAACTCGATGTTCTTTCTATGACATAGTTTCCCTTGTCCCGTTTCTCGTTGCCCTCACAGTGGGAGTCAGCTTTTCCAGCATATTTGGAAGGGTAGACAATCCAGGCAATCCAGGACTGGATTGCTCTTGTAGCTCTGAGTCCCTTGAATTTGCTCTTTTCTCTGCTTAAATTCACTGATAAATTGCAAACCTCTGCACTACTTTGTTCTGTCCTGATACATTGTGAGAATTTCATCAAAATAAGCCTTAACTTTCTTGAATAGACTACATTTTTATTAACATTTCAGGAAATAGCTTCATGCTCTATAAAAAATCATAATATTGAACATATTTCTATGTAAAGTAAAAAATCAAGTAAAAAATCAATCCTAACCCTTATGATGGTAGTACTGTAAGCAATTTATGTTTATGAATTTACATTTATTTACAGAGCTGGAGAAGGTACTCCTCTCATTTTCGAAATAAAATGAGAGAGGGAAGTTAGGCAGTATGCCCAAAGTCATGCAACCAATAAATGGCAGAGCTTGACTTCCAATCTTGGCAGTTGGGCTGTAGGATGTGTGTCCTTTTCTGGGATACAGTAAGGTAGATAAGATAAGATGAGATAAGATAAGATAAAAGATAAGATAAAAGATAAGATAAGAGCCATTCCATTTAACATGCATTTCATTTTCTCAGAAACGTATAATCCTTATGAAACAAAAAACAGCGAGGGGCACCTGGGTGGTTCAGTCATTATGTGTCTGCCTTCGGCTCAGGTCATGATCTCAGGGTCCTGGGATCGAGCCTCACATCAGGCTCTCTGCTCAGCGGGAAGCCTGCTTCTCCCTCTCCCACTCTCCCTGCTCTCTTGCTGTGTCTCTCTCTGTCCAATAAATAAAATCTTAAAACAAAACAAAACAAAAAACAGTGCAACCTAGATAAATCAAGACACAAAATTGTTAAGGAGAACTCTTTCTACCCAGTAACTTCATGCTCTTTCCCCTCCTTTTTTAAGAATGGTTTGATTTTAAAGATAGGTAAAATATTCCAGCTTGAAATAACATCTGGCTAGTAGCCCTTTACAACTTCTCTTAACATTCAGCAAATTCATGAGATTTTATAACAATGTTGATATTATGTAGGACTAACTATTGCTCTATAACCAGAATGTGGAAGGGTTTCTACTAAATTAAAAAATAAGAGTGCCTGGATGGCTCAGTCAGTGAAACCTCTGACTCTTGATTTCATGATCTCCAGGTCATGAGATCAAGCCCTGTGTCACCCTCCATGCTCATGGGGAGTCTGCTTGAGTTTCTCTCTCTCTCTCTCCCTCTCTCTCTCTCTCCCCCTCACCCCCTCCTTCTGCCCCTCCCCTGCTCTTGCAGGTGTTCTGTCTCTCTCTCTCTTAAGAATATGCACATCTTAAAAAATAGTAGCATATGAATTATGCCACAAATTGATGTCCCCCTAGATCTCTGCTTAAGGAATTGTGCAAACCTGACCTCTTGGAGGTAGGGAGGCCCTTTAATCACTTCTCATGATCTACTTCCTTTTTCAAGATTAGTACACATTTATACATTGGTGTACATTTAGTATCCATTAGGGAAGTGGTCTTCTGCTTTTCCACCACTTGTCTCCTGAGGCAGCCAAATGTCTTTCTCGTTTCCTTCTGTGGTACTTCCATTCTAGATTTAGGAAGACTGCAACATCCAGAACATAATTAAGAAGGCATCTGTAGAAGAGTTGTTAATAGAGGTGAACTGTATGGAGTGAAATGTTTCCAGGTCAGAGTGCAAAACAGAAGTGCTGGGATAGCAGTGTGTACTTGGGCTTGGAGTCCGCCATGTACCACATGCGATGGGGCGCCAGGCGGGGGATAGGAGAGTAAATGATTATTCTAGAGCCTCATTCAGTGATGGGTACTGATAACGCGGGTGCACACACAGTTAACATTTATTGGGCATGTGTATGTGCTTATCCCTATCATAAGTGCTTCATAGTACTATATAGTACTATAATATCTGTAGTACTACAATACTTATCAGCCTCATCATAATGGTTCTCACTAACTGTACTCAGCTAGACATTAGGGACAGATGGAGGTGCTGTCCAACAAGAGTCAGCCAGCTGTGGGACTTAGTAATTCACCAGCTCCCAAAAAGATAGGGAATGAGACAAATGGCAATTGGTGCTGATTCATAAAAATGGAGGTATCAATAGAACAGAATAGATAGGGAGCTCCTGGGTAGCTCAGTTGGTTGGGCATCTGCTTTCAGCTCAGACAATGATCCCAGGGTCCTGGGACTGAGCCCCACATTGGGCTCCCTGCTCAGTGGAAAGTCTGCTTCTCCCTCTGCCCACTCCACCTCATGCTCTCTCCCTCTTGCTCTCTCTTTCTCAAATAAATAAATAAAATCTTTTAAAATTAATTAATTAAAAATAAATTAAGAAAAGAACAGAATAGATAGCTCAGAAAAAGGCATTGGCCAAAGAATTTGGTTTATAATAAAAGTGACATTAATCAGTAGAAAGCATTAATTCATGATTTGCTGGCTATAATAAGTAGTCTGGCTCACTATTTTGTAAAAGAGAAACAGATCTTCATTAAATAATGCATGCAAAATAATACCCAATTATGTTAGAATTAAATATGGTACTATTGATAGACAAAACCTACATATTGCAAACCCTGCGTTGACCACTGCTGTAGGTGCTTTACATAAAAAAGTGCTTTGGTCCTCAAACAAGCCTACAAGGTAGGAATGATTATTTCACTCCCACAAAAAGAAAAGATGGAGGTTAAGTAACATTGTCCAAGGTGACATAGCCTATCAGTGCTCCCAACAGCCAACTCAGACTCAAAATATCCACAAATTCTGAATCTTCCCCTTAAAAACATATCCCATCCTCAATCGTCTCCTTCTCAGAACATTAGTTACTCAGAGTCATCTAGTTACTCAAGCCAAAAATCTCATGGCCATCCTTAATTCTTCTTATAGCCTATATTGTGGAAAATTCCACTGAATCTAAGTTCGTCCACACCATATTTCCTGGTTTGTTTCAAGAGGCCCCTAAGTGGTCTCCCTGCCTTCACCCTTGCTTTGCCAAAGCCTATTCTCAATGAAGCAACCAAAATATTCATTTAAAACGTAAATCAGATATCATTCTATCAGGAATTGCTTGTCCAATTAATCTTCACAACCAGATCCCTAACCTTCAGGTCTTTGCCCATATGTCTCCATATTCCTGAAAAGTAACCTGACAGCTTGTCTAAAATCGCAACACACATCACCTCACCATCTGCTCCCACTAGCCCTTTGCATCTCCATACCTTGTTCTTTGAATCACACTTGAATATTGCATATAACTTACTTATTTAATATGCTTACTATGTTTTGTTTGTCTTTTCTAAGCTGTAAGTTATACCAGGACAGGATCTCATCTGTTTTGTTCATAGATGTCTACTAAGCACCGAGCGCAGTGCCTCACACTTACTATAGACTCCATAAATGTTTGTTGAATGAATGTTAAGACTGGGATTTCAAACATAGGCAGTGTGACCCTGTAGAATTCATTAAATTAATAACTAAGCTGTTCTATAAGAAATGAAATTATTAAAACAAATGCTCAAGAAATCGGTGAACATAGAAGGGGGAAAGGCTTTAGAAATATTAAATTACTAAAACTATTCAGGGAAAATGTGATAGTTTAAAGCATTTAAGAATTAAACTTTTTTTAAATTTTTTTTTTAACATATAATGTATTATTTGCCCCAGAGTACATGTCTGTGAATCATCAGGCTTACACATTTCACAGCACTCACCATAGCACATACGATCCCCAATGTCCATAACCCAGCCACCCTATCCCTAGCCCCCCCACCCAGCCACCCTCAGTTCGTTTTGTGAATTTAGGAGTCTCTTATGGTTTGTCTCCTTCTCCACCCATCTTGTTTTATTTCTCTCCCTCTTGCCCCCAGGAATTAAACTTTTTTTAAAACAACTAACATTACCCAACATTTTAACAATAAATAAAAAACAAGCAAGATCTACGATAAATACAAGTAATTAATGTTCTTATTATATTAAGGCCTATCACAAATCAAAGGGGGAAATAGCACTAAAACCCCTGTAAGTATTGAAAAAGTGTATAAACTCACAAGAAAATAAACAGCAAAGCGTAAAAAAGTATATAAAAGTCATATTTTGGGGGGTGCCTGGGTGGCTCAGTGGGTAAAGCCCCTGCTTTCAGCTTAGGTCATGATCTCGGGATCCTGGGATCGAGCCCTACATCGGGCTCTCTGCTCGGCGGGGAGCCTGCTTCCCCCTCTCTCTCTGCCTGCCTCTCTGCCTACTTGTGATCTCTCTCTGTCAAATAAATAAATAAAATCTTTTTAAAAAAAGTCATATTTTTTAATAATACAACTCATTACATTGAGATGCCATTTTTCAAAAATAGCGAGTTAACAAAAATATAGAAGGAAATGAGGGAAAAAATTATGTATTCCCTGCTTAGTGAAACATAGTTTATTACATAAAACATATGTAATATGTATCATGGGCTTTAATATATTCCTGCATTTTGGTGTAGTGGTTCTATTTCTAAGAATCTATTCTGAGGACAAAATCTGATTGTATAGACAGGTCTTTCAACAAAGTCTTAAAATAGGGGATAACACTATAAAAACAAACCACTTTTACAAAACTTGAGAATACTTTAATATTTCATAGAAATGTATAATGACTTATTAAAATAAATTTTTTTTTTTTAAAGATTTTATTTATTTATTTGTCAGAGAGAGAGAACACAGGCAGGCAAAGAGGCAGGCAGAGGCAGAGGGAGAAGCAGGCTCCCTGCTGAGCAAGGAGCCCAATGCGGGACTCAATCCCAAGACCTTGAGATCATGACCCGAGCCGAAGGCAGTTGCTTAACCAACTGAGCCACCCAGGCGTCCCATTAAAATAAATTTTTAAAAGAAAGCTTAGTAACTTAGAAAATATTAAAAATGTTTAAAAAGCAGGTAAAAAGCTGTGTTGATGGCATGATCCATGTGGATTAGATCAAAGCCTAGGTACAACTGATGGCAAAAGAGGGGGTGCAAAAACTTGGGGCAGGAGCCACTCTACAAGACAAGCTGAGTGTCTCAAGCCCTTTAGTGAGGGGTTTTGGGTGATCCCTTGTGCAGAATAAGGGCAAGTCCTGGTCCTACAGATAAAAGACAGGTCACATGGGCTTCAAAAACAATGCTCACCTATTTCCCAAATTTGCCTAAGAAAAAGCCATTATCATATATCTGATGATAGCATACATTATATACAAGTATACAGAGTATTACCATAACATAAAATAATGACTGTGATACACATACAGAACTACCATTTTCCAAATACTTGCTTCTGTGATTGCCTCCAACTCTGAGATATAGCTGCTTTGGAAGAAAGTGCTTCATATGCTCCATATCAACTCCTAAATGGAAGTATCATTTCAGAAATTAAGCTGAAAGTTGAGTTCCTAATACAATTGGAATTCCAGCTCTGTGATATATTTAAGCTATGAATTGGCATCACAGAGAATTGTTTTACTGCTATCATTTCTTGGGTCACTTGTCTCTTGCTAATTTCGAAACAAGAGTGCTTTCTTGTTTTTCTAACTCAGGTACTAAAAAGAAATTTCCCCTAACTATGTACCATTTTCTTGTAAATTTCCTCGGCATTAATGAATTGCATTTTAAGTGAGTTGCATTTGCAGGTTTGTGGAATGATGCCAAATTTGTATTTTAAAAATGTAAACAAAACCCACAGAACTTCTTCCTTCTATTGCTGATGACTGTAGTATACACAGTTCACGGTGTTGCTTAAATAGATTTCAAATAATTTTCCCGTAATTGCTAATCGTTTTAGTAGGTGGCATGAGGTTAGCAATCAATAATCACCTGAAATTGTTGAAAAGAGGTTCCAGGATCAATAGAACATTCTTCTTCCTATGGAAACAAAGCTCACTCAGATGGCTATCACTACTGTTCCCTTCTATTTTGTATTTGTTGTAGATTCATAGGCACATTTCTCATGGAAAAAACAACTTAAGGAAATAGACAAAATGTCTCTTACCAACATCATGACAGAGATGGCATTTGTTACAAAATACTTATTCTAGTATATGTGCTGCCGAAGCGAGCACTACAAAATACTTATTCTAAGAGAGGCAGGAGGAAGTATACAATTTGGTACAGATGTTAAGACTACAAAGTAAAGTTCTTAATTTCTGATCAATAGCTATGTGTTGTCACTGGTCCACCTTCTTTTAAATGTATTTTAAGATATATTATAAAGACATATACTTCTATTGGTAGGTGTAATTCTACTAGAGGTTTATTTTTAAAGACACACCGAAATAGACTATGTAGACTTTTGTTTATCTGGCTGAGACAAAAGATTACATCAGTAATTGTTAGCTTTGTTTTTACTTTCTTAGGTATTAAAACATTTCAGTTACTGGTGATGAAGAGGAAGAGGAATTATTTCCTGAAAAAATATAAAAATATTTACTGTTGTATTGTATAAAACAGATTTTCATATATATATCCCCCTAATTAAATAAGAAGCAGACTTGTCTTTATTATAAAGTTCATTACCATGTCTACAGATAGATGTGTTCTTGCCTATTTTAGAAAAGCCATCGTTTAACATTGAGAAAACTAAACAAAACATTTAAAATGTTAATGTATTTTTGTGGTTAAGAGTCAAAAGAGATGCAGGAAAGAAGGAAATCCTTTTGTTGTTCTTGCCTTTGTTTTTTGGAGAGCTATTACAGAAACCAGGTTTGCCTCCCTGTATTTCAGTATTTTGGAGGGGATGATGTAGAGGTAGTGCTCTTAAAAATTTAGAACCACTGTCAAGCCTGAGCTTGAGATAAACACAGTAGATGAGTAGTAAACGAGAGAGAAAGAGACATTTAGAAATAAGAAAAGTGATTTAAAAGAACAAAAGCAGCATGCACATCACACAAGTGGGTGATCTCTAGCTATAGCCTCTTTACTCATGTAAATATTACCCCCCAAAACCCTCAAGGCATGTGAACTAAAGAGGAAAGGAAAAAGATGGGTGGGGGAAGATAACCAAGACGGAAATTTAATTTTGCGCTTTGGAGTCTGCGTGTGAGTGCCGGTTTGCCGCCTACCCTCGACTCCCTTGGGGAATATTCCTTGGGAAGAAACTGGTGTTCCTCTCAGTCCGCTCGGCACTGATTCCCAGAAGGTGTAACATCGCGTGGCTGGGACGGGAAGGAAGGGTTGCCACTCATCTGTTGCACAGCCCGAAGCTGGAGCAGACAGCTGCTGAGACCTGGTCGGCGACCCACTGCTCACCCCGAGGCTTTCGGAAAATAAAGGAAACCAAGTAGAAACCGAGAATCTCAGGCGGATAATCCTCAGCTCAGATTCCGCATGGACGCCACTCTTTATTTTACAAATAGACTCTCAAGTCTTGGGGCCGCGACCGACCAAAGCTCCGTGAGTCACAAGCTGGGAACCACCACGTCTCATTTACAGCAAGTAAGTTACTGCCAACTTTACCAATATTTGGCATTTCCTCTCCGCAGTTTAGTCTTATTTTAGTGTGTGAACTCCAAAGGGATTGGCCAAAAGATAACTTTTATCCTGAGATCTCAGTACGCCGATGCGAGCATCACACACACGCACACACACGCATACACCCACACACAGCCCGCACCTGAAGCCACCGAACCTCGCGCTCCTGGGCTGGTGAGTGTTTGCAGTTTTATTTAATATTTGGAAACTTAGTGAGTTCCTATGCTCGTTGGAAGGACCGAGCTGGGTGGGGGTGGATGGAACACTGTGCTTCATCATTTATTCATAGCTACCGTCTCAATTGTTGACACTAGTGGCAAGCCGCAGACTCCGGCTCTAGCAGGGGAAGTCTGACACCTTGAGGACGGGAGAGGGGGTGCCGGGAGCCCAAAGGAGCCGGAGTGGGAGAAGCTTTAGAGTTGCCCGATGGGGGTGGGAGTGGGGGTTACTTTTTTCAAGTCGGGCGACCTGCCGTCTGGGTGCTGGTTTACTGGTTTGGGAGCAGAACGTTCAGAAGCCGGTCCCGGCGCGCATTGAACTCCGACATCTCTGCAGAGCCGGCCCAAAGACTGGAGGTGTGTCTGG
>CM053605.1:111421962-111515197 GCA_028646535.1 Procyon lotor | reverse complement strand
GGCCACGCAGAGCAGTGCGTGGGACGCGCATCTTCACCGGCCGTCCCTACCCAGCCGGGTCTGTGCGGACCCTGAGTCGGGCAGCAGCCCGGGACGGAGGGCGGGCTATCTTCCTCTGGGCTCATCCGCTGTCAGCCGTGGGAACGCTAACTTTATCCCGAGGGATCGGTGGGGGCGGGGGTGGGCGCAGTTCTCCTCCCCCAGAGCTTACCTCCCCCTCCGGGGCTGCCCCTCCCCCGCCTCCCATGGCACCGCTCTCAGAGCATCCTCACTCCGCCCAGTTCGGTGCCAGCTGCGTGGGCTCTAGCTTCGTGCGTTTTCCTTGGAATGCTCCAAAACTCGGCAGCGACTAAGGAAATCCCATTGGAATTTGCCGGGCGTGCTCTCACCGGGCACAGCACCCGCACCGCACGTCCTTGGATCGATCGCTCTTCTGCCAGAGGACTGCCAACTTTGCAGGTAAAGAGGGTGTCGCCTCAGAGCTCCATTTGACCAGAGCTGCACCTCGCCTCCTTTCTGGGATCTCGGTTAAGTTTCTCAAGCTGCCTGGGAAGCCGGCTCCCTCTTAGGAGGCGGACATCCCTGGGGGTTACGAGTTCAAAAGGCTCCGGCTGCTTGGTTTCTCTTTAAGCCTCCAGACCGGATTTTGTGAAGCTTTTTGTGGTTGACCTGGGCTGAGCGGGAGTTTGGGGATGGTTCTCAGCCTCTCAGTGTACCCAGCTTTAAAGCAGGGGAGAAGGCGAGGAGTGAACCCCTGGTGTGACTTATATGGTAAACAAAGCAGCTGCAGCCACGCCACGGTGCTGTGGAAGAAGGCTGTTTTTAGCCTTTTATGCGTTTGGGGAAAATGGAGATCTTGGTGGCCCGTGGGCATATATGAGTGAGCCCTAGACTCGCTGGCACCTAAACTGGGGGAATGAAGAAAGGAAAGTGATCAATTTCCTGTCGATCAATTACACTCTGCGTCATTTTCATTCTCTATCAAGAAACAGAAACACTTTTTATCCGTGTTGCTGGACCAACGCTAGGGATTCCTAGTTCGCTTGGCAACTGAAATTCCAATTAAGCCAATGACCCTGTTTGCTACTTGGGTAAATCACTGAGATTCACAGCACAACTTGTTGTTCCAGCTGTGAACTCAGCTGCCTTTTATGACTAGAGACTAGAGAATACTGGGAGGGAACGGAGGATTTGGGAAACATTGAAAAAAGGGAGCTCTTATCTTGTCTGTATTCACTATGTTGTATCCACTATAATGCATCCTTGTTCACAAGGTTTCTTAGGGAGACCCTTCCCAGTTAAATTCCACAGCTATAAAATGCAGCAGGTTGCTCGCTGTTCACTGAGTAAGCAACAAGCCAGGGGAGTGGGAGGAGGCAGAAACAAGGCTTACTTGTTTTATTAAAAAATAAATTTAGAATAGACTTGTAAAACTGAAAAAAAATCTTTTGGGTTTCATACAATTTCTGACTTTTCGATCACAGTAACCACAACAGAACATATTACACATTCTTTAAGAAAAATGGTTAAACTACAGGGTTTTGTTTTTTTTTTAAATAAAACTGTGTTTTAGACAATGAGAGTAAGAAAGAGTGGGTGGATATGTTA
Source organism: Procyon lotor (assembly GCA_028646535.1). Taxonomy (NCBI): domain Eukaryota; kingdom Metazoa; phylum Chordata; class Mammalia; order Carnivora; family Procyonidae; genus Procyon; species Procyon lotor. Next base: position 111,513,589 of record CM053605.1, on the reverse strand, counting down.
AAACATTGAAATCATCACCTCTGCTATGGTTCGCTATTTGTAATACCTACTTCTAGTCACCTGGACAAGCATCCCAGGAAACATTTCCCCTTAAGTATTCATGGCAAAGAATCAAGATACAGGGATAACTAGTACTTCAGATATTAGAATCCAAATTCAGGTAAGACATTGTTAAAGAAACACTTAAAAAACTGTATTTATGAATTAATACATTTAGGCCAAATCAGCACATCAGTAGAAGTTAAATGGTCTTTATCAAAGTATTTTATGCAAATGTCTTATATTAATAAAGGTTAGTGCCGGAAGAAAGAAAGAAAGCACTTACATTGCTTATGAATAAGAAACCATAGAGCTGGAGAGCCTTTCAATAGAGCTCTCATCAGAGCTCAGCTATTCTGCAAACTCGCTGTTGTAGAATGAAGAGCTGAAAGATTTACGCCAAGAAAGTTACTCTCAAAGAGAAACACTAACTGGTTAATGAGACTGATACACAAGAGGTGCTTAATATGCGAGTGAATAAATATAATGAATATACTATTAGATCAATAGATAGTTCAAATAAGGCATAGTGAGAAGATGTGTAATTGCAAATTTAGAAAAGTTCTTCTTCGTCTTAAGAACTTAAAGAAACACAGGCATTCATCAAAGCAGAAAGTATCTAAGCTCAACAGATAGAAGAAATGTCTCTTTAGTAAAACCTTTCAAACATTGACGATGTTTCTAAAAATCTCTGGTTTTTGAAAATAAGATGTTTTCCATTTACTTGAGTAATGGTTGTTTTTCAAAGATTTATAGAACTAAAATATATTTCCATTATTTGTAAACTATAAAATTTTGTAATTTTTATGTTTATTTTTCTGTTGTAGTTATTCTCAGAAGGTCAAGTTTAAAATCATAGAAAAAAACTCTGAGAAAATCAAAGTTCTTCATGACTTTTATGGCCACTTTGTTGAAATAGTAAGAGATCAAATAACTTTCCATGTAAAATAACCTTAATTAATTCATAGTTTACATAAATAAGAAATATTTGAAACATTGCTATTATCCTTTCTGATTAGGAGAAATTCAAATATCTTGTAGATCTTGTTCAGCACACATATTTTAAACTTTTAAACTTAAAGTCTGTTATAAACATGATAAATTTTTGTTAAAGTATAATAATAGCTTTTAGGATATACTGATTAACTCCACTGAATTAAAAATATTTTTATAAATATATTATTGAGAAAATTGGCATATTTTTTATAACTGTATGTTTAATTGCCAGGATAATTTATGCTAATTCAGATTATCAACATTATATTTAACAACTAAAAGCTGAAGTAATCTATCTTTTTGATTACTTCATAGATTGTAACACAAATAAAGATCTACACACATCTGTTCAGTAGTTAAAATTTTGAATATCAGTGTTCAAAGACATGAAAGATTTTATAAATGTAGATATACAAAAATTGCTGAACAGTATAGCTAGGACAGTAAAAGATGATTGTTTTATTTATTTAATTTATTTTTTTTTAAAGATTTTATGTATTTATTTGACAGAGAGAGAGAGATCACAAGTAGGCAGAGAGACAGGCAGAGAGAGAGGGGGAAGCAGGCTCCCCACAGAGCAGAGAGCCCGATGCGGGGCTCGATCCCAGGACCCTGAGATCCTGACTATAGCTGAAGGCAGAGGCTTGAACCCAATGAGCCACCCAGGTGCCCCATATTGTTTTATTTTTTAAAACAAGCTAGGTGACAGGAAATGTAATGAATAATTAAATCTTTCTTTTCCAAATTCATTATTGCTAAACATTTTATGAGATCAGACTCTAATGTGCATCTTTACTATCTACATTGTATTGTCTGGGCTAAGTTGAAGCCAGTGCTCTTCACCTTCTTAATATCTATGGAAAACTTCCCATAAGCATTTTGATTGTCATTGAAAATGAGATTGAGGAGACAGCTCCAAATAAAAGACTTGTCTTTTCATCTGATATGCCCATCACCTCCCCACCACAAATACACATTACAACTGGTTAATTCAACCCCACTTACGTTGGACAGTTGCTTCTATCTAGTGATGATGAGAAATTGCTTCAGAGCTCTTTCCTGTCCTTACATTTTCTACTTCTAATCCTCCCAGATGCAATGAGATCTCAGTATTTCAAGAGATTTGAGAATATTTTGATCAGGGATAGAGTATCATGGGTATATCTTTTTAATCAGCACAAATCTAGACCTGATCTCTGAGAACATTAGTACTGCCCAAACCTCTCTATGATGAAAAAATACAGTTAGAAAAAGGAGCCACTCATTCGTTAAACTGAAAACTAAAAACACATGCTTTGAAAGTATACCAATTTAAAACTATGTTATTCTCTAAAGCAGCCAGTAAGTGAAGTGATCTATTTAAATTCTTTACAAATTTCAATGATCCTTTGAAAGTTCAATTTCACTTAAATAGGATACAAAAAAGAGAGAATAGTTTTGGTACTGGATCTGCTCTTGTAACTAAAATGTAGATGACATGATTAGTGTATGTTTTGTCTCCCTTTAAAAAATGTTTCCTTTGAAATACAGCAGTGTCATAGAGTAATGGCTTCTCAAGGAGCCAAAGATGACACATAAGCACAGTTTAACACATATAATTAGAAATGTTAATTAAAACATTAATTTAAAAATATGCCTTGATCGCTTTATCTAGCACACTGCATTCTTTTCGAGAAATGGAGAGTGTAATGAAATAAATCAGATATGCATTCATTATTTTGTTTGTAGTTTGCTATTGTATTTTTTTAATATGTTGCAAAAGTCAACATCAGTAATTTCTTTGAAGAAATTTCATCAAAAGTTAAAACTTGCTTAAGACAGAAAACAGGAATGATTATGAACAAGAGAAAGGAGAAAAAGAGAGGGTATTTATGGTAAAGTACCATAAAGTATTTATGGGTACTTACTGTGTGCCGGGCACTATGCTAGGAACTTTGAAAATATTTTTTTCTCATGTTTATTTTCACATCTACCTTAAAACCGAGGTATCATTGCCACTTTTTGAAGAATTTGAAAAGACTAAATTTCTACGAAATCACAAAGCTGCTTTGTTGCAGAATCAGGATTTGAACCTTTGTCTACTTGATTTTAAAACTGACACTCTTTTTACTTAATTCTTACGGTCCCTAAAATGAAATTAGTAATCTCTTAACAAGATTCAGAAATTTATAGTATTCTTACAGCTATTTCTTTAATTTTTCAAATGTTTTAACAGTGGGACATAACCCCATTATGAGTTATGAAACAATACTCTGTTAACTAAAACTCTACCCGTTTTGAAGCAGAGTGGGAGCTAAGCTACTCACCTTAAGCAGGTTGTTCTCAAATTATTTCCTTTCTTCTTGAATATCAATGTAATATTTATGGAAAGAAAAAAAGGTTTATTTTTATGGATAAAACTTAAGTTTATAATTTTTTTCTTTAAAGAGTCATTAGAGTACAGTTTGTAAATAAAAAGGTCTCACTCCAAACTTTAAAACATCTCTAGGCTGTTAATAAAATATCTCTGTTTATAGAAAATGCAATCAGGTTAAGACATGTTATGTTTATATTGCATCTTACCGATGGCATATAAAACTTCTAGACAGGGTTTTTGTCTTAATTTTATGTGAAATTTTAATTGCCTAATTATTTTTAATGTCCCTTGGTATTTAATCAGGGGAGCTCTCATTTATACATCCCAGAAGGCATCAGCTGGTAACACATTTTAAGAAATCTGCCCCTTTTTTTTTCAAAGATATACCTGCAGTTAAAACAAATGTGATTATGTCCAAAGGCCTGTTGACATTGAAGTTAAAGGAATAATTTTGTTGAATATGGGTAATACCATTACGAAAATTAACACTGAAATGGTACCCGTTCAGTATTTATCTAATATTAGTAAGTGAATAATTGAATTAGATAAATGACACATGAATAAACCCTTTATCTTTGCATTTTCTGGCAAAGATCCCTCTGTATATAATACATTTTCCCTTATTGCCCCCTGTCAAAATGTTCTCCAAGCACTAAAGTCTAGTTGACTATTGCCTTCTCCTTGAGTTTCCTTCCTGTCTCCAGGTGTTGTAAGTATAAATACAAGCAAAACTCTTACTATAGTCTGACTTGCAGGTGGGTAGAGGTCTGTCTCCGGAACTAGACCGTAAACTCCTTTAAGAAATATAGAAGATGCTCAAAAAATGTGTGAGTTTTTAACTGAATTAGATTGTCATAAATATTATGCTTTTGTAATTGAGCATGATTAACTTATTTCACAGTTTTATAATACTGCAGTTGTCTAAATTTTGAGCATATTTATTTATAGAATGAAGCCAAGTATAATAATGACATTTCACTTGTGTGATATAATGCATACCATATTATTTCCTATGTTATAAAAATAATGAACCACAGTTATTCAATGGATATAACTTCCAATGGACTGGTTAGTTACTCCATAGTGCGCGCTTTCACAGGGTTTATGTAACCCATTATTAGTGTGTTTTAGTTTACGTGGCGCTGTGCCACAGTTCTTTAGGGAGAGTTTTTGTCCCATGACACTGGGAAGTGTGGTCAAAGTTCAAAGAGGACAGATAGAAGTATTTCTCAGGAATACCTGCTGAAGTAAAGAAAGCCAGGGACTTCTTTGGAGTGATTATATTTGGCAAATTAAGTTGAGAATTCATGTCAAAGACTTGACGAGTACATAATGTCCAATTGTGGGTGGCATGAGCTTTTTGCTTTTTTTTTTATTTGATCTTTTCATTCTACTTCATTGAGAAAAGAACTGTTACAAATCAAGGTTTATGAAAAATGTTCAAATACTCTGCTACATTGTTCGTGTATTTCATCTCAAAATGGAAGTGGAGAAACTACACAAACTAGATCCTGGATTATAGTTCATTTTCATTTTCACCGTATTTAAGCAATTAGTATTCAGTATATGCTTTTTGAATAGCTGAATGGAGTAAAGGAATGCATGGATGATTGGTCTGTTGTCAGCTGCTATGTTCAGCCCCTGTATTTCGTATGCTGTGCTTTCTAGTAACTGATCACTCACCAATATGGAACCCCAAATGAGAGGAGATGAATGGACAGACATGATGCGTCGTGTACATTGAGTGAAGAGTGGAGAATCCACTGTGCTGCATATATAGTAGTCATCTCCACTGTTTGTGACAGCACAGCTATTATTTAATATAAAGATCTCCTTCATGCCAGGTCAGATGAAGCTGCATATCCTGAAGATCACACTGAAGACTACATTTAAATAAATTGTCTTCTGTGATAGTTGTAGTGTGACAAGCACAGTGTCATTGGGTCTTGTTTAACTTCATCTAGAGTCATACATATCTATACCTGCGTTTAAACATATTCCAGCATTAAAAACCGACATTTAAATTCATTAATTATATATAAATTATAAAATTTAATTTATATATGAGCTATAATATTAATATAACATGTAATAAATGTATTATAAATTAATCTAAATATATTTTAATATATTTTTATTATATGTGATCTATTTTACATATTAGAGACAGAGTGTGCACACATCTACATGTGTGCAGAATGTAATTAACAAAAAAATTGGAGGACTGCTCCTAGGTGATAAGCTCTTAAAGTAATGACCAGAATAATTATCAGAGACAGTGAGATACAAATTGTTAGCAGAGTGCAAAGTAGCCTATAAAAGACAAGGGAAGTTATTTGCCAATATCAGTGTCCCTGTAGCATGCTTAGGCATGTAATGAATGAATTGGAAGGTCATATAATTCAAGTCTCTTTTTAAGCAAGACGCTTAAATCTTACTAAATATAATACACTACATACATTTATTATATATACATAAATATAAGGTGTTTTACTGAGGGTTTATTTAATGCATGACAGTCACTCTTCTAGATGCTGAAAATACAGAAGCAGATGTTTTCCTTTTTCTTTTAAGATTTCATATAAAGGACTCTCATGATCTTCATTTTCATGCTCCAGTATCCCATATTATCTTAGAGACATTGTACTGTTTTATTGTTGGCTGCTCTTTTCTTAGGGAAATAAAGAACTCACTGAGTAACTATAAATTTTATTAAAACAAATTTAGTCTATACTTGTAATTTAAACAAAATAACATTAGGTCACATTATAAGAAATCCAAATATATCCTCTAGCCTCAAACTACTGTTTTCTTTAAGAATAGGATTTGGGTCTTCCAACTACAAATCTATGTTAAATTTGGATAGCAAATGGGAACTATTAAGGATGTTCTTTCCTTTTATATGTAGATATTTGTTAGATTACCATTCAAAGACTGTATTTTAGGAGATCAGTGGATTCCAAAGTCTTGATAGATTTATAATAATACATTCACATGTTATCCAATCTTCCTTGGAACCAATGAAGCAAACCTAATAGAAGCCTGTTCTAGGGATAAAGTAGATCTAGGGATAAAGTACCTTTGATGCTTAGATCTACCTTTTGCCTTGGGACATAAAAAAATCTTGGCTCAAGATATGCTTGAAAGGGTAGTTCCATTCTAGAATGATCTAGAAGTTCTCAGTATCCACTGCTAGTGTTTCCTAGCTGGCTTTTCCGTCTATAGCTGAGAATGTACAGAAGACCTAGAAACAGACCATCTTTCCCATGGTCTTAAATATTTGGAACAAAGAAAGGGACTGGACTAGCTACATTAATCTTTTATTTAAAAAAAGCAAACATTTTTTGCAATTTATAGTCCTAGGACTGCCCACTTTTTGCCAGAATTTTTGCTTTCTGAGAGTCTTCATGTGAAATAATCAGAGTGCCTACCTCTAAGCCTCTGAGAACCTCCATAGTTAAGAAGAAAGAAATATTTCTAAAGAACAGTCAAATTTCAGGGTTATTATTGCTCTGTAGGGTATTAAATAACTTTGTAACTTAGAAAAATAAGATATGTCTCTATGTATGTGCTGAATAAAAAGAAAATGTTGGCAAAGGAAAAAGACTTATTTGCTTATCTAGTTCATTTTAACCTCACAGTTTAACATTTTGATTTGTAATGTGCAAGGTACTTAGAGAGCTGAACGGCATACTTTCACTTAGCACTCCAGCACGTTCTTGGAACAAAGTGAACCAGCAAATGATTTTGCCCTTTCATGAATAAAAGAAGGTTTAATGAGAAAACATTTCATTATAATAGTATACTTATGATAAGGAAATTTTTCCAACATACAAAACATCAACAACTTTAACTGGAAGAATAAAAGCTTATTTCTATTCTGTTGTACTGAGCAGTGAACTACTAAAAGCAGAATTTAAAACATAACTTTTTAATATACTTAAATACTTTCTTTCTAGTTATTACACTGCTAAATTGAAATATTGGGTACAACTAAACATTGGAAATTGCTCCCTTTTAGGTTAATAGTTAATTGTAATAATTTTTGGCATCTGTTTTATGTTATAATATTTTAGCCTCTGATTTTATTTTTTTAGCCTCTTTTTTTAATGATATAAATATTTATGAAGTAAAAATAGAGGCAGAGGACAATCTGAGAGGTAAACAAATTGAATATTTGGAATAATCCATTATTGAAAAATCTAGGTATATTTGAAACACATAATTTTGATTCATTTCAGTTTATTTAAAGAAAGCTGTTTGAAAACTGAGCTACATTCTTACAAAGCTGGTCTTAAGAGTCAAAATAAAATCTCATCTATAAAAATATACCAGGATTAAGTATCAAATATTTAATGTAATTAAAGAGAATCTCTAACTATTCATAAAAGCATTAGCTTTTAGAAGTGTTTTAGGGTCTGCCAGAATTTATTTTGATTATTTTATCAAAATGAAATGGAGACACAGGTACAGCAAAGACCGTGACTGCTCAAAGGGTTTCATATGCCCTTTGGTTCATTTCCAATGCAACATTCAGTCATCATTATTGTTTGTACTTCATCAGTTCTCTACCCACGGATGGTCTTTTTATTTGAGACTGCACCCTCATGGACAGGAGGCTTATGACACAGGAGTTGCCATACACAAATTCACATTCCCTGCTGGCTCAAACAGACCAGGGTGTTTCCATATGTAGATGGCAAGTATAGAGAACATTTTTTTTTTCAGAACGTGTACAAAATTGTAGTAAGATCCTTATTCATAGTTGAATTATGACTTATGATACAACACCAGTAATAGGTTTTTTTTTCTTTTTCTTTAGGTTAGAGATAGAAGTTTCTTCCTAATGTATTTAAGAAAATTTGATATTAGGAAGGATTTAAGCCAAAGTTTTTATGGAAGGAGATTTCATATTGTCACATTCTCCCTTGATGTATAGGGAAAGGCACAAGGAATTTAATCTATTGTGTTGAAGAAAAAGGAGTAATTGCATTCTCTGTTCTGTTATGAGGAGAAAATCATTACATGATTGGTGCTAGGATTTTTTAGCCTTTTTTTGTTTGTTTACACCAAAATGAATGTTCACTATAATTTTAAGGATAAATACCAACAATAGTTACTCTACGAATATTTTCAAATATCTTATGTGAAACATCAAAATACTTAACATATGTTGCTGATTCATGAATCATAGCTAATCATTTATTTTAAAAAGAATTTAACATTTTAAATTTAAGTCATATAACAAATACTTTCATTTTCTTAAAATTTTTAGCAGTACTTTAAAAGTATTTACCAATTATTTGAAATATAAATGTAAGACCAAACACTACAAAATATTTATCTGACTTTCGATAACTGTTGTCTTTATTTCTTACCCTAGAGTATGTTGATGTACATTTGAGGGATAGTATATTTATCTTTAATTAAAATAAAATGTGCATATGCTTTTGGGGGCTAGGCAGTCTCAGCTGGATAAATTTGATTTCCTGTTCTTTCCAAGAATAATTATAAATCTGTTTTATTATCTGTTTTAGTTTTTTCTTTTATTTTTATAATTGCATATATTGTACCTGCTACTTTCGGATGCCCTCTCTTCCTTCTGTAGGGAACCAAGAGTTCTCATTGGCATGTTTAGTGCCAGTATGTTGGCAATGAATTTTTTCAGTCTTTGAAAATTTTTTTGTTTTTACTTCACTTATAATGCTATTTTCATTTGTTAGAGTATTCTAGATTGGGAATTATTTTATTTTGGCACTTTACATACACTGCCCAATTGACTTTTGACTTCCATCATTTCTGATGAGAAGTCAGCCATCAGTCTGAGAACAGCGTGTTCTTTATTTTTTTTATTGCTTTTATGTTTTCTCTTAGTCTTTTGTTTTTGTAGTCTTACAATAATGTACTTACATGATCTCTTTGGATTTCCAGTGCTTGACATTTGGAGCATTTCTTCAATATGGCTTCTTAAATTTCACCAGTTTTGAAAAATTCTTAGTCATTTTCTCTTCAGATATAGTTTTACACTTTCCTTTCTTTTCCCCATGGCCTCCAATTACACGTTTTTACCTTTTTACTTTGTCATATATCTAGCAGTCTTTTAATTCTTTTTATAATGTATTTTCCATCCCTTTTTGCTCTCTCTGCTGTAATGTGAATATTTTTGTAGCCTTATTTTCCTGTCCATGAGTCCTTTTTGTTGTTTTTACTGTGTCTGATCTGCTCTGCTGTTAAACTCATTTATTAAGTTATTAATTTTAATTATTCATTGTTCACTTTTGGTATTTTAATTTGATTCTTTTTTTATAGATTTTAGGTTCCTCATAAAATTTTCAATTTTTCCATCTCATTTCTGAATATTGTTGAATAACACATTAGGTTTAAAGTTGGAGGCTAATAACAGCACTAAGGCTATATGTTAATCTTTTTCTCTTAATTTTTTCCTGGAATGCCTCACAATTTTTTAAGGTGGAAAATATGTATCACAAATTGTAGAAAAAAATTACAGAAGCTGTGACATCTCTCAAAAAGGATATATCCCTACCCTCTGGCAGGCACCCAGGATGGGAATAGACATCTTAATCTAGTCATAAGTTGAGCTGTTTAGAGGCTAATTTTCAGATTTTGGAAGATTCTATGAATCCCTGGTTGTCCCAACCAATATGTTATAGGGTTCCAGGGTCTAAGAACCTTGGCAGTTTTGTAAGATGACTTCTGGTAGGTTCCAAACAAATGAATTTTGTCTTTGAATTTTTGTGAGATTGATGAATAATTTGCTCTAATTTTCAGCAGCTTTCTGATAAATGTCTTACTTATTTTCTTGCAAAGCTTAAGATTTTAACAAATGCCTTGAGAAGAGTTACTGAGTGTGACACTCACTTCCATCTGCCTCCCTTTTTACCAGGATATAGGAACCTTGCATAAATTCCTTGAGGGGAAGCATGGTTTGTAGAAGGTCAAATCACCTCTCTACGGCTTCTGTCTATCTGGAATCTTGGCTCCCGAAGTCCCAGTTAGGTCTGCAGCAGTTCTTTAGACAGAAGTTTATTTGTTTGCTTGTTTATATTTGCCCAGCTTTTCTCAATGTTATCAGAAGGAACATTGATCCACTACATGTCATGCCATCATTGTTAGAGACACAAGTCTTCTTTTATATTTTGACTTTAATCCTGAAAAATTCAGTCAAAACACTTAAAAAGAAGAAACTCTATTCATACAGTATAGTACAGATATGTAACTGTACCCATAGAGAGATGAATGTAGCAACTGCAAAAGTGTTCTGGAATTTTTAAACTTATTTATTTATTTATTTATTTATTTATTTATTTATTTAACAACATTATTTTTGAAGAATTAGCAAGTCTTTGACATTAGAAACTAAACAACCATTTAAAAGTATTTTGTATAAAAATAATAAAATCTGTTTTAAAACCATATTAATCTGGCACAAATCAATTATAGCTTAGTTCTAATTGATAGCTCTTTCTTATTAAACAACAAATACACTATTAACTGCAGAAAAAGTAGAGGCGATATAATGCAGTAGCAATTTGACCTCTTCATCACTGAGGTGAGATTTTTTTCAGGCCTGTGGTTTTTCTAAGTAATCTTCATTTCTCCCACTTGAAGTCCATTATAAAAATGCTATTGCTTACTGCTGTTTGTTATAGTTAGAACTGTTACTGTTAAAATTACCTAAGGCCTGATGTATTTCCTTAAAGATGTTCTGCAGACAGACTACCTTACTATATTATGCCAGATAATATAACTTGACATCATCAAACCTGCTTATGAGACATTATTTCTGATTTTATCATCAGTATCATTTCACCATTTGATTAATATATCTGCTACTTGTTTTCGTTTGATCCAAATCAGGCTTTGTTTACCCTGAGATGTGCATTTGTCTATTTTAAAAAATATTGTCATTTTAATCTTTGCTAATGGGATGTAGGAGTGCATAGGGGCAATGCCGAATTCCCTGACTTGACTTGACCATGGTTGGATCCTAACATGACACGATGTCAGCTCTGGCCTGACAGAAATTGTCAGTGCTGAATCTTTTGAGTCTAGAGAATTGGAGTTTTTTTCATGGCCTCTTCTTCTTTAATTTAAATACAATGGGGCCCTGGTTGATGGCCTGAGTAAAAGTTTGCTCAGAAGATAGTGAGGACTTAGATTTAATTCTAGACCCAGTACTGGTCAGTTGTTTCCCAGAAGGGAGATTCACATTTGTCCTTTGGCTGAAATTCCTAACCTGTCCCTCAACACAAAATCTGATGCCATGGTTATGACCATGGTCCTCAACACTTCATCTCCCACCATAAAAAGGAGTTCATCTCATGGTCACCAGCAGGTACACCATTTTGAGCTTTAGGAGAACCCATCTTTATAAAGCCAGGCTTCCCTTCCAATGAGCATCTTGGCCACAAACCCCGAGATTCATCCCAGTTTTTGTGTATATCAATAACTTATTCTTTTTCATTCCTTAATATTCCATGGTTTGAATGAAACAAAATTGTTATATCACTGGGGTAACAAGAAGGGGAGGCTGGAAGGTATAATGATCTAGGAACTCATTATCTCCCTGAGCTACCTTCCTGTCAAGGACTGAGCCTCTGCAGCTGCACACCCAGTTTCTCACCCAGGAAGCCCATAGATTTCATGTAATTGTGGGAATCCAGGTCTTTCTGATGGACTGTAATGGGACTTTGACAGTACTTTGACAGTACTTTGATACATCTGGAGGGAGGTAACCAAGCTTCCCCAAAAGGTGTGGGGTACCATCTGGAAGACTTTGGGGCTATAACCTGGGATAGTCCTTGAGGAAAGAGCAGATATTGGGGATCTCTTAAATCTGATTCGGAGGATCATCTCATTTCTGTGTCACAGACTTGTAAGTCAATACTTTAATTCTTAATTCTTATTGACCTGAGCACTTTCGTTTTCTTCACACATTGTGTAGATTTGCCAGAAAATCATCATGCCACTTCTATTTGTACTCACGACTAGGAGCACCTCCTCATAGATCTCCCTGATCTGTTTGAAGGCTTTCTTGGAAAATGACTTCAGTAACCTTTCAGTCATCTCCTAACTGGATCTATTTTTCCCCAGATGATAGGATGGGAGTTGAGGTGTGACACCGGAGGGTCCTACTATGCTTTCTTCCTCATCATTGTAGTGATGCTTGCAAGGCTCCTCTATCTCTTGACATGCCCTCTGCAAAGACCATGTGCTCCACAGGCAACAAAAGTGGTGTGGACAAGGAAGAAGTTGGGAACCTAAACACCTTCTCTCCTCCATGTATTCCCATTTTTCCCTACCCTCCCTGTCTGCTATTTTTATATACTATAACAGTCCATAGATGCCTCTGTGTAAATATTAAATATTTGCAGTTTGTATATTAAAATTTTTTCCATTTAAATTTCTTAAGGGCTGAAAAAATATATACCACACATATTTTCTTTACAAACATCAATTTCAAGACCTAATTTCATAACCACATAATATCAAACCCTCAAGACTGAAATCCTCTTTGAACCATTAAGTAGATGAGATTTTAACCATACTGAGTTCAGTTTTCTTGAGTGTTTTGTGAAGAGTGACACACCTAATATAATTTTTCTTCACATTTTTTCCCTCATCTCTTATTTTGTGATACTGCATTGGAGCTTAACATCACAATGCAATCCCCCAAATACACAATTACCATTCTAAGTCCCTAGCTGGCTTTTAATGATTTTGGGAAGCTAAGCTAAGAACATGGGAAGTTTAAGGTGCTCTCCTCCTGGCTAGAATAAAGTTTTCCAACTTTCTTCTGAAAATAGTAGCAAACTAGCATGGGTTAACATTTAATGACTGCTTAGTCTATGGCAGGTCCTGGGCTGGTTGGTTTACTTATACCGTCTTATTAGCCTCATGATAGCTATCATCATCTCCATTTCAGAGATCAGGAAACTAAGTCATATAATTAGTATATGGTATAGCCCTGAATTTAACCCTAATCCTACAAATTCCAAAACCAAGTCTCTTAACAATCATACTATAAGGCAAGTTTGAAATCTGAGGCATTTTTCTCATTCTACCCTTGTAAATTACTAAGCAGTCTCTACAATCCTTTTCTCCTTTATTGGTCTTAGTATGTATGACACCATGTTTCCAAAACTTTTAAGATTTTATAGCACTTGCTAAGGTACTGACTTTTTAAGGACTGGTTTTAAATTCAGTTGTACAATGCCGTAAGAAACACAGTGTCCTTATTTCTTACTTTTCATGTCTCATCCTTATTTATCAATGTCAATTTCAGGAAGAATCACCAAATTTTTATCTTTCTTCTCCTTTCCAAGTATATTTTAAATATGATTGTTACAAGGTCTGCCTCTTGATTTATATTTTTACTTTTTTTTATAGACATCATCTCCAATACTCAGAAACCACTCATTTGTTTTCCATCACTGTAATTTGCCATTTTGAGAATATAATATAACTGAAATCATGTAATATATGACTTTTGGAGATTGGCTTCTTTCACTCAAGATAATGCCCTTGAGATTCATAGAAGTTGTTGTGTGCAAAAATAGTTTGTTTCTTTCTTTATTGATGGGTAGTATTCCAGGTGTGGATGAATCACCCATTGTTTAACCTTTCACTCATTGAAGGACATCTGGGTTGCTTCCAGATTTTTGCCATTACCAATAATGTTGCTATAAACATTTGTGTACACATTTTTGTATGAACATAAGTCTTCATTAATCTGGGAAACATGTTCAGAGTGTAATTGTGAATCACATGTTAGTTGCATGTTTAGTTTTTGTAAAAACTGCCAAACTATTTTTTAGAGTGACTATACCACTTTACATTCCTACCAACAATGTTGTATGAATGATTGTTTTCCATATCCTTACAGATCAGGGTGTGGTAACACAGGATCAAGTAGCATCCTTACCTTAATGTCATTACCATTTTCTCTTAAGTCGTTCCTCTATTAGTGACATCTCATTGTATTAATTTGATGACCAGTGATGTTAAACATCTTCTTATGTGCTTACTTGCATCTGTATGTTGTTTTCAGTGGAATGTCCCTCCATATCTTTTGTACATTATCTAATGCTTTGTTTTTGTTTTAGTTTTCAGTATTGAGCTTTGCAAGTTCTCTGTATATTTAAAAGGTAATCATTTATCAGATATGGTTTGCCAGCATTTTCTTCAAGTCTGTAGCTTGTTGTGTCATCTTCTTGACAAGATCATTTGTAGAGCAAATGTTTTAATTTTGTTGAAATCCAACATATGACCTCTTTCTTTTATACCACATTTTTTTTTAAAAAAGGAAAAAAAAAGTCATAGGGGCACCCGGGTGACTCATTTTGTTAAGTGTCTGCCTTTGGCTCTGGTTACCATCTCAAAGTCCTGCAATATAGAGCCTCACACTGTGCTCCGTACTCAGCCAGGAGTCTGCTTCTCCCTCTGTCCCTCCCACAGCTCATGCTTGCTCACTCTCTGTCTCTCAATTAATAAAAAAATCTTAAAGAAAAAATAAGGCATAGAGAAAACAAAGGATTTCCCAAAATCTCATAGCAAAGAAAACCAGTTTATTGCCTCCAACACTTGCTTCTAATTACAGTGTTCTATTGATGGGTATCTCAATGATTTTATCCCTCTATCTGCTCATCACTAGACTATTGGTATTTCTGTTGACATACAGGTTTAGAATAAAGTAAAAATTTATCTTGCATATTCTCGATTAAATATACACTGGCTTATTATGACCCTCTGCAAATATCTGTTGTTACATACCATTAAGCAAATTTCAACTATTTTTTATTTTATTATGTATCATTTTTAAAGTATTTACAATGCCTTACCTCAGACCAGTGATACAAAATTTTTGCTCATGTGGTGATTAGTACTAGGTGAGTCTGTCTTGAATTCTAAATTCAAGATGAATTATTTACTTGAGTAGCAAAAAATTTCCATTGGGAATGAATCTGGATTTGTAGAGAAGGAGATTCCTGGCAGCCCAATACTTTACCCTATGATGATCAGTATTCATATGGCTATTGTAACGCAAATGAATATTACTGGTTTCCAACTGTAGACTCAAACTTTAGACAAAAGATGGAAAGGCACCTTTGGTGTAGGACCTACTAGAAATGTTATAAAGTTGAAAATGTATAAGAAATTTTGTAGCTCACTGAAGTCAGAAGGTAGAAATTAAAATGAGAAGAGAACATTAAATACAAATTTATGAATATTATTTAACTAATAGTACTCTAAAATATACAGTCATTTGAGTCATATGAAACTGCCTATATTTAATCATTTTTCACACAGCAATTCATGATTCAACCAGATACTAAAATAATTATCATTAGATTGTTAGAGGGATGAGAAGAGATGGTGTAAGTGAATTAGGCCATAGTTCATAGCGGGACGTTGATATGTGTCTAAAGAATCACATTAAAATATTTTTCTTACAAAGTTTATCCTTACAAGTATTCACTTTCAAGTACCAGTCAAATCTATACTTTCAGCTGTCTAGTTTTTTTCAGTTTTATTGAGATATAATTGGACAAATAAAATTGTAAGATATTTAAAATGTACACAGTGGTGTTTGGTTGTATGTATACATTATGAAAAGATTCCTTCTATATACTTAATTAATACATCCACCACCACATATATTTATCTTTTTCTGTTTTGTTTTATTTTGTGCCGATGAGAACATTCATGTTCTATTCTCTCAGCAAACCCAATTATACAGCACAGTTTTATCAGTTGTAGTCATCATGTTATACATTAGCTTCTCAGACCTGATTCACCTTACAAACTTAAAGTATATACATATATCCTCTTACCAACTTTTCTTTATTTCCCCACCTCCACCCTGCAGGCCCTGGCAAGCACATTTCTACTCTTTATTTTTATAAGTTTGACACTTTTTTCAAAATTCCACACATATGTGAGACAACGCAGTATTTGTCTTTCTCTGTCTGGCTTATGTCACTTGGCATAATACCATCAAGGTCCATCCATGTTTCCTCAAATGTCAAGATTTCCTTCTTTCTTATGGCTAAATAATAGCCGTGTGTGTGTGTGTGTGTGTGTGTGTGTGTGTGTGTGTGTGTGGTGTATCACATGTTTTTTACCCATTCATCCCTTGATGAACACTTAGATGATTTCTATACCTTAGCTATTATAAATAATGCAGTCATGAATATGGGACTGCAGGTAACTCTTTTTTTTTTTTTTTTTAAAGATTTTATTTATTTGACACAGAGAGAGAGAGATCACAAGTAGGCAGAGAGAGGGGGGGAAGCAGGCTCCCCGCTGAGCAGAGAGCCCGATGCGGGGCTCGATCCCAGGACCCTGGGATCATGACCTGAGCTGAAGGCAGAGGCTTTAACCCACTGAGCCACCCAGGTGCCCCTGCAGGTAACTCTTTGATATTCTCTTTTCATTTCTGGAAGCTATATGCTCAGAAGTAGGATTGCTGATCATATGGCAGTTCAATTTTTTAGGAAAAACCCAAATATTTTTAAGTAACCACTTCTGATATCTTCTTTTATAATATTTGCATTAAAGATTCCTAACTGTTAATAATCCTTTTCATTTGAAGCACTGACTTTCTAAGGTCTCTTGTCTAAAACAACTAGAAATATTTTTTTCCTGTGCTACCAGGTACCTGACAACAGTAACAGTGAAAAAGCAGAATTAAATAATTGATGTGGTTTCTTCTGGAATCAACCTCTATTTGATTTGATTTGATTTGATTTCCCTTCCCGGCATTTTCACTGACATAACCTGTCAACCAAGTTGTAGAGTAAAACAAAAACATCAAGACACAAGAAAATGCACATTATTTTCTGCTTGCAAAAATTCTACTTAAGGTAAAATTTGTCTGAAAATTAATTATTGATGGTCTGACTAATAAAAAGATCATATTTCAGACTCAAATGTGATTGATTTTACAGTAAATTACCCCAGGAGGATGGAATGTTCTGCTTGATGGAATATTATGGTTAACAGCATTTGAGAAAAACGATAGCATTATGACACACTTTCACTTCATACTTTCACACATTTCAGTGAATGTCTGTCATTTGAATTGTGCTAAACCATCCTAGCTGTGTGGAAGGAAGTGATTAAAAGCCTCAGATTTGATGTTACATAGACCTCAGTTTGAATTCTGGCCCTCACATTCACTAGCTGGATAACCTTGTATAAATTACTTAATATCTCTGCTCCTCAGGTTTCTCATCTATAAACTGAGGATAAAAATATCCAACTTACAGTGCAATTGGCAAGATATATATATACATATACATACATATATATATATATACATATGTATATATATGTATGTATATGGTAACTTTTTCATTGAAATCGTGCTCTCTTTAATGGTTAGAGATGTAGGTTAACACTAGATATGCCTGCATTGTGAAACAAGGAAAGCCCTTGACCGTAACCGTGTTTTGCAAGCTTTAAAGAGAGAGAATGAGATGCGATCAGAGTACAGTTTTGAAGACCAGGAACTTGTGGCTTCTGCTAAAGTCCTTCCCACTATTTTGCAGTGGAATAAGGGTGCCTCTGAATGGACAGAGTCAAGGAAAAGAAAGCACTCGATGGCTCCATGAGGGAGCATGTAGGGCTATAAGGGATCAAGAAATCTTATTGGTGGCAATCTGGGCAGATTCCTTTGGGTACTGGCCTAGTAGTGATAGCAATAATACTAGTGGTTTTTATACATTGATCACATATTATGTGCTCAATATGCTGAAACTTTCATGCATATTAGATAATTTAATTCTCACTTTAGCTTTATGAGATAAATTCTGTCAATATGTTAGTAGACAGTTGCTAGGAGCATGAAATCAGACTTATTAGGTATCTCAGCTCTGTTACTAACTAGCTATGTCATTTTGAGATAAGTTATTTATTAAATTTAAGGCCCTATTTCTTCTTCTATAAATGGAGAGTATTTTTGACCATTCTTTCATGGGTGAGGGCAGTGCCTTGCATAAAGTATGCACAAGTCTAGAATATTAATCTTGGTGTATATATTCCTAACGTAACCTTGGTGCTCCTCCTTGTATAAGAATAGAGACCTATACTTAAAATGTGGTACATAGAAAAGGGGATGTGGTCTGTTGTCTATATACTAATTTGTGTCAGGGAAAAGAAAAGGTAGATTGCATGCAACTGAATCACTTCGATACCTTTTCTTTTCAAATAGGAAAAAAAATCTGAATTTTTCATTTTACAAAAAAACAGGTAACAAGCCATCTGAGTTATTTCATTCAACTGACATGTATTTGAGTAATTACTAAGGGCAAGCAAGTATTTATTTAGACTGTGTAATCCAAGAGCCTTAACTCTGCCACTGTGATATTGCAATTGAGTGTTTTCTTTAAAAAATTGGTCCAGCATCTAAATCAGGGCACATCAGATTGCTGGGTTACGCCCCCTAATTTCTGGTTTAGTGGGTCTAGGGTAAAGCATCGGAATTTGCATCTCCAATAAGTTCCCAGGTGGTGTCCATGCTTCTGATCACACACTGAGGACCACTGATTTGGATCAGTGGTTCTTCATCTCAGTATTGTAGCATTCTTGTATGATCAGATGTAAAGTTCGGTGCAAATAATTCATTATTAAATATAAAGTATCAGTGTTTGGAAGAGATATAATTGAACATTAGAGCTTATTTATATTTACCCTAATAACGTCACTACTAATATATAAATCAATGTCCTTGAAATTGGGCATAGGAATATGCCACCCATATGAATGCCATCCATCTTGTGTGTTGATTTGAAAAATAATTTTGAGAGTAGCTAGAATACAAACATCTCTGCCTACTTGTGATCTCTTTCTCTCTGTCAGATAAATAAATAAAATCTTGAAAAAAAATACTGTTCAAGTTTATAAATCTTCTAAGTGTAACTGGATTTATGAAAAGTAATACCTTGGATAGAAGCATGAAATATATTGACTTTTTCATTAACTATCCCTCCACTTTGTCATACTGAACTCTTTTTTCTTGCTGGGAAATGGCAATATAATTTTTTAAGTCACCTTCAATTATTCTAGCAGTGTAGCTCTGATTTCCAATACTCAGTCATATTTGTTTTCTAATGTCAGATTCATATCCGATTCACTTAAAACCTTTTCTTCAAATTTTCATCTCTGTAAGTTACGGCTATTAGGCAATTGTGCCTTTAAAAAAAGTTTGTTCAATAATTGATTTTATGCTAAGTGAGAATTCATGCAAATATTATTTAAGTCCAAACACAAAGTTAAAAATTGAAGCTTCCTCTTTACCTGAGTATTTTGAGTTGTAAAAATTCAAGCTGATACTACAATTGTTAGTTGAAATTAATTGCATTTACTTTATTTAAGTGCACTAGATTTATGAGGGAAATTTAGATGTAACATGAAGATAAATAGTATTCCAGTAAATGTAAAATATTAAGATATGATTTATAAGCTCAATCATAAAAAATTGCATTTAAGTATAATCTACAGTAAATATTTAGCTCTTTGTAGGGGTTTCATACTTGGAGATAGCCTACTCTTTCTTAATAAAATACAAAGAAAATAAGGAAAAATTTAAAATTACATCCTCAATTTTTGTTAAAATTAGAAAACAGTTAAGACCCCAGAGAGCCTAAGGAATGGAGGATTATGGGAAGCATGGGGCTGGAGGACACCACTGAGATAAGACGGCAACAAATCTCTTAAAGATGTAGCCAACACACTCTTCCTAGAGTTGAGGCACTAAACCTTGAGATGCTAAAAATACCTCCTTTCAAACAATGCAAATAGGTTGGCAGTTGCAGCTAAAGATGTCAGGTGATCTCCTAGACCCTGAGGGAAGAATAAATAACCACTCACAAGAGGAGTTGTCTATCTGTTTGGCAGAGGAGGAAGAACTTTTTCGCTTTGAAAATCTCTCAGCTGCTCATCTTCACTGGCTATAAAGAAATTAACAACTAAATCAACTGAATGTCCAGATGAATAGCTTGTCCTAGCAAAATTCCCAGTAGTTAATGATGAGTTAAAAATGAACCAGTACAGAAGCTATACAAGTATGTTGCAGGAAAATAATGAGGAAGAGGCAAGAAGATAAAATTAGGAGATGAGGAATGCATACTAGAAGTGTATGATGAGAAGCAGAGCAACTGACATTTTACTATGAGTTTAAAAATAACGCCTATGAAGCAAGACCACAAACCAGTAACTAAAGCACATGGGGAAAAGATGGTGAGTCAAGGAAAAAAAAAAAAAGAATTGTGAGCAGACAGAACTAAGAAATGAAAGAAAAAAATGAAACCAAGAAAGGAGAGAAACTAAGGAGCGAGAATAAACACTGTTACAGAAAGAGTAAGGGACATCGCAGGGAAAATGTCTAAAATCACAATATAAATAAAGGGTTTTTTAAGGCTTCAATGGAAAACAATAGATTCAGATAATATTTTAGCTTTTTTTGACTAGAGTTAGCATGGTATGCTTTTTATTCTCCTTTTACTTTAAACCGTTGTCTTTGTATTGTGTGTTCTTGAAAGCAGCCTATAGTTGGGTATCATTTTGTATCCAATCTTACAGCCTCTGCATTTAAATTGTTACCAATTGAGGCAATAAAGTCTTCACCCAGGAGGGATCTGGGTGGCTCATCATAGTGATTCCCCCTACTGGTAACTACAATGATAATGAGCTCCCTGGGGTTATTTAATTGTTAAAGTGGGACATGCCTCCTTCTCTATAATAGCCACTTGCTCCAGGTACCGTTTCCTCCACTCCCAAAGATTCGCACAGCAAATACTAATGTAATTCTCTCAGACCAGCCTGCCTATGTTTTCATTTTCATTTCATTTTCATTAAAGATCTTTTAAAGGGCCGTGGACTTTTGGTATTTCAGTGAACATTTTCGACATAAGACCGAGATGATAATTTAATAATCTGGAAGTAGAGCTTTGAATTCATAGAACATCATTTCTTTCATAGTTATGTTCATTTCTTTCTTTGAATTCTGAAGAAAGAGCACAGAATCTTCGAAATGTTCTTTTAAATAAGTAGTAGAAGAAAGGAGATAAATGTGGAAGGAACGAGGCCTTTAGCACCTGTCAGACTGAAAGGGGTCAGTAATCAGAAGATTTATGACATATGACATCTTCTGTGAGCAAAAGGGTGTGTGTCTTCTTTTGAAAATCGGTAAGAATTACATTTGCAAATAAACAATTTGACCTAAATTTGTATCATTAATTGAAGATCTCCTATATGATTTTTTTAAAAGATTTTATTTATTTGACAGAGGAGAGAGATCACAAGTAGGCAGAAAGACAGGCAGAGAGAAGAGGAGGAAGCAGGCTCTCCACTGAGCAGAGAGCCCTATGCAGGGCTCAATCCCAGGACCCTGAGATCATGACCTGAGCTGAAGGCAGAGGCTTTAACCCACTGAGCCACCCAGGCGCCCCTCCTATATGATTTTTTAAAGAGCTTTTTAAGCCTTTCATTAATCATCTTATGCTAGGTGTTTTTTCCTACTTTAAAACAATCTGTTCGGGCTCATTTGCCTTCATAAAACAATTTGTCTGGGCTCATCTGCCTATGGCTCAGGTCATGATCCCAGGGTCCTGGGATTGAGCCCCATATCTGCTCCCTGCTCAGTGGGGAGTCTGCTTCTCCCTCTGCCTCTCCCCTTCTTGCTCTCTCTCTCTCTCCCGTCAAATAAATAAATATAAATCTTAAAAAATAAATAAATAAAGCAGTTTGTCATTTATTTTTGGAAACAAAATAGACATAAATGAGAGCCATGGCACTTCTGATTCATCTTGGAAGGATGGAGAGACTTTTAAGTCTCTATATATTTCTTTTGGGATATGGCAATGCAGTGGATATCTTTTGGGCCAGCTTAAATTGATTTCTTCCCTTTATGCTTATAGTGGGTCCAGACAGACTTTTCCACAGCAAAATGAGCTTGACAGAGAAAGAGGAACCTAGGTGTCTTGTTCTCAAATAGTTTGCAGTGTTTTACGTGGTTTTATATTGCTGATTTGTTTTTCTTTAAAAAGAGACTGAATTGTATTATAATTAAGACACAGGGTTCTTGGTACTCGACTAGTTAAAGCAATAGTACTGCCATTATTATTATTATTATTATTATTATTATTATTATTATTTTGCTGACGGAGGCTGAAAAGCAAGTGTGATGCTTTTAAACACCCATACTTTAGGGGACTGTTTGCTCCGATCAGCGTCCAATCTAAATGCTCAAATGGAATGTTTGCACAAGAATCAGCAGCGTCGCTGTGCAGATATATAGTTAGGAGCATTGATGGCGATCAGGAAGGAGAGATTTTGAAGCCAGAGAGGAAATGTTATAGCATATTAACAAACTGTATAGAGGGTGAAGGAAAGAGGGAAGTGTCTTTGGCTCAGTTTGAAGTCTTAATCAAATAACGACAAAGGACAGGGAAGGAAGTTGGCACGTGTAATCACTGCAATTTTCTCATAGAGCATCTGAATTTAAAAGGTGCCCCCGAAATTATTTTTCTCTAAAGCAATTTTCTGCAGTTTGCTTCACGGACATCAGTAAGGTCGGAGTTTTGATGAGACACTCCTTTGGGAAGAAAAAGTTAAAATTCCAGGACTCTTGAAGAATAAGAATAGTGTGTTGGCTCTGCTAGCCAGAGCCAGAAGCTAGAAGAAGCTAGCGGGGTGCAGTAGGAGGGCAGGGGGCCAAGGGGCCAGAGCCTGCCGGAGCAGCCTGTGAGAGGAAGACACAGGCATTTATGCTTAGACCCCCATGCCAGTGGAAGAACATATGCTACCCCTGCCCTTCTCCCCAATTAATCAGGTAAAATCAGGAAGAGAGCAATGAGTATAATGAATCTTGCTGACTTCACACGTTGCTTCTGAAGACTGCTCAGCCTAAATTAATTCTCCTTTTACTCCCAAACATGAAAGCTTTCATAGGTTAGGTACACTGACTTGAGAGGTTAATAGAGACAAGGGGAAGAATTTTTCATATATACCAATGTCATTGCAGTAGCTCAAGGAATTATTCATTATATGTGTTTTAAATGTCCAGTCTATATGTTTGCAACTGCATATCTGAGCGTCTTTAGTATCAGTAAAGGTTTGGTGAGGTACTAATAGATCCCTAGGAATGGTAACCAACAAAACTCTCAGATTTTACCTTATTTTTTCTTTAGCCTTTAAACTCCATAAATACCATGTTCTGTACAACAATTTCAAGAGGCCACCTTTTGATTTGTATTAAAGTTGAAGTTAACGTATGAAGATCACCCTGTGTAAAATATTCCTAGATGAAGGTGGAAGGAAAGTATACTTGTTAACTCTGAGTTTTGATACTCTTGTTTTGATAATCAACAGTGTATGGTTGACTTTTCTGATACCTTCTACAGAATCTTAACATATTTTATTTGGAAGGTCTTTTGTCCACATATATTTCCATTAGGCATATATCTGAACTTATCAAACTCAATAAAGGCATCATTCTTTCTATAAAACGTCCCTTCTGGGGCACCTGTGTGCCTCTGTCGTTGGGCGTCTGCCTTCAGCTCGGATCATGGTCCCAGGATCCTGGGATCGAGCCCCGCATTGGGCTCCCTGCTCCGTGGGGAGGTCTGCTTCTCCCTCTCCCACTCCCCTTGCTTGTGTTCCCTCTCTGTCTCTCTCTCTCTCTGTCTGTCAAATAAATAAATAAAATTTTAAAAAACAACAACAAAAAGTCCCTTCTATTTTCCCAGCATTAAACTATGCATTTGTTCTCTCTCTGGTTTTACCTTATCCTTACTTTCCCTTGTTTCAGTGACATAACTGATTCTTCCCAATTTTACTTAGAAAGCATGCAACTGGTTCTCAAGAAGAAAATGTTTTTATTTCTCAATAAGATAATGTTTAAAAGAGTGGAATTGGTCACAATTAAGGGCATCAAGAAGAACTTTACATGTAGAGACTAACTGAAAGATTCATTATTTGAGCATATGAGTTGAAAATAGGTTGGCTCTTTGACTTGTTATCATGATTTCATTATAAATGAATATAAAATGCAGAGCCCTTGACAGCAAATTTTAAGCTCTTTGTTTCAGAATTTTGGATGTATTTAGTAGTAACCAGACATCCAGCTAAAGAAGCATAATCTTCCAAACAGATGCACAAGATACTCTTCAAAAGAACAAAACCTTGGTCAGAAACTATTGAGAGAAAAGTCCCTCTCCAGTCAGGCGCTAGAACCTTGTGTCATCTGGTGGTGTTCTCTATGTTCTTACTGTAAATGGAAAAAAAATTAGGGACTTACATTTAAAGGAATAGAGGTTACTAACTCAAGAATCTTCCACTGGAGGCTTTACCAAAAGGCGATAGTTTCTTTTTTTTTTTTTTTCAAAGACTTTTATTTATTTGACACAGAGAGAGGGATCACAAGTAGGCAGAGAGGCAGGCAGAGAGAGCCCGATGCGGGGCTCGATCCCAGGGCCCTGAGATCATGACCCAAGCTGAAGGCAGAGGCCAAAACCCACTGAGCCACCCAGGCGCCCCGGTGATAAAGTTTCTATAAAACATGGTAACAGTAGGGAAGCAATGTTTACTTCATTGCATAAGTGAATGTATAATTTGCCATTAGTGTATAGCATGGTGGCTTATAGGATGTTTGCGTTGTCAGAATTCATAATATTAAGTTATACAAACCCCAAGATAATACTTCCTGACTATAGAACAAGTACTAATCATGAGTATCCATTAGCTCATATAATAAAAATAGTAAAAAATGTTTCCAGCAGCAGGTATATTAGAAATCTGGATTCTTTGACCCAAGAAAGTTCTAAGGGAGTTGGATAAGAAGATCAGTATATGACTTTCCAGATCTGAAATTCTCTGATCTATGTACGATATATTTAAAGTAATCTACGCCATATAAAAATAAAATACCAAGAGTTTGAGACTGTCAAAGCATTTTTCACAATTAAGAATCACATATAATTAATTTTTCACCTACAGTTTCTTGACACAGTTCTTAGTTGTTAAGGCATGTCCTCACAGAAATAGTTTAATTATCTTTTATGTGTGAAGTCATTTGGACACATTAACTCCCAAGCCTGTTTCCCCACCTCTAAAGTGGATATCCTTTCTCCCGGGATTGTTAGGAGAATTTATATATGTGAAGACACTTTGAAAGAGCAAAGCATTACGTATGGATCAGAATCGTACCTACAGTACCTACACTTTGCCTATCGCAGTTCTTTTCAAATCACCAAATATCATCTCATGTGTTTTTTTTTTTTAAAGATTTTATTTATTTGACAGAGAGAAACACAGCGAGAGAGGGAACACAAGCAGAGGGAGCGGTAGTGGGAGAAGCAGGCTCCCCGCTGAGCAGAGAGCCGGATGCGGGGCTTGATCCCAGGACCCAGGGATCATGACCTGGGCCGAAGGCAGACGCTTAACGACTGAGTCACCCAGGCACCCCTCATGTGTTTTTAAAAATACTCCGTTACTTCACTGTTATTATAGATGCACAAAGTAAAATTGGAAGAGATCGAGAAATGAACTGTAACCTATAAACTACAACCTTTCTTAGTTAATGATATATCTTAAGAAAGGTGATGACTCTATAAATCAGTCATAATCTTTCTTTTTATATATAAAAGAACTGATTTTTCACAGTTCTTTTCAATTTGTATTGAAAAGCAAAACAATGCCGGAGTGAAAGGGGAGGGGGGCTATCACTGGAGTGTCACGGGAGCACCTGCTGGAACCCAAGCTCCTTTCAGCTTTGGAAACTGGGCTCTGCCTTTTTCATCTGGAGCTACTGCTGTTCCCTTTGATCTTTCCAAGGCACACTCCTCAAGTCATTCGGAGCCCAGGAACCTCTGCCCCCCCCCACCCCCGACATAGTAAGGGGACTGAAGTAGCCACACAGGTGCTAGGTACCATGCCACTGATTTTGTCTGTGTTCCTGATGAGCTTCACGGTTATCGTGTATTTGTCCTAGCTCCCCATCATGAGATGGAAGTTCCGTAAAGGCAGTGGTCAGCTCCGACTGACTCGCCTCAGTATTCTTAGCTTTTTATACAGCTCACCTACTAACTATGTGGTACATGTGTATTGAATGCATACATGAAAAAAACAAATTGTCAATAAAATGGCAGAACATTTTTCTTATATACAGAATATCTTCCCCACATTTATCTATTTGTCAAAATAGCACTTAAGCCCTTTCTGTGAAACTTTTTAAGCCTCAGAGAGGAAAATATGAATCTCTCTGTACTATGTGCTCCTATATGTACAACTCTCTTAGATGCAAAAGTCTTTGTCAGATATGACTTTGTAAAAGGAACCACTTACATGCTGGGTCCATGCTGGGCTCTAAGATTGACAATAATTTTCAGGAGAGGGTCCACGTTATACAGCATGAGGGACATTCTTTTGTTCAGATTTTTTTTAAAGATGAGTTGAGAATTACAATATTCACATTATGGAAAAAGAATTGCGTGAGTTTGTTATATACATAATAAGTTTTTTAATATATTTAAAACTATAAAATATGTACCAATTTTTAGCATTCAATTACTTTTAACTAAAAAAATTGGAGACATCTTTAACAAATGTAACAAAATGCAATATTTCTGGTGAAATTTAGGTTTGCTTTTGACAATTTATCTTCATGTGTTTATCCACCTTAGTTTTCCACCCAATTCTACTCAATAGTCTCTTCTTTGTCTGGAGGTTTTTCTAACACAAATTGTAAGAATACATCTTCTCCATCTGCTCTTGGATATCACTTAAGTGCACAGTCTTCCTTCATTTACCTGATGAAACAACGCTGATTGCTATGGGGTAGGTAGTGGGAATACAGGGATCAGCACAGCAGTCCCTGAGGTTAAGGAGGATATATTAAGATATTTTGGGAGAGGGACGCCTGGGTGGCTCAGTCGTTAAGCATCTGCCTTCGGCTCAGGCCATGATCCCCAGAGTCCTGGGATCGAGCCCCGCATCGGGCTCCCTGCTCGGCAGGAAGCCTGCTTCTCCCGCTACCATTCCCTCTGCTTGTGTTCCCTCTCTCGCTGTGTTTCTCTCTGTCAAATAAATAAAATCTTTTAAAAAAAAGATATGTTGGGAGAGAGAGATGGAAAATTAATAAAAACAGTTGGAGGTTTTAAATGCTCAGAGAACATATTTGCTCAGAGAAGTGTGAGACTCTAGCAGTGGAGAATGGGACTGAAAAACCTTCCTGAACCTGTCATTAGTGAGAGTGAGGAGGGTCAGGAAATTCTTCAGAGTAAGTGATGCTTGAAATTCAGGTGGTGATAACCATGTTGATGGAGTTGACTTGGAGATGACCAAGTTGAGCAATTTTATTCTTTTTTTTTTTCAAGATGTTATTTATTTATTTATTTATTTGAGAGAGAGAGAGAGAGCGAGAGAGCGCAAGAGAGGGAACACAAGCAGGGGGAGTGGAAGAGGGAGAAGCAGGCTTCCCACAGAGCAGGGAGCCCGATGTGGGGCTCAAGCCCAGGACTCTGGGATTATGACCTGAGTCGAAGGCAGATGCTTAATGACTGAGCCACTAACGTGCCCCAAGCAATTTTGTGCGTAACAGCCATGGTTATTGAACAGAAGTGCACGATGCTGGAGGTCGCAGTATATGACCTACAAATTCTGAGTTTCTATTTTTTCCAGATCTTTCATGTCTTTACTTTATCTGTTTAACATGTGAATATTGTGGCCACTCTTTCCTCTGAGATTTGTTGAGAAGAGTTTAGTGGTTCCTGATCTTTGGCAGGAAGAGAAAAATTTCCAAAGGGTCCACCCTGAAAACAGAACCCTGTACTTGAAAGTTGTTGACACCATTTCTTTCTCTAATACCCACTTAAAGGTCTCTTTGGCTGTAGTAGATTACAGATATATTAAGAAAGTATGCCGTGACTACTGCCTGACACCTCACAGCCATTTCCTTTTGTTTATGCCCTTAGAACAACACTGACTCATACACAGATATTTCTTTTAAGGAAGGACTATGTCCTATCCATCTTAAACTTTACTAGCACATTGTCAAATACATACTAAATTCTCAATAATATTCTTTGAATGCATGAATATTTTATTATTTTCCCAATGTCAATTTAATATTTAATTTGTGACAAATATTAATTAGTTTTCGTGCACCAGGGAACTTAATAATGCTAACATGTTATGATTTGACTTAGGGGATGTTTCTTCACTATTATTAACACAAGCAGGAGTTCTTCACTTTGCTTTAAGGGATCTGGCATAAACTTTACATCTTTGGTCCCACACAGTAATTTGTTAATGGTCAATCTCCTTTGAACTGCAAAAATTAAAAAAAACAGTGGGAGGGATGGAGAAGAGAGGATAGAATCTAAATAACATTGGAAAATAACATATTGTCTAGATATTACAAGGCTGAGACACAGAGAATCGGGCAAAAACACTGTATTCCAGTTGGTAAATTTTCTTCTTACAGGGGTGTGGTCTAGTAATTCTGAAAGTATTGTATGTGTATACTAAAGTTCAGTGAAGACATGGTAGAATATGGTTGAAAAATGAGAGCTAGATTTCTTATTGTCAGAAAAAGAAGTCACAATCAGCAAAGGAAAACACTAGAGTAAACATCAGGGCCCCCTCCCCCCAGTAGCAACAAGCACACCTAGCACTCAGATAGTAAATTTTAAATACCATGTATTTAGAATAAAGGAACTAGGGCGCCTTTGAAACATGTTACATCTAAGATTAAGACAGGGAAATTACAAGATGAGCCTTGAGTATCTTGTAGTGTTGGAAAGTAAGGGAGTGTTCAACAAATGAATCAATGCAAAGAGTAAAATCATGTCAGAAGAATGCAGGTGAGCTCCAACAGCTAAAGAGGAAAGTGTTTGAACAAGAGAAATAACAGTAGTATTAGAACTCAAAAAGAAAATAAATATTTACAAATAATGATAAAAATAAATAATTGGATGAATAAATACATAGGGGTAGGAAGGACAAGATTTCTTTAAAGTAGAATTCCAAGTAATAAATGTAGAAGGAATGAGGGAAACAGAAACTACCATGAGAATGCTCTACTCATAATTGCCACAGGCAGGATCTGCAGATGGTTGTGGAAATAAATCACTGCGTCAGACTTCAAGGAGGGAAGAGATATTTGCATTAACTCAAAGTATCTCCCCAAGATGTTTATTAACTGTCATGGTGGTTTTAACATATGTCCAAAAATTCTTTAATAATCCTCCCGGCAGGTGAAGCTTAAATTCCCCTCACCTTGAACATGAATTGGACTTGTTGAATGGCTTCTATCAAATACAAGAGCAGAGAAAGTTGGCAGGCATGACCTCATGGAGTGATGAAGGTTAATGTCAGTAATAAGTCGTGTTGATGTTGTGCAATGACACAATCAGATGGCTACATTGCCTCTGTGGCATTCTTCCCCAAAATCCATCATATCAGTTTCATCATGAGGAAAAGCAGACAGACCTAAACTGAGGGACATTCTACCAAGTACTCGGTCAGTCATCTTCAAAAGTGTCAGGGGCATGAGAGACAAAGAAACGTTGAGAAAGTGTTACAGATTGGATTAAGGAGACATGATGACTGAGTGCAGTGTGGTAGTATAGGATGGACCCAGGAAAAGATATGAGAGGGGAAAAATAGGTAAAATCCTAATCAAGTCTTTAGATGAGTCAGTAATATTTTGCTAATGTTAATTTCTTATTTTTGGTAAAAGATCATGCCCATGTAAGTTATTGACTTTGAGGGAACTCTCTGTACAGTCTTTGCAACTCTGTAAAACTAGAATTATTTCAAAATTAAAAGTTAAAAAGACAATAGGGACTCCTGGATTGCTCAGTTGGTTAAGTGGCTGCCTTCAGCTCAGGTCATGATCCCAAGGTCCTGGGATTGAGTCCCACATCGGGCTCCTTGCTCAGTGCAGAGCCTGCTTCTCCCTCTGCCTGCTGCTCCCTCTGCTTGTGCTCTTGCCCTCTCGATGAAAAAGAAATAAAATTTAAAAAAAAGTTAAAGAAAATAGTGGGAGTGTTTCAAGTCTAGTTCCTAGCATAGATTAGGCATTCAATAGATTTTTAAATGATTTAATTAATGTATTTTATAGTAAAAAAATTACATTGCCATCGAATTATCTTCTTTGATATATATATAATTCCAGAACTCCATCAAACCAAATCATTTCCTCTAAGTATACTTGGGGTTTTTATGATTCCATTCTTTTACTGTTTTTATCTTCCAAAAATAAACTTCTCTATTTTCCCTACCTGATATCTTTTTATCCTTCAAATCACAGTCCAAATATTACCTCTCTGTGAGGCTTTCCAAGTACCTATAAGTCTTTTTAAATATATTTTTGTACTCATGATATTATACCTGAGTTTATGTGGTTTTCTCACCAACTAAAAATATGAGCTTCCTAAAAGGAAAAAATATCTATATCTATATATGTATTAATTTTGATAGAGTGAACAAAAAGTGTTAGATTAATTTCAGTTTACAATATTCACCATATTGTACACCATATTCAACAAATCTATACATTCATTACTCAGTGTTCATCATGATAAGTGTACTCTTAATTCTCTTCATTTATTTCACTCATACCCTTACCTACTTCCCATCTGGTAAACATGAGTTTGTTCTTTATAGTTAAGTGTCTGTTTTTTTGGATTGTTTCTCTTTTTCTTTGTTCATTTATTCCTAAATTCCACATGTGAGTGAAATCATATGGCATTTTCTTTCACTAATTGACTTATTTTACTTAACATTATACTCACTAGCTCCATCAATGTTGTTACAAATGGTCAGATTTCATTCTTTTTTATGGCTGAGTAATATTCCTCTGTGTGTGTGTGTGTGTGTGTGTGTGTGTGTGTGTGTGTGTGTATCACCTCTTCTTTATCCGTTTATCTATCAATGGACACTTGGGCTGCTTTTATAATTTAGCTATTGTAAATAATGCTGCAATAAACACAGGGGTGCATGTATCTTTTCAAAGTAGTATTCTTTGGGTAAATACCCAGTATTTAGATCACATGGTAATTCTATTTTTAATTTTTTTTTGCCTGTGCTCTTTTTTTTTATTATGTTCAGTTAGCCACTGTATAGTACATCATTAGTTTTTGATGTAATATTCAGTGATTCTTTAGTTACATATAATACCCAGTGCTCATCACAACATGTGCCCTCCTTAATACCCATCAGCTTTTTACCCCCTCCTCTCTGAAACCCTCAGTTTGTTTCCCAGGGTCCATAGTCTCTTATGATCCCTCTACCTCTCTGATTTCTCCCCCTTCAGATTCCCCTTCCTTTCCCTATTGTCTTCTATGCCATTGCTTATGTTCCACATATGAGTGAAATCATATGGTAATTGTCTTTCTCTGCTTGATTTACTTCGCTTAGCATAATCCCTTCTAGTTCCTCCCACGTAGATGCAAATGGTGGTTATTCATTATTTTTAATTTTTTCAGAGACCTCCATACTGTTTTCAACAGTGTCTGTAACAGTTTGCTTTTCCACCAACAGTGCACAATGGTTCTTTTTTCATCACATCCTCACCAAAACTTGTTTCTTGTGTTTCTGATTTTGATCATTCTGGCAGATGTAAGGTGATATCTCATTGTAGTTTTGATTTGCATTTCCCTGATGATCAGTGATGTTGAGCATTTTTCATGTGTCTTTTGGCTGTCTGGATGTCTTCTTTGGAAAAATGTCTATTCATGCCTTCTGTTCATTTTTTAATTGGATTATTTGTGGTTTCTTGGTGTTGAGTAAGTTCTCATGTATTTTGGATACTAACCCATTATTGGACATGTCATTTGCAAATATCTTCTCTCATTCAACTATATCTTTATGTTTTTTAATTCTCAATTTAGTGCCCAAAGACAGTAGAGGTTTAATAAAGTTTCCATGGAGGGGAATGCCTGGGTGACTCAGTCGGTTAAGTGTCTAACTCTTGATTTCAGGTCAGGTCATGATCATAGAGTTGTGAGACTGAGCCCTACATTGGGCTCCATGCTGAGCATGGAGCCTACTTAAGATTCTCTCTCTCTCCCTCTGCTCCTTCCCTCACTTTCTCCCTCTCTTAAAAATAAAATAAAAAGTAAAGTTTCCATGGATGAATACATGAGAGAATAAATAACTTGGAAATAATATTTCTAAGCATCTGAGTTTATTATTATATTCAATAACAGGATATTGGAATAAAAGATTCATGTCTTTTTTTTTTCACTTACCAGAAACTGTAATTAAACCATAATTTCATTTCATATATGTAAGTGAATCTTACAAACCCAATGTAAAGTGATCATTATTACTGTGCACAATTATGGTTCCCACTTGCAGTTCTAGTAGAGTGGAGTGGGAATGATGTAGTAGAACACCTATTTGCTGTGATATTTTCATTCATTCTGCTTATTGTGTGAGAAATTTTACAGTGTCTTTTAGGGTAGCTTATGTAGGATCTTCTGCTAAAGGAGAGAAACACCCACTTTTTAAAATATTTGCCATGATGGAGGTACTTCCTTATCTAGCAAAAACAGTTTTAGAAAGAACGTTATGTTATATTCCATAGAGCAATAAGTATGTTTACATTTAGAGCATATTGGCTTTTTATGGCATTAATAAGATTTAGACTGACTTCAAGCTTAGACAGATGTTCTTCCAAATATTTTCTATCAAAAGAAAGATGGTGAAATGCTTGATCAGTTGAAGTGTGGTGAAATCAGTTGCTAGTTATTGTATGTATGATTTATGAGTATTGATCACTCTTCATAAATTTGAAATACTGAAAATTTTTATTTTCTTTAAAGGATTTGATTGATTTTTAGCTTAATTAATTCAAGTCATGAGCACCTGGCTGGCTCAGTCAGTTGAGTGTTGGACTCTTGGTTTCAGCTCAGATCATGATCTCATGGGTGATGGGATCTAGCCCCGTGTCAGGCTCTGTGCTTGGTGGCGAGTTTGCTGGAGAGTCTCTCCTTCTGCCTCTCCCTCCACTTGTGCTCTCTCTCTCTCTCAAATAAATAAATCTTTTTTTTAAAAAAATCAAGCCATTAAGTAGAATGGAAATACTTTTGTGAGACTCTTTACTTGAAATAATATGAAATTCATATTAGTTTATTTCACAAAGTCTAAAGTATCAAGTGTTGTATCATAATTTTCTCTTTTACACTGGTTCATATTATGACAATTATCCTTATTTAGTGTCCTATTATATTTTTGTTAACATATTAAGTAATTGGTAAAAATGCATTTCTTTACAAATGTATATATTTTAACTTAATAGCTCTAAAACCTGTCTATCTATTTATCTAAGTGTTTTGCATCTTGGAGAGTACCTCAGGTAAAAGTAATTCATAATTCATTCATATTCCCATTAATTTTATGAGACACAGTTCTACTTCCCCAATCTTTTAAACTGAAGCTGACAGATAAATACTACATGCGTGGGACGATGATAATAGATTATTAGAAATTGGTTTTCTCATAAACTCTGTACTTAGCTGATCAATATCTCCCTAATTGTCTGAAAACTAATTTTATAAAATTAACAAATATTTCTTGCATTAAAAAATAAGACTATATACAGATCTTTACATTTTTATTATGTATATCATGGAATATATGTGCCAATTTACCTTTGTCTTAATTTAAGGAAATTTAAGTTCTATTTAAACAAATAAAATACTAACAAATTTTTTTTTATGAGTTTATATCTAGCAATTTTCCAGGTAGAAACTCAGTAAAACTAAATATAATCACCATCAAATGAACACCTATGTATCAGCCACTTGTTGTATATCATATGACATTTCCATATTAACTACCCTACATGTGGACAACATCCTCTTTCTTCACTGATAGAGAGACTAAGTCTCTGGGAGATGAAGTGGCTAATCTGAGTTTAAGAGAAAGACGTTTCAGTGGCAGAGAGCTGTAATTATAATGTGTCAAACATCTGGCTCAAAGTAAGAAAAACTGTATTTATAGATGTTCCAATTTCTGATACTATGTAGAGAAAATATCTGATTGATGGAAATATTTTTTCACTTTTCATCTAAATGTTCCATCAGTGCATACAGAGAACCCATAAGGTTTTTAATATCATGGCACTTTTGAAT
Source organism: Procyon lotor (assembly GCA_028646535.1). Taxonomy (NCBI): domain Eukaryota; kingdom Metazoa; phylum Chordata; class Mammalia; order Carnivora; family Procyonidae; genus Procyon; species Procyon lotor. The sequence goes on along the minus strand of CM053605.1, from coordinate 111,479,032 downwards.
TCTTAATTTTGAATGGAAAATGGAAAATTCACAACTAAAATATCAACCCCCAGCTTCATTTTCATGATAATTTCAATAAATCAGCAGCTGCTTACAAAACTAATAACTGTTTTACCTGAAGGGGTGTGGAATCGTATCTATTACAATCAGAGTAGATCTTGGTAGTTTAAATCCTCATTTTTCCTTAATACAACCGGGTCCCCAAGAAGCAGAAAAATTTCGCAGAGATCTAAGAGCTGTTTGTAATGGAGCCAAAGTCAAATGGAGGATTTGATGAAATAGTCAATAGTGCAATCTCATTTCTTAAATCAATACTTCCAATTTGTTTAGATGAACTCTTAGAATAACAGGAGCTCTGCCTTATAGAAAACTTGTTTTATTTAATTAAAGTTTAAATGAACACTTGATGGAAAATAAGCTGTGCCACTTATGTAAATAACCTTATCATATATGTTAAGCATCCAAAACATATAGCCAATTGAATTTAAAAGAAGATGTTAACATACCTGCTGATAAAAGTGGTTTTAAGTTAATCTTAAATATTTCAACTCCAATATACTGAAAAGATGGACTTCTAGGATGAGTATTTAAAAATCATGATAAAGCTTTATATCATTAAAAATGACCGTAATGTCATAGGACTAGTAACTGTATAGAGGAACAAAATTCTCTGAACAGCAAATCTATCATAAATTTGGACAATAACCAAATAACCTGGAAAAGCTGCTTTACCAAATAAATTTAATCTTTTAAGTTGCTATGGTAATTACTATACTTGTTGGAGGTATTTAGGAGATGCTAAATTCCTTGTGCATAATGAACCTTTATGAAGAGTATTCTAAGCATTCTAGTTTAAAAAAAACCTAATTTGCCTTTGATTTGCATAACTGATGTTTGAGTTCAGTGTAGAAATAAACTTGGTTAATTCTAAGGACATGAAAAGATTGAGTAAAAGATTTAGAAGTTCAGAACAAAAGGAAGAGACTGCATTTTACAATATTTATATCCTCTACTTTCCTGTTAACTATAGACTGCTTGTAGAATGTTAAATACTCAATCTGAATTACTATCCAGAAATAGTAAAGGAAATAAGAATTGTCATGTCACACAATCCAACTGAGCTTTAACCTTCTGCGCTCAATTTAACATTGAAAATGAAACTCACACTTAATGATTTACCATTGCTACATCTTACATGAGTGTAGGAGTGTTAACAACACTGACTGCATCTTTGGCCTTCCATCTTTTTCTCCACACTGCTGTACAGAGGGCCCATTTGAGATAACAACCTTATGACCTCATCATCACGCCCCTCACTCCATACAAGCTTGGGATTAACATCTGGACTGGGTGGAAAATAGAGGCAGAGAATAGCTGTATAGGGCCCTGGATCTTCCTCTCACCCATGGGCCCTGTCAGGAAATTACCCCAAATAAAACTGTGTGTAAATGGCATGGCTTTGTTTTTCTATATTAAAGTACCTTCTCAGTATAAAGGATACATTATTGACTGTCCTCCACCTTCTAACCAAGAGCAAAGGACTAGATTATGTTATCTTTTCTTGGTTGCACTATACTGAATTGAACAAGATTACCTGATAGGCTGAGAATAGAGAATGGGAAGGGAGAGATGAGGTGCCTAGAACTTGCCATGGGTCTTAGATACAACTAAGCAGGCATCTGAGAACCTGGAAATACTCCTTGGCAGGTGAAGTTCCAATGGAGGTATGACAAATACAATTCCATTACTTTGAAGACCAGTCTATACCACAATTTGCAAAGAAGCCCAAGACCTGAGGGACTAATATTTAGGGAAGGTCCAGCAGTGTTGGTAAGAACTCAAAAGAACTCTTTGAGAGCTAGTAATGAGAGAATTAAGGTTCAGAATTAGGAGATCCACTCACCACACAGGTAACGTAATCACAAGAATTAGGAAGCTTGATAAAAACCAGTTGCTGAGACACTAAATGGCCACTCAAAAGCAGAGTAAAGGCAAAATGTGTAATATAGGATAAGAAAAAATGAGCATAAGATAAGGAACACATTTATCAAGCCCTTGTAATTTTTTTCAGGTTATTTTATCTCAATATCCTCCCAAAGAGCACTAATAATAGTGTTTACCCCAAGGGGTTTTCCTAAGAATTAATTAACTTCACATATGTAAAACTTAGGATAGTGCTTGGTATGTTCTGAGTTCAGTAAGTGATGCTGTTTTTGATGCTATGTTGTTTTGTTGTTTCAAGGAACTGGGGTTTCAGATAGAATCTTAATCTCTTGAGATCTAATAAGGCAAGAACAAAATTCCTAGGGACATGAAGGGACCAGCTTCATTCAGAAGCAGCCCTAATAGAACTATGGTTCCTACCTGCCTAGCCCAAAAATTGGTTGGCGGTGAGGGATAGAATCTAGCCTAAGGGTATTTACCACATCTGATTTGCCACTGAACCTGTTAGTATTTTCATTGCTTATCCTTTTGCTGCAGCTTCTGGATGTAATACTTAATGGCTGTGTGACCTTGCAGAAATTTTTAAACTTTTCTGAGCCACAGAAATTTTTTTCCTTTGACTTTGCATAGTTCTTTCATATTCCCAAATTTAAACAATCACTTAAAAGAACACTGTTTCATAGAAAATAATGAGAGCTGGGGTGCCTGGGTGGCTCAGTGGGTTAAAGCCTCTGCTTTTGGCTCAGGTCATGATCTCAGGGTCCTGGGATCGAGCCCCTCATAGGGCTCTCTGCTCAGCAGGGAGCCTGCTTCCCCCACCTCTCTCTGCCTGCCTCTCTGCCTGCTTGTGATCTCTCTCTCTTTCTGTCAAATAAGTAAATAAAATCTTAAAAAAAAAAAAAAAAGGAAATAATAAGGGCCACTGATTGATGTAGAACAAAATTGGGATAACAAAAATTATAAATGATATAACAGGAAAGTCATTGTGTAAAAATGTGACCACTTATTCCAAGAATGGAAACTAGAATAGAATAGGCAATTTTTTCTCATCTTCATGCCTTTAAAAACTGTTTCATCTTCCTAGTATTCCTTGCTTTTATATAGTCACTGGGGAAAAAACACTCAAATAGTTAGGTAAAAGCCCACCTCCTCCAGCAACCATCTTGATGCCCTCCTATAGCATGCCTACAATAATGGTTTTCTCTTCTGAATCCCAAGGAAATATTATATAAATCTATAATCTATCCTGGAGAATTTGCCACATGGTATTTACTATTGGTTAGAGGAAAAACTCTTTTTCCATGTGATAGCTTTCTCCTTGAAGTCAGGGATTTCTTGCTGTTGTTTTAGCAGCTCTACTGAGATATAATTTACATACATAAAAAATATACCCATTGAGACTATGTTTCATTTTACTTTATATCCTCAGCCTACAAAATAGTCTTGATCTGATACAGAATAAGCTGTAATAAATCTTTTTCTGAATTCTCCAACCAACATATGGAGGAATAAAGATTTCCAGCCGTCATGAAGCAGATGTGAATCTTGTACACCTTAGTGAATTAATTTGTCTTTAGGATTGAGACATTTGATCAGATTGTCCTCTGCCACTCCCACCCATCCCATTTCATGTACTTTTCCTTTCAAGAATATGCTCTCAGAGGGGAGGACATTTCTTTACCAAAGGTGACCCTTTGCCTGAAACTGCAGTGGACTAATAAAAATAAATTAGCTTCAGGATTTACAGCTTGGAACCTTGATAATAGCCTCACTATGGTATCTTCAGTAACTGGAAATAGGGAGAAAAACAGTCTATTTTTTTCTTTTTTATGTAGGGACAGGTTGTTTTAGGAATATAGAGAACAACTGATTTGACAACATTCATGGATTCAGCCTGTAAAAATACATAAAAATTATATATATCAAAGATTACAGAGGAGTCTAGTTTTATCCCCCAAAATGTTAAGACCTCTCATGGTAATGTTAAAATGGTTATTCTGTGGCAGATTATAAATCAATAAGTAGGAATACTGTTTTCTGCTTTTATATTTCCCCCAAATGCTTCAAATAGAGATTATATGAGAAATTAATGTCATATAATGACCACCCCATTTAGGGGAAGAAAAACAATATAGACTATCTTGTTTATAGGGATAACAAATAAAGATACACGTGGAGATTTGTAAAATTGTATGCCTAATAAGAAAATTCTAGCTCCAGCATAATGATAAACCTATGTATTTTCATTACCCAAACAAAAAAATGCATTTTTGCTTAATAAAAAATAGTACTGTAGAAATAAAAATAATCAAGTTAACTTCATAATGTAATTAATATTTAGAGTGAAAACTACAATGGAAAATTCTAAAAACCGTAGGATACTCAAAAACTGAATTGTTCTTTGTGGTTACCATAAAATAAACAGATTTGAAGCTATTTCTTGTAGTTGTGTTTATCTGAACAAGTAATATATTTTGGAAATAGTTTCCTTGGAAACCTCAGTGGTATGTAATGAGAACCTATCTATGACCAAGAGCAGGAAAATCATGTATCAAAGCAAAATGCAAATACTTGACTATAAAAATTAAGTAAAAAATTATAGAGCTTGATGGAAACATGAAGATCATTTTGTATAACTTGAATGGAAGAATAAAAAGAGTGACAAATTTAGAAATGTGCTCAAGGTCACATGATTTATTTGCAGAGACAATGACAAAAGCAGAGACTAATAGACTCATAGAGTCTAATCATCATAGTCATTAAAGATTATCCAATATATCCATCTATTTAGTTCTTGAGTCTTCTCTATAACATTCCCATAAGTTGTCTCTTCAGTGTTTGAATACTGTCAGCAACAGGGAGTTTACTAGCGTTTGAGGTAAACATGCAGTATTTGAACAAATCATACTATTAAGTGACCACCCTTTTGTTGAGAAGAAAGCTTTTTCTTCATAATTTCTAGTCTTAGTCTTAGTTCTGGATCTTGGAGTTGTGAAAAACATGTCCAAAACCTTTTAAACATGAGAGTTCTGCTAATTACTAAGGACAGCAGAGTGTTACTTTTTATAAAATAAAATAAACTTTTACTTTGTGATTAAAGGCTTTTTTATTGGGGCGCCTGGGTGGCCCAGTGGGTTAAAGCCTCTGCCTTCGATTCAGGTCATGATCTCAGGGTCCTGGGATTGAGCCCCTCATAGGGCTCTCTGCTCAGCAGGGAGCCTGCTTCCCTCCCCTCTCTCTGCCTGCCTCTCTGCCTACTTGTGATCTCTCTCTCTCTGTGTCAAATTAAAAAAAGAAAAATTGAAAAAAAATAAAGGCTTTATTATTAAAATCATTGTTTTCTCTTTATCAAAAACCTAGAAAATGTAGGCCAGAACAAAAATTCACCAATTACCCATGGTTAACCTTTCTTAATTGTGAGTGTAGTTACCTCCTTCTTACAGGCTTTATCATTGTTGAGGATGCTAATCTTTATTGTGTTGAAAATTTTATCCATGATTAGCACTTACCATAATGATTTTTTGTCATGGTATTAACCCTTAATACATATTATTTTAATAGCTACACATTTTTCATTAAATAAATATTCAGCTCTTAATTGAACTAGCTGATAATTACCTGCTTTTGAATCTCTGCAGTTTTTTTCCAACAATAGATAAGGTAAATGTATTACCTTTTGTGCATATATCATCGCCTGTCTTATAAATGAAAACTTCAGGGTAGATTTCTGGAAGAGATATTCCTAGGGTCAAGAGCTTGAGCCTTTCCAAAGACTGATACATATATTTCCAATTCCTTTCCAGTTTAAACTACCACCAGCAATTTATGAGAGAAGTATTTGCACTGAGTCCTTCCTGAGAGTGGCTCTTCTTTATATTGAACCTGACCACAATTTGGCATGCTGGTAAACTTCTCAGTTGTAGAGTTCAGAAAGTAGAATGCATTTTTTAAAAGATTTTATTTTTTATATATTTGGGAGAGAGAGAGCATGAGTTGGGAGAGGAGCAGAGGGAGAGAAGTAGACTCACCACCAAGCAGGAAGCCTGATGAGGGGCTTGATCAAAGGACCTTGAGGTCGCAACCTGAGCTGAAGGTAGACACTTAAACAACTAAGACACCCAGGTGCCCCTAGAATGAATTTTCAGATGATATTTCCATTTATATTTCTTTTTCTCTGAGAGAGCTGTTCTTTTTACTCTTTGAATCTTAGCGGTTTTCTTTTCTATTTAATAAACGCTTTTCGGTCATATGTATCTGGAATGATTTCCCTTATATTGCCTTTTAACTTTGTGTATTACGTGTGACTATTAAGGTATTTTGGATTCTATGTATCCATAAGTCTTTCTCATAGTCATTCCTCCATTGTTTTTTGCTTAGAAAAGTCTTCCTTATTGAAATTCCATTTATTTCAATATTTCACTTTTAAATTCATTTAGAATCCACTTTCATGGTGTTCCAAAATAATTATCTCCAAAGTTTTTAACCAGTTGTGTCAATATTATTTACTATTTTTCCATTCCCAGTGTTCATTTGTCATGCTTCCCTGTTGAAACACTGCTATCCAGTACAGGTTGATTTATCTTTCTCACACAGACACACACACACACACACACACACACACACACACACACGCATGCACATCCCACCACCACCTCTGCCTTCATTACCACCACCAACAGCAGTAATGTCTAAGCCACAAGGTATCCTTTCTTACCTATTGCAATAATCTAATGGGGATTGTTTTAAAATAAAATGGTCATATATTTAACAAAAACTCTGTATGTGCATCCAAATTTGAGCATTTTTATATTATTTTTGCTATCACAAAAAGGTTTATTTCTTTTTGTTTTGGGCTAGAGACTTAACATTACCACCGTGACAGTACATAGACACACACATGTACACACACACACACAATTTCAGAGACTACAGGTTGCTTATGGATTGCAGGATCTGAGTGTGGTGGGGCACTTTGATTACATTTTGCCGTTGAATAAGTTTCTTTCTTTTTTTTATTTTAATTTTATTTTCATTATTTTTATTTTTTTTATTAGGTTGTTAGTCACCATACAGTACATCATTAGTTTTTGATGCAGTGTTCCATGATTCACTGTTTGCATATAACACCCAGTGCTCCATATAATACGTGGCCTCCTTAATACCCATTACTAGGCTCACCCATCCCCCCACCCCCTCCCTTCTAAAACCCTCAGTTTGCTTCCTGGAGTCCGATTTCATGGTTCCTCTCCCATTCCGATTTCTCCTTCTTCATGTTTCCCTTCCTTCTCCGAATGTCCTCCATGCTATTCCTTATGTTCCACAAATAAGTGAATAAGTTTCTTTTGAAACTAGGTTAGTTTGTCTTTTTTTTTTGTCTTACTTTGCAAACTACTTATTTGGGACATGCATTGTTTCTCCCCCATTTCTTCTTAACGTTGCTTTCTTTACTATGTTATGTTTTCATTGCCGACAAGCCAAGTAGCGACATTTTTGACATGATGAATGAAGTACAGATATTTCTAGGATAGTAACAGCAATATGTATACACACATCCTTATTACAGAATGGCATACATATTCCTCAACAACTTCAAATTCTACAAAATTTTGGAAAAATAAAGATTTGGGAAAGACAGGGTAAGATTACTTGAAATATATTCAGTAATAAAATAATATAAACATATTAATAAACTCAGTAAAATATGAGCAGACACTTACATCCCCATCAGCATCACACCACCATCAGAGTCTGAGAGTTTTGCATTCTTAAACACAGGGGTTTCCTCTTTCCTGATAGAGACTCTTAATGGTACTCACTTGGTTTACTGGAAGATGATCTCTTAGTTTCCACTCTTGCACAATTCCAAATCAATTAATAGCCCATGTGAACTTTATTTATTTATTTTTTTAAGATTTTATTTATTTGAGAGAGAGAAAGAAAGCAAGAGCTAGCAAGGAGGGGCAGAGGGAGGGAAAGAAGCAGACTCCCCACTGAGCAGGGGTTTGATCCCAGAGCCCTGAGATGAGGGCTCAAAGAGCCCTTGAGCTGAATGCAGGCGCTTAACCTACTGAGCCACGCAGACACCCCCTTCCCCCAAGTGACCTTTAAAAACAGAAATTGGGTCAAGTCACTCCCCAGCTCAAAGTCCTTCAGTAACTTCTTATTGTTCTTAGAATACATTCCAAAATCCGTGCCCCACATTCTGGGCTACAGAGTCACCTCCTCCAGTGTTCCCCTTACTCTCTATACTCCAGCCAAGCTGGCCCCCTTCCATACTCTAGAATGTTCCATCTGCTTTACCATCTTCTCACTTTCAGATCCCTTTAATGGAATGGTTTTCTCTGCACTTTTTACATTTTACTTAGCTAGCATTTTATCTTTCATGTCACAGAAAGGCCACCCTTGACCACACTACCATTTGCAGTTCTCTATCTATTCCCCTCCTGCTGTGATTCTCCATAACCTCTCACCATTTGTTTCCATTGTAACCTTAACAAAATTTTAATTATTCTGTTTGCCCCCCTTTTTAAAAATTTTTGTGGGTCCTCTCCCCAATGGGTCATAAGCTCTACGAGCACAAAGATCTTGGCTTTCATTTACCATGGTATTGCCAATGTATGGTACACACATGTTGACACACGGATGTTCAATAAGTATTTTATTCATTCAACAAATATTTATTGTGTACTCGTTCTACTCCAGACCTTTTTCTGTACTGCACATATATAAAATGAGTAAAAGAGATAAAAATCCTTAACTCCTTAAACAATAAAAATATTCTTTTTATATCTCTCAACTTTTCATATATTGATCTTATGATCAAATATGGTCTTTGTGTGAAAAGTCTTCTGAGGCTGTATATGAGTCTGATTGTATTTCTTCTTACATCTAAAATATTTTAGTGAGATATGAAATTCTAGCTTCAAACTTCTGTTTTATTGGGGGAAGAAGTTGCTTCTATATTTTCCAAAAATACCTCATTATCTTCTAGTCTCCAAATTTGCTGTTAGGAGGTCTGATGTTAGGGGTACCTGGATGGCTCAGCCGGTTAAGTGGCCGACCCTTGGTTTCATCACAGGTCATGATCTCATGGGTTGTGGGATCAACCCCCACATCAGACTCCTCACTCACTGAAGAATCTGCTTGAAGTTTCTCTTCCTCTTCCCCTCCCCCTCATGCTCTCTCTTGTGCTTTCTCTCTGTCTCTCTAAAATAAATAAATAAATAAATAAATAAATAAATAAATGTCAAGAGAGGTCTGATGTTAATCTGATTCTCTATTCAAATGCCCTTCTGATGATTTTAGGTGATAGCTAGAGGCATATTCCAGAGCTGTGAGCTATGTATGTATTGAATTATACATTACAGTTTTAATTCTTCATACAGCTGACGAAATCTTGGGGGTAAAGATATTCAGAGAAGAAAAATAGGTAAAAATTAAAACACTTCACACAAGCTCTTGGTTGCTTAATGACTGTTGGCTGGAAGTCCAGTTATTCACTGTTTCATTTAATGGGCCACGAAGAGCTAAACCAATTTTAGAGAACCAATTAAAGCAATTTAACCCTGTTAATTTTATCCCTTTACCTAAAAGGGCAGTGGAATGACTCTAAAAGTATAGTAATTAATTCATTTGATTCATCAACAAATTTTTGGTGTGTATCGTTGGCTTAGCATTATCGATGTGAAACTGTGTAAGTCACACCTTAAACAGTAAATAAGAAAAGTTCTAAATCTAAGAGGTCCAGAGAGTATACGGAGACCCGTAAAAAGGCTATATAACCCTTCCTTAGGAGGAAGAGAAGAAAAATCCTCAAGGCTGTGATACTTCACAGAAGATTTTAAGACTTGACGGGTTGACAGAGGCTCAAGGGGGAAGGTATTCCTGTTGTAAAGAACAAGATGAGAAAATGCTTAGAGCTATAGTAGCCAAGTAGTTTGTCAGTGTAAAATACAATTTTCCTGGAGCGATCTTGGGAACTATGTCTAAGTAGGCATTTAGAAACCAGATCACGGAGAGTCCAGTATTCCATTACAAATTCAGTATGTTTTCCTTTGAAGGATTACCAGTCACTTGAGAATTATAAGAGAGTGGTTTGGTCAGATTTACATTTTGGCATGGTTAAGTATGTGGCATTGTGGAGGTTAAATAAAGAGGATGTAAGAATGATACCAGTGAAATGATTTAGAAGAATATTGGTGTGACCATGTAAAAGATGATGAGATAAAGTTGGTCAGCAGTACACATAAGAAATACTAGGGAGCAGCTGAAATATGGTGAGTGAGACTTAAGAGATGATCCTGTTATTTAATGTTAGTTGCCTTACATTTAAAAAGACACATGTGAATAACAAGAACCACACTGAACAGCACAGGTCTAGAACTTTAGAGAAGTATGGTCCATAAACATGGATTTTAAAACATATTTTAAAAAATGTGGTATATTTTAAAGACATCTGTGGGTGTTTTTTTTTTTTTTTTCAAGATTCCATCCATCTACCCAACAGAGAGAGAGATCACAAGTAGGCCGAGCAGCAGGCAGAGGGAGAGGGGGAAGCAGGCTCCCTGCTGAGCAGAGAGCCCAAAGCGGGGCTCGATCCCAGGACCCCAAGACCATGACCTGAGCCGAAGGCAGAGGCTTCAACCCACTGAGCCACCCAGGCGCCCCCATCTGTGGGTTTTATGGAACATTTCGAATAATGAGTAATGGATGAACATAGCTAACAAGAGTGACAGATGGAGGAAAAAGCCATGAGCAGAGCCCTGGTAATAACATTTAGGCTTCAGTTGGAAGGAAAAGAAGTTGAAGGGACTATAGAGAGAGAGGTCATGTTGAGGTAGAAGGTAGAGCATTAGAGAAGAGTGTCATAGAACTCAAAGCGGGGGTGTTTTTTAGAAAGGCTCAGTCATAGGAGGCTGCCATAAGCCAAGTGCTATGTGGCCCAAAGAGCACCAAATGTATATGGCAACTAACATGACTGACTTTAAGAAAAATATTTATTCCATGATGGCAATAAATACCATGTTAGCGTAAATGAGTAAATGACAGATAACCCTAAGCTTTATAAAATAAAGAAAACCAGAGATGAGAGAGAGAGAGAAATTGCCAAAAATAATTAGAATTTTAAAATAACTAGGTGAAAATTAAGTACATTTGTAATTTGAGAAGAGTTCTGTTTGCAGAGAAGTTTAAAGTCTGAACGAAGGAGGGCACTGATGTGAAGTTTTAAAGAAACGGGAATGGCTGAACACTCAGGCAGCTGGAGAGGGAACATCTTTTCATCTGAAATTTGAGGGAAAAACAGAAATAGATCAGTCCGCATGCTCGAACTCTCAGAGTGGAAATTCGAAAGTTGACAGCAGTATGTGTCTTCCAAAACATGTTTTCTAAATCCTATGAGATAAAAATTAAGATAAATAAAAATTTTTGCCCGCAGATGCATTCTTCTAGGTATATGTTTTTGTGTTTTGTTTTGCTTTGTTTTTTAATAGAGATATTTAGGGTTTAGTTTTATGAAATGTAGCTTGATGAAACAGTCATTTCACTTCTTCATGGTATGTTATAAAGGGGGCATGATTTGTTAAATAAGGGGTTTCAATTTTAAAGATAAGCAGAATCCCGACTTCTTCCTTTAAAATCTTAGGATGTCATAATATTTAGTTAGTAGAGGTTTTTCCTTAAGTAATATAACATGAACTTCTTGAAATTCACAGAAATATCCTTAAAACCTTTCTGAAGAATTTAGAAGTTCATTGTGCCTTTACAACATCAAAAAAGACAAAACTTAGGTTTTGGCCAGGCTAAGTCGCAAAACATTCCAGTGAATTATGTGGCACTTTTGGTACAATACTTACAACTACTGAAATGTACATATAGTATCCTGCCTGAGGAAAGTAGGAAAGGGTCTGGAATTCAGAATAGCAAAAATCAGAGCTTTTGGCATTTTGTAGAGTATGTATTATGTCAAAGATTAAAGATAATGTACTTACTGTAAGTAGCCAAAAAGAAATCTGAATCAGATTGAATGTGAATAAATTATCTTGGAAACTGTCATTTCATACAAGTCTAGAAAAAGTACAGAAACAACTTAAATACATGTGATAGTATCCTAACAAAAAAATGGGAGTCAAATTTCCTGCTGAGCCATGCAATCACACTTGTAAACATGGATCTTTTGACCGTGAACTAGAGAATAGAAAACAACATGTGTGTGTGTATGAAAAATTTATTTTAACTTTAATAATGTCTACTCAAGAGTGGAGATGCTGTATGTTTTATCTTGTGTTGTTTAGAAGTCCATTGTTCTTCCCACTACAATTAAATCTCATCCTCAAGAAATATGCCTTCCAATCCATAGAAAGATGTAGGATCTTTGTTTTTCTGTTTATGTTGCTTAGACAATTGTGGCTCTCACATCTAGTGACAATTTTTTAACATTTTTCTTGATGGTAAGGTGTAGCTCTCTTCAGGTCTGTGATTGTTTTAATCCCCAACACATTTACGGAAATTAAAATTTAGATCATTTAAAACTTCACATACTGAATTTGAGGTTTTCCCCATCACTTCCCATCTCTCTTCTGAGTCTTTGAAATGTAACTTGATGAAACAGTCATTCCACTTCTGGATGGTATGTTATAAAGGGGGCATTGAACTACTGGATATTTACCCTAAAGATACAAATGTCATGATCTGAAGGGGCACGTGCACCCGAATGTTTATACCAGCAATGTCCACAATAGCCAAACTATGGAAAGAACCTAGATGTCCATCAACAGATGAGTGGATAAAGAAGATGTGGTATATATATACAATGGAATACTATGCAGCCATCAAGAGAAACAAATTCTTGCCATTTGCAACAACATGGATAGAACTGGAGGGTATTACGCTATGCAAAATAAGTCAGTTAGAGAAAGACAATTATCACATGATCTCTCTGATATGAAGAATTTGAGAGGCAGGGCCAGGGGTCGGGGGTGTGGGGGAGGGAAATGAAACAAGATGGGACGGGGAGGAGACAAACCATAAGAGATTCCTAAACTCACAAAACAAACTGAGGGTGGCTAAGGGGTGGGGGGTAAGGATAGGGTGGCTGGGTTGTGGACATTGGGGAGGGTATGTGCTATGGTAAGTGCTATGAAATGTGTAAGCCTGACGATTCACAGACATGTACCCTGGGGCAAATAATACATTATATGTTAATAATAAAAAAATTAAAAAAAACATAAAGGGGGCATTGAAATCCATTCTGTGATTTCATGGGGGAAAACATCTTTTCCTACCCAGAAAGCTCATTCTGAAAGTGCAAGACCAGGAGCAGGCTTTCATTTACACACTTTAGGTCAGGATCTTTGCTGTACTGAGCCTCCTGTTCTTTCATGGACTTTCTACCCAGCAGCAATTCCAGAGTCACTGACAAGTGTGTCAGCTCAGGAATGACTTCAGCCTTATCAGCACATTGCACTCACTATTACATTCATCTATCACAGTTTCAAAAAGCTAAACTTTAGTTTTGTCCTTCTATTAGTATTCCTGTGCCTCAAGTAATCCAATACAGAGACTCATCTAAAAATTATATAATCTTCCTTGCTCTTTTAAAGTTTTAGTCAGAATTGTTTTATGTGCGTGTTTTATATTCCATTGTAAATAATTAAATTTCATTTATTTAATGTATTTAAATTCTTAATATATTTAGTATATTTCAAATCCACCTATCCTTCCCAATTCACATTGGATTTCATATTTTTTTAAAATCTGAATAATTGGGGCGCCTGGGTGACTCAGTCGTTAAGCTTCTGCCTTTGGCTCAAGTCATGATCCTGGAGTCCTGGGATCGAGCCCCGCATAAGGGTCCCTGCTCAGCAGGAAGCCTGCTTCTCTCTCTCCCACTTCCCCTGCTTCTGTTCCTTCTCTCGCTCTTTGTCAAATAAATAAATAAAATCTTTAAAAAAAATCTTAAATCTGAGAAGTTGAAAGAGGACAATACCTTTAATAGATCTTTTTCAGCACTAACTCTGATTCTTCTCACTCATTCCTTTGATAGCATTCTTTGCCTCACTTTATGGATGGAGAAACAGGTTCTTGAAAGTGTTGATTCTCATCCCCAGTTCACATTTTAAATATAGTGTTAATTAGAATATGTCTTCCTTTCAGGACAGTCTCACATTCGAACCCATCCTTATGGAGTTTACAGTTATGCCAGGTACTTGGATTAAATTAATTGGATTTTAATAAATCTAATTTCTCATTATCTATCCTCCTCTCCCCCAACTTCTCCAGTACCTTCTGTGTTGTCCACCAATCCCTTCATTGTCACCAACATCCTGCAGTTTGGAAGGCATGCTCACCACTATACCACCAACACCTACTATCCTGCCCTTTAAACACGAGACATCAAATGCTATTTACTCTCGGAGCGCCTGGATAGCTTAGTCAGTGAAGCATCTACCTTCTACTCAGGTCATGATCCCAAGGTCCTGGGATGGAGCCCCACCCCCACATCAGTCTCCCTACTCAGTGGGAGGAGTTTGCTTCTTCCTTGCACTCTCTCTCTGCCCCTACCCAGGCTCATTTACATGCTCTGTCTCTCTCTCTCTCTCAAATAAATAAAATCTTTAATACAACAACAAAAAATGTTATTTACTATCTAATTCATTATTTGATATCATCACTAATAAAATGAGTAAATGAAAAAAAGTAAAATAAAAATTTCCATCCTTAGGCTGTTTCCTAATCTTGACTGAGTCACAATTCAAAGTTCTGCTACTGTAAGTGTGTGTTCATACCTTCATTTTAACCTGTATTTTTGGTAAACTACCTTCAAACATTAGTCCTAAGCAAAGCAATTATTTACGGCAAACCTTGAATTCAACTCTAAAAAGGAATATTTATGTATTTTTCCAAGAGTCTTGGGTAAGGACAAAGTGAGGAAATAAAGAATGCATACTGTTGAAATAGAATATAAATACCACTTATTATCATTATGAAGCATTTACATTGTAGTCCTGGTAAAATTACAATATGAAGCCTTGACATTGATTCTGCACTCTCTTACGGAAGCTGACATAGATTGGGAGGGACGTGCTGTCATTCCAGATCAGGAAATTATAACGAGATACGTAGCATCATAATGATCTTGGTTTATTGTAGTTTTAGTTATATCAGAATAATATTAAATTGTCCTTGTTATTCCATAATATAAATCTATAAATTCTCTTCTATGATTCTAGTGAGTTAAAGCATCTCCAAATACTGAAATTAAAATCAAGCTTCAAGCAAGTAACTTGCACACTGAAAATTATTAGATTTGAACACCAGGATCACTCTTCATTTTTTTCCAAAAAAATTAATATCGCCATGTAAAGAATTCATAACACCTCTTGTCTGATGTTGTAGAAACGGATGCATATCATGCTTGTGTAGTTGGTCATTATCTAGTTAAGACACCAAGACTAATAAAATGGGAAATATTTGAGAAAAATATTCTGGACTATGAGATTCTTACATTTGCTTTATCTATGAAGGGGCCTTAATGAAATACTAAATCTAATAAACTAGAAAGGAACAAATTATGAAATAAAAGTTTTGTGTATTATATCCTGAACCTAGACATTTGAGAAATTGTGATTAATAATATGACTATCAAAAGTGAGTCAACTACTCGGTAACTGAAATGTCTATTAAACTGAGGTAGCATGCAAGCAATGTATAATTTCCTAAATTGAAAATGTTACATTAAATAAAATCACAGTTGTTCATTCAATGCGTGTTTAATTTACTTTTAAAGTATTATTCAAATCAGGTTAATTTACTCATAAAGTGATTGGGTCTAAAAAGATCACTTGAGATGAATATGCATGTTTCGGTACCCAGGATCCCGCATTAATTTTAATTTAATAGTAAACGTATGTAAATAAACAAGTGAGTGGAATGTAAATGACATAGACTAATAAAATAGCTCAGATCATAAGTATGAAGTCAGGAACTAATAGCAATAAAAAATTATATTCAAAACAATAGATTTCTCTGTAAATTTGTACCAGTAGGATAATACTAAATCAATATAGTTTCCAGTGACTTTGTTCTTATCAATCTATCTTAAGATGATCTTTTATTTATTTGAAATAATTCCCTCCTCTTTTTTTTTAATTCCCTCACCTTCAACTGTATCTTTACTGCAACGTATCTTTACATTTTGCAATGAATATATCCTGTCGTGTGGTTTATTGCTTCATGATATTAAAGGTAATAGAATTAAGAAAAATGCATTTTCATAATAAACTCTTTCTATATTTAATCCATTTCTAAATTCTTCCTTTGGAAATTGAATTGCTTAGACTCCTCTTGATCATTAATATCATCAGTTCTTTCCCCCTCAGTGAATTCACTTACAAACGGGAAAAAATACTATACTCATCTGGTTCAATATGATATTTTATTGACATTAATATTATTAATTCACATTAACTTTGATGTCAGTACTTACTAACTCTGAGAATAGAATGCATAACAAATGCAAAGCATTTTGCTAAGATAGTGATAGTTCATAGTTTTGACAGCGTCTCCATGCAAAATTGACAGTGAATGACACATTTGAATATCCTTGATCCAGTTTTAGGACCAGTTTTAGGACAAAATATAGCCTTTGATTTTCAATGTTCTCTGCTAAAAACTGCACATACTTATGACATATTTTGTAAATAATTTCCAAAAATTACAGGTATATACTCTGACAGATGTCACCTTTAAAGTAACGTTTTCAATTTTTATTCCTCTTAGTTTAGGACTTTGTAATTGTGTTTCTAGATAACTGAATAATGATTAAGTCCGTTTATACTGTTGAAGAGAGAAAAGAACTCTTATTTAATAAAATGGTATCATTGTTATTGACATTATTGTTAGCTGTTGAGTGTGATGCACCATGATTAAAAAGTGTACTAGCGCTAATCCTCGTGTATTTCGGGTTCTCTTTGCACTTTCAGAGACAAGGAAATAGCATGGCATGAAACATGGCTCAGTTCTATTACAAAAGGAATGTGAATGCCCCCTACAGAGATCGGATCCCTCTAAGGATTGTCCGAGCAGAATCGGAACTCTCACCATCAGAAAAAGCCTACTTAAATGCTGTGGAAAAGGGAGATTATGCAAGTGTCAAGAAATCCCTGGAGGAAGCTGAAATTTATTTTAAAATCAATATTAATTGCATCGATCCTCTTGGAAGAACTGCTCTCCTCATTGCAATTGAAAATGAGAACTTGGAGCTCATTGAACTACTTTTAAGCTTTAATGTCTATGTTGGAGATGCCCTATTACACGCTATCAGGAAGGAAGTTGTTGGGGCCGTTGAGCTGTTACTGAATCACAAAAAGCCCAGTGGAGAAAAACAGGTAGGTGCCAAAGCACCATTTTTGATAGCTTTTCCTTGCGGAAGGTTTCTGTGGACATTCAGATTCTCTCCAGATTTTAAGAATTAGAAGCATGGAAGTCAGAGCTATTAGGATAGAGAACTAGTGGTGAGTACACACTTCGCACCTGCGACAGTCGCCGGCACCTGCCCCACATGCCCTGGCAGATCAGACCTTTAGTGAGAACTGAAGCACAACAAAGGAGTCCATGTGGCTTCCCATTCATTGGAAACATTTCTGTGTAATGCCCAACCTAGCATCCTGTCTGAGGCTCTCTCTGTGTGCGTGGGTATTTTTCCTCTTGTCTTTTCATTTCCAACACTCCGCCACAGCAGCTGAATCCATTTGCTATTTTCCTGCTTAATCTGTTTGCCCATTCTGGGATTCTACATCTTACTGCAAAAGCGAATTGTATCACTTAATTTTGTTATTGTTCATTAGCGAACTCCAGTGGATTCTTTTAAATTGAGGCAAATAAAAAAAAGATTACTCAAAAATACGTAACCCCCGACTATAGGTTTAACTGCATGCCGAAGTGTAGATACATCTTAGTGTCATCAGAAAACACATGAAAATGGCCCATAATTCAACAGTGTGTGGGGTTTTCCCCCCATCTTCCTATTCTTGCTGTTTGGCTTTTTTTTTTTTAAACCACGAAGGAAGTGGAGAAATCATAAACAAGAATGAAAAAGGAATCTGTTCTTATCTGTCTAGACCCTTCGGTTTGTGACTGCCCTGTATCTAAATTGCCTATTGGATCCTTCTTCCTCTCTTCACTTCCCTGCATCAAGTCCAATTGAATAATTGTAAAGACATTGCACATACTGCAGTGGTTCAAAATCTGCCTTTTAAAAGAAAATCTTCCAATGTGTGTGATTTCACTCCAGCCATTTCTGCTGTATTGGATAATGTGCAATCTCTGCAAAAGATAGATTGTTAGGAGATGCTACATTCTTTTAAAGCCAACTCTGCTGTAGCTCCTGTTATCTCTGCTTTACTGGAGGACTTTTATCAGAATCCTTGCCATTATTAGCAGAACTACTTCATGGCTGGATGTCTCCTGAAAAAAAAAAAAAACAAAAAACAACAAAAAACAAAAAAACAAAAAACACCTTGTGCTGCATTCTCAGAAGTCTGTGTTCTATGGTCCTTATTTATGCCTGCCCACCGTTCACCCCTTCCCCTTACCTGAGCCCAAGCTTTCAGAAAGCAATAGCCCACAATGACAATACTTCTTTGCTTGTTGCTTTAAGCTTTTTGTTGTTGGTTTCATAACCCATTGTTTGTGTGTTACTTTCTGATCATATCGCTAAAATTTTACCGGCAGAAAATTCATCTGCCGGTAATTCATCTGTTGCATCTATCCTTGCAAACTTGTGCAAACTTTGAGAGGAGTGGACAGGTCACGGTAATAGCTAAAGATACGTCATATCCCAGGCTTTTACCACCAAAGGAGCTGCAGACACAGATAGAAATGAGTAGGAGTCTGTATTCTTCTGTGTAAGCTTAGTTGCTGCTTCTTTTGTCACCTCGTGATTTTGAAATTTCTTCTAGTCATACCTCATGGTTTCTAACAACAATGACCTTATATCGTACACCCTCTTGTCTTATGTGTATATAGGGGACCGTGAGACAGATGTTGTGACTGTGGTCTAGATCGTTTTAGATCGCGAGTCTAAAGAACACAACTGTCATTAAGTGGATTTTTTACATTCATTACTAAATAACTTTAGCTCTGTTTTCTAGAGAACTCTGGCCATACATTTCAGTGTCTCTTTAGCAAAGGACATTTGTGCTGGCCAGAGTAATTTGGTGTCTGGAGAAGATATCTGCTATTATGAGAGTGTTTGTTGGAAGATATTCAACTTCTGAGCTAAACTCTAGTCTCACAAGTAGGTCCTGGCTCCTTACAGGCACTTGATCTGGACCCTGATTATTAACAAAAGGCAGTAAAGGTTTGCAGTCTGCCAGGAGTCAGAAATATCCCAGGCCATGTGTTTCTGGAAGATTTCTCTTGTGTCTATTTGCTGGCCAAGAATTTTCCTTTTGTATTTGTACATTCTAGAATTCCTTTTCAGTGAAGGCACCAAGAATAAACAAACAAAAAAAATGTATATTTTTGTTTGAACTTGGTATTTTTGAAAGAACAAAACCAAGCCACCTCAGAGCTCCTCGGACATTGTTGTTAGAGCATAATATGTATACAATGTAGCATACAAAAGATGATCTCTGGGCTGGGGGTGGGGGACACAGTAAATCCCATTAGAGCTTGACTCTTTATCTGTGATTTACTTAGATAATACATCTCTCCTGTCTAGCCAACAAGTTTTGGAGTAAGTTTCCATAAATCAGGATGTTGTACGTAGCAAATATGTTCTTGACAGGAATTTTTTCTTTTATAAGTTGTAATTTCTTAGATGATTCCTGTGATTGTTGTAAGCCATTTTGTGTATTATTATAATTTGCAGAATTTCTAGTCTAATGGGCATCCCCTAAAGACTGTGGGACACAGTGCCACTAATTCTGTTGAGATCACTAAAGCCAAGTGTTTATACCTGAAAACAATAATATCCAAGTGGAGAAAATAAACCTAACTTGTCCTGAAATTAGTCAAGAACAATTATATTATATATAATATAAAAGTTATATAAATCTGATTATTAGAACACTTACTTAAGAACTTCAAATGTGGGCATCTGGGTTGGCTCATTCAGTTAAGCATTTGCCTTCGGTTTAAGTTACAATCCCAGGGTTCTGGGATTGAGCCCCGCATTGAGTGAGGAATCGGGGAAATCTCTGCTCAGCAAGGAGTCTGCTTCTCTCTCTGCCTCTGCCCCTACCCATGCCAACTCTTTCTCTCACACAAAAATAAAAATAAGCAAACAAACAAATAAATAAATAAAATTTAAAAAAGAACTTAAAAAGTGAGAAATGTGGATTTGGAAATATACTCTTCTTTTGTAAGTTCGTCACACATTCATTTCTTTGTCTGGAAGAAGACGCGATGTGTGCGGCATCTTGAAGTCATAGGAGCTACGGGTTTCAGGTTAATTTGTGTACATTCTGCAGAGGACAATTTGCTATTTGCGTATGCTTATTGTGCCTGACCTTGCGCTGGGTGCTAAGGAGTAAACATTGTTCCTATTCTTAAGAGTCTGAAGGTCTAGTTGTGAAGAGACACAGGAAAAATATCATGGGAATATGAATAAAAGTGATTACAATGGAAAAGATGAAGGAGAAATAAATTCTTAGGTATTGACTGGATTTGGTAAATACAAACTATTAGTAGGTAGAGGACATGAAAAGGTAGGAGAAAGGCTTAAAGAAGGAGGAAGGCTGTTTAAGTGTGTATACCTGGAAAAAGTTAACTCCATTCACTAGCATAGAGACGATAGGACATGGTCTAGAGGACCTGATAGGATATACTCAGTTTTTTATTGTGTTATGGACATCTAGGAGGCAATTCAAAATTTTAGAGTTAAGAAAGGGGTCTGGAATTGATACATAGATGACAGTGAGGACTTTGAAGCTGTCTTCCTATCACTCTGTCTTCCTATCACTCTGACATTGATTTTCTTTTCTTGCCCTTATAAATTGTTTAAACATTTGTGATTGTCAGCCTATTAAAAGATTTTCTCGATGCAGCATCTAACAAAGCTATTTCAGTTTTGCCAGATAAATAGATGGGCACAGATCATTAAATATTTCCTTCCATATTTAATGTAGATCAATATAAATCGGAGGATTGAATTCTAGTGTTTTATTTTTATCTTACTATCAACAAATGGAAAGAGTAATGCTTAATTTCTTTCGTATAGTAGACATCATAAAGAACGTGTGACTCTGCACTAAGCAGGAAGATGGAACATCATGTATTCTTACTGGGACTGCTGCTTTGCTACAATCATCACTTTGATATTCTCTGATAATTTTATTAAACTTTTCTTTCACCTTCTGAGTACCTTACTTCTCTGCAGGGAATAACCGAGCATGGCTTCTTAGCCCCAGTTTTGAGCCAATTGATTGGTTACTTGACTTGTAATTATTTCTAGCAGACCTTTCTCTTTGACGTCATCTCAGGCCAGATTCAAGGCCACATTCAATTTCAGTGTCAGCTGCTTCAGTACATGTTTATCAGAAACAGAGCTTTCTTTTCCATTCTCCACTGAGAAAGTGGTTCTCAGTCTTCAGCACCATTAGAATCACTGCAAGGGTTTAATAAAACACAGATTGCTGGCTCCCACCCCACGTGTCTCTGATCCAGCCCATCTGGAATGAGACCCCGGAACTTACAGTTCCAAGAAGTACGTAGGTAATAGTAATGCTGCTGCTCCCTTTAAGAACCACTGACTTATGAGGAAGTTATAAGTTATAGAATGCCTGTGATTGTATATTTTATGTTAGGTGTATTGAACTATACTGTGCTAACCTGGCTTTCAGGAGATTTCAATTAATGCCCTTAAATACTAATGATTAAGTGATACTTAATATATGAGAGTCTCCCAGTTTCATTAATTGTTTATTATATTTTTCCATTCCTTTTTTTTTGAAGATTTTATTTATTTATTTATTTATTTATTTACTTGACAGAAAGAGATCACAAGTCGGCAGAGAGGAAGGCAGAGAGAGAGGGAGAACCAGACTTTCTACTGAGCAGAGAGCCTGATAAGGGACTCCATCCCAGGACCCTGAGATCATGACCTGAGCTGAAGGCAGAGGCTTTAATCCACTGAGCCACCCAGGCGTCCACTTATATTTTTCCCTTCTTTGGGAAAAAGATTTTGCTAAACGTTACTGATGAATTCAACAGTTAAACCTAGAGTATTTTATTTGAGGAAATTTATTTTAAAGCCCTATTAAAAAGAATATCAGATTTTTAGGGCCACCTGGGTGGCACAGTTGGTTAAGAATCTGGCTTTTGATTTTGGCTCAGGTCATGATCGCAGGGTCTTACGATTGAGCCCCTTACTGGGCTCCATGGTCAGTGGGGAGTCTACTTGAGGATTTCTCTTCCTCTCTCTGTCTCTTCCTCCACCCACTCTCTCACTCTCTCTCTCTTTCAAATAAGAGATATAAGACTACTAAATAAGTCTTTTAAAAACAAATATCAGATTTTATAACTTTGAGAGATCTTAGAGATTACCTAACCCAATCACTTCATTTACAAAAAAGGGAAAGAGGGATCCAGTGGAGTTGGTATTTGACCTGACTAAAAGGACCTATATATAAATTAATAGTTAGACAATAAACCTTGAGATAGTCTGAATGATGATGATGATGATGACAATTATCTTTATAAAAGCAATAACAATACTAGATAATATTCATTAAGCCTGTCACTATGTCAGGATAAGCATTTTGTATGAAAGTAGGTGCTATTGTTTTCCGCATTTGTAGATGAGGAAATGAAGTCATAAAAAGATAAAATCGACATGTTCCAGATCACAAAGTGCTGGAACTTATTAATTGTGAAAGATAACTGTATGCTTTCAAGTTGTAGCCACTACACCAATGTGAATGGGAGTCACTTAAATCATCAGTTCATCATCCTAATTTGGGATAAGAGATAAATTTAAAAGAGTCTCCAGATCTCCATATTCAGGGGATCTTGAGGATCTCTATCTTGAATATTATAATATTTATAATTTGGTTGGTCAATAAATACTAAGGAATAACAAAGCTGGGAAGGAGCAGAGCTGAGGGATAGAGATGCTGACTGCAAACCCCATTCACCCCTTGCTAGTAGGACAAATCTCTCAACCATTCTGAGCCTTTGATTTTCTTGGCTGTTAATTAGAATCATAGTATGAATTTATTTGCTTCTTAAAGTCTGGTGTCCAAATTCTATAAAAATATTTTATAAGGTAACACACTGTTACCACTGTATTGTTATAATCTGTCTTCCTGTTGACAAATATCTTAATAACACAACATTCTTAAAGAATTTGAATATTTTGTTAAGCATTGGTCATTTGCCTTCTAGAGTGCGTGACTTCTTTTTTCATTTGAAAAATGCAATCATTGGAAACCCTATTCAGAGAGAGCAAAGGAGAATTTAATTCAGTTTACTCTTTCCCTCTTCCCTTCAGTGCATGTAGGGGAACTTTTTTTAAGTAGTTTCAGTAGATTTGCTAATACCATTTGTGACTTTGGAAACAGTGCCCATCATGTGATCAGGAAATCAAAGAGTCCGAAAAAAGAGACTGGCATTAGCATGTTTTGGGGTTTTTTAAAGATTTTATTTATTTATTCTAGAGAGAGAGAGAGTGGGGGGGAGGGCAGAGGAAGAGGAAGACAGACTCCCAAGCAGGCTCCATTCTGAGTGTGGAGCCTGACAGTAGGCATGATTCCAGGACCCTCATATCATGACCTGGGCCGAAATCAAGAGTCAGACACCTAGATTTTCCCCCCATGTGCCCCCAGCATTAGCATGCTAATGCAAATATACATCCAACCCAAAATAAACCCTGTTGACTGAAATTAAAATTAAAGAACATTTTTTCAATTTTCAATTGATATGAGTAATAATAATAATATAGTAATAATAATATAGTAATATATTATAGTATATAGTGATATACTATATTACTATATTATTAATATAGTATATATAGTACTATATACTATAGTATATAGTGATATACTATATTACTATAATAATATAGTAATATTATAGTATATATAATATACTAATATATATATGTTATATATATTAGTATATATAATATACTAATATATATATATTATATATATATAATTATATATAATATATAATAATATAGTAATATACTATATTAATAATATAGTAATAATAATCTGACTACTAGGCAGAGAACTATGCTCTTAAAACAAATCTAAAATTTTCAGATTAAAACCATTTGCTTTCTGCCTCAAGACTTCAGATACCCTGAAAATTTTAGTTTTAACTCTTGAATTAAAATGAATTAAATTCATTTAATAAATTCATTTAACAAATTAAAATTTATTTAATTTTCCTCATTGGGCTTTGGAACAAGTAATTTGCCTTCCACAGTCCCGTGAACTTCTTATGATGCCTCATAAATGATACTGTATGCTAAGACAATCTGTAGGCCCTAGTCTTTAGAGCTGCCCCTTGCAGAATGAAAACATTGACTTTCCTCAGTAGTTAACCAGTTGAGGTTACCTCTTTGGGGTATTTTTATTACAGCCTGGGTATTGATAGTAAGTGAACCAAAATATATGTGTGACCATAATCTTAGGAACTATCAAAATTCAGAGAGAGCAAGACTGAGAGGAAGAGTGGGCAAGACAGAGAAATATAGTAAAATATTTAAGACATTCTCCCTCAAAAATACTTATCCTATCATGAGACATAGAAGAAAAATCATTATTTATATTTTCTGTCTATTCTGATTTAAACCATCAACAGAAAAATGGTTTACAATATTGTCTAAATCTACCACTAATATGAAAAAGCTGAAACCTATCCCCAATGATGTAAAGTAGCAACCAGTATAAAGTATTTTTTATTAACAAGTACTTTGAAAGTCTAAAAATTAAATTGAGCCTTATTATTCCACAGCAGGGAGTTTAAAAGCTATTATAACATTGAGCATAGATTGTGTTTAGTCAGCTGGCAAATGGCAATCATGAGAGATATGAATAATTCTGTCCTAAATGGAAGAGTTTTTCAAAGGTAGCCTATGTTGTACTATTAATATGACAATGTGGCATAAGCTCACTGGTCATTCTGACTCATGACATAATGCACCATTTAACTTCCATAGTGACATTAACATTTTATTCTTCTTGAAGACCAGCCAATTACAAATAATCCCTTTGAAAACCATGCCCTTGCATTTTCCTTTCAGCATACCACACTTATTATGAAAGTAAAATAATAATAATAATTAAATATGTTTGCTACCTACAAGAGAAGGGTAGCTTTTAGCCTTTTCTGAAAATCAAGTGAAAAAAAAAACAAAACCGACTTCAAGCAGTTGAACAAAACTCCAGGCATTGAGACATTTCCATCCCACAATAAGAATATATAAGGGGCGCCTGGGTGGCTCAGTCCATTAAGCATCTGCCTTTGGCTCTGGTCTGCTTTCAGGGACCTGGGATAGAGCCCCGAATCAAGCTCTCTCCACCCACTCATGTGCTCTCTCTCTCTCTCTCAAATAAAGAAAGAAAACCTTTAAAAAATAAGAATATACAAAATAGAGCCCTTAGTCCCCATTTTTGGGTAGAGCAGTGAGATACAATGAAGAGAGTTGAGAGAGAGAAAAATTTGGATATAAATCCTGTTTTATCATCTCAGGCAAATCATTTAATCTTTAGGGTCTTGACTTGCTCCTAAAGAAGAGGGAGATTATAGTCTTTATTCAACAGGACATTGCAAACATTAGCTAACACCTCCAAGTGCCTAACATTAAGAGAGTTAGCCCAGTAAGTCCTACACCTTGATACCATTTGATCATTTTATATGTAGTAAATTTAATTTAAAATGCGTATATCCATTGAAGAGGCTAAATATTCCCCCAAGCAAATGCATTGTGAAGTGTTAGTGCTAGTATGAAGAGTGAGTTTATGTTAAAATAAGAGAGATTGAAACTGATCTTTCAAATATGAGCTTTGGTGAAAAGCTTTTTTGGAGTCATTTTTATTAAATTCTCCCAATTCATTATAAATGTTGTGATTAAATCTAAAAATAATAACATGATGTTTCAGTAAGCAATATATTCATTGAACTTAATTAATTATGGTAGTTTAAAAAATTAATCACTAAGGAATCACAGTGAGTCATTTAACAAATGATAAGGTGTTAATATAATTGGAAAGTATAAAAAATACCTATTATGATTAGAATGTCTCATAACTGTTTTCAAAATCCCCTCTTTTTTCAACTTACTGTATTTACCTATTCTCTGATTAGATGCAAATAAGTAAAATTTTAATTACTGTAAAATCTGAAACATAAGAAAATGAGGATTTAAGTAGTGTGGAATTTTAAATGCTTAAGGACCAATTTTTTAAGCGTTTAGAAAGGAAGAGTGCTCTCATTTTCATTACCACAGTTCTTTCTTTATGCAGTAATTTTCTGGATCAATTACTTCTAGATATACTAATGTTCCAAGTCACTGTTGTTTGAATCATGAATTAGAAACACTTGACAGTAATTCTAAACTATGAGTTTAGAGCATGGAAGGACCAATTTATAGACTACCCAGAGGAATGGATGGTTTATGCAAGATAAGAGAAATTCATAATTGCAGATTTACCAACTGAATTCATAGCTTTTTTCCCCTTAAATGAGATCATGAGTGAGTGGAGTTGGGTTTAACTTTGCAAGATCCTCACCCCTCAAGTTTGTAACCTAATTTCAATATTCCTCCTTGGTTTCTGGATTTTCCTGGGGGAAATACATAGATTTGTTTGATTTGGAGATACAGGCTTCATTGTTAAGCAATTCTGCTACCATCAGATATAAATGTGAATTTTTAATACAATAATACCATGACGAATAAAGTATAAACTAGAAATAATTATGTATTTTGTATGTGTATTACTCCCTGCTCAAAATGTCAGTGAATTCTCAATTAGCAGGATATTGACGAATTTTCCTCAAAAACAATATATAATTTGAAAAAGCAAATAGGTTAAACGCATTGTAAATTTCTATTACATTATACTATAGTGGTTGTAGATCAAAGGATGCTAATAAAAATTGTTAACAGTAATTGGGCATTTCAATGTGCCAGGCATTCTCTTAAGACCATTTTACATCATTGTCTCATACACCAGGAAATTGAAGCTCAGAGAGACTGAGTAATTTTCCCAAGGGAAGTCTGCATGTAGATAACCTGTGTTCATGGTCTTTACTCCTCCTGTGCCAAATCGCCTGGTCACTTTGGCCATCAGGTATATCCAGCAAGCTCAGCCCTTCAGAACATGCCACAACCTAGGAGCACAACTTGGTCTTTGAGCAGCATAGAAAGATCTCTCCATGTACTGACTCCACAGAAGCATCCTGAAATTCCTTCATACCAGGCTCCTGATCCAATTTTAAGTGCTTTTCAGTGAATGATTTTACAAAGCTGGTTATCTGATGTCCTCAATCTCCCCAAGATTGTTGTAGGAAAAGACTGGCAGCAATGAGGGAACAGTGCTTGCACACAGAGAAATTGCTAGCAAGAGTTGAGAGGAGCATATTAACAGGAGTGTAGAAGATGACATGTCCACCAGTGCTCATCACATCACCCCGTGCTTGGCCAGACACAGAGGCTGAGGGCTCAGAGAGGAGCTTGTCTCGGAACCTAATGGTGGAGTCTGCAGAGAGGGACCCCATCTCCTAGACTGGAGGAGGTTATTTTGCAGACAACACAAATCCTATTCCTTGTTTATGTGTGCGATAAATTGAAACATTTATGTAATGTTTCAATTACATTGAAACATTACATGGATGTTTCATATGGAACGAAATATCCCGCTTGTTTGTTACTGTCATAGCCTATACACCCCTTTATATTGCTTAGGATGGTTTTTTTTTTTTTAATTTTATTTATTTATTTGACAGAGAGAGATCACAAGTAGGCAGAGAGGCAGGCAGAGAGAGGAGGAAGCAGGCTCCCTGCTGAGCAGAGAGCCCGATGCAGGGCTCCATCCCAGGACCCTGAGATCATGACCTGAGCCAAGGGCAGAGGCTTTAACCCACTGAGCCACCCAGGCGCCCTAAAACCAGAGAGAATTAAAGAGCATTTTGATATCATCCTCACACTCCTTCCCCCCCAAACACACACATAACATACACTGTGACTCCTGGAAACATCACCTTACACAGGTGATCACCTTACAGTTTTTGTAGTCCAAAGTGCTAGCAGAAGTCTTGTTAAGGCACTATAAAATTAAAAACTTCCATGAAATTTGCCTATTTTTACCTGGTTTTATTAACAGGTACAGTTTCATCTTTTATAGATCACCTGATTCAGATTGAAAGTGACCAAAAAAAAAAAAAAAGCAAACAAAAATTCAAAAATCAGCATGATCTATATTTTTTGGATTCCTTTTTTCCTACACAGGTAGGAAAAAAATGAAGCTTAGAGTCCAGCAAACTTGCCAAAGATGACTGAGATTATCCGTTCTTGAGCCAGGCATACAATTCAGTTTTTGTCTAGAATCAAATAGAAACATTTCTCATAAGCATCACTTTAATTCCACTTGAAATATTTTGTGGAATAAGGACAAACATGTAAATATAAATAAATGTTTTAAGGCTTTGTTTTGCATAAGAGGAAATATTGTAGGGTGGAAAAAGCTCAGGTTTGAAATCAGACGGACAGGAATTCAAGTCCTACCTCCACCCCTTCTTATTTGTGTGACCCAGGGGTGATTTTAACATGAAACAGAAAGCGGTAATGGCTACCTCTCACAATTATGGGAATTAGAAATTTGAAATCCTTCATGTGAACTGCTTAATGTATTTACATTTGAAGCAGTATCATCATCATCATCATCATCATCATACCCAAGAAGCATTGCCATACAAGAACCCAATATGCCAATTCGGCATCTACAATGTCTACAGACTCACGTTTGTATCACGTTCCTAAGTTAATATGCTAATGTAGACCTCAGGAGTCAAACTTGTTGAATTCTAGTGATGAAATCTCTTGGGAAAAGCTTCCTGGCTATCCAGATAATAGTTAGGAGGGCTGTGAATCCTTAAGAGGTTGGATGGAGTCAAGAAGCTTGACCCTTACTTCAAGGAGGTCTAGAAGACAAGAGAGAAGAAATGGGCCAGCCTTATAAAACCACAGTGAAGTCTAAATAAATATGAACGTGCTATTAATTATCAAATAAAATGTAGTTTCACTCTCAGTAAAGAGAAAGAAAAGGAAAAATTATGATAAAGGAAAATGATTGGAGATGATCCCTTAGAAGAATAAACAGATTCCCTTAGGGATATTTTCAGGAGTATGTTTTCAGAAGGCACTGAAATTCCACATTGTCAGATAAATGCAGGGTATCTGCTCACCTAGGTCACATCATCTCTTTTAACAGTTGAAATAAAGCAGATCAAATTTATTTTGATCGCCTTTAAGGAAAAGACTGCCATCTGGTGAATATCTGAGGCTGTTAAAAATACATGTAATAGTTTTAAACATCTGGCATGGACTTAAAAATTAGTCATATACTTTATTTTTCTTTATTTTTTCAGTAGATTGAAGTTTTTTAGTCCGAAGTACTAGCAGAGGTCCTGTTAAGGCACTAGAAAATTAAGTTTCCATGAAATTTGCCTATTTTTACTTGATTTTATTAACAGGTACAGTTTCATATTTTATAGACACCTGATTCAGATTGAAAGTGACCAAAAAAAAAAAAAGCAAACAAAAATTCATAAATCAGCATGATCTATATTTTTTTGGATTCCTTTTTTACTTAGTTGTATACCAAAATGACAAAAACAGATATTTTGAGATCACTATCATGCGGATATACCCCGTTTGTTACAGAAAATCTGATCCAAAATCAAAAAGCAGGAGAAAATCATTTTTCTTTGCATAATTAGCTCTGTAGTGGGAGTCTGGCTTGATTTTTCCCCAGGACTTTAGCTCCTTCTGTATATTTCAGCTGGGGCACAAGAAATGAGGCATTAATCCCCATTGTTTTCATCTTCTAGTAAAATGTTGCCCCTCCATCTATCCTAATACATACGTATATATTATATATCTATTTGACACATTCAAAATAGAGGTTAACGAGTCTTTCACCAGGTTAGTACAAAATTCATAAACTGCTGATGGTCTTTCTTGTATCTCAAGATTCAAGTTCACTGCTAAAGGAATTCAGTGGAGGAAAGAAAAAAAAATGATTCCTTCCCTTCACATGTGCCTTTCTCAACAGTCAGTCAAAAATTGAAGTGATATTTTCTTTAATTGTGAGCAGAATAAAGCCATTGGTTCCACTAGGAGGACTAAGGGTGCCCATCACTTGTCTTAACCTAGAAAGCTCTGCTACACTCTTCTTGCTGTCAATTCCTAGAATTTCTACAAATGTTGTTTCATTTATTTTTATGAAATTTCGGAGAAAAAGTTTTAAAAAACAAGTTGTTTTGGTAGCACTGCTTAGTTTTATAGCCATAGTTTTAATCTTGAAAGACTAGGTTTTTGTGGCCTCATCTTGCCTAGAGGTTACTGATACAAACACATTATGTGATATTGATGGATCTTGTTGTATCCCAATTTAATTTGCTGATTCTTTCTAATGAAGCTTTTTTCTTTTTAATTTGTTGCATCACATGACCACTACTACATAAATATAAAAGCTCTTCTGAGCTGTTGATGTTGCATTTGTGTCTTTACAACAAAGTCATTTTTCATTCTGTTCTTGTACATTGATGGTCTTTGTTGGTTCAACTTCTTCTCGAATTTATGAAATCCAGTCTGTTTCTTGGGCATAAATCACTGTCCAAACCAAATCAAATCCTGATCTTATTTTCTTCCACTGACTACATAATACTATGTCCATCATCAATATTAAGTAACAGTTTGTCAAGTAGGTGGTAGATGGATGAATATGAAACATTAAAAATTCCCATCATCGCTCATGAAAACAAACTAATCAAAGAACAATCTGGCAAGATAAAATCAAACATCAAAGAGCTGTGAGCCTTAATTAAGGTAAAATACTCATTTGGATCATTTTCAGAATGAAAACAGGATTATTAATATCTTTGTTGTGAAACTTTCTCGGAAGGTTGTTTTTTTTTAATTTTAGCCTTTCTTTCAGCACAAGGCTCTGTAGGATTGTGAGTAAGTATAGCATTGTGAGGAACCTCACCACATTTTGAAAAGTCAAAAAGTCGAAGTTCCATGTAAAGCCTGCAGATTTCCTTGCAGCGATTGTAGTATTTCCATAAAAACCTGTAATTGTTGAAAAAATATAAAGTACACTTCCAACTTCCTATAATATATATATTTTATATATATTATACATATATACATTATATATAATATATATATATTATATATATGTTATGTATATATAATATATATTGTATACAATATATCACCTATCTATCTATTACCTATCTATCTAGATAAGGTATATCCCCGGGCAATGTGATTTAGGCTGAATTTTCGTTTTCTGCTTTCGTACTTTTGACATTTTAAAAATCTTTAGGCAATAAGGACACATAGCTATTGTAACAGGAAAATATCAATGCTTGTCTCAAAGATCATAATATTGGTGCTCACCACAACAACAAACGGCAATACATAAGAAGGGAATTATTAAATACATGGGCAGGTTAGGCACCAATATAAAGTTACCATTGTTTCTTGGAAGAATTATTTAATTATAATAATAATCAACAAAAGGGACATAAAATTTAGGAAGCTTACACCCACTTAATAAGCCAGTTCTTTTAGTATTCTTAAACGAAATCCAAAATTTTATTTAGCATTCTTTTTTTTTTCTTTAAAGATTTTATTTATTTGACAGCGAGAAACACAGCGAGAGAGGGAACACAATCAGAGGGAATGGTAGCGGGAGAAGCAGGCCTCCCGCGGAGCAGGGAGCCCGATGCGGGGCTCGATCCCAGGACCCTGGGATCTGACCTGGGCCGAATGCTGATGCCCAACGACTGAGCCACCCAGGCGCCCCTATTTAGCATTCTTATATTTAATTTCCTTATTATTAACTGAGAAATTAAAACTACAATTATAATAATCATCCTTTATATATATTATATAATACATATAATAATCATTTTTAATATTCTAAAAGTAAAGTTTACTTTCTCCTCCTTACATGTATAAGTCACTTTTGTGTTAAGGTCACTCCATCCTATGCGTCGAGAGCCAATGCTGTTCCCTCCAAAGCTGAAGCTGTTGAATGATGTGCTGGAGGCCACAACAATGGTGGATGAATGAAGGTTTCCAGAATCCCTAGCTTGTGTTTTTTTTTTTTTAATTTGTTTGTTTCAGATCTATTATTTTGAGAGAAAGCCGAGCAGGCAAGTGGGGGGAGAGGCAGAGGGAGAAAAATTTAGAGAAGACCCTTGGCTGAGCTCGGAGCCCTAGGCAGGGTTTGATTTCAGGAACCATGAGATCGTGGTCTGAGCCAAAATTAAGAGTCAGATGCTTCACCACCTGAGCCATCCAGGCACCCCTCCTCTGCCCCTTTTAAGGTAACTGATCCAACCACACCTCCATCTGCATCCAATCATAACCGCCAGGCATTCAGATGTCCTAACCTGCAAGGCTCCACTAACTTACAGCCACTCATGTCTTCTTAGCTTCAGTGGCTGGTTCCATATTTTCACTTTGTTTCTCCCCACTCGTGAGGATCATTTTGGTTCCCATCCTGGCATTTTGGAAGAGCATGTTTTTTCATTGAGACACATGATCGATGTAATTTTGCAACATCTCTCACTGCCAAAAAAAGGACCTATATGACATTTTTTATTATCGTTTCTGTTTAATAGGTGCTGTGACTGAGAAAAACCTTTCGAGTGAAGTTTCTGCTTGTGGCAGAAATTCTTTAACAGCACGTAATAGTATATTGTCATATTAGATTGGTGAGACCTTGTTCCTATATTTCCACATTATCCACATTTGGAATTCATCGAAGTGGATTAATATGTAAAATTCAGGGGCGCCTGGGTGGCTCAGTGGGTTAAAGCCTCTGCCTTCGGCTCAGGTCATGATCTCAGAGTCCTGGGATCGAGCCCCGCATCGGGCTCTCTGCTCAGCAGGGAGCCTGCTTCTCCCCTCTCTGTCTGTCTCTCTGCCTACTTGTGATCTCTCTGTCAAATAAAGGAATAAAATCTTTAAAAAAAAAATATGTAAAATTCAGGTCATTTGGTCCTACATTCCTGCTACCCTTACTCTATCCAACCTGGAGGACATAATCTAGTGCTATGTTCTCCAGAGTCCTACGAGCCTCAGGTTGCTTGATAATTACAGTCAAACTTGCTTCAATTTAACAGAAACTAAGAAGTCTTTTACTCCACAGAGCCTTCATTGGAGCCTAAAATCACAGGACTTGGCATCTACAGGAATTCATGTGCAGCACACTTTAAACAAAACTAAAGAAGAAAAATATAAAAAAAAATAAAGATTAACCTTGCTGTGATTTGTGAATCTCTGGAAGATCTGTTTTATTTCAAAATTGTCTCTGTGATATTTTAATAGTGCATATTCCCTAAAATAAAAATACATAGAAGAGAGGAATTCATAAAACATGACAACCATTGATAAAGAATCATTTTGTTTGGGGTCAAAATAATTGACTGGGTGGCTCAGTCAGTTAAGCATATGACTCTTGATTTTAGCGCAGGTCCTGGCTCTGCGCGCAGCAGGAAGTCTGGGCCGTGATTCTCTTTCTCCATCTGCCCCTCTTCTCTCTTCCCCTCTTTCTCTTTCAAATAAATAAATTAATCTTTAAAAAAATAATTCTACTTGGCACTAAATGAGAAGTCAACAAAGGGCTGTAACACAATTATTCAATCTTCTGTATTTTATACTCCGTCAATAATAATGCAACAGGCCTTTTTTATTTTTGTTGAAGCTGAATCCTTTTGGAAAGCAGTTTAACAATGCTTAGCAAAAGCAAAACCAAAGAATACAGATATTCATATTTAATCACTCATTCTTTCATGTATTCAAAAGGGACATGATAAAGTAAATTGCAGCATATTTTTAATTCAAATATTGTAGTCATCACAATATTTAATAGATTTAAAATCTATCAAGGGATAAACAAATATAAAATAACAACTGAATTCCACATGGATTAAATCAATAATATTGCAATTAATTTAAAATATAACGTGAGGGGTCCCTGGATGGCTAAGTCAGTTAAGCGTCTGGCTTTGGCTCAGGTCATGATCCCAGAGTTCTGGGATCGAGCTGTACATCGGGCTCCCTGCTCAGCAGGGAGTCTGCTTCTCTCTCTCTTAACTGCTTGTGCTCTTTCTCTCACTCCCTCTCTCTCAAATAAATAAATAAATAAATAAATAAAATCTTTTTAAAAGTAACTATGATATGAATACTAAATCTCTTATAAGGGCTAGAAGTTTGTATGTGGACAAGATTTTTATCAGCTTATAAGTAAAGCGGATATTTAGCCTGTACAAAATTCTATACTCATGGCATACGTTCTCATAGATTGGTCACCTGTTTGAATGAATTAGTGCCTGGGCTACATTGAACAATGTTGGGGCTGGAGGGAAGGACCAATAGATTTGATTAGTGAGATGAAACTGACATTAACAATCTTTATGATAAAAATTCACACAAAAACTAACACTTGGAAAAATATTTGAAATTAATATGGTAGACAAAAAAGGTTAATATTTTTAAGAAATAATGATGGAAATAAACAGGTAAGCCCTACCATTCAAAGAACATATTATTCCAGTCTTTCAAAAACAAATTCTAATTTTATGAGACTAATATAACTTTGGCATCAAAACCAGAAGAGTATGAGAAAGGAAAATTATGGCCCATCAAAAATATAAAGGCAAAAATCTTCAGCAATACCTTAGAAAAGTTTTTGTGCCTTAACAGATAAAGAAGGAAATCCATGATTATCTCACTATGCAAAATAAAAATAAATATATAAAACATTTGGTAAATTTGTATCTATCCATGGTAGGAGAAAAAAAAAACAAACTGGGCAAACCAGAATAGAGCAAACAAAAGACTTTCCTTAACTTGATTGAGAGAATCTACCAAAAACCTGTATTTTATGTCATTCTAAATAGTGAAATATTATAAACATTAATATCAGTAACAAAATAAGAATTCTCATTGTTCCTTCCATGCAGCACTTTACCAGAGGCTCTATTTTGAACAACAAAAAAAGTAGAAGTAAAAGATATAAAGACTAGAAGAGAGGGCAGCTTGCTGGCTCAGTGAGTTAAGCATCTGCCTTCAGCTCCTGTCGTGATCCTTGGTTCCCTGCTCAATGGGGAGTCTGCTTCTCCCTCTCCCTCTGTCCCTCCCCCCATTCTTGTGCTCTCTCTCTCTCATGATCTAGCTCTCTCTCAAATAAATAAAATCTTAAAAAGAAGACTTGAAGAGATAAAAAGTATATTCAGATAGTTTGTCTACATAAAAACAAAATATAATCTACAAATTATTATAATTAATTAGAAAGTTTATGGAAGCCATGGTATGAAACATTAATATAGAATACCCAAATGCATTCAAGACAACAATCCAAGCTGGTGTATACATCATTAACACTAACTTCAGCAAGTTCTAATTTAAAATTGTATGTAAAGGTATACAAACGTATAGTACATACTTATAAAAAAGAGAACATCTTCAGCATGTTCAGTAAAGAAAAAAATTGCCTAACATATATCTGACATAATATGTGCAGGAGCTTCAGTGGGAACTTACAAAATGTTGCTGAAAGCCCCTTCATTTCTAACTGAAATGTGAGTCTTTCTTGCAATATCCATCACCCTCTGGGCCTTGTTCCTCACTGGCTCTTTCCCACCATTGTTTGCTCCTTTATTTCTAACCTCTCCAATTCCATTATAGTGTTCTATACAGTATTCCCATTGCTGACATATTTTGGCCTCAGATTTATGGTCACACTCCTCAGCAATGGCCTTACCCAAATTCTCTGGTAATACACGCAGGTAATCCTAGAATGACACTGGCTTCTTTCACCTACTTTTCTTCTTGCCAAACAATTGTCTGGAGCTCCATCTTATCTCAGCCCCCCACTCCCATAGCCATACCAAGAATTGTTATCCTCATTAGTTACACCACCTCCATGGCCACAATTTCTTTCCTGCTCACTCTATCTAGTGTCACACACTAACCCTTCCTTGAGCCCTCATCCTCATGATGTCACTTCTTTGACTAAAATTCACTAGTCCATCATTGATGCCTGTCATCTAAAGATAAGTTTTCCTTCAGTCCCTTGGTAAAATCCCCTATCTGCACTGGGATAACCAGAGACTTAAGAAAAACGTAACAATTTCAACTCCTTTCACTCTCAATGATCACTGACTTCAACTGGCACTTCGTGGTGCAGCAATCCTTCTACATTTCCTGGTTACATACAATCTTCCACTTTCTTAGATGATGATTTCATTTTTTCCCCTCTCTTTCCTCAAACACCCAACATGTCCTGTTTCTGTCCTCTTTCTCAGATGATGCCCTTGTTTCTTATTTTATTGAGAAAATAGAACCAATCATGAGAGAACATCCATATACTTCCACCACCATCCCTACCCTAAACATATGCCTTATTATTCCAGGATTTCACACTATCCCCTTGTTTTCCAGTACCCTCTACTGGTTCTTCTTCATCTTCTCAACCTTCAAAATTTAAAATGTCAGAGAGTTCAAATTTCTAACTTCTAATTCTCATCAACACTTTCCTCTCACTTGCTAAGTGACATCCATGCTTATGGCCTTAAATACTGTTTGTATGCTGATAACTCCCAAATATATATATCTCTGCCTTTCTAATACCTTATACTTAACATGCAAAAACCCAATCTTCATTGTATCCCAAACCTTTTTTTCCAGAGTGTTCTCGTAGGTTGTAGCTCTATCTCTCTAAGCCAGCAAGTTTCCTCATCACTGATTTCTCTTCGTGATCTTATAGCTCACATCCAATATTCAACTCATTAGCAAATTCTGGCTTTACCCTTATAAGACTGAACCACTTCTCCAAACTTTGACTGCAATTTGTTTCAGCCATCTGAGACTCTTGTCTTGTTTATTGCAAGTCTTACTTGATCATTTTTAGTTTTCCCTGCTTCCACTTCTCTTACCCTTAGTCCATTAGTTACCATTCTCAACACAGCAGCGTACCATAGGGAGTAAGACAGCTCTGCTCAAAATACTCCAGTGGTTTCTCATTTCATTAGAAGTAAAAGCCAGAGTCCTTAAAATGGATTAAAATACATCTGCTGCCCCTCACCTGCTACTTTTTTTTAACCCTGTCTTTTACTAATTTTCTACTTGAAAACTGTATTCCCATCAATTTGGCCAAATACCCTAATCATGCTCATGCCTCAGGATTTTTGCCTCTGCTGTTCCCTCTTCCAGGAATGCTCTTCTCTTAGATATAAACTTGGTGCTCTCTTTATTCAACTTTCTATTCAAATGTCATCATACCAGTAAGACTTAACTGCCACACCTCGATAAGCAGCAATCCATCTGACCTCTGGAGCTCTTCATTTCCTCTTACTCTACTGTTTTTCTCTGTGGCCTCTACCATTTGACAATTATCCATTCATTGATTTACTCATCCACTTGTTCATTCATGTTGGATGTCTTTCTCACTCCTCTTTTTCTGGAATGTAAGTCGAATGAGAACAAGGATTTTGTCTGCTCCACTCATTGCTATATTTCCCACACTTTGAAAAGTGATGGCATAAAATGAATGCTCAAAAGTATCACTAAATGGCTAGATGAATAAAAATTAACATGTGTAGATTATAATGAACATGAGGAGAACAGCTAATGTACAGGGAGTATACACATATTTATAGAATAGGAACAGAGGGAAGGAACACAGGTTTGATCCCTGGGAAGGAACTATGTTGACAGGATGAATAGGGGAAATAGAACCCCATCAGTGAGACTGAGAAAGAATAACCAGAGAACATAATGATGTTAGTGGTAATGATGATTTTAATAATCATAATAGATTATGTTTTATCAAATATGAAATGCAAAACCCTTTTACATTCATCACCACTCTTAATCCTTAAATGAATGCTATGAGGTAAAGACTATAATTATCTCCAGTTTACAGGTGAGAAAATTGAAGTTTGGAGGAGTTATATAATGTTTCCAAAACTACAAATGAATATTGGGACCGTGTTTTGAGCTTATACACTATCATCCAGAGAAAATAGAGTTGTGGAAGGCAAAAGATGGCGACTTTTAAAAACAATACTGTGATAAACACTGTCAAAATTAAAACTAGATTTGTTGATCAGAATTAAGGTGTAATTCTTATAAAATTAAGTATAAACTTGGCCTATTAGCTACATTTTCAACAAATAAAGTTTCACGTAGATAACATTTAATAGATCCCTTTTCAATGTAACAGATATGAAGAGAGACAGCTTTAAATTAAAAGTGATGTTGTGAGTTAAATGATCTAGAAGTTAGTAGTTACAATCCTCTAATTACTCTAGTGATTAAACCTAGCCTCGTGGTGATTTAAAGTTGCTATTTATTTGATATCTCCTTAGGAGTTGAAATAGATTTTCCAGTCCTTTATGCAAATTTATGATCTATCTGTAGCAATACTTAATAAGGAGCACATGCCATTTTTGGAGCTACACTGCTTACATTTTCAGTAATGAAAAGGACGCGTACTAAACTGTGATATCTATACTTACAAAACTGGCCTGCCAGGAAATTACTGCTCTACCTTTCGGATGAATCAAGCACTATAATTGGGACTGTGTTTACATGAGGAGAAACAAATGAAAGTGACAAAACTGAACAAGAGCGTTTTCTGCTCTTTCTCCAGCCTTAGGCTTGTCACAGAACCCTGGTGCCTTCCTGCTATTTCTTGATTTATAGATTACAAGATGCTTTCACATTTCATCTTTGCCACAACCATCAGAGAGTTAACTTTGAAAGCGCTTTGATATATATGTCTCCGGTCTTATTCTACAACGAGAAATATCTTGTATAAATGTCCACATTTCAAACTGGGAAAATGGAAATGCAGAGAAGTTAGCTGGCTTTGTCATTTGCACACAATGAAAAGGAATGGAGGCCAGATTTAATGCCTATCTTCTTCCTCTTGATTCCTGGACACTTTCCCAGATCTCAGAGCTGCCTTACACATAAGACGGATGGTCTGTTGATTAAGAATGTGGACTCTGGGGGTGCCTGGGTGGCTCACTCATTGGGCGTCTGCCTTCTACTCAGGTCATGATCCCAGGGTCTTGGGATCGAGCCTCACATCGGGCTCCCTGCTCCGTGGGAGGCCGGTTTTTCCCTCTCCCACTCCCCCTGCTTGTGTTCCCTCTCTCGCTGTGTTTCTGTCAAATAAATAAATAAAATTTAAAAAAAAATTTTGGACTCTGGAGTCAAGCTGCATGGGTCTCCTTGTGACCATGGGCAATCTAATTAATTTCTTGAAGGCCTATTGTCCTTTTTCACAAAAAGGGGATTATAATAATAACAGCTCCTTTCAAAAATGATTTTGAGTACTAACTAAGCTGAGGTGTGAAAAGGTCCTAGCATGGGGCATTGGCAAGTTAGACGTTCCATTCATATTATTATTGCCTGTGTCACTATAATCAGACTCCAATCATACTTTTTTTATTAATGGTGTCAATCGGATAAATGATTTTTGCCATATCTTTGTTCATTCGGTTCAAGTATGTATCATATCCAAATTATTATAGAATTACGTTTACTGTGTGCCTCGTAAACCTATTCAAGTCAATACAAACTATATCTACTTGCTGGTACTATTAATTAAAAGTATACTTTAAGTAGGCTAATGGTAAAAATATATAGCCAATTGAATGTAAAATGAATACTAACTCTAAAAAAGTAAAGAGTTACTGATATTACAGGATTTATACTGAAGGTGTCACAGACCAAAGCGTGGGGAAAGTTATAGGCAGTTTGTAGGAGAGCTCTTAAAAGAGAATCAGAAAGGATGTAATAGGGACGCCTTTCTCGCTGTTCTAACAAACTCCCTTTTTGAAAGTGCTTATTTCCCTCTTCTTTCAAAAAATAAATTATAACAGCTTCCCTTTCCCCCGCCTCCAAGTAAAGAGAAAATGGCAGGTTAATGACAGTTCAGTTTTACTAAAGGGCATCATAGCAATGACGACATTTAAGTTGGGTTTTGAATGCTTGGTAGAATTCGGTAAGTGGGAGGGAACAAGAAAGCTATGACAGGAACATTTGGAGCTGCAATGATTAGGCCATAGGCCACATGCAAGGGCGAGAGTACAAAGTAGATCTTGATACACAGAGTGGAATCTAATTATGGGCATCTTTGTTTATCAAAAAGTAGCTAAGGTATAATTAGGTGATACCAAGGACTGTGTGATATAGATGCTCAACTAACGTTTGAAGAACCTAAAACAAGGAGCCTTTTTTTTTTTTTTTTTAAGATTTTATTTATTTGACAGAGAGAAACACAGCGAGAGAGGGAACACAAGCAGAGGGAATGGCAGCGGGAGAAGCAGGCTCCCTGCTGAGCAGAGAGCCCAATGTGGGGCTCGATCCCAGGACCCTGGGATCATGACCCGAGCAAAAGGCAGTCACCTAACAACTGAGCCACCCAGGCACCTCAAACAAGGAGCCTTTATGTGAATAACTATGATACAGCTCTCCAACAGGACAAAAACGAAACCCCAAGGCAATCCCTCCAAATAGATACAATATTAATTGTAGTTCAGATGTCTAAAGCATTGTAACATTTCATAGAGGGATATACCACAACCTGTGCAACCTTTTCTCTTTTGGAAAACATTTGGCATACCCCAATTTCTACCGTGACAAACAGTGATGAAATAAATATAAAGAAATATTCTCATGGTAATTGTTTCTCTGTAGGGAAGATCCCTCCAAGTGAGATTGTGGTTTCCAGAATTTATGTAAGCACCAGATACTTTCCAAGGCTGTTGTAATTCATATTGCTCTGGGTTTTGATGAGAGAGGGAACTTTTATCCACAACTCCTTAAATTTGGCAATATGATGCCCAAAATATTGTAGTTCACTGTTGTTTTAATTCGCTTCTCCCTTACTATAGTGAGAAAGATCATCCAATGTTTCTATCTGACCTTTTGATTTTCTTCTGAGAAACTTTAGTTTATAATTGTCCATTTGTTCATGGGGGTGTTTTTTTAAACTTTATTTTCCATTTATAGGTTCTCTTTGTGTGACATGAATATTAAGTACGTTTCATATATAGCAAGTTTGTTTTACCGTAGTTTACTTTGTGACTTTATTTATGGTATCATTTGTCATTCTACTTAAGAATTGTGTAATAAAATATGTAGTCTTCTGTTCTGTGTTTCCAGTGTTGCTTCGAGAGTTCTCCCCAACCCTGGGGCTATCCAATTATTTTTTCAAATTCTTTTCTAAAATTGTGCTACTTTTTCTTTTTTACATTTAAATATGTACTCCATCTCGAATTTATTATTATAAAATGAGCTAGGGATCAATTTTGTTTGGGTAGAGAATTGTTTCAGTGCCATGTAATGTGTGAACCACTTTTCCTAACTAAATAGAAATTCCAATTTTTCACACATGAAATTCCTATATATAATAAGCTTAATTTGGTCAAAATTCTATTCAACTGATTTATATTTCTTACTGTATTCCCTTGTTATATTCTCATATCATATTCTCCATTTCATGGTTTTTATAATTCGTGAATATATATTCCTCCATGTTAACTAATAAAAGAATTTTATCAAATTAT
Organism: Procyon lotor; assembly: GCA_028646535.1. Taxonomy (NCBI): domain Eukaryota; kingdom Metazoa; phylum Chordata; class Mammalia; order Carnivora; family Procyonidae; genus Procyon; species Procyon lotor. The sequence goes on along the minus strand of CM053605.1, from coordinate 111,437,248 downwards.
AAATACAAGAACATAAATAAAAGATCCCAAGTGAAATGGTATTAAATGTATATATTTCTTTTGAGACAATTAGCATAATTAAGATATTAGGCATACCTATCCAGAAACATATTTCCTCATATTTTGGACCTTATTTTATTCCCCATGTTTTATTGTTTCTTATAAGTTTTATTAATTTTTCTTTAATTTTTGTTCATAAATATTGTATATTTTGTCACTATTAATAAAGACCAATTTTTCATTCTATATGTAATCAAGTCTGATTATAACTCATATTGCTAATAGAAAGAATATGGATTTTTGTATATGAATCTTGTTTTAAGCTTTATTAATGTTTCTTCAAGTCCCTCAGCTTTTCAAAATATATGACCATTTATGTGCCAAATAGAGATAAATTTGTGTTTTGTCTTAGTTATTTTTACTGATATTTTATTTCCTAATCCTATTGCATTAGGCAAAAATTCTAAAATGGTAAATAATAATGGTGAAAATAAACATTTAACTTATTTCTTAATCTTAATAGAAAAAACTTTCACTCTTTATCATGAAGTTTTCTATTGGTTTTTAGTAAATACTTTTTCTCATAGGAACAGTGATGGATTTTACCAAAAATCCCTTTCATGTACTGTATCATCACATTTAAAAAATACTGGAAAGTTTTGGAAACACTTCACGATGCCACTCATAGATTCATTCATTCATTCAATAAATGTTTATTGGCTCATGTGCCGTTATTTACTACTTATATGCCAGCACGGGAGCCAGGGACAAGTTGAGAAACCTGCACAGTCCCTGCCCCCAGGGAACGTACATTCCAGTGCGGGGACGAGCAATCCTGGTAGATGTATATTAAGCTCCCACCAAGGGCCATGCACTGTTCTAAGTGCTTTACTGCATAAACCAGCTGGCCCTCATAACAGTGCTACAGTACCTACTTTATTGGCCCATTTTACAGGTAAAGAAAGTGAAGCACAAAGAGATGCAGTAACTTAGCCACTTGACTTAGTAGGTTAAGCATCTGACTTTTTTAAAAAAGATTTTGTTGATTTATTTGAAAGAGAGAGAATGAGTGGTGGGGAGGGGCAGAGGAAGAGAGAGAGAGAGAGAGAAGCTGACTCACTACTGAGCAGGAAGTCTGATACAGGGCTTGATCACAGGACCCAATCCCAAGACACAATCCCAGGACCCAGAGGTCATGACCTGAGCTGAAGGCAGAAGCTTAACCAACTGAGCCACCCAGGTGCCCCTAAGCATCAAACTCTTGGTTTTGACTCAGGTCATGATCTCAGGGTTGTAACAATGAGCTCCAGGTTAGGCTTTGCACTCAGGGGAGAGTCTGCTTCTCTCCCTCCTTCTCTGCCCTTCCCCCTGCTTTCTCTTTCTCTCTCTCTCAAATAAATAAATCTTAAAAAAATAAAAATAAATAAAATACAAAAGTAAGGGTCCTTTGCTAGCTCAGTTGGGGAGCATATGAGTCTTGATATCTGGGTTGTGGTTCAAGCCCCATGTTGGGCATAGAGGCTACTTAAAATTAATTAATTAATTAATTAAAATAAAATTAGAATTACTTAAAAAAATACAAAAGTAGGGGTGCTGGGGGGCTCAGTTGGTTAAGCGTCCAACTCTTGATGTCAGCTCAGGTCTTGATCTCAGGGTCGTGAGTTCAAACACTGCTCTGGGCTTGGAACCCACTTAAATTAAAAAAAAAAAAAAATACATAAGTAGAGGTAGGGACTGAAACCAAGAAAATAAACAATAACTATAAAATAACATGGAAGCCTAAACTAATACTATTATTATTCATGATAATACCATTAACGTGATATTGTTATTAATAAACCAGTTGCCCCTCATTAAAAGACAAAGGCCCACATACATATAAACTAAATGAAGGAAGATCTACATTATTTATATGACAGTAAAAACAAAAGCATATTTTGTCTTTTTATTCTCCACCCTCAAATCCTACCCACCAGTTCCTAGGTTATAGGAACCTAGGAATATTTTCCTAAAATATTTTAAAATATTTTAAATATTTTAAAACTGAATTCCAAACTATTTTTGAGTATTCTCTTTCTGTCTTTTCTACTTCAAGTAACTTTACTGATTAACTGTATAACCAAACCCAGGCACCATACAAATAAACATCTGTGTTAACTCCAGTATTGCAAGACTGATTGCTCAAACTATTTCTTCCTACCTACCTGGAGGTGAATCACTTAATATTTGGTTATGATATTTTCTGGAAAAGTTGCTCTTATAAGACACATGGGTGATGTAACTTCTCAATTCTAGTATTCCTGACTCACAGTCACTTACTAAAAATTGTGTATAGATACAATGACATATCTTGCAGATTTTTTTAAAATATTTTATTTATTTATTTGACAGAGACAGCAAGAGAGGAAACCCAAGCAGGGGGGAGTGGGAGTGGGAGAGGCAGAGGGAGAGGCAGACTCCCCACTGAGCTGGGAGCCCCATGTGGGGCTCTGATCCCAGGCCCCTGGGATCATGACCTGAACTGAAGGCAGAGGCTTAATGACTGAGCCACCCAGGCACCTGTTTTGCAGATTTTAATGAGAGAAGATAAGAGGTTTCATATTAGTTGCATCTTCATTGTTACCTGTTGATTCTATAGATCTGATTATTTCACACTTGTCCTTTTTTTTCCAATCCTTGGAAGTCTGGGATATTTTTCTTTAACCCTTGGAAGTCTGGGATACCAGCAGGATGTGTCTAATCATATGTCATTGTTTTGTTTCAACCAAGACCTGATGAGCCTTCTCAGTGTATAGATCCAACATTTCTTTAGAATAGGAAAATTTCCTTTGCTATTTGTGCCTCATTTTTTGGTCATCTTTTCTCCATATGTTCTTTATTTTCCCCTTAAACGTCATTTATTTACACGTTAAGTCTTCTGGATTCCCCACCCCCAAATTTTGAGAATTTTCCCTCATAAAGTAAACATCTGTGTGTGTGTGTGTGTGTGTGTGTGTGTGTGTGTGTGCGCATGTGCACACATTTTCCAGAAAGTGTGTGTGTGTTGTAATTTATTTGTTCCACTTGACATTCTAGGACATTTGTAACTATAGAACACTCTATCTTTGAATAAAGATGAAAAATTTATTTTTATTTCAAAAATAATGCTTTCTTTTCTTTCAAGAACTTCTTTCAAATTCTCTAATTACCTCTCCTACAAAACAATTCTCTGGTTAGTGCTTTCTAGTTAAAATTCTCATTTGAGTTTTGCAATTGCAATTAAGTGAGACTTGAAGAGCTTCTTAACTTAGGGATGCAATAGATAAAATTCAAGGATATCTGTGAACTAGGATAAACTGGAAAAAAACACATCTTTATTTTTACTAACTTCTAAGTGGAATATATAATTTCCTTCAGTTATGAACATAAGCCAAAAAATTAGTTTTGCTAGAAATTCCTATGTCTTTGTCAATAGCAGAAATCATAGATATTTTCCTATCATATTACCATTTTACCATATACCTGATATATTTACATGTTGATCATTACTTCAAAATTAGTCTAATTACCTGACAATAAATCTTTGTATTTAATACATTAATAGAAAAGAATATGTGTTACCACATCATGTATTTGTCTTTAAATACATTTTAAATATATTTAAATACTTTTTGCTGTGTGATACCATGCATTTATGTTTAGAAATATTCTTCTTTCTGAATAAGGATCCCCAGGCTGCTCCATATTTCATTAGGTACATGAAAACTGGAATACCCCTGACTTAGAGCCATATGCGCATAATAGTGTCTGAGTCCTTTTAAGATTTTTTTGCAATTATTTTCTGTGTTAAGGTTTCATTAGATGTCAGATCAAGCTATTAGTGTTTTTAACACTTCAGCCACTCAGAAGTAGGGGAAAGCACAAGAGTCTTTGCTCTTATAGATCAGCTGTGCACATATTGATAAATCATTCGTCTTGTGCTGAGACCAAGAGCAAAGGGAGTTTCTTTTTCTGCACAGTAGAATTTTGAATTCTGTTTAGTCTTTCCAGGCAAGAGTATGGGCCTAAAGTAATAAAGTTGACTTTGTTTAGATAGTATTGTAACCTAACCATTCATTTGTTCCTCCATCTGTCTCTTTATTGACTCATGTATTTATTCAGATGACAACTATTTGGTTTTTGTGCATGTGGGTGTGTGTGTGAAAATTTCAAATTCTAAATAACTGATATTTAATGAATTTTTAAGCATAACTCTGAGTTGAAACTCCCTTATGCTGATTTGAGTTAGACTGAGTATATGAAGGAGATAAATTTAATATTTATAATCCTGAGTTTTAAAAAATGAAGGTTTTGATACACTAGATAAAAATGTTGATGCTAAAAAAAAAGTTGATGCTAAAAGCAAGATGATGCCAAAGAATTCAACAGGTTTTTATTGAAGCACTTAAAAAAATCCTCATAAATTTTCTATTATTGTGCCATCAACTGGAATATTTAAAAAGTGATTGAACCATGGAAATTTCATGTTAGAGTTGGGATATCGTTTTTCATATAGCAGATACATCAGGAGGAATTCACAAGATAATTAGGTAATTAAGAGTAGAGCCAGAATAGAATGTGGATCTATTTAGTCAGTGATTTAGGACACAGTAAATAATATTATACAAGTAAATTTCTTTTACTCAGCTTATACAACCCACTGTAATGAATGCTGAATTTAAGGAAATAAGTACTCTTAAATTGGATGAATGTTACTCCAGGATGAATTTCTCTCTTAGAAATTTATATTTCAGCATTGATAGTTGAAAAATGTCTATCTTAGTGGCAAAGAGACATTTCTATATTTAGGTAGAATATCATACTCTAGACTTTAAACTACATGCCTCAGATTGGTGCTGAATCACTTCAAGGTGAAGATTTTGAATAAATTTGAGAAAAGCAACCTATTTACAAGTTAATTGATTCTTTGTGTATTCATCACTTTTAATGTTATGTGGCATGAAAATGATTCCATTAATAATATAACTAATGTTATGGTAAGGCTGACAAAAAAGCATTGAACAACTATTCATTAATAGAGCTTGGACCAGAGATCCTTTTGCAACACAGAAAGCAACTTTTACTTGGTTTTAGGATCTTCTTTTAATTGCATATTCTACTTCGTTGCAGGTTACTGGTGGAAATATGTCTTTCAACCACTTGAATTTATATTTTAGAAAATGGCATGTATGTGTGTTGTTTATGAGTTTATGAGTGATGTGAGTATATATTTTTGGCCTGTATGTTTGGGTGTAATGCTTTTATGTCTATAGATTTTACTTCAGCTAAAAGTTAACAATGGTGTGATTTTCATCCACAAGGTTATGCTCATGATATTCACATCTGTCCTTAAATACACCAAATGGCAAATTTAAAAAATTTTTTTGAAAAACAAACTATGGAAAAAAAAAGAAAAACAAACTATGTTTCTATCAAAATCATATTTAGGTAATAGCTGCTGAGTACCTACAGTGACCTATTTATTTATTTTAATGTTGGGAGCTATGCTCTTCACCTGTAACATTGGAACCACAAAAGGAAAGAGAAAGTCATATGTTGAAGAAGCTGAATAAAGCAAAGAAGAGAGATTGGGACAGAAAATAGGTTGGTTTGAAAATGAAGTGTGAAAAAGGGGAAGCAAACTCATTTTCTGAATTTTCTAAAGATTCCTGAGATCCAGTGCCTTATATTTCAGAATTTTAAAAAGTTTTGAGTATTTGATAGCAAAGTTGTATCAACTGATAAATGCCTGGACTGCAAGAGCAAAATGCTGAGGGGCGTATTATACCTCTCATTGTCTCTCATCTTCTGTGATTGGATCCTCTGCATCGGAGCTGGTTTTATTTACTTATTGGAAGGCTCAGAAATCTGATTCCATGACGTCACCCACGAAATGGCAATCACAACTAATATCATAGTCTGTAACACCTACCGCTAGGCATTTAGCTAAGTGGAAAAAGGAATATCAGCCCAAACAGTCTAACATTTCTATAAGAACCATTTAAATCTGCATTTTTCTGCTCCCAATATATTTGCTACTTGTTAAGGAAAGTAAAATGTTGCAGAGTACAAAATTCTTGTTAATACTGAATGAAAGTTACCAAATAATTCTTAAGTCTACAACATGTTTTTATAGTTAATGGTTTATGCTAACTCTACTGGCCCATCATAAAGAATATAAAGCAGAAACACTACCCTGAGATTTTGGCGAGTACTTGGAAAATTTTCAAAACAATTAAGACTTGGTGAGAATCTGATGTGACGTTGCCAACACTTGTTTCTTATTTTTCTGAGTATTTCACATGGTGCCTTTCATGGTGTTGGATTTATAGTAAGTTGGTAAACATTTGATTCATTTTGTTGAGAGATCTGGGAATGTGTATGGCAACCTTCTGTTTGAGGGTGTGGACTGTTTCAGCTTCATTTTCTTAATTTCTCAGAGTCTGATGTAGTGCCAGACAATGGAGTCAATAAATATTTATTGACTGATGTATGAGTGAATATTAAATCAAAGTAGTTATAAGCCATGGTAGCATTTTAAGAAAAGTAATTGAGAGATTCATGTTTTGGAAAATTTATCTTTGCAATAGTGGAGGGAAAGAATTGAAGATCCTCAAGACCTGTATTTTCTCGTTATTTAGAATAATTTGTATTTTACATTAATATCGTAATAAAACCTTCATGTACCCCTTTTGCTTTACCAAGGCTTCTGTTCTATTAGCTGGTTAAGTAGAGAGCCTTTTGCTCCACACCTTGCTTTCTTTCAATCTCTCTCTCGCCCTTTTTCCCTTTTTGGAACATTTAAAAATTTACATTTTCAAAAAATAAATAAATCAAAATTTACATTTTCCTAACTTTGTATTGATCTTTGGTTAACTATTACATACATTTAACTCCCCTCGTTTGTCCTTTCTTCAGTTCCCCATCATTTGTCCCACGGTAGATTCCTCAGGAGGGACATTGTGAGCATAGCATTTCCTGAATCCTTGCACATTTAAAACTGTCTTTTTTAAATGAACCTAAATAAGCTGAATAACTTCCCGAGAAAATGCAGTTTTTACTAACCGACCCTATGATGGGTAGAAAAGCCAAGTTAATTATTATACAATAAATAGGAAAAGTTACTGAATATTCCATAAAAGAATAGCAGGCATTTGTGGGTTTCACAGAACAATTTTGAACTTTCAAAGACCAAATAATTTCAGTGCTACTTATTTTTTTTCCCCACAATATTGAAAATGGATCCATCAAATTTTGGATTCTTCAAGAAGCAGATAAAGATTTTTTTTTTTTTCCTAATTCATTTATTTGACAGAGAGAGAGAGAAAGAGAGAGAGAGAGAGAAAACACAAGCAGGGGGGAGCAGCAGAGGGAGAGGGAGAAGCAGGCTCCCCGCTGAGCAGGGAGCCCGCCATAGGGGCTTGATCCCAGAACTCCGGAATCATTACCTGAGCCAAAGGCTGATGCTTAACCAACTGAGTCACCCAGGCACCCCAAGAGGCAGATAAAATGAGATGATTGCAAAAGATTTATTGGAAAATAACATTTTGAAAGTAAAAGGGAAGGAAGCAGGATTGAAACGGGGAAGCCATTAAACCATGATGCAGAACTGACAAAAATCCCTGCTGGTGTAAAGGGGAACTCAGAGGAAAATTATCTATGAGAGGTGTCCCATGTTGGGTGGAAACGGCTAGGCCCTTGTCTAGCCTACTTGTTCAGTCTATTGTCCTGGTATCCAAAATTGAGGAAGAACCTGAAGATGTAGACAGCTGGAGTCTAATTAATTCACTGCCAGGTAGGCAGTGAATCCTCCGCTGAAGAAAGATCTGAGGGGAACCTGGATGGCTCTGTCAGTTAAGTATTAGCCTTCAGCTCAGGTCATGATCCCAGGGTCCTAGGATTGAGCCCAACATCAGGCTCCCTGCTCAGCGAGAACTCTGCTTCTCCCTCTCCCTCTGCTCGTACTCTCTCTGTCTCTCTGTCTCAAAGGAATAAATAAAATCTTAAAAAAAAAGAAAAGAAAAAGAAGAAAGACCTGAGTGGCACATTTCCCTATATTCCAAAGGAAGAGAAAATCCTTATGCTTTTTATGAAGCAAGCAAATTTTCATACCAAAATTTGATGAAGACAGCATAGTAAAGATTATAAGTCAATCTCACTTATGAACATTGGTATGAAAATTCTAAATAAAAATATTACACATTTGACCAAACAGAATTCATTTCAGGAAAGCCAGAACTTTCCTGAATTTCAATATTAAGAAATTCATTAATTTAATTAGCCACATTTTTAGGAGTAAGAGGAACAATTATATAATCATCTCCATGATAAAGGCCTAACAAATTCAACACCCATCCTTGATAATAAATAATAAGTAAAACATTCAAAATTATTTCTTGACCTAATGAATGGCATAAACAAATAGGTAGATATTAGACTGATAGGTAGATAATTGGCAATACCAAGTATAATTTGTGATAGTTGTGAAAATTTCTATAACTGCTTAAGAAAAATATTTGAGGGGCGCCTGGGTGGCTCAGTCGTTAAGCGTCTGCCTTCGGCTCAGGTCATGATCCCAGAGTCCTGGGATCAAGCCCCACATCGGGCTCCCTGTTCGGTGGGAAGCCTGCTTCTCCCACTACCATTCCCTCTGCTTGTGTTCCCTCTCTCACTGTGTTTCTCTCTGTCAAATAAATAAAATCTTAAGAAAAAAAAAAGAAAAAAAAAGAAAAATATTTGACCCAGAAATTGCGTTCTTAAGTATGTATTAGCAGACACAGACAAAAATGTGCATAGAAACAGTATTCTTAGCTACAGGTGGAAACCGGAAATCACACAAATGTTATCAACAATACTAAATAAACTGTTTTATATCCATAAATCAAAATATTATGCAGAATAGAATTTACAAAAAAGATTGCTTCTAACAATATTAATGTACTTCAAAGAGCTAATGTTGCCGAAAGAATGCTAGATGTAAAAAGTACATACTTTAGGATTCATTTATATAAAGTGAACAGGTGTGTGTGAAAGTGATCTCTGGCGACAGCATTTAGGTTTGTGATTACAAAATGTAACAAATGGGAGGTGACAAGAGGAAGGTTCCTGAGGTGCAGGCCCTCTTCTAGATTATTATCTGTGCTGTGTCACACAGGTGCACACACATTTTAAAAATACATCAAGCTTCACCTTAACAGTTGTGCATTTTAATGAAGGTATTCTTGCAATTAAACACTAATATTAAGTACAATAAAGGAAGAATCCATGAGTCTATAGGAATACTCAGTAATAAAAAGGAGAAGAGTTCTACATATAGAGGAATACAAGCTAATAAACATAGACGTGATAATAGAGTAAGATAACCTCCAATTTTCAAGTAACATATAATCATTGGTGCAGGCATGTAATTAGCACTCAATTACAGGCAATTTTTTTAAAGTGTTTTTGTTTGATTACTATTTTTCTTAATGGAATGGGAGAAACCCCAGAGCCTGCGTCTAGGACATGCATAAATACTTACGTGTGCCTGCCTCGCTGGATGGTCAGAGGCCTCACAGACTCCTGAGTGAAGGACACGACACCTAAGGCCAAACAGTCCCCAGGGTCTAGTGGCCCCTGTCCAGCTGGGCATCAAACAATTGATGGTAAACACAACATATAAATATTATTGAATTTAGAACACATTTTAATGTAAGAGGTAACCCTAAGATAATTAAAATTACATAATTTAAAAAATAGTTATTTATTGACTATTAAATTATTATTATATTGGTAGTCTTATAAAACAGTTTCATTCAAGGGTGCCTGGAAGGCTTAGTTGGTTAGGTGTCTGCCTTTGGCTCAGGTCATGATCCCAGGGCCCTGGGATCAAGCCCCACATCAGGTTCCCTGCTCACCGGGGAACCTTCTTCTCCCTCTCCCTCTGCTTACCTCTCCCCTCTGTTTCTCTCTGTCAAATAAATAATAAAATCTTTTTAGAAAGTTTCATTCAAAAATTGTTTTCTAAAATAAGTTCCTTATAAGATATAGAGATGTCCATATATTTAACAAATTAAAAATTCACAATGATTTTTTGAATATTAAGACTCATAAACAGAATATTGATTCTTGGTATGTTTTCACATGTTTTATCAGTTGTTTTGCCATTTTTCTCTCTAATACTATGACACGGACATTCTTCTGAAATATGACTGCTTTTTAATATGACCATAATTATTTTTTCATAAAATTTTACTGAACTATTCTTCACAGTTGCATTTTATGGTTAACAAATTTAAAATTATTTTTTATTAAAATAGCTTTTAAAATAGGTTTTAAAAACTATAGAAATCGAGAATAAAATTCTTTTGACTCCAGAAATAAATATACATTTAACACAGGAACTTATTTACTTACACTGTTTTTGTTTTTGATTTTCCTCATGTCTGCCATAGAAAAAACTTGAAGTATGGTTACCTAAAGATTACTTCTTGTTTAATTTTAATTAGGGACATTTTTCTCCTTGTAATTAAATATAGATAGTTAAATTTTCAATTCTGTAATATTGAAAATGAAAGATACTTATTTAAAAAGTAATGAGGTATGTATGGATCCTGCTTGAACATGTAGTGCTATCTCAATCGTGTTAGTCCTAATTTTATAATTAGTAGGTACTATCTTTTATCAACTGATTGCATATATTTTATTTTGTTTTTTGTTTTTTTAAGATTTTATTTATTTATTTGACAGAGAGAGAGATCACAAGTAGGCAGAGAGGCAGGCAGAGAGAGAGGGAGAGGCAGGCTCCCTGCTGAGCAGAGAGCCTGTTGTGGGCTCCATCCCAGGACCCTGAGATCATGACCTGAGCCGAAGTCAGAGGCTTTAACCCACTGAGCCACCCAGGTACATATATTTTAAATAATCTTTAAATAGATAACTACATCTCATTATTCTTTATAGAGTATTCTTATAAAACTCTTTATAGCGTATTCTTATAAAAAAAGAGTATTCCATAAAGTATTCTTTATAGAGTATTCTTATAAAAAACTAGAATATAGAGTATTCTTATAAAAAGAATGTAGAGTATTCTTATAAATACCTTTAAATAGATAACTACATCTCATTATTCTTTATAGAGTATTCTTATAAAATATAGAATATTCTTATAAAAAATTTTATTTATTTGAGAGAGAGAGAGACAGCAAGAGAGGGAACACAAGCAGGGGGAGTGGGAGAGGGAAAAGCAGGCTTCCCGCTGAGCAAGGAGGCCAATGTGGGGCTCAATTCCAGGACTCTGGGATCAGATACGAAGGCAAACGCTTAAGCACTGAGACACCCAGGAGCCCCCAAATAGAGATTCTAAGTGGCCAAAGAAGTTAGAAGCACACAGGCTTAATTATTCTCATATGAAGATATACCTCTACTTAAAAGTAGTCTTATTAAAGTTTCATATGAGTTTTGTTTTTCTCCTGTAGTCGTTTTGCTTTTGATCCTTTTAGGGTTTCCTTTATAGTTTACAGTATATTTTATACAGTACGTGAGTCATCATTTTTTCTGCCATGTTTTTTTTTAACTTATCCTTATATAGCATTTATTTTCATAGATGCCTCTTTATGCCAGCAGGAAGAACTAGTAAGCCAAAAACTAAGGCGGTGTGGTGTGGTGGAATACACACAGGCTCGGGTGTCAGGTGGACCCGTGTGCAAAGAGTAGGTCTCACACATATGCACTAAAAGATCCCAACTATAAAATGTGAGTAACAGTGAGGGTTAATGTACCTAACAGATGTTGACTAAATAGTGCCTATTACGGTATTTTCATCATTACCATTCCTAAAGTAAAACCCAAAGGAAATGGTGCATAAACACACTGGTGACCTGATTCATTGGGAACCATTTTATTTCTGATAAAATGGTGACGGAGCACTTGTGGTCATCTGGAAAATAGACTATAAAGTGATAGATGAAAGCAGAAAGCATGAGACTAGACTTCTTATGTTCTGCTGCCACTTTTAATCATTGATTTGGTTTTAGGAATGCAGAAAGACTTCTATTACAAAGGAAAAGTTTGGGTCTAAAACAAATGATCAACTATTATTCAGTGTATTTCTTGATTATTTAGGGAATCCACACATCCAGGAAAGAACGGCAAAGATTGAGAGTCAGAAAATAAGTTAGGAGCAAGAAAGTTTTTTAGTAGGTAAAGACTTCCTATAGCCACTTATTTTAAGATTTCATAAAATGTCAAAAATCAGATTAGACAAATATAATAAGAATAATGTGTCATTATATTGGCAAGTTATTTTTTTTTCACTAATTTTCTTTTGTCTTTTGGCAGGGGGAAAAAAAGCCATCTCTCTCCGGCAAAAAAGCCTGGCAAAAGATTTACGAACCTTGTTCAGCATCGCTATAGCATGCTGCTTGAAATTCACAGGCTTGAACAGATGAATAAATACTCATCACCTCTGCTTTCTTCTTTTTTCTAGGTGCCTCCCATACTCCTTGATAAGCAGTTCTCTGAATTCACTCCAGACATTACACCAATCATTTTGGCAGCCCATACAAATAATTATGAGATAATCAAGCTTCTAGTTCAGAAAGGAGTCTCCGTGCCCAGACCCCATGAGGTCCGCTGCAACTGTGTGGAATGTGTTTCCAGCTCGGACGTGGATAGCCTCCGCCACTCACGCTCCAGACTCAACATCTACAAGGCCTTGGCCAGCCCCTCGCTCATAGCACTGTCAAGTGAAGACCCTTTTCTCACGGCCTTTCAGCTCAGTTGGGAGCTTCAGGAGCTGAGTAAAGTGGAAAACGAATTCAAGTCGGAGTATGAGGAACTGTCCCGACAGTGCAAACAGTTTGCGAAGGACCTACTGGACCAGACGAGGAGTTCCAGAGAACTGGAAATCATTCTTAATTACAGAGATGACAGTAGCCTCATAGAAGAACAAAGTGGAAATGATCTCGCCAGACTCAAATTGGCCATAAAGTACCGTCAAAAAGAGGTGAGTGTTCCCAGACCTTTTTATCAAAAGGCCGTAGGATTTAATTACAGTGACGTCAACCGGCACTCTGAAATTATGTTTGGGCTTTGGAGCCTTTCCTACTTCACTGGAAGTGGGTGATATTTATCGTTTGCCAGATTAATAATTACAAAACACATGGAAGAATGGCAAGAAATGGCGAAATAACTGGTGAGGGCATTTGGCGCATGTGTTGAAATGTACGCATTTACTGTGGTGGAATGGAAAAACTGATGAATTTTAGAATCTCCACACTGAAAGTTCCGGTTCTGCCATTTATAACCCTTGTTACTTTAAAGGGCCTTGTTCCTTTTCAGATCTCTTTGAGATTTGGTTTCCTCTTCTGCTTAATGGATTTAATAGGTATAACATTTTGTTATATGTATTTATTTATACATATAAAATATATCCCTCAAAGATCTGTAGAAGTATAAAATGTGTGGATGTGTATGAAGGCTCTTATTAATTATAAGTCCTTATGTTAATATTTTTAACATAACGTCTAATGTTAATGAGAGGTTGTTAATAAAGAAAAGCCCTTAGTCCAACAGCAGATGAAATTATTGAAACCCCTCACGTCTGGCTTAGTCTCTTGATTGGTCAGGAATAAGAGATTAAAGATGTTAGTTGCAGAAGAGTTATAAATTTCTCATGAAATTTCCATGGATTTGGATATTAAGTAAAGAAAATTCAGAGCTGTCACATTCATCACCTAGTGTGATTGTTTTTGTTTCCATTGCTGAGTTAAGTGAGTTCTCAAAACTCTGTTTTACTTCCATCTTCAGAAAACACTGGTTCTGTGTTCACTCTTGAAGTATAATGATTATCCATTCTAGAAAATCAGTTGGAGAAAACTATATAATGTAAGATGAAAAGGAAAAAAGACTTCTGAATAAGAATGCATTCAATTTTTTTTTGCAGTCAGCCCTAATTATTCCGCATTAGCCTTGGCTGCTTTGTCTGCTGCTGCTTACTACATATTGAAGGTTCAAGATACCTGAATTTACTCCCTCGAGTTTTTCCTATAGTCCTTTGGCCAGTTGTCATGGGAGACTGAAACTAGTTGAAATGATCTTTTCCCCTAACAATGAAGGAAACAGCTTCTTTTGTGTGCTGATTCCCAATTCCTCTGATTCCAAAATCACACACGCTAGTTTGAGCCACATCAACAGTATCAACTCATTTGTTTTAGGCTCTTATGTTTAGGGCTCAGGGACCTGATATTTTAAGAGAACTAGAATAATTTTAGTATACAATTATAAAAAACTGATGAAAAGCTTCATGATTAGAGATTTTTATGTACTAAATATGACACTTAAAAGTAATAGCATGTATTAGAACTGGTAATATGGGGGGGACACCTGGCTGGCTCCGTCTGTAGAGTGTGCGACTCGACCTTAGGTTGTGAGTTTGAGCCCCACATTGGGTGTAGAGATTACTTAAAAATTAAAAAAATAAATAAATAAAAAGAAGAAGAAGAAGAAAAACTGATAAAATGAGGTAAGATATTGATGTGACCTCTGAATTTGAACTAGTTCTTCTCAAGTATCTATTATTAACCCAGGATTATGCTTTTCTTTCTTTAGCTTTCTGTGCGGAGAGTGATTTAAGGGATGGACCCTGTAATTACAAAGGTCTTCTGTAATATATCTGTTCAGGGTTGATGTTATTCCGTGGATGGTGAGTGAGATAAAATTCCCAGGATGCGAAATCCACAAAATGAAAGAAAGAACACAGTAGTTTCAACCAGCTGTGCTCACCTGTTGCATTTTTGTTCACTCTGCAGTTAGTGAACCAACCTAACTCTATTTTATGCCCACCCTCATATGGGTCCTGATATCATAACTGATTTAACTTTTTTGTTGGCCACTATGACTTTTGTGAAAGCACTGAACAAAATGCTCATTGAGTCTTTTACCAGACTCTCTGCGTGGAATACTATGGTGACATTTCAACAAATGAAGCTGCCAAATTCTTGTCAAAAGTTTGTCCACGACAAAAAAAATTTAGTACAGATTTCTTATGTATTAACACATGAGTATATTTTACCCCCAAATCGTTTTTATACATTCTATTCATTCATTCATTTCTTCGTTCATTAACTCTTGGAACATTATTTTACCAAATACATTCTGGGCAATGTCAGGGCGCTTAGGACTCCACGGCGGTGTGGCTCTGCCCCAGAGCTGATAGTCTTTTACAGGGAGACCATAAAATGTTAAATCTATATTGTTCTCAGTTTTGTCTCTGAACCCCTAAAAATGTTCA
>CM053605.1:111396671-111421462 GCA_028646535.1 Procyon lotor | reverse complement strand
TGTTGCGGGGACTTGATTACAGACTTATTCTGGTACTTCTGTAATATCATCCAAAAAGAAAGGCTTGCATTAGTTGAATATCATGGATATTTTTATAGGCATGGATAGAAGGATTTTATTTTTTCCATTAATACTTAACTACAAAATGGCTCTAACTGCCACCTAGATGTCATGCTGCTGAATAGGAGGTAAATCTGATCTAACTGGAACTCCTAGAGCATGAGTTTATCTAACCGGAACTCAGCTGAGCATGAGTTTATTTCATGACTTAGCCTCTTCATAATTAAGCCATGCATTTCAACATTAAGGATTTTGTTTTCTTTTTTTAATTTTTGCATTGTGATAAAGCATTTGCCTTCTTCAAAGAGTGAAGAATCTACTTTTCCTTTCTTTTTTAACCCACTTTTAGTTTTTTCCTTCAAAGAGTAATTAATCTCTTTAGTCTCACTCTGAAGAGAGAGCAGGGGAAGTCCTCTTCACCAGGGCTAGAAGTCAGCACCCCATTCCAGTGTTACTCTTCAAAATGAAGAGTGTCAGAAGAAACTGGAAAAAAAACAGAACTAAGCCCCCCACCCCCCCTTGGAACTGAGTCTCCTCCTGTGTATTAGATAAAGATAAGGCATAATCGAAGACATATCTTCAATAAGTAACTTGCCCCTTGGTTCCTGGTGTAATTTTGGCAGATACAGAGTTTATGGCCGTTAAAATCACTTCCATGCTATCACTGTTCTTGCCTAATATTTGCAAGATCAGTGCATGTATTTGGAGACCTTGATGCATTCCTTAAATATTTTCACAGGAAAGACCATACCTAGTTTGTTTCACATGGCTACCCACATTGGGAAGTTCATAGTCCACAGTGAAGAACCCTAGATCTTGAATACTAATAGAAAGCAATGAAATAGATTATTTTGTGTGAAAGCATTACAATATCTCTTTATAGCTCTTTGAATTAAAGTAAAACAAACAAACAAACAAACCAGTCTCTACATAGTCAACATCATGTCTTTTTCAATTTAATTTTCCCTTTTATAAAAGTATGTCAACAGCTTTGCAACATTAACTTTAAACTTTATTACTAGTCTGGGTTCTCTCTTATAAATTAATTAATGGAGTCGTTAAAGAGGCAGAAGAAAAAAATCAACATCTGAACAACCCACTATTCATACCTTTCTTATCTTTTGTTTATCTTGTCAATGGAGCAATGAGAGAAATGTGAAGAGATTCCTGTCAATCAGATACCATCCATAGCATGGTGAACTCAGTTGATTCCAAATATTCCAGAATCAAAGCTCTTCAAATCTCTCAATATTTATGGTTTTTGTTTCTTGATTTATTCAAACTCCTTGATATGGAATCAAGAACTAAACCTACCGTCAGAAAGGGGAGACATAAGGAGTAAATTAGTGGACAGGGGAACCACGGAGGATATAGCCCTAACACAACCAGGGGATCCCCTGGGTGGGAAAGAAGGAGAGGTGAAGGTGAGGGCATCAAAGGAGTCTTGGGCAATGGGAGGAGCTAGTAAATAATAAATGGAGCAGATACAAAGGAAATTTGTCTTCTTAAAACTGCCTAGGGCTAGACTTATCTCTATTTCATAAGTTTTGTTTTCTGTAAATTATTTATTGATAAGTTCATCATGACAGAAATTTTTTAATTCAAATTTTATTTGAAATGAAGCAATAAATGACTATTTAAACTTGAACTTGCTACTGTATAAATTTCATATTAAAAATGGATATAACTTACTACTCATATTCTTTATCCACCTGAAATCTACATGGGAAGCTCCTTCGGGAGATCCATAGTCAAATGCCATTTTGTGCTTGTGGTAGCAATTGAGCATTCAGTGGGTGTGTGAATTTATTTGAAAACTACCAACCCTCACAGGTGTACCACTACCTATCTCCAGAAAAAATGAAAGTAAAAACTTTTTCAAAAATTAAAAATAACTAAATCACAGAGAAACCAATGGTAATGTTGCTTTCTCACTCTTGTATCAGAATCTTGGGATAGCACTGGGAAACAATGGCTTTCTCCTCTTAGATCCAGTAGACTTTGATGGCTGGTCTGCAGCCACGCAAAGCTTTGCTTTTTTGACAAACTAGGCAGAGAAGCTGACCAACTATTATCATTTTATTATTATTATTGACCATTGGTTGTCTTTTAGTCTGGTGTTTTCCATCTTTTTCACTCTTGTTCAAATCCGGGGTGTCTGAAATATATCTTTCATAATTTTCTTATGTCTAGTAAATTCCACATCAAAGTACGGATAATTTGGAGGGGAAAATATCTCATACTATGGAGACACTGCCTCACATAACTGTTCTAGAAGAATGGCAAAGAGAGTACTTTTAGGGAGAAAAATAAGAGAAGGTATTGCAGACAGTATTCCCCTCTATAACTGAGATCTTTCTGCTGAAGAAACTTTGAGACTCATTTATCTAAGTAAGGCTGGTAACGCCTTTGCCTTAGTTTGGTTTACTAATTTAACATATACTTATTTATTTGAATTCAGTTTGATATAATTTACCACGTTGCTCTCCTTTTCCTCTCTTCTCCGTTTTGAACTGTTTTGAAAACATTTATATCCTTCAGATCTCTTCCCAAATACCACACTGTCTCTGGGAAGCCTTCCCTCAACCTAGTCCCAAGTCATAATTAATTGTTGCTTTCTCTTGTTATGGCAGCTTTATTGCACATGTTGACTTTGCTTTTTATTTCTTTTCATGTATTGTTTCTCCATCAGAACTCCTTGCCTTTAGTCTTACCTCCTCCTATCTAATGCCTATAGCACCACTGAAGGGTTTTTTGTTTGATTTTTGTTTTGTTTTTGTTTTGTTTTTCAAGACAATGCATGTCCAGAGCTTACCATACCTCCTGGCAAATTTACCCATGAAAGAGTAGCTAACTATTATTATTAATTATTACTATTATTGTCACTGCTTTTGTTTATCCCTTCAGACTCCCATTATGAAAGACTAAAGACGTACAGGAAAATGCTATATACCATTCTGTTGTATACGATGAAGCAAAAAGGGTTGGCTTCGTCATTAAGGGTTTTAATATTTGTAATGAATATTCATCTAAGCCTCATGGATCGCATTATACTTTTGAATATCAAAGATAAGTTTATCCTTACAGTATATTGGTATAGTCAGTAATCAGAGCCATTTATATTAAAACATACACTCTCATCAAAAATGTTTACTGTATAAGTTTTATCCCAACCCTTAAGGTCGTCCATAATCTAACACTTCCATTATAGGCTGGCAAAAGTAACTCATACTGTGTGCTACATATGTGACTTGAATTTGTTCTTCTGATTTGTATTTTTAAATATAGATTAGGCATTGATACCGCTATCCACTATACCTCAGAATCGGGGACTGATATCACAGCAGCTCTCATAACAAAATGCTAGGTATACAGTAGGATTCCAATAAATGAGGCTACACTGAGTGATCCAGATAATTAGGAGACTTGTAAAAGCGATAAAAAGAGGCATTCCTCTAGCTTAGTTTTTTCTCCCACTCTTCTCCAGAGTGCACTCACTGACTGATTTCTGGGCCTCTGCCTCGCCATCCTCCACGCATGTGCGCACACACCTGCTGTTGCTCGGCAAAAGCAACGTGGCTCACAGACTCCCTAATGCCTACCCCCAGGCCCCCACTAGGGACCAAACATTCCTGGACCTGCTCCTGTGTCATGGATGAAGCAGGAGTTGTCAGCCTGACTGACAGAATTATGACAGATCATTAGGCATTTAATTTAACACTAGGTTTTTAGAGCTTGGAATTCAAATCCCCATGAGGTATTGTTTTGTTTTGTTTTGTTTACAACTAAATGACATGAAACCACTTTCTCCTGATTCATATCTGAAAGTGACTGGGTTTTTTTTTTTCCACAATTAAACATGAATTTGTATATATCCAAAATGCTGTATAAGTGTATCCTTTGAAACTGCATTCATTAGAAAGTGATCAATTAATATCTTACAAAACCTAAAATAACTAACCTTAACTTTAAATAAGATACAAAACTTCTTCATTGCTGTATTTTATACTGCTTTATATAAGTACAAAAAGGAAAGGGTTAAGCAATTTGTTTTCAGAGGTATACTTTTTTATTCACTTGAAAAAAATACGTATACCCACAGCATTAGCAACCCACATGTAGCTTTCATTTGCCACAGATATAAGCTAAAAAATTAAGTTAATGATAAAATCTTTGAAAAATCCACTGTGTATTGAACGCCGTCTCTCAGTCCTCAAATGAATTAGTTTTCTGTATGAAACTGGTACTTCTGTCTCCATGATGATTGACAAGCAAGGGAGCAAGAAAATCACCTGTTTTCCATCATTCAGATGCAGTCATTTAGTTTGTCAATGATGAAAAACCATTTCTTTTGTTTCTTTGCACAAAATTTACGTTTACACTTGCGGGTTATTTTTCCTGGGTTGTTATTTAATGTCTCATATTTTCTCTGTCTCTGATCACTAAGCAAAATTAAGAATTACTAATTTTTGAAATTGCCCATTTAACAATTTATTCCAAATTCACATTGTTTCCTAAAAAAATTAGAAAAGCCCAATAGCTTGTCTCGGAAATTTATAAAACAGAAATACTGTTTGTAAGAAATGTCTGATGGTTTTAAGACATAAACTCCTACTCAAGATCCCTTATAAATTATGCATCAGAGAGGAAACTTTTTAGCTTATCCTTCCATCATTTTCCTTTGATCATATGAGGCATAGTCAGTTTTTCTAAATAGAGGGGTTTTTTGTTCGACTTCTTGGAAACAAACATAGAGTAAAACTCTCTGGGATTTTTAATGCCTGTGCTATAATTTCGTGATTCATGATTCTGAAGCTGTGTTAAATGTACCGATTGCTTCTAGATAATACAGAACTGGCAAGACAGTCATGCAGGATTATGTTCTTGGGCTTTCTGTCTCATACTGTTTCCTTTTTCCCTTTGGCAGCCACAAAAAAAGCAAAGGCTTTCTTCTTCCGTGGTTCTCTTTTTACCTTCCTTTCAATTCAAGCTACCTAGTTGTCAGCTCCCTGCATGTTTGTAAAAAGGCTCGCTTTTCCTTTGACCACTGCTTCATTTTTAAATGACAGACACTATTATTTTTCTCCATGGTATTCTCCAAGCTTAGTGATTTTTGCCAGGAGGCTCTGGGACATACTGCCCGGAACACTCTTTTGCCACATTCTCCTCTTTACCTGCTGGGGGGAAGAGGGAAGGGTAGCTGGCAATCTTTTTTTTTTTTTTTTTTAAAGATTTTATTTATTTGGCAGAGAAACAGAGAGGGAACACAAGCAGAGGGAGTGGTAGTGGGAGAAGCAGGCTTCCTGTCGAGCAAGGAGCCCGATGCGGGGCTCGATCCCAGGACTCTGGGATCATGACCTGAGTCAAAGGCAGACGCTTAACGACTGAACCACCCAGGCGCCCCTTGTTGGCAGTAAACCCACAAGGAAGCTAGTGGAGGGAGCAAGGCAGCTCTGGCCAAGAGATGCTCTTTCTCTCTCCAGGTATAATTAATTCCACAAATGTCTCTCCTGTGCCAAAAACCGAGGGCAGCAAAATGAGATGACAGCAAGCCTTAGGCCAAGTTTAGATTTCTTCTAGAAGCTTCCTAGAACCTGGAATTTTACTCTTGCTTAGATAACAAAATAAAGTCCATGTGTGTGTATGCACTGACATACTTACCCACGCAGGAAATGCTGGCTATGAACTAAAAATATCACTGTAGCCAGATCTCACTAACACTTTGTATGCTACCTCCTTTTGTAAGGACACTCCTAATGTTTCCCTCATTTTTGTCCCTCCTTCCCTCCCCTTCTTCCTTCCTTATTTAGTCCTCACTCACTCATTGAAGAGAGCCTTTACTATTTGCTACTCACCGGTGATACCCAACTCAAAAACAAAAGTCTTACTTTCAACTAACAGAGTATTAGGAATGGCAAGCAAGTGAACAGCTATCACCGCACGGGTTACAGAAGCGATGGCAGAGCTGCCTTCCAGAAGGCCTGGAAAATGGTGTCTAACTTCACCTAACCCTTCCTGGAGAAGAAAATGCCTTAACTGAGCAGTCAGTGGAAAGCTAGCAGTCATCCAAGCAAAGAGGTTAGAAAAAGACATTCCGGGAAGAAAAACCATGTGCAAATCATGGAGGCAAAAATAGTGGCGGGAGCAAGGAGAGCATCTTCATTGTCCCCTGTGCTTATTGCCACCCTGCAGCCTCCCTACAGCCTGGTATGTGTGGATGGCTTCTTTATCATGTCTCAGCTCCTAGTATCACCTTCTCAGTGAAGACTTCCAGAACACCCGATCTAATTACTATCCTCTTCCCCTACCCTTAGTTGTTTCCTTTCATATCACAATGCTATTATCTTCTTGGCCCTTAACAAAATCAGAAATCATTTTATTTACTTGTGTATTTAATTATTTTTTATCTGTCTCCCGCCCCTGTCTATGTAGTATCCTCTTGTCTGACTTGATTATCACTGTAAGTCTGGTGAAGTCCAGCGTAAGTCCTCTGCTTGGAACACACTGAGTAAAGGATCACATGTTAGGGGATGCGGCGGAAGTGGAGACGACAGAGAAAAGATGAAGAATAGGTCCCAAAGGAACATGGATTTTATAAAATCTTGTGTTATTTAATCATGATTTAAATATTTAAATTGATTTTATCTATACTATCGTCTCAAACTTTTATTATCCAAAGATGAATTCATTATCTTTCTTTAAGCCTGGTCCTTCTTCTGTCATCTCTGGCAAGTAGGAGGCCCCCCAGTTAGTCATGTTAAAAGTCTGAGTCATCCTTGATTATTTTATATCCATCATCTCCAAAAGCTTGATGTGATAGATGAAAGACAGCTGCAAACTGAGGTGCCATTTAATCATCCTTCTCTCGGGTCAGAGCCTGCCTTGGCTATCTACCTGACCAAGACAATGAAACATAAGTGACTTTTTGTGACCCCCAAGGCTTAGTCGTCAGATGCGTTGCAGCTCCCACCTAGGCTCTGTGGGCAACCTGAGATGCCATGTAAGAAGTATAACTGTCTTAAGGCCACCTCACTGGACAGACAATGAGTAGTCCTGCTTGCTGATAGTCACAGTTGAGTTTAGCCTTAAAACCATTCACTCCAGTGACAAGGGTTGTAGGAAGAGTCAACTTTGACCTTTGCCCTACACCCACACCTCCAGCTGAGTCCTACTTAGCAGCTTCTGCTGATGCCATGTGGGACAAAGCAATCAACCACCTCAGCCCTGTCCACATTCTTGGTCCACTGTTATGGATTATTTGTGTCCCCACCAAGTAATTCCTGTACTGAAACCAAACCTCAGTGTGATGTGATCAGGAGGTGGGGCCTTTGGCAGGAGATTAGGCATGAAGGCGGATCCTTAAGGAGTGGGGTTACTTCGCTCTTATAAAAGAGGATGAAGAAGCCCCCTAGTACTCTTCCCACCGTGTGAGAACACAGCAAGACAAGGTCTCACCAGACACTGCATATCTGGTATCTTAGACTTCCCAACCTTCAGAACTATGAGAAATAAATGTTTCTTGTTGGAGCTACCCAGTCTGTAGTCCTTTGTTATAAAAGCCTGAACTGACCGAGACATCCACAAAGCTGTGAAATATCATAAATTGTTGTTTTTAGCCACTAAGCTTTGGAGCAGAGATATTTGGGGCTCCTGTTAATCACCAAAGCCTGTCAATCTTTTTGCCCATTAGATTCCCTAATATTTCTCAAATCATTTCCCTCCCTCACTGCCTTCACTCTTCCTGCACTGTTTGAGGGAGTCTTGGGCTAGTGTGTTTCACTTAGTTTCCCTCCATCCGTGGCTGTGTCGTCTCATCCAAGTTCATATAACATTCCAGAACCCTTAATATGTAAACAGTTCCCACATTAAAATCCTATTAAAATATAGTAGTGCCCCCTGCTGAAGCTTTGGGCCCCGATCTTCTTCTGTATCCCAGCTCTGCAGGCTTCTGCCCTGTGAAGGCCTGGGGTGGCAAGAGGAGAACCTGAAGGCTGCCCAGGAGGAGTTTGTCAACCAGGACGAGTCCTGGTCAACAGCCTCACCTGCCAAGGAAAGTAGACTTCACGTGGTCAGGCCGGGGCTGCAGCCAGCAAGTCTGTCTTCATCTCTAACCATGACTACTAAATGCAAGTGTTCCAAGGCTGCCCCCTCGACACCCCAGGCCCTGCCCCATCCCACATTCGTTTATGAAGAGAAGGCCTCACTCGGGGCTCCAGGCTTTCCGGTCACTTTTGCCTCCCACACGACATTGGTGTGTGGTGTTGTCTGTATATGCTGACTCCATTGCCCCTTCCAGCTCCCTGCCAATAAGCAACTATTCAAGGGGGGTGGAAATACACACACACACACATATAATTACTATTTATTTTAATTGTGGCAAAATATATGATATATAATACATAACATATACATATTATATAATATATAGCATACATAATACATAGTATATATTATATAATATATACATAACACATAACATATACATATATGTTACATAATGCATATCATATATAATATATATTATATAATATAAATATATAACATACATAATAAATAACAGAGCGTATACCCTCTTTACTATTTCTAAGTATACAAGTCAGTGGCATTGAGTACTTTCATGCTGGTGTGCAAATGTCGCCACCGTCCATCTCTAGAACATTGTCTTCTTCCCAGATGGAAACTCTATGCCCATTGAACACTGACTCCACATTCCCCTGCCCCAGCCCCTGGCAACTACCATTCTACTTTCTGTCTCTATGAGTTTGACCAGTTTAGGTCTCTTATACAAGTGGAGTTACACAATGTCTGCCCTTCTGTGTCAGCCTTATTTTACTCAGCATCATGTTTTCAAGGTTCACCTATGTTTTGGCAGGTGTCAGAATTCCCTTCCTTTTTAAGAATGAATGATATTCCATTGTATGTATGTACCACATTTTTTACCCATCTGTTGGTGGACTTGGGTTGTTTCTATCTCTTGGGTCTTGTGAATAATGCTGCTGTATTATAGTATCTTAAAACCCTGACCTGATTTCCTAACCTTTACTTTGTAGATCCTTTAAAATACAACCCAAGCTTCTTAACAAGATATATCACATATGGACCCCAACCTTCTATGTAGTCTCACCTCTCATCCCTTCCTGACTTCTATTTTATGCCCAGCAATTCCAGATTTGCTAGGATTTTACCTCCTGTGCTGTGCTCTGTGAACAGTACCTCTGTAAATTTTCTTATTGTTACCTTGAAATACAACCATTACCCTTTATGATCTTAAGACTTGGGATTCAGAAGGTTCCCCCCATTTCCTCTCTCAGAATGGGTTTTCACTCCTTCTTCCATGTCTGGAGCATGACATTTACCATGTGATATTGTAACTAACCATTTACATGTCTCTCTTCTTCATAAGACTGTGAGCTCCTTGGAGCCAAGTACTATGATTTTTCTTTTGCTCTATCCAGCATCTGTGATGGCTCTGGCACATGGGATGAGCTCAGCAAACGTTTTCCTTCAGGTCAAAGAGTCCCTTTTTATAATATCTTCTTGGTAGTCCTTGGAAAAGATTTTATGCTACAGAATAACTTGGTCATTGGTGAGGAGAAAGTAAACAAGGCTTTGCGTATAATTTTTGCTGACTTGCTGGCCCTTGTGTTTATGGCACTGGTAAATGCCATAGAGAAGGACAAGAGAACTAGTAAATACCTCCCTTGAAGGGAAAGGAAACACTATTAAATAATGTTTAGGTATGGGATGCCTGGGTGGCTCAGTAGGTTAAGCATCAGATGCCTTTGACTTAGATCATGATCCCAGGGCCCTAGGACTGAGTCCCACGTCAGGCTCTTTGCTCAGCAAGGAGCCAGCTTCTCCTTCTGCCTGCTGTTCCCCATGCTTGTACTCTCTCTCTGTCCCTCTGTCTGACAAATAAATAAATAAAATATATATTTTTAAAGCTTTTATTTATATATTTGACAGAGAGAAATCACAAGTAGGCAGAAAAGCAGACAGAGAGAGAGGAAAGCAGGCTCCCTGCTGAGCAGAGAGCCCCGGATTTGGATTTGGATTCAGGGCTTGATTTCAGTACCCTGAGATCATGACCTGAGCCGAAGGCAGAGGCTTTAACCCACTGAGCCACCCAGGCGCCCCAATAAATAAAATCTTTTAAAAAAATAAATAAAATGAATAATCTTTAGGTAAACATATAAAAATAATTATTTTGTATGATTTTACTTCTAATTTTTATTTTAACTAAATATTTAAGATAAAAGTCCTTTTTTTAAAAAAATTAACATATAATGTGTTATCTGCCCCAGGGGTACAGGTTTGTGAATCATCAGGCTTACACATTTCATAGCACTCACCATGGCACATACCTTCCCCAATGTCCATAACCCACACACCCTATATCCCTACCCCTCCACCCCCAGCAACCCTCAGTTTGTTTCCTGAGATTAAGAATCTCTTATGGTTTGTCTCCCCCCGATCCCATCTTGTTTCATTTTTTCCTCCCTACCACCTATACCCCCTGCCCTGCCTCTCAAATTCCTCATATCAGAGAGAGCATATGATAATTATCTTTCTCTGATTGAACTATTTTGCTCAGCATAATACCCTCTAGTTCTATCCGCATCTTTGCAAATGGCAAGATTTCATTTCTTTTGATGGCCGCATAGAAGATACGGTATATATATATATATATATATATATATATATATACACAATAAAAGTCCTTTTAATAATACTGATTAATTTCCATCTCTATCTCATATACAGTTTGACTCATATCTGTTCAAACAAATGGCTATAAATATTATTTACATAGCATCGATCATGTGATTACAGCTTAGGTGCCAGGAAGCTGTAATGGCTATTAAAATATAACTGAGATATTGTATCGAACTATTTTATTTTCTGTCCTTCCTATGTACGTTCTTGTCTTTTTCCTTTCCGGTTTTACTTCTATTTTATCGTTCTTCATGGGCTAATGGTTGCTGGCACAGCTATGGCTTGGACTTCGGCTCTACATTGAAGTTTTGCAGCTTTTTCTGTTAAGGAAAAATAATCAATATCCCAGGACTTACAAACATCATTGGCCTTCGCAATGAGCCCAATAATCTAGCTTCTGTATGATGACGTGGGATCAAATGTTTTAGAATCTTGGCAAATGATTTTGAAAAGGGCAATGAGTGAATGTGTAAGAAAATCTCTTATCCAAGAATATTGGAGAATGAAGAGATCTAAAAGTAATGCAAATAATATTCCAAATAGTTGAATTTTAAGGGACAACGCTTTTTTGCTTACAATGTATGAAAAAATCATTGGCTGAAAATCTAACATGTTATATAATACCTCCTTTCTAAACAAAATACAGAGAACATAATTAACCTTTATAGTTCTTTATAATTCAGAACTTTGGGATTCACTTCAGTTATTATACTCTATGGTCTACTTGTAAGTTTAGGATTTTTTAAACACTGATATTAATAGCTCTTTCTTTTGGCCCATATGAAATTGCGGAAGAAATCTCTCCTTTTCATAGTTTTGATGTCTTTCTCCACATTCTTAGGCTTTCAATTATCAGTTCTTATTGGTGTCGATGAGGCTGCCCTTTTATATTTATCCATTTTACTCAATTTTGGATTAATCAATTCAGGTAGAAGTGTGGGAAAACAAAGGCAAAATTGTCTGAGAAGGCCGAAGGACTCCTTTATAATTATAGTGCAAAAGATTTAATGCCTGAATGCTGTGACATTTATCAACTTCTGTGAGATCTTTTTTTACTTTTTTGGGTTTCAGATGGATCAAGGTTGTCTAATAAATTACTTGTATTTGAAATGAATTTGTGTGTGTGTGTGTGTGTGTGTGTGTGTATAAACAGATAAGATACCATGTTATGAAAATGTTCAGGCCTTTTGGAAATTAAAGTATGATTAATCTAAATAATGTGGAGCAATTTCTATAGACTTCATAGGAAGTATTAACATTTAATTAATTTAACCAAGCATTTAATATATTAGAAAATATCAACATGGGAACAAATAGGAGAAATGCTGCTAGCATTTAGAGAATGATTTAATTATAAGAAAAATACCCCGTTTTTTAAACTAATCATATTAAATAAATTTAATTACTTGCCCTAAACCAAATTACCTAGTTAAGCAGTGAAAGAACACTGATGATGCTTATTTTTGCTCTAATATTTCATGAAATTCTCCCACCAAATTTTCATGCAAAATATACTGAAGTTGCTGTGGTTTGACCTGCTTTCACAACAGGCAATCAAAAGTTGTTAGGAAGGTCTTCATAAGCAAGTAAATTTGAGGTATTTGGAGAGAAGTAGTGGAGGGCACAGTTATAGACAGCACTATTCAGCATTTAATAATATTCTTTGCGGTAGTGACAGTTTCAGGCTTTCCTAAAGAATTTGAATATTTTGTTTTCCTTCAAGAGGTGAGAAATTTTCAATCAGGGAAGTAACAATAATAAATACATAAAAATACTAACTCTAGTAGTATCAGTAAGTTATTTTACTTTTAACATGTTACCTTTACTGTGTTATGTAGGTTCTACGTTTAGCATCTATAGAAGGCATGGGAGATCCAATCCATCTCCAATTCCTATTACTTTAATATTATTTAGAAGGCAATTTCAATAATGTCTACAGCAATCAGGTGGAATGTTTTTATGGGATGGTTTTTGTCCCCCTCTCCCAAAATTCATATGTCGAAGCCCTAACTTCCAAAAAGAAGAAAAGCCAAGTGAGGCCGAGTGAGGAGGTAGCTGCCTCTAAGCCAAGGAGAATGAATGGTCAGAAAAGAGAACAAGTCTGTCCACACTTAGCCTCCAGAACTATGCGAAAATAATTTCTATTGTTTAAATAATAATTTAAGAACCCAGCCTGTGGTACTTTTTTTTTTAATGGCAGTACTAGCAAACTACTATGAATGTATTAATAGTTATTCTATAAGTTCCAGTGTGTGTGTGTGTGTGTGTGTGTATGTACATTATAGTTTAGGCATTGTTCACACCTCTTTCTTACATAATTTTGATTGAGACCTTCTGAGACTAAACATAAGGGAAAAGATTTGAGAGAATGCAGGTCTTGAAAAATATCAACTAACTACAAAAAAAAAAATGGTCTTATACCATGAGTAGAAGATCCTGAAAACCAACAAACTCAAATATTTGTCTTTAAGACAAAAGTCATATAAGTAAATCAAAGAATCAAGGCAAGTTCTTGAGACTTGTGATGAAAATTGAATTCTAATTACATTTTTTAAAGAAAACTTTTTCCTCAGTAAAATATTAACAAATAAAACCCAATAATATACAAAAAGAATTGAATACACTGCAAGCAGGATTTATTCAAGGTATGCAAGCCTGGTTCAACATTCAAAACCAATTAATGCAAACTATCGTGTAAGTAAACGAAGAGATAAAATTGCATCACCATTTCAATAGATACAGAAAAAGCATTTGACAAGATCCAACACCAATTCATGATAAAAATTCTCTCAGTAAACTAGGAATAGAGGGGAACTTTCTTGACTTCATAAACAATATCTACAAATCACCTGCAGCTAACATGATATGTAATTCTCAGAAACTTGAAGCTTCCTCACTAAGATCAGGTAAGGATGCACTTCTCAGCACTCCTTGCTAACATCATTCTGGAAGTTATAGCTAATTCAATAAGGCAAGAAAAGGAAATAAGAGGTATACAGAGCAGGAAGGAAGAAATAAAACTACTTGTTTGTAGATGACATAGTTATCTGTGAGAAAATCTGAGAAAAAAGTAACCCCCAAAAATCCTCCTGAAACTAATAAGCAAGCTGGAGGTCCCTCAGTAGGTAACTGGATAAATAAACTGTGATACATACAGACAATTGAATATTATTCGTGATAAAAAGAAATGAACTAACAAGCCATGAAGAGACACGGAGGGACCTTAAATGAAGATTTACTAAGTGAAACAAGCTAATCTGAAAAGGCTCCATATCATATAATTCCAACTGTGTGATATCCAAAAAAGGCAAAACTAGGGAGACAGTAAAAAGATCAATGGTTGCCAAGGTTTGGTGTGGAGGAGGGATGTAAAAATGGCACAGAGGATTTTTAGAGCAGTGAAAATACTCTGTGTGAGACCATAATGATGGATATGTGTCAGTATACATTTGTCCAATCCCATAGAATGTACAACACCAAGAGTAAGCTCTAAGATGAGCTATAGTCTTTGGTGTTCTGATTTGTCAGTATAGGTCCATTAGTTGTAACAAATGTAGCACTCTAGTGGGGGCATTCCTAATGGGGGAAGCTAGGTATGTGGGGGGGAGTAGGAAATACATTAAGAAATTTGTATATCTTCCTTTCAGTTTTGCTGTGACCTGAAACTGCTCTAAAAAATTAAAGTATTTTTTAAAACTCAGTCTTTTTAGTAAAATACCTTACTAAATAACACTAGACTATGCTTGTGTGCCAGTAAGGAATACACTACCTACCTCCCCTCCACTAACATCTCCTTCCCAAATCTTGAATCTTTACCTTTGTGAAATTAGTGAATGGTGTCCTTAAAGGATATGCATTTATCATGTATCCTATAAATCATAATAAGCTTACTATACACTAAAAGGTGGTCTTGATTTCATTTTATTCAGCTTTTGTATCCACTCACCCAAGGATGTCTTTAGGTGGCAAATCGAGAGTCCCTTCTACAGACAGATGTATGTTGCTCTGCTATTTATCATTTGATGAGAATTTTTTTTTTCATTACTGCAGTTTTTTAAACATGTTAACAGGTATGGAATGAGGAAGTTTCAAATTTATATTATCAAATTTGACTTTTTTATTTACTGTGGGTGGTGATCAAAACAAAACAAAACAAAGCCAAACAGAATTACCACTCCCTATATTGGTTGTTTCATTATAGTTTCTTCTAAAAGTTCTAATAGGCTTCCAAAATATATATGCATACTTGGATATTATCTGAAACAGAACATCAGTTATTCTTCACATTTGTTCTTTATGTTAATTACTGAAAACAAATTTTACATTTTAAATGTATATAAAAATAGTCATTACTCTTTCTTATGTATCCTTGTATTTCTGTTGTAGCTTTTTAAAATTTTTTTTTATTTTTAATTTTTTAATTTTTTAAAAATTTTGTTATGTTAGTCACCATATAGTACATCATTTGTTTTTGATGTAGTGTTCCATGACTCATTGTTGGCTTTAAAGCAGAACCAGACTCATATAATACAGAGAACACAACTGATAGTGACCAGAGTGAAGGGGTTGGGTTTGGGCCAAATGGGTGAAGGGGAGAAAGAGATACGGGCTTCCAATTATGGAATGAACAAACCACAGGCATAGAATGCACAGAGTAAGGGATATAGTCAACGATTCAATGTTGTGTGGTGACAGATGTAGGTATACTGGTGGTGAGCAGAATGCAGAGGCAAGTTGAATAGCTTACGTTGCACACCTGAATGTAACATTATGTATCAGCTATACTCAAATAAATAAAGGTGACAGGGTACATAATCTATTGGGTATTTCAAATTTACATCAAAATCCTTGATATACATATTTTAGTTCACATAATTACTTTAGGACAAATCTATGAGATATCAGATTTCCAACTATACCTAACAGGAGAGGATCCGAACGACACAGCAGAATTCGAATTAAGAGGAAAGTGGGGACTGTTCTTTTGTGTCATTCTACAGTCCGAATGAGTTGTAAATTAAATCGCAAAGGGAAAAAAAATTGCATCTTTAGGTCCTTTGCCTCACCATTTTCACTCTCTTCTCCTTCACTGACCTCTGGTTAGATCAGTCCCTTAAAGGGAGCCTGTTTTTCCCCACTAAAACCTCCTGCAGAGGTCACTCCTTCCTACCTGCACTCAGCAAATCAGCCTCCCAAGGATTCATTGAATGAGAAGTCGTGGAATGCCTCCTACCTTCCAGGCATTTGCAAATTAGTTTTATCTGAAAAAGTTAAAGCTTCAGGTTGAACTTGGGGCCTTACCGGAAGGTTAGGAAAAGCCCTCTGGGGGACATCTGGGCCATTATTCTATCATCACAGTGATGCTACCACAAACTGGAGCAAGCTCTACCTGAGCCCATTCTGATTATAAATGTAAACGATTAAAGCAAACAAAACCACATAAATAGTACTTGGTGCTGAGTGACGTCTTGAGCTCCTTCTAATAAGGATTCAAATTTTTTTAATCTCCCAACAACCATAGGTTCAATCATTATTATCATACTCTTTGAGAGATGTGGAAGCTGAGTCTGGCAAAGGTGAGCGCCCAGTGCCAGAATTCCACACAACCTGCTTCCGAAGTCCATACCTGCAACTACTCCACTCCCTGCCCTGCATGGTTGGAGAGGGACCGCCAGCATCTTGGGATCTCTGACACTCCCAGGAGTATGTAGCTTAGGAACTCTCACTCCCTTTTCATTTTGGTTTCAGTATTCAATCTATTATTATGAAGTTGTTAAGATACAAAATCACAGTGCCCCCCTTCCCCCGAAATAGGTTAATTAGGAAGCACACTACTCACAAAATAAGGCCAAGGTTATTTTCCCCAGTAGTAAGATTAATAATCACTTATACAGCTTGAAAGAATTTAAATATACATTAGTTGCCATTTCATGTTCAAAGTTAAATAAAGAAAGTCTACTTGCCTTTAGCTTGATTAACTATCACAATGCTGCTATTTTATATAATTTTTTCACCATCTACACGGAAAAACTCAGTAAAAACCCCATATGAGCATAGCCAATACTCTCTACTAGTCTCCTTTGGCTATAGCCATGTAGTTTTATATCGAATAAATATAATATATTTCACTGGCTGAAATAAATTTATAGCTGTTGTCGGTTGTGGAGATCCATAACTAGACTTAACTAAGATGTACTTCATGTTCATATCATTATAAAACAGAAGTCTAATTCCATTTCAGTGCTTTGGATAACAACTGATCTATGATACTGAAATGGAATTTCTATAGGCGTGTCCTTTGGCAGAATACATTGGGTGTTTAATAAAACCAATGATTAATTTTAATGGAATAGATGATTGCCTTACATATATCACCTTACATGTGGTATATAAAATTCTCTAAAACCCATTTGGGATATGGCCATAAAATTGCCTCTTTTCTTAAAACATGATTTTACTTAATTGCAAATTTCCACATGAATCTCCTCTATTGGGAAAAACTTCCTCCATTCCTTTACTAACTTATTCATGCTTATTACAGTGATACCCAGTCGCTCTTCAGAAGAAAAAAGAAATGATGAAGCCATGTAAAAAACCTTTTAATTATACTTTATTTTTAAATTTTCACTTTCTATCTCTTTCTCCATTTATCTTTTTTTTTTTTTTTAAGATTTTATTTATTTATTTGACAGAGAGGAGAGAGATCACAAGTAGGCAGAGAGGCAGGCAGAGAGAGAGGAGGAAGCAGGCTCCCCGCTAAGCAGAGAGCCTGAATGGGGGCTTGATTCCTGGATCCTGAGATCATGACCTGAGCTGAAAGCAGAGGCTTTAACCCACTGAGCCACCCAGGCGCCCCTCTCCTTGTATCTTTTTCTTTCTAAAATTGAAATCTTTACTTTTGTAACCAGAAAGTATCCTATTTTTTCATTATTTAATTTCACTTCTTTTTAAGAGTTTATTTAGGTCTTCCCAGTTTCAGGAAATGTTTGCCGCTCCCTCTTTCCCAGAGCTTAATGTGATAAGAGGAAAGCACCATATATAATTTAATATATATAATTTAGAATTACAGAAGAAATACCTAAGTATATGCTCAATGTACAAATTTCAAATTGTTTAAAAGCAGAGTGGCAATATTTATAAACTATTCCAAATTCCTTCCTCAAAGTTAGGAATTATTGCTGAATATATTAGGGGCACTACTCCTGGATATTTGTCTGTGCACACTCTCACACCCCACACCCCCATCCACATGCACACAGAACACACACACCCTAGACACATATAGGCACACACATTCAGTTTTAAGTGGTTAGGTTTTTATTTTTAAATACATATAAGTGGAATTATTCTGTATGTATTTCTTTGTGGTTTATTTTTCCTTTTTTTGTTAATATGTCACAAAGATATTTAAAATACTATAATTACAGATTTCCTTCATTATTTTTAAGTTTTGTATGAAATTCATAAATAAGACATGTATCATTATCGGTTTCACAAATCATTATTTATTTAATTGATCTTTGATTGGCAGACATTTATGTTTTCCAAATCTGTCTTTACTACAATAGGCTTCAGTGAACTTTTTTGTAAAAATATCTTTGCATTAGGAGACAGTATGTCTGTAAGATAGATTTTTAGAAGAGGAATAGTTCCATCATATTAGGTGTTCTATGAAATTTTATAGATCAATATTTTCCTATTAAAAAGACAATAGTTTATATTCTAACCAATAGTAGGTAAGAGTATTTGTTTCTTTTCACACCTATCAACGCCTAGATAGTCTTATTCTTTTTGAATTTTACAAATCTAATAAAAGGAAATATTTATTGCTTTAATTTATCTTCATCAAAATATTGGCCTAATTGATAATAGTCATACATTCACTAGCCATTTGTAGTTTGGGCTTTGTCTTGAATGATTATATTCTTTATCTATCTTTCTATTGGATTGATGTTTCTTCTTATTGACTTGTAAACATACTTTGTATATTATGAATATCAATCATTTGCTTATATATTGCAGATATTCCTGTGTATACTGTTTTGGTGTATAACACTTTACAGTTTGCTGCACTCAAACTTATCAGTCATATACTTTATGTATTTTCAAATATCTGTCTTATTTAGAATGGCTTCCCCAAATATAAGATTATAAAGATGTTTTCTTATATTTTCTTTGTACATGTGTAGAGAGAGAGTGAGAGATCTTGCTACTGTTGTTTTCTGGGACTCATATAGTACAAACTAAGGTGTCACAGATCCCATTAAGTATTATTTTGTTAGGGTTACACTTCCAGCTTTATTGAGATATAACTGAGAAATTAAAATTGTTTATATTTGAGACATACGACATGATGACTTGATACACCTATACGTTGTGAAATGATTACCACAATCAAGCTATTAATAATTTGTCACCTCACATAATTACTTTTGGTGTATGTGTGGTAGAAACACTTAAGATCTACTCTTAGCAAATTTCGAGTATGCAATACAGTCTTATTATTGTACCTTTTTGACCTAAATCTCATTTCTCCACCCCCACAGCCCTTGGCAGTCACCATGCTAGTCTCTGCTTCTGTGAATTCAACTCTCTTAGATTCCACATATAAGTTAGATCATACAATATTTATTTTGCTGTGTCTGGCTTTATAGGCATTATGAAAAAAAGTATGAAAATCCCTCAAAAAATTAAAAATAGACTTATCGTATGATCCAGGAATTCCATTTGGGGGCATATATTGAAAGGAAATGAACTCAGTATCTAGAAGACGTATCTGCATTCCCATGTTCATTGCAGTATTATTCACAAAATTCAAGGTATGAAAATAACCATATGTCAACAAAAGAATGGATAGAGAAAATGTGATATATTTATAATGGGATGTCATTCAGCCATAAAAGGGAGGGAAATCCTCCATTAACAAGGATAAACCTAGAGGACATTATGCTAAGTGAAATATTTCCATCAAGTATCAGTCAACTCTTCCTCCTCACTTCCTCTATTAACTATCCCTCCTTTGTACTCTCACAAATCTCAATGATTTCACACCCAGATGTCTCATATTTACTTATCTGTATTTCTGTTCCCTCGGTGTATGCTCTTAAATTCAGAGATTCTGTCTTATTCATGTTTACTCCCTGTTACTCATGTAACAATGTCACGCAGCAAGTGCTGCGAATTTACTAACAGCAAATTTACTAACAGGAGAATGAATAAAAATAAAATTAAAGTAATTATTACCTAGTCTTAAATTCACTCATTTATTGGTATGTGTAAATAAATGCTACATATTTTGAAACCCAAATACTACCATATTTTCTTGTGTACTGATTGGAAAGAATGGGACATCTTATCTATGAGAACATTGTTGAAAACAACATATTGGGTAGCTCTAAAAACTTAGATATTTATTTGTTTAGATCTTATTTATTTAGATTTTATAGATATAAATTTATTTAGATTATAATAATCTATAATAAATTATAGATCTAATTTGTTTAGATATTAAAAACATCTAAGCATTTTGTATATAAAAATTTATTATTCTGGGGCACCTGGGTGGCTTAGTGGGTTAGAGTCTCTGCCTTCGGCTCAGGTCATGATCTCGGGGTCCTGGGATCGAGCCCCGCATCGGGCTTTCTGCTCAGCGGTGACCCTGCTTCCCCCCCTCTCTCTGCCTGCCTCTCTCCCTATTTGTGATCTCTCTCTCTCTGTCCAATAAATAAATAAAATATTAAAAAAAAGAATGTCATATGGATAAACGTTAAGATTCCCCTTTTGAAAGCCCCAGACTTTAACATCACATTAAATTATATGTTTTGAATGTCACTTTATAAAATCACTTTACAAAAATACATTTTTATTAACAGTCTTTTGCATTTCAAGAAATGACCTACTGTGTAAGGTTAAAAACTTAAAAATATAGATAGATTGATAGGTAGATAGATAATAACAGCAACCCTAAATTTACTACTACATTTGCTAATCTTTTTAAGACATTGTTGGAGGAAAAAACCATGCAGAAACTAGAGGGGTTTTTTCAGTCTTATTTAACAGTGGACTACTTTCTATATAAGAAGTTACGAAAAATGGAAAAGTGCAGGCCATAATGAAGAAGTCATCCTTCTTTCATAGAATATAACTATTCATAGCCTGGCTCCAGGAAAGCCTTGTGTCTCATCTGTGAGGGTAGGAAGAAGCAATTCTTTTGGGGAGATGTGTCTCCTAATGGTCCTTTTCTTCAAATTCTTCCAAGTATTCATAATAAATATTTTGCTAGTCAGTGGCAAATATTTTTACAGGAGCCCATGTGTTTGCTGTGTAAATCACTGACAAATCTGTGTATTTAAAGACTGGACTCCACCAACTGTTGAGTTGCATAAATTTCCTGAGCTGTGTTTCTGTATATTAAATATATATTCCTAAAGAATTGAAAATGATGTATAATATACCCAAGTAAAACTCTCGTTAGCGGGGCGCCTGGGTGGCTCAGTGGGTTAAAGCCTCTGCTTTCTGCTCAGGTCATAATCTCAGGGTCCTGGGATCGAGCCCCACATCGAGCCCCACATCGGGCTCTCTGGTCAGCGGGGAGTCTGCTTCCCCCTCTCTCTGCTTGCCTCTCTGCCTACTTGTGATCTCACTCTGTCAAATAAATAAATTAATTAATTAAAGAAAAAACCTCTCGTTAGCAATATGGGAAATATATGTTCAAGTGAAAATGGAAAAATATATCTACTCTTGATTAAAAGTTGCATAACACTATAAGTGCAAAGAGTAAGTTTTATTGATACATGTATCTGTCATTTTATTTTATTTTTATTTTTATTTTTTTTGTATCTGTCATTTTAACTTGGTTACCTTTTTAAAGACCCTATCTCCGAACACAATCACATTTTGAGGTACTAGGGGTTAGGACTTTAATATATCAATCTTGAAACAACAAAATTCAGCTCATAACAGTCTATAAGAAAAAACTTCAGGTATTCCAGAATTGAAACTCAGCTACAGAAATTAGAGATATTATAAAAAAAAAGTTATTCCTCTAAATTCTAATTTTGTCTCAGACTCCTATTCAGTGTATGATCTGGGCCCCCATTACTAATAACTTGTGTTGGCATGCAAGATAAAGTGTGTTTTCCATCTCTGTTCCTACATGCCAGAAATATCTGCAAAGTCAACTACTATGTTAATTTCTTTTTTTTTTTTAAAGATTTTATTTATTTGACAGAGAGAGAGATCACAAGTAGGCAGAGAGGCAGGCAGAGAGAGAGGGGGAAGCAGGCTCCCTGATGAGCAGAGAGCCTGATGTGGGGCTCGATCCCAGGACCCTGAGATCATGACCTGAGCTGAAGGCAGAGGCTTTAACCCACAGAACCACCCAGGTGTCCCTACAGCGTCAATTTCTAAAATTAAGTCTATATTGCTGCCTAAATGCCGTCTGTCCTAACTCATTCAATATCAATATCACAAACATGAGTGTTTTCTCTCCACTATGCCTCATTTCCAGCAATCAACTTTTGTTAAACTTCAGAATACCTTTTGGGTCTGTCCCTGCTTCTGAACGGATGCATAAAACATAATGTCATTGCTTACTGTTCCCCATCTAAAACCTTCCAGTGGCTCTCAGTTTCACTCTGATTATAGCCAAAATCTTTAGGGTGCTCTCCAAGTTTGTAAACAATTCTCATTATTTCATTAACTAGTTCACAGATGTACATATCATGTGTTCTTTTAGCCTATCTCCCCAGACAGAAAGTAAGCTACACTAAGACAGTTTTCTTTTTTTCCCATTCGTTGCAAAATGTGAGAATATAACTGACATCTTGATGGTTGGTTGAACATAGTTGTTGAATTAATCAGTATGAGGACATTGTTTAGCTTTCCCATAGTAGTTCTTCTCGCACTGAAATGATGTTATTGGAAAACAATAACGAGAAGAACAGCACCAACAAAGCACAGATTGCTAGCCATTTTTTTAAAGAGCCATAATCATATGTTTAGAAACCCTTTCTTTAAGCATTTATGAGTCTCTGTACTAGTGACACTACAATAAATTTCATTATTATGGGCAATATCTTAAGTCTGAACTATTTTACCATCTTTTAATATACTAATGAATCAGTAGTAGTTAAAAATGTACATTTAAGGGGCGCCTGGGTGGCTCAGTTGTTAAGCGTCTGCCTTCGGCCCAGGTCAGATCCCAGGGACCTGGGATCGAGCCCCACATCGGGCTCCCTGCTTGGCGGGAAGCCTGCTTCTCCTGCTACCATTCCCTCTGCTTGTGTTCCCTCTGTCGCTGTGTTTCTCTCTGTCAAATAAATGAAATCTTTAAAAAAAAAAAAAAAAATGTACATTTAAATGCTTTCAGTTTGTAAAAAAAAAAAAAGAAAGAAAAAGTAGTATTCAGTTCTGAAACTATCATCTGATATCTTTATCTGCTGCTCATTTTTTGTGAAAACCTTCAGTATAAGTCATCTTAAATCTCTAAATCATGTTAATTCACTTGTGATAAGTAAGTTCTATTGTCAGTTCTGAAAATTGTTCTTGAGCCTGTTTCTCCCCGTATAGCTTCCTGTAAAACATTGGGGATATGAAATGTCATGGGAAGGAGCTCATATCTCCTGGCCAGCCTCAGTTCTGATGTTTTTGTTTTCTACCCATGGATATTACCACTGTAAGTCTCCATGTCAGAGTGTTAAACTACTGTGCGTGTGCTTATAAATATGTATTCAGCCTATGATATTTTGCTACTCCCCACACCAAATTTCTGTCTCACCATAGTCTTCTATATGAGCCTAGGGGGGAAAAAAACCCTCACTTGGATGTACCCAAGAGAAGCAGCTATGAGGAAAATAAACTCACAGAGGACAATTTAAAAATAAAATTTTTTTCCAGCTTCCTAGTTTAAAAATATCATGCTTGTTGAGACTTGCAATGATTAAAAATAGCCCTTAAGTAGAAAGATTGTGTTTTTTTAAGATCTGTTTATTTGAGATTTTATGTCAAAAATATTTAAGAATCAGCATTCATATTTTATCACTAAGGTCTTATAAGTCCTCAAAGTAAACCACCTCCCCCACCCCCCACCACAGATACACAATATGAACCACTTCCTCCATAT
The DNA here is from genome assembly GCA_028646535.1 of Procyon lotor. Taxonomy (NCBI): domain Eukaryota; kingdom Metazoa; phylum Chordata; class Mammalia; order Carnivora; family Procyonidae; genus Procyon; species Procyon lotor. The sequence goes on along the minus strand of CM053605.1, from coordinate 111,397,563 downwards.
CTTTGAGATTCAGAGTTAGTATTAATGACTTTCTTAGTATGCCATGTAGGCAAAGAGTTCAACTTTATTTTGAAAAAGAATAATTCAGTTTAGAAGTTTTCCTATACAGGGGCGCCTGGGTGGCTCAGTCGTTAAGCGTCTGCCTTCGGCTCAGGTCATGATCCCAGGACACTGGGATCGAGCCCCGCATCCAGCTCCTTGATCGGCAAGAAGCCTGCTTCTCCCGCTACCATTCCCTCTGCTTGTGTTCCCTCTCTTGCTGTGTTTCTCACTGTCAAATAAATAAAATCTTAAAAAAAAAAAAAAAGAAGTTTTCCTATACAAAGCTTGGTTAGAAACCCAAAGCCAGTGTTCTTCCACAAAATAGCCCTTATTGACAAATGTATGGTAAAGCAATCCTTGTTCATAGAATGAAAAAAGAAAAAAGTTGGTATGAAATAGAAGTGTAAATTTAAATGAATAGTTTTAAGGTCTATTGATTTATAAATTTTTGATTCGAAATTTCACTTTAAAATTTAATTCAGATTTTAGTAACTAGAGGTTTTACCAGGAATTTTTAGTGCTAAGATAGAGGTGTATTTCCGCACTCCTTAGGCAGGTCACTATTTAATCAAATACATTCACCAACGTAAACTTTTTCTAGTTCTTTTTCTCCTACACCAGGAAGTGCCTACTCTAGTGAACTTGTTCATCTTTCTACTTGTAATACTTATATTTTTAAATTGGAATTTAATTTTATTTTTTGAAAGAGAGAGATTGAGAGGGAGAGAGAATGAGAGAGAGAGATTGAGAGGGAGAGAGAGAACGCAAGCAGGTGGACTCAGCATGGAGCCCAAGGCAGGGTTCCGTCTCATGACCCTGAGATCGTGATCTGAGCCAAAACCAAGAGTCC
>CM053605.1:111378479-111396171 GCA_028646535.1 Procyon lotor | reverse complement strand
AGACTCTTAATCTCACAAAACAAACTGAGGGTTGCTGGGGCGGGGAGGGATAGACTGGCTGGGTTATGGACATTGGGGAGGGTATGAGCTATGGTGAGTGCTGTGAAATGTGTAAGACTGATGATTCACGGACCTGTACCCCTGGGGCAAATAATACATTATATGTTAATAAAAAAAAAAAACGGATGAGGATAGAGGGTGTTACAAGAGATCAGTAAATTTACTCAAGGTTATATATCTAGTAAACGATGAAATATTAGACTAACTGCTCCAGGATTTTTTTTTTTTTTCCTCAACACTCCCTTTCTCACTGGGACTGACACCTAGGCATTATATAAATTAAGAGGGAGTTATTTCTTCCAGGCAGAATGGTCCAAGAATGCTTCCCAGTAGATGTAGTCTTTGAAGGGACCGATTTGTATAAACAGAGAAGAGAGGGGGAAGGCAATTAAAGGCAAGGTATGGTGGGAGAGAGTGAGAACACAACCTGCCAAGAAGTGTTTAAGGGATGCCCTGTGGGCAGTTTGACTGCAGTAGAAGCTTTGGTTTCTTGTAAGGGACTTGGGAAAATTCTACTGGCATCATATTTCTTCTTCAGTCTTAGCCTGTATGAATCTCCTTTAGACAAGACTTTGCCCTTACTCTTTTCTGATGGTAAGCAAGCAAAAAATCCCGGAGTTCACATAAAGAGCCTTGATTATCATAAAGTAAAAGCTGTTTGAGAATGAAAACAGAGATGGGACGATTGACTAAAAGAGCAATTCAGTAGTTCAGCTGTGCAAACATATGGTCTGGACATGAAATGATTTCTCATACAACTGTTTCTCATCACCTTGTCCTGGATACCCTACTCATCAAAGGATATAGTGGGCAAAGAAATGTGTAATAAACCAAATCAAATTTATGATAATGGGTTAAGTAAATATAGATAAAATAATACCACATTTCTTTAAGACTTGGATGATGTGGGCTGTCTTTATTACTTTGTAAGTAATTAGTAAAATCAAATTTTATAATCCAAAGAATAGCTTTTCTTAACACCATCCTTGCCTATTGTTCTGGTCAAAGTCCAGTATTTGACATCAAAATAGAGTTCCTGCTGAGATATCTGCAGAGTAATGGCAAAGAGTGATGTAAGTCATTAACAAGCCCTGTTCTTTTTAAAACAGCTGCCCCTCCGATACACATACACAGTCCTTCCGATCAGCATTTTATAAACAAATCAGTCTATCATCTTCTTTCTAGTTTTTCATATAAAACATTCTTCATACCTTTAGAATTCAGCACAGGTGAAAGGACTTAATAAAAGGGAGTTTAGCTTACAGAAAATGGGAGATCTAACAAGCAGTTGCTATAATATCTCATTAAAACTCGCAAACTGAAGAAACATGATGAGGGACTATGAACATATTTAATCCACACAGAAAAAGTAAAAGAAAGGTATGTATGCTTTACTTAACATGATCTGGGTGAATTTTAGGACTAACCGCCTCTGTGCTTCTTGGCTCAAATCTCATTATAACATGAAACACCCCAGTACAATTGAACAAATAACTTTACTAGGAGGTTTTTAGGTTTGCTTGGATAAATATTTCTGTTGCTCAATACATACATATAGACTGTGTTAAATTAAGAAGCAAATTATTTAGTCCTTCTAGAACACCTGCCATTGGCAAGCACTCGGTGAAACTTAATTTTTACTAATGCTTTTTTCTTAAAAGGTTGTTTTCTTTAATTATTGGAAAGTATACATCTGTCCTTAGTAAACGAAGAGTGTACATGATTTTCTACTAAACACAGACACAGTGGGCTTATATAGAGGTGGAGAGTAGAGATAGGACGATAAGAAGAGCAGGAGTGAGTGTATGTAACATACAAGTTTCACCAAAAGTGGGTATCATTTGACAACAAATATGTTTTAATCATGGGATTGAAATAACCCAAAAAGTATTTCTATGAGGAATAATATTTCTATAAGGAACCCAAAGGAATGATTTAATAACCCCAAAAGAATCCTATAAATATAAATGCCCTCACAATGGTTTTATATCTTCTCTCTACTATCCCTGTTCATTACATGTCTATACCAGCATCCCCCAAATTGTAGGTTATTAATTAGTAAATTTTCCAAGAAAAATCGGGTTTCCTGTTCAATTAGCTAGCAAAATAAAGATCAAAAGAATTAAACTCCTAGTTTACAGGACTTTTTTAATCTTTAATTGCTAACGTGGATTAAAATATTTCATTATCTCATGTGTCCCTTCTTTCTTTTTTTCTTTCCCTTATGCTCACTGTGTACTTCATTTCTTCTTTGTCCCTTCCTTCCTGTCTTTTTTTCTCTCTCTTCCTCCCCCCCACTGCCCAGTCTCTTGGTTTATTTGGATTATTTACAGGAACACTCAGCTTTACCTCATCTCCTTCTATAAGACTCCCTCAGAGAAGGGCAGTCCTATGTCGACACCTGCCACTGGGCCCTTCCAGAAAAGCCCTCCCCAGACAGGCCATCACATTGCCTGCAGCATTCTGGGAGCCCACAGCTCCTGCATCTCCTGAATCATCTTTCCACTGCATATTGAGTCACAGGAACTACCTTTCCAGGACTGGGGGAAGTGGGGTATCTCTTCAGGCACACTGAGTTACAGCCTCCCTCCTCCCTGCAGTTGTTGGCCAATTCTAGCACAACTCCTGCCATCACATTAAAATTCACATTAAAACATTAGGAACATCAAATTCACATTTGTGTCATGCATTTATAAAAGACACTAAAAAAAAAAAAAAAAGGAAAAACTTTCTATCCTTCCTTTCAGTAACCTTTAAGAAAGTTTCGAAAGCCTGATCTCATGATTATATATAGAATCATTGAATCATGGTATTTGAAATATTAAAAAACTGTAAAGGTTATTGAAATCTAATTTTTACAAATAAAGTGAGATCCAATATTAATGATTTTTAAAAGCAACTACTCAAAATACTAAAAGACTCAACACAATAAAAAAATGATGAAGAGAAAGGATAAAGCTACAAAGTAAAAGCAAACAAAAAACCCAAAACCTAAAACCAAAAAACAAGCAACCTCACTCCTACATGAGGAGGAATTAAATATTAACTGCATATGGACATAATCAACAGAAGAGAGTTCAAAAATTAATGGAACCCTAGTAACTTGGTATTTGCCCTTTCTTCATCTTTTCGGCTTTTAAATATATTTTCTAGTTTAAAAATTGTATCCAAGATTCAAACTGCAGCCATATTCTCTATAAGAGCAAAATCTAGATTCTGGGGACAACCAACCGGGCTACTTTATGCATCTTGACTAAGTCAGATAATACTCGGCAGTCTCAATTGAGTCTCAAGAGAGTTGAAACTTTTGAGCTGAATGTATTAGAGTGATTTACATACAGGCAATCTGGTTTCTTTGCTTAAAAAGGACCACGGTTTCCTCTGGGTCTTACTGTTTATTTCTGAGCAATTAAAAAATAATCTATATCCTTTGGGGTTTCATTTCCTCTGCCCAGGAATGCTTTTCAACAGCTCATTTTGTAAAGTTGATAGCAAGGTTTAAGGATTATTTGTAGGCTGAGGAGCTTTAGGGAATTATTTAGTCCGTAGCTAAAAACACTTCCTTCAGCTTCAGTCCTTAATTTCCTTCATAGCTCCCAATGCCCTTTAACCATCTGGTCCTCTCCCTGTTTCTTAGAGATAGCTCTAGTTGTGTTCCTAATTAAAACAGTTCTCATCTCTTGGAGTCCCACCATGCTGCATAACTGATCAGACGCTGCTACTTTATTAATCAAACATCATTTTCACCTGGACCTCCCCTAATTTAATTAAGCCAATAGCATCATCTGTGAGTTGGACATTGGCTAGATAAATGGGGAGAGGACCAGGATCTGGAAGAACCAGATAAGTCTGTCTTCTGGGAACTCAACATATGTTGGGGATTAATCATGTGACCAGTCTACCAGTTTTTCTAATTTTTTCCTATTTTCCTATTTTTTTCTTTCCTCACTTAGGATCAGTCTTCTTATTGAGTTTATGAATAGGCAAAATTATTTCACTGAAGATGACGTTGTTGTCAGATGCATAGCAGTCACACATCTAGCACATATTCTATAGTACAGATGAGTATAACTTAACACAGAGTATTATACGATGTGTTAAAAAAGAGGTAGAGACTATAGGAAGGATTGTGCCAACGTGAAGTAGTCTAGGAAAACTGAAGATAGCAAGCAGAATTTGTAAGTCTGAAATAGTGGGCAGAATTTGACAGGCACAGTAGTAAGCGGATGTATTTTAATTTAGATTTAGAGAATATAATGTTAAATACTTGAGGATAGAGACAGGTATGTCCAGGTGAGCTATCCCTTGTGCTAGAAGGTCATTATCAATGGTGAATATACCAGTGATACAGTGTAAAGGGAAACTGTAGTCATATTTTTGAGACATGGGTGAAAATATTTATTGAGGCAGTAGTTGAGTCTAGGTCCTTGCTGCTTGGTGTGGCATCAGCTGGAAGCTCATCAGCAAGGCAAAATCTCAGGTGCCACTTTGGGCCTGCTGAATAGGACTGACATCCAACAGTGTGATCCCAATGAATGTTAAAATTCGATAAACACTGGCTTAAAGAATTTGGTGTTTAATGAATTTCTATTGAGCTCCACTAAAACTGATAAATGCTCAAAGAGTAGTTTTAATCAATGTAAATATACATTAGAACACTTATAAATCCTAGGAGCAAGTCTGTGGTGACGGAGTGGGGGTGCTTGGGTGTGTGGTGTGTGTACATGTGTTGGGCTTTGTTTTAGGCTAAATTCAGCTGTGGGTGGTATGAAAAGTTGGGTGAGGGGAACTAGCCACAGAGTGGAGGGTTCTCAAAATCGAGTAAGCAGCAGCATTGCTGCTTAAAATCACATTTTAAACCCACGTTTAAAACCCACGTTTTAAAAAGATTCTATAAGGAACTTACTTTCAGAAAATGGTAATAGTTATTTAAGTATAATGCAATACCAATAAAGTAAGTAGTTGACTAACTGAGTTTTTATTGTCCTCATGAAAAGATAAAAAATTAGTGAAGATTCAATCATCTCTGGGAAGGCATTGTCCAAAAAAAAAAAAATCTCAAAATTAATCAAGAAGACTGATTGATAAACTTTAGAACCTCTCCTCTGTGGCCTATATTGGCCAACAAATCCCTTGGCGCTATCAAGTTCAAAGAATCTCCTACCTAGTCATCAAATCAAATCACCCAATTACTCTCCTTGGACAAAGGTCAAATTCATGTTTGCAGACTGAGATGCAAGGAATAGCTCAAAATATATTACTAGGGCACCACTCCCAAAGTCTCCATATCTAGAAGGGAAGGTGACAAATGAACTCCATCTGATAATGTTGGCGAGGCAGGGCAGGATTTAACTTCTTACATCATTTCTGGGCCTAAATTCAAAATTGGTTTGGCAACTCAGCTGGGATATGAGTGGGCAGTAATGGGAAGTTGAAAATGCAGAGGCAAAGGGAATAAGGTGGGAGGTGATAAACCCAATGTTGAATACATTAAATTATTGAATGTGGCAAATAAACAAAACCTAATTTAGGTAATAGGAAGGTAGAGTCAATAGATACTGTTCTCTGAAAATCACAAAGGGCAACAGTTGGTAGAAATTCCACATCCATTCATCAATACCCTTCTCCAGGATGTATATGAAAGATTGTTTTAAACTACCTTGGCAGATGAATGAAAAACTGCCCATCATTTCTAGGGGGCTACCTACAAGGTTTCTTAAAAATGAGTAGAGAGGGGCGCCTGGGTGGTTCAGTGGGTTAAAGCGTCTGCCTTTGGCTCAGGTCATGATCTCAGGGTCCTGGGATCGAGCCCCGCATCGGGCTCTCTCCCTCTGCCTGCCTCTCTGTCTACTTGTGATATCTCTCTGTTGAATAAATAAAATCTTTTTAAAGAATGAATAGAGATATGGAGGGAGAAAATTACACAGTATTGAAGGAACCACCATTTGACCATTGAATCATATAGGTGAATAATAACAGAGAATGGTAGACAGAAAATGGAAGCAGGTTTGGTTCTGAGCCTGACCAGCCCTCAGCGGGTTGGTTCCCCGGTGTCTGATGAGCCACCAACAGTTTCTGCACCTAGGAGTGGCACGTTCACAAAGAGTGTTCCACTTTTCCTCAGTCTCCTGGGGAGACTTTTCCTGAGGACCATCTTCCATTAGAATGAGAATCCAGAAAGGAAAAAGAAGAGACATAATGGGAATGAATACTAGTTATCCTTATAAGATGAAAGGATGTAGTCACCTTTGTTTTTCCCTTCCTTTCCCAATCTCTTTTCACATAGCATCAAGCACATATTCCTGAGAAAATTAAATCGTGCAAGACCCTGCAGAATAGGGTGTCCTTATATCTTCTTTTCAGAAACAACAGTTGATATCACAGAACAGAGTCTCTCATCTACGCTGCCAATTTATACACATAGATGATATAAGTGAAGAGTTATATTTGTTTCAAATGTGTTAGATCCCATTAGCAGACAGGTTTTTCACTCAAGTCTCAAGGTCAAGAATAAAGTCATTTCCTTTATGCTCGCTAATCTCTTTTCCTTGCCACTGAACTCCTTTCTGCCTCCCTGACAACAGCTCCTCAGACTATCTTGGCTAACACATTTCCTGGGCTAAAAATAGCACTCAGTTGTTAATTATCTGTTTATTGAGGTTGGAATGAATCTAACTAGTCTACGACGCAGAGAGGAAAGCTATGTGTTTTGGAAACAGCAGAGCCCACACATTAACTGACCAACCAGCACTTTCTGCCCCAGCGTGTAGGACAACAGAGGGAAGAAAGGAACACAAACAGCACATAAAAGAGCCAGAGGAGAAAACACTTTCACATGCCTCTGCCAGCCTTTGTCATCACTCTCTAAAGCAGAGAACAATAAGGATAAAGTGTCTGTTCAAAGGGAATCATTCCTTGCTGTCATTTTTCATTCTTCTTGTCTCCCTCCTCTCATTGTCACCCATGCTTGTTTGTCTGCAAAGTTCCTCCCATGCTTGCCTGCCTCCCCAACCCATCTGCCCTATCTCTAACCTAGTCCTCGATTTCTCACAATGATTATTAACTCATGGGCTCCCTTCTCTCTCTGTTTTAAAAACAACCTAAGTCATGTTCTTAAAAGTGAGAGAAGCATCATGTCCTCTCCCTCATCAGTTTCAGAATTTGCACTTGCTGCGAGTACCAGCATTGCCTGTGCACATCTTGGTCTGAGCAGCCCTGTGATAACTCCCTGAGCACAGCTCAGTCTGTATGGAAAGAACATGAAGCATGTGTGAAGAATGACCTGCAAATAAGGAATAAGCTATTACGCATGAGGAAATAGGCTACTGAAAATGTAGACCTATAACCATCAGTAGGAATTCTTCAAAGGAACTCAACCTGCAACCCACAGGATATGAGGACAAACGAGAATTTTACTGACTTTTCTACCCCAAGATCCTGCTATCCTTGTGAATATTGAAAGTTTTTGTCTATAAACTAGATCTTCATATGATTACTAAAGCTCTATTAAAATATATTTGCTGGGGCACCTTGGTGGCTCAGTCATTAAGCGTCTGCCTTCGGCTCAGGTCATGATCCCAGGGTCCTGGGATCGAGCCCCGCATCAGGCTCCCTGCTCAGCAGGAAGCCTGCTTCTCCTGCTACCATTCCCTCTGCTTGTGTTCCCTCTCCCGCTGTATTTCTCTCTGTCAAATAAATAAAATCTTTAAAATAAAATAAAATAAAATAAAATGTATTTGCTTATTGTATTAGTTTCCTAGAGCCACCATTACAAAGTACCATACAAACCAGGTGGCTTGAAACAATAGCATTTATTATATCACGGTCTGGAAGTCTTAGGTCCAAAAATCAAGGTGTTGAGAAGGCTGTGCTCTCTCTCTAAGACTCGGGGTAGAATCCTTCCTTGCCTTTCATTACCTTCTGGTAGTAGCTGGCAATCTTTTGTATTCATTTCCTTGCAGCTGGATTATTCCAGTCTCTGTCTCTCTCATCACATGGCTGGGTGCTTCACTTCACATCGTCTTCTCTGTTCTTAAAAGGATGCCAGTCTTATTGGATTAAAGGTCCATCCTACTCCAATATGACCTTATCTTAACTAATTTCATCTGCTATAACTCTTTTTCTCAAATATGATCAGATACTGAGGTACTTGGGGTTAGGACCTTAACATATCTTTTGAGGGGATATAATTTAATTTAGTCCCCCCAAATTTCAAATTACTCATTTTCTAGGAGCTGCCTAGCATATAGCTTTTGGTTCTATAGTTTACATAAATATTGCTCTTTTTAAGTGCTCCAAATACATTTCAAATCTGTATGTATTATTAAAAACTCTGTTTTCCACTCTATGTTCAGTTTGCCTCCCTCTTCTGACTCTATTTTTCTATTTCCTTATTTTCTCACCACGATTGATGATAAAGGACAATGAGTAAAGAAGAATAAAGAAGAGTAAGGTATCAATACCATGATGATGTTAGGGGAGTCAACATGTAGGCAGCCAGCTATCCATATGAGTCAAGTTTAAGATTGTCTGCAAAAAAAGTTCTGTATGTAAAACCATCTTCTATATTAGTGTACTTCTATAATTAAATTTTCTTCCAAAGGGATTTCTGGAGATGGGTGTATTTTAACTGGCCTTAGGCAAGCAAAGCACTAAGTATATACATCAGTGTTACCTAGTTCAGATAGGCTTTCACACAATGGAATGAAAATAAAAAACCAAAAACCAAAGTTTTAGTGGCTAAAAAAATGAGAGGCATGAAATGTTGATCTGGATCAGTACTATACACCTAGTGAGCAACTCTAAGGATAAAGGGAGAAATATATAGATGACAATGATCTGAGAGAAGACATGTGAGATCAGGTGTCTAGAAATCTCCAGCATAAGGACTACCTAGAATTTTGCCTGGTTTGATCATATTCTCTAAGGTTAAATAACCAGTAGATTTTTTTTTTCGTTTTTCTTTTTTTTAAAGATTTTTATTTATTTATTTGACAGAGAGGAGAGAGATCACAAGTAGGCAGAGAGGCGGGCAGAGAGAGAGGGGGAAGCAGGCTCCCCGCTGAGCAGAGAGCCCGATGTGGGGCTCGATCCCAGGACCCTGAGATCATGACCTGAGCCGAAGGCAGAGGCTTTAACCCACTGAGCCACCCAGGCACCCCTAGATTTTTTTTCTATTAGAAAATTACCACTTGAAAGCCACGGAGATATATATAGCTCAATGAATTCATAATTAACTATTTTGGGCTATCACATTGCTTATCCACTTGCATGCGAATATTGTGTAGTGACACAGCACTTGCCTACATGAGACATGAACCCCTCTCCGCCCACTCATAGCCCAAGTTAAGATCTAGGGAGTTCCTGGCATCAAAAAACTATGTTGTTTAACTCCAATTCCCTCTGACCATATGTAATTCAACTATCCAAGTACAAAAACAAGAAAACAAACACCTAAATTAAAAAAGGGGAGAGGGGCTAAGATTTGAACAAGCACCATAAAAAGATATACTGATGGCACATAGATGTGAAAGATGTTCAACATCTTTTGTCATTAGAGAAATGCAATTAAAACCACAATAAGATATCATTACACACCTATTAGAATGGCCAAAATAAAGACTAACCATGATATGGGTTGGTAGGAATACGGAGAAACTGGAACTCTTATACGTTGCTCATCAAAATGTAACCACTTTGGAAAACAGTTTGCAATTAAAAAAAAAAAAAATACATGGAACCTACATTTACCATAGGATGAACTCATTCCAGTCTCAGGCACTTATGCAAAAGAAAAGAAGGCATATGTCTATACAAAGACTTGTATACAAATGTCAGAGTAGTTGTATTTGTAGTAGCCAAAACCAAGAACAATTCAAATTTCCATCAACTAGTGAATGGATAAACGAAACGTGGCATGACCATACTATGGAAGAACACTGAGTGATAAAAAGGAAGGAACTATCGATGTGCACACACACAGGGGAATCTCAAAATAAGGACGCTGAAAGAAAAGTTGGAGGGGAAAAAAAGTGCATACTGTTTAATTCCAAGTATATAAACTCTAGAAAGTGCAAACTAATCGATGGTGACAGAAAGTTGATCAGCAGTTGCCTGAGAAGGGGCAAACGTGTGCAGAGAAAAATGATAAAAGGGCAAAAGGCAACTTGTGGGGATGACAGATATGTTCCTATTGTGATTGTGGTGATGTTTTCACAGGTGCACCTGTATTATAACAACACGTCGTAGTATTCGCTTCAAGCATGTGCAGTTTATTGTCTGTTCATTTCACCTCAGGCAAGTTGTTTAAAAATGTCTGTCCCTATTTTCCTGGTGCCACAAGCACATTCAGAATGACCCGCCTCCCCTCTGTGACCAGTACTGTCAAGCTGGCTGCTTTTATAATTATCTCCTTTGTTCACTTCAATACCACTCCTTAGTTCAGATCATGAGATATCATAAAATCAGATGCCATTATTTCAGGCCTAAACTAGGAAAATTAGTCGGTTTTCTGCCCATGGCTATTAGCCTCTGAGTTCTCCTCACCTGTGCACCACACCGCTGAGAGGATCCTCACAAAATTCAAATTTAACTGTGTCTCCTCCTCTTTTATAAGTCTGCAGGCTTCCTTCACGGACTCCAGGAAATAGCCCTAGGTTTATGCAAATCCTGAAAGGCCCTCAGTTCCTTTACCATGACCCCTCTCTCCTTTCCTTCACCCCTTCCCCTCAGCTTGCATAGTTCTGCTTCAGACATACAAACCATTTGTGTTCTGACCACATCTGGACCTTTCCAATTATTGAAGCTTGCAGATGCTGATACTTTTGTCTAGAATTATACGTCCCCCATTTCCTCATAGTGAATCCCTATAGACCTTCCAACCCAGCCTCTAACTCTCCTGGCCACTCCTACAGGTGACTGTTCTTTTTTGCACTCAGTACTGATATTGTACCTTACAGCTGCACTTACGCCCCTCATCTCCTGCATTTTAATTATGGCTTGTGGTGAGCTAATTGAGAAGGGTCTGTCATATTTCATCACATGATCCCTCGCACCAGTACCTGGCTGTGATAGGTTAATGAATGTTTACTCAATTGAATTAAATGCTAAACACAGTTCAAGGCTTCTGGATCCATTTAATCAGGCACTGACCACTCACGTAAGTTCCAAAAGACAGGCCTGGCCGAAGTCCGTAATCTCGACATTAAAGGAAAAGGTTGTTTTATACTCTTGTGTTTATTTCCAAGAATAACAAAATCAGCAACTTTTCCTTCTTCTTAATGTAATGTGAACTAGTCCAGGCAGCTTCCTAGGGGATCCATTATGTTGCCTAATTGTAGGGTGAGAAGTTTGCTTCAGTCCAGAGTAGATGTCAATGCTTAGGAGCTACTGAAGATCAGATTTTTCTTGAAAATACCTCTTTACAAGGAGCCCAGAGGCAGAGTATTTCAAATAGCTGGCAAGAAAATTCATTTCAGAGAAATGTGGCTCAACTCAGTGAGAATGAGAATCAGTGAGAGTCAGTGAAAGAGGGACAAGGTCTGAAGGTGGCAAACATGGTCTGCAGTATTCTTCAGTGCTCTTGATACTCCTTTAGAAGAGGATAATAATGACATTTTTTCCCTACCTTGCTCTTTTGAGTAATCAGAGATATGCATATCTGATGAAGAATGTTAAAAGCAAGATAAACCAATCTCAAGGAAATTGTTTCCTTGAATATAAAACTATTGACGATGTACAAACATTGGGAAAAAATTACCAATTTTAGACTCTTGTGCAAGAAAACATTAAAGTTGAAAGTGCATACAAATGGATTATAAATCTTTTCCAAATCACTTTTAGTTTCTATACAGCAGATAAGTAGTATTCACTATTCATGTAAAATTTGTAAACACTTGAAAAGTAGGTTCAAAGTTTTGTTCTCTTCTGAGGTAAAGAGCATATATCAGACAACGTATATCGACAGTTTAAAACAAATTGTATTTTGAATTCTCAATAGTGTCACTCTGTTCCAAAAGGTAAATACATTCCCAACTTCCATTTCATCAATTTATAAGCTTCCATAATATAATCTGCACATAGGGATTGTCTCTAAAAGATTTTCCGTACTTATTTTTTTTATTAACTGTATTCTCTATGCTGTACATCGTATCCATGTGTCTTCTTTCTTTTATAACTGGAAGTTTGTGCCTTTTAATCCCCTTCTTCTATGTTGCCCATCCCCCCAATCCCTTCCCTCTGGCAACCGCCAGATTGTTCTCTGTATTTACAAGTCTGTTTCTGTTTTGTTTTGTTTATTCATTTGTTTTGTTTTTTAGATTCCACATATAACTGAAATCATATGGTATTTGTCTTTCTCTGTCTGACATTTCACAAGTAGTAATCGTTAAATATCACAAGATGTGAACATAGTGTTTAGGAGTTTGTTATGAATATATAATCTGATTATAAAATCCAAGGCAAATTCTATAATATGCCTAGCATGTAGAAAGAGTTCAGTATCTATTAAGTTTCCTACGTCAGCACCAGTATCCATTCTACCCCCTCTCCCCCACCAAGACAGTATGATTCAGGCAGTCCTATGGACAGTCATCCAATGACTCCCAGTGCTCCTGCTCCCCTGGATGTCCAAAATTCCGTATCTACTTTCCCAGCAGCAGAACCAGACTGTCCCTCTGCAGATGCTTACATTAAACCAGGAGTGGCTGATTATGAGATGAAAAGAACTCATACAAAATTACAGCTAATTGGATTCACCTTTAATCTTTCATTTGCATTTAAGAAATGATAAAAGATAGTGAATGACAGAGATTTAGGTCCCAGCGCTGAAAGAACTGTGCCTTTCCACCTGGGGTTCTTCCTACTAATCCTGCCTCTGGCTGGAGTCTCCTGATCTGTATACTGATTCAGGGACAAGGAAGAACAAGCCATCAACATGGCGGTGCCCTCTCTGTCCTAAAACAGGGATGGGATTTCTTAGTTCAGACAGACAAGGGGCTTCCACACTTGATAGTAAATAGAATTACAATCTTAGCAATAACAAAAATGATAATCACACACAATACCTCTTTATTTTTGGTACCTAGACTTTCAGTAGAAGTAAATGAAAGCTATAAAGAGGTTTGCAAATGCTCAAGAATTTCTTGCTAAATTCTTCTCTAGTGGTGGAAAGTCCATTTGATAACAAGCAGAACCTATCTGTTTCACATCATCTAGACATATTATTGCCAACTGTGAGTAACTATTTAACCACCTCCAAACATTTATAATGCAGTTTTGGTGCATCATACCTATAAGAAATGTAGTCAAAATATTTACTTATATTTCCGTCACAGTAATTTTACTCTGCCTAAAACATTGTTGAAAGCTCTAGACAATCTGAACTTTTTTTCCTTTTACTCAATTCAGTTAAGAGGAAGGTACATTTTCTGGATGCTTCCTTAGGTGCCTCGTTACCAAATCCCAGAAGAATTCAAAAGTCATAACAGGAATCCAAAAAGGGACTATTTTCATACTTAGTCCCAGAATTTCAGAACAGTAAGATTATATAAAACATGTAATGTTTAATTTAAAAGTCCTAATTTCCAGAGCATCATTGATTTAGTTAGTTGAAAGTAGAAAAGCTAAAAGTCCAGAGTGGCAAAAAAACCTCCTTTTTTCTCTTTGTAAATAAATGGCAACCAAGTGATATTTATCTTCTAGGCATGGTGAAGATAGGATTCTCACTAAGCAAGGGGCTAGAGAAGCCGTTATGACATAATTTCTTGAAGTTGATGTATTCTCACTATTTCATTTTTACTGTGATGGTCTTTTGTCGTGTCTGCACACAAGTTACAAGTCTGCACAGATGAAGGAAATGTCTTCCTCCAACTGGAACTAAGTTTAAGAAAAAATTTCCTATCCTGGTGTTACAAGATTTCTTTTCCTTTAGCACCTAGGGTTCTTGGTCACTCCACTTCGAAGGAGGAAGAAGTAGACCAGACAAACAGCGGTGGACAGCAAAGCAGAGTTTATTGAGCAATAGTAAAGTTTATTGAGCGATAATACAAAGCTTCCAAAGAGGGAGAAGACCCAAGAGGGTTGCCACAGGAGTTTCTAAGTGTAGGAGTTTTTATGGACTTGTTGGTGGGCTCTTTTAATCTGATTAACCCTCCATGCCCCTGTCACCCAATCAGGTTTTTGTCATCTACCTGTCACGTGGGGAAGGATGGAGGGATCCTTCCAGAGTAGTATAAAATCCCTTAAGGGTGGTTTCCTCTTGAGGGGGAGTCCTGGCCTTGACCCTCCCTGTCTTCCAGCTGTCCTTCATTACTGGGATATTATGGAGGCAAGAAACACTGGGCAGAATAGCACTGGGAGTCTCTTTTGAGGTAGATTTTCACAGTGTCCCTGCAGTATTGACCTCAGAAAGGACCTAAGTTCATAAATATTGAGAATATAGTTTGGGTTGAGGATTTGGAACATCCTCTCGTTGTCTAAAAGGTGATAATACTTTCTGGTACTAAATGTCAGCATCCAGAGGCTGCCCAATACCCAGATTTGAAGGAAATCCAAAGCATCATAAGCCATCAGGCATATTACACTGGAGAGATGTTAATAAGTACAAAGTACAGATCTTGTCCTTGCAAAGGGTATAGAATTAATGTTTAACAAGAACATTATTGATAATCAGTAATCACTCTAGAATTACTAGTTAAGGGAGGAAAGCAAAACTTTGTATGTGAAGCAGCTAAAGAGTGAGAAATTTGGGGGTGCCTGGGTGGCTCAGTCGTTAGGCGTCTGCCTTCAGCTCAGGTCATGATCCCACGGTCCTGGGATCGAGCCCCGCACCGGGCAGCCCCGCACCGGGCTCCCTGCTCGGCAGGAAGCCTGCTTCGCCTGCTACCATTCCCTCTGCTTGTGTTCCCTCTCTCGCTGTGTTTCTCTCTGTCAAATAAATAAAATCTTTAAAAAAAAAAAAAGAGAGTGAGAAATTTTGTCTTCTCTCATCATGCACTTTTCTTCCTTTCAAGCAGACATTCTAAGCTCCACAGTCCTCTGTCCCAAACATGCTACCTCCTCATTCAGCCACTCTGACAACCATGTCATTGTCTTCTGCCCTGGCCAATTTTCATTCCGAGAAAGCCTTCCAGAAACACACTTCACAGTGGTGGGCTTTCTCTGGGTATACATATACCAGCATGAATTAAAATGCATAATATCATAGTTAATTCCTTATTGACATATTTACTCTGTATTCCCTCTTACCTACTTGACATTATTTATCTCCGTAGCTAATGCGTCTCAGAGTTTCTGGTACAAAGAAGATTCTTGAGAAATATTTTTAGAATGAATGAGTAAATATATAAATAGCCACAGTGGAAAGACAACATTCGTCTACTGCTTTCAAAATCATCCCTACATTATTTTACGGCTCTAATACTGCTATTTAGCATGGAAGAAGCGGCTGAGTCTAAACATATGGCTGAAGGCTAAAAAAAGAAGACCAAACAATTAGATATCCTTGTAAAAGAAGTCAAAGATATATAGCACTCTGTATGACTGGCTTTATTACTCTGTCTTATGAATTTGTAGAAAATTATTTTCTCAATAAATAGACTTGATGCTAGTATAAGAAAAAGGAACTATTTAATTTTGTTTCAATTTTAATTACTAACTTCTGACTTTTGCTGGATTCTTAGACTTCTACTCTCCTGGCTTATGTAAACAGTGAGATAAAACACTGAGCTCCAGCTTATGTATGTATAAGACTTGAAGTGTCAACAAAATAAGTATTGACAGTGACTGTGTTTTAATAAACATCCGTGAAGAATAAAATAAACTAAAAAATTCACAAAACTTTTTTGGGGGAGTTGCTATTTAGTTTAGTTTTAGAAGGAGTTGCTTATTTATGCTTTTCAGACTTTGAGAGGGTAAGTTACTACTCCTACCCCCGAGAAAAAGTAATTCATACAATTTTCTCATTCCTATTTTTCAACTATGGTAGAATTAATTTTATAGTTTTAGTATGGAAATTATTTGTTTTCACATCAAAGAGAAGGATACACTTAGAAATTTAAATATCAGATGATTCTTTCCTAGCATAATATACTATTAACTGTTTACATTCTACTTACCAATTCTGTTATTTATCCCTTCTCCTGTTAGAAAAAACTCAGCTAGTGACTAACCTTCTTTATGGTCTTGAATCGCTCTTATCTTTAAGGTAAAAGAATGTGTGACTGAAGGTATCTGGCCATGGATTTTATTAGTTATAAATTTTCAATCAATAAGAAAACTATCTGTCCATTCAGAAAGCTATGCCAGACTATCATAAACGGGGGAGCTTATAAACAACAAATATTTATTGTTCACAGTTTTGGAGGCTGAGAAACCACTTCTGGGCTCACAGTCTTCTGACTATAAGCTAACTTGGTAGAGGGGAGAGGGCTCTGTCTGGGGCCTCTTTCATCAGGGCACTAATCCCAGTCATGAATGGAATCAACACATGAATGGGATCACCTACTCACCTCCCAAAGACCTCACCTTCAAATGTCATCACTCTGGGGATTAGGTTTCAACATATGAATTGAAAGGGTAGGGTAGAGCACAAAGGTTCAGTCTGTGCCAGAACAAAGTAAATGAAGACAAAGAACTTTTGAAGAGAAAGACCATGACTTTATCAAGGTAAAAAGTACGAAGAAACAAATTTTCTGGGTCTCTGCACTGTTATAAAATATGCAATTAGCTATTCTCTCTTGGGCCAGGAAAGGTTGGTTTTATACCCTAAAATGAGATTTTATTTAAAAATTCTCTTCACAGAATAACCACAAACGAGATCTACTGTGAATATATGAATTCTCAAGTTAACGTCACGGTGAATCTGTTTAGATAAAATAGCACTATACATCTTTTGTTTCAGTAGTAGAGGTCTCTTGTTGCTGCCCATTTTGTAAATCTGTTTTTGTTTGCATTGTGCAAACTGACAAAGACAATGTATACAAATTATTTTAATATATTTTTTAAAAACGTATTTATTTTAAAGAGAGAGAGGGAGAGTACAAGTGGGGGAGGGAGAGAATCTTGAACTCAAGCAGACTCCCAACTGAACACAGGGCTCCATCCCAGGATCCTGAGACCGTGACCTGAGCCAAAACCAGGAGTCAGATGCTCCACTGACTGAACCACCCAGGCACCCCTATTTTAATATCCTTTTTAATGAATGGTCAGAGTAATAGTTATTTCAAACAGAAGAACCTCTTTGCAGCATATTCTATGGGCTTATCATGTAAGCAATAGGACTTTGAAAATGTTAGGTGCGATAAAAATGTTGCCATGACAATCTAATATTAACTCTATTAAATTGATTAATTAGTTATAGTATAAACAGATCTCTGATTCTAGCTTTAAAATTTCCAAGTATCTGTAACACATAAGGGTTTTTTCCCCCCAAGGCTTAATTAAGTTCCTAAAATTAATGGATCACCCAAACGTTGACAAATTCAAAGTCCACATTGATTATTTTCCCTACCACTCAAGATATGAGTCCCACGGTAGGACGTAACAAACATATTTAGGAAAGAAATCGGTAGTTTCTGAAGATGGTCATATTTGAGTAGCTTTCTGTACTTGTTTGCATATGTTTCACATTAAA
>CM053605.1:111233064-111377979 GCA_028646535.1 Procyon lotor | reverse complement strand
GTGACCTCGACTGACCAAGAAAAGTAGGAAAGAGGATTATTCTCGGAATTCCTGCTCCACCCACACATTTTGGTATCCTTTGTGCACCTGTGCCTCAGAGGGGTCCTCTCTTCATGCTCTTGCCACTCCTCCAGGGGTTGTCAGCTTGATTGTCACCTGGTGTTTGTAGGCCTAGGGATGTGGAACAGGCAGACGCTCTGGTGTCCTGGGCTAGGGTCAGATTTCGGTAGGATGGTGCCTGGGTATTAGAGACGGAGGTTCTCAGTGCTCCATACCATACTATTTTCGGCAGTGGCGTGTTGCAGGTCATGTACAGAAGAGACTTTCCTGACCTTCCCCCTGTGGTAGGAAACCTCGAATGATACTGGTGTAAACCCTCAGCTCAGGACTGTTTCCTGCTTCTCCCATAGGGCTTTGTTGTGCTCAATAAGGAAGCAGAGTAGTCTATGCAAAAGAGCATGCAAGGAGCTGGAAACTCCCTTGTGTCTGTATCTCAGGGGTTCTATCTTCTTGTGCTAGCTTAGGTTCAGCCTTTAGAAGTTTGTTTAAAAGTTCTTCTGAAATCCTCTTACTCTCTTATATGATGCCTTTATCTCTTATGCCTGCACTCTGCTGCGGGTGAGCTAATGTTCACCCTGAGGCTCTCTTTGGAGGAGCCTGCTTTCCTTAGAAGTATAGGCTCTTTGGTTTCCCATCTCTTTGATAGGTCCATGAAAAGTTCTGATTTTATAGTTAATCTGATTTTTTCTGGCTTTTAGTGCAAGACAGATGTGAAACACTGTGTTACACATTTGACATTCCAGACTATTATTGTCTTAATAGAGTAATCTTATTTGATTATATTAAAGTAGTTATAAAATCATATTTATCTTTTTAATATTTCCTGATTCTACACCTTTGATATCCCTCTTTTTCATCATTGGGCCCAAAAATTAGATTTATAAAATTTTAATAAGATTATGGAAATAGAATGATACATAGTGATATTTTATAAACACTTCCTAGAATTTGAATTGGAAAACCATTTCTTATTAAAAATATGACCATAATAAAGGGAAGGGATTTTTATTTTCTCTGGATATAGTTTCAAAACTATTGCTAGATATAAGGTCTTCTAATGCAATATCATGCATGTTATAACTGTTTTGTGTCCAGAACTGAAATCAGATCCCTGACATTGCTAGTCAGTTACAGAAGCAAAACAAAAGTATCCTGCTTGGTGGAATTAAGACAGTTACGTTCACCAGATACTGTTTTCTCATGAATCTCTGCATCACCTCAACTTTGGAGGAAATATGTTTTTAAGTATTTGTTTATAAGTGTTACCAAATTTTCCATGAGAAAAATATACAGTTACAGAGAAATTACAGTTGATTAAAAATTGCACCTTCTTATGAATGTATCAAATGAATAGAAGAAAGGGAAACTTCCCTAAGAGCACTCTCTACAATTAGCTCAGTGTCCTGTAACTTTTGAAGTCTGGCTGAGACTGAATATTACTATCTTTAAAAATAGACGTTTCATGTAGTAAAATAATATAATCTCTTGCCCTGGGATTCTATAATTTTTAAGTTGCATATCTCTATTTTTGGTAATTTGATTGAAAATCACACTTACGATGAATCTTTCTGTAATTGCAGGTTTTATATGGGGAGAAATTAAACAAATGTGGGATGGTGGACTTCAAGATTACATCCATGATTGGTGGAATCTAATGGATTTTGTGATGAATTCCTTATATTTGGCAACAATCTCTTTGAAAATTGTTGCATTTGTAAAGGTAACTATTGTTTATATTGTTGGTAAAGCATAAGTTCTGATAAATACTGATGCACCTTTGATTGCTATTAATTTTACTAATAATGTTAGCTAGAGTATTATGTATATGTGATATTCACCTCCTTATCACTTTGATAGATGGGTATAAAATACATAGATAATATCCAGTTTATAGTCATAAAACAAATGTCACAATTTGAAGTTGTGGCCCAATTTTGTTTCATCTAAATTGAATGGTCTTCAAAATTACTTACCATAGTTGCTCTCGCTTCTTTTTTTTTAATATTTTATTTAAATATTAAAATAAAATTTTTTTAAATTTTTTTATTTGACAGGGAGAGATGACAAGTAGGCAAAGAGGCAGGCAGAGAGAATGGGGGAAAGCAAGCTCCCCGCTGAGCAGAGAGCCCGATGCGGAGCTTGATCCCAGGACCCTGAGATCATGATCTGAGCCGAAGGCAGAGGCTTAACCCACTGAGTCACCAGTTGGGTGCCCCAGTTGCTCTCGCTTCTAATCCTTTTCACTTCTAATTAAATTCTACATCAAACACTATTTAAATTTTGGCAACCAAAATCTATTTTTATTAGTCACAACTAACTGATAACATTACATAGATCAGGGATGCTTGGGTGGCTCAGTCGGTTAAGCAGCTGCTTTCAGCTCAGGTCATGATCCCAGGGTCCTGGGATCGAGCCCCGCATCAGGCTCCCTGCTCGGCACCCTCTCCCTCTGCCAGCTGCTTTGGCTACTTGTACTCTCTCTCTAAAAAATAAATAGAATCTTAAAAAAAAAAATTACATAGATCAAAATATTACTTTCAAAGCATTGAAATTATTTCAGCTCAAACTAATATAGTTTGATATAATTAGAGCAGAATATAATTTCTTTGTCTTCATCCCATTCAACATGACAGTGCCTGAAATTTCACACACCCGCCACTCCCCCAGGTTTTGTACAATATCAGTCTTTTCCAAACTACAGAATTTATGTAAAACATGTTTGTTCTGCAATGACAATCTGGATTATTTTGTACTTTGGGGGTATTTTTCTAACCAAAGTATTATCTCCTTTCTGCTTTTCTTTTTCTCTTTCCTTTTCTGTCCTTTTTAAAAGATTTTTCTTTGAAAATGATTAGTGTATTAGTAAAAAAAATAAAGACTGTCTAATTGGGCTTTATATGAATGATTCATGAAATTTAATGATCTGATCTAGAAAATACTAACATGGAGGTGAACTCATGTTCGTTTCATCTAGTTCTTCAATAGCCACCTGAGTCTCTTAGTGCAGTATTCAGCTCTGTCAGGTTCAAAAATGACCAAAGTTGGAAAGGCCAGAGTTTCTAGAATTCGTTCAATTAAAATGTCACCAGCACTCACCAAATCATTTGGAAAGAGCATTGCCTACCAATTTTATGGGCAGCAAGCTATATTTTAAGAATAGAATGAGAATTTGGTAATTTTCCCTACCATTGAAAAACGGGCATTAAAGTCAATGCCCTTGACGACCTTGAGAACAGAAGGTTCTGTCTTAACCAGGAAGGTTATGCATCTATGTAGGTGATGGGGTTTTTTTGGTGTTTTTTTTAATTTTTTTAAAGATTTTATTTATTTGTCAGAGAGAGAGAGAACACAAAGCAGGGGGAGCAGCAGGCAGAGAAGGAGAAGCAGACTCCGCACTGAGCAGGGAGTATGATGTGGGACTTGATCTCAGGATGCTTAACCGACTGAGCCACCAGGGAGTCCCAGGCAGTCTCTTGTTAAGTGCATATCTGTCCAACTCCTATTTTCTTTGTAATGATCCTTAAGTATATCTATAAAGTTGTTTTACCCATCTCTCTGTAAACAAGTAATATAGATGCTTTTTTGTGGCCCCATATGAATATAAAATTCTGGTGTTATAGGACTGTGACAATTCTCAAACTTTTAGGTGCAGGAGAATTACCTGGAAGGCTTGTTAAAATACAGATTCCCTTTCTCCATCCCCAGAAATTCCAAAGTAAGGATATCAGGGAGGATCCGAAATTCATGCTTACAACAAATTCATCAGACAAGGTGGATGTAGCTGATCTAAGGAAAACACATTGAATGATACTGGATTGTATAATTCTGTTCAACAGTTAAGAGCAGAATAAGATTGATACCAAAAAGAACTTCTCTCATATATCTTATATGTAATATTTATACTAAATATAGAATATTTTCATATATTACATTTAATGGTGCTTATATATAGTATATATAGTATATGTACATTTTAATATATAAGAACTCTGGTATATGGTGGGTAAAATTACATAAATTAATGAATACTTGTGGATTTTTTTGTCTCAGTTTTATGAATGGGATTTGAATTTTCCTAAAAAGTTGTAAGTTCTCCAAGTGCAAAATCAATTTTAATTAAATTTGATTTAATATTTACATTATATTTAATGTAATTAAATATACAACATTACAATATTAAATATACATAATAAATAATTGTAATTAAATATACAATTTAATATTAAAATGTAAATATTGGCCCTTATTCTACATCAAGGAAAAATTTATGTTTAAAATTCAACTCACCCACCCCATGTGATGAGGAAGGGGTGAAAGAGTGAAGAGGAGATGGAAAGTGCACAGGAATTACTTCAGATGACAGTGATGTAAATAACATGGAATCTCAAGAAATACAGTTTGCTTATGTGGTCATAGGATTTCAGCTATGATTGTAAATGTAAAGTGTGGAATGCTCTTTCTGAATGATTCGTTTGTGTGACTAAAACCTGAGTTGCAAGGGAGGAGTTTAACGGGTAGTGTTTTCCGAGCTCACTTCTTTCCTCTGTCATTTACTAGTTATGCGAACTTGAACTGTTTCTCCGCCCCTCTGTGCCTCATCTATAAAATAAGGAGACTAATAATTTCTACCTTGTGCTGTTGGTATGAGCAGTAAATGAAGTGACGTAATTAAAGTGCCTGTTATAGAATAAGCATGCATTATTAATTTTTCTTTTTCTCTTTTACTCCTATGTCCTCCTTCTTCATATACTATGAGCCCCTCGGACGTGCCTTTTTAATTGTCTTTATTATGTCCCCTCATTTACTTTGGTTAGTTGCAAAAAGTTTGAGCTCTCACCTTTCACCACGTGAAATGTATGATTTGGGGCAAGTTATTTAATGTCAGCCTCAATGTTATCACCTGTTGAATGATGATAATAATCAAAAGAACACTAATTTTGGGAGTCTATAATGCCAACTTGTTGACTCACCCTTCCTTACCTTCTTTTATTTATCATTCAATTTTTCATGCTAATTTCTAGATAATTTATAAGTTACTATTTCTGGAAAAGGTGCCGTATTTGTGTACAAAAAATAGACTCTGCTATAAATAAGGCAAACAGCCATTATGTGAATCAATCAGTAAGAATTTCTGGGAGCACACTAAGAAACCAGGATTTCATCTGTTTTCTGAGAATGGAAAGATGCATGGGATATATCCACTGTTTAATCAAGCAGTTCACGGTCAAGTGGAGGAAAGCGACATGCATATAAGTAAGAACTTTCCCATATAATAAACTCTCTACCAATGACTACGGTAGCATCAAGGAAGGAACTAAACTCTACTGGAGGTGCCTTACAAGACAGAGCCAGTGGGCATCTCTTGGGTTCATGAATGTGCATGAGCATTCCAGAGAGAAAGGGCACAATGTGCAAAAAAGTCTGTGTATAAAGGAGGCCAATATCTAAGAGAAATGGTTCAGGAAATGGGGGCAAGGAGAGGGTAGGAAGGACTTTTCACATTCTGCTATAGAATGTGGGATTTGCTCTATTAATAAAGAGGAGAATTAATGAGATTTAAGCAGAGAATGAGTCAAATGATAATGAATGCCTGAAGTAGAAAAATGAACGTAAGGGAAGCTGTTGAAGGGCTGGATTTGAAAACAAAAATTAGGAGGGGGAAAAAATTACGAGGGAGGAGCCATTAGGTGGCTACATCAAATAGGTGATTTATTAATTGTGAAATATGACGTAGATGAAACCCCCTGATGCTGGTTACTGGTAAATAGTTTGCCTATTGTGGTGCAACCAAGATT
Source organism: Procyon lotor (assembly GCA_028646535.1). NCBI lineage: Eukaryota > Metazoa > Chordata > Mammalia > Carnivora > Procyonidae > Procyon > Procyon lotor. The sequence goes on along the minus strand of CM053605.1, from coordinate 111,372,124 downwards.
ACTAAGGAGTTATAATTCAGATCTCTGTGGGATGGTACAGGTTCTACCTCCAGTCTGAAGGTGCATAAATGGGGGCAAAAATCACAATGCTATGTCTTTTGGATCAAGCCATGGACCCAGACCAAAAAAACCTGTCAGTCCACAAAAAGGGAAACCTTTCAGAAACTGATTTTTCCAAGGGGAGAAACTTTAAAATATGTGTGGCAGGAGGACCACACTTGCTTAATTGATTTATCCTTTTGTAATTCATTCACCTAGAGGTGATTTTAAACACACACACACACACACACACACGCACACACACACACACACACACACACCCAAAGGGTCCTTCTAACTAAGGCCATGGTTTGAACTCTGATCTGTACTTGATCTGAGTACCACTTATACCACTTCCTACCTGTATGATTTGGGGCAAGATTCTTAATCTATACCTCAATTTTCTTATGTGTAAAATGACACTAGTAATCAAATCCTATAGAATGTTATGAGGATTACATTAGCAAAAATATTTAATATCATAAGTAGAGCTTAATAGAAACGCTCGGTATTGATTTTAACTTTTATGTACCATGTAATAACATTATATTGTACAGCCAAAGATAGTACAAAAGTATATGTGATTTCACTATTCTCCTCCTTACATGAAAGGCTTTGTTTTGGTTCTTTAAATACCTTGATTCATGAACATTTCACAGCTCATGAATTGTTAGCTTTTTTTTTTTATTTGCTCTTAATTCTTGGAGAAGTTTAGTTGATTATTTCCTCTTCTCATTATGCATGAAATATTAGTTAATCCAGAGCTTGTTGGTGTTTCTGGGCACTCTTATAAAATGTTACTTCATCTTCATTAGGACTGGTTTTCTCCTAAATATTACCCAGTCCTTGTCTATATGCACAACTTGTCTCTTACATTTATCTTTAGTCACTTGGCAGTAATGATTAAATTCCTATGCCTATTCCAGCCTGTGACATAAATAATATTTTCAAAAATCAAAATCATTATGGGTAAGAACATTTATTTTAACAGTCATGATGGAATTGTTCGTAGAACCATTCTTCTGAATAGTTCCGAGTAAATACCTCATTGATCTCTCCTATGTTTATCAGCTAGACAAGAGGAAAATATTGTTTCCATTTCACAATGTTGTAACTGCAATGTACTGTCCAAATTGGGGAATTTTCTAAAAATTCTCTGGTTTTATGGCATAGAGCACTGTAGAGATTTTAAATCCTAGTTGTTTAAACTAGTATCATCTATCACAGAAGAAAATCCTATACCTTCTTATGATCTTTCACTACTCCATTATCTAACCAATTCGTAGAAGGGAAAAAGGTTTTCACCTTATAAGTCAAACATTAAAACCAGTTTACATTTTCTATTTACTCCCATGTGACAAATATTTAATTTTGTATCAATTTAATTTTTATTATTGATTGCTTGAGTTTTATAAATATGCATCAGAGACTATAGAAGATGTAAATAACCCAGTGTCATGATTCAGGTCATCTTCCTCTCTTAAACACTTCTGCTAAGGTATTCCTGACCTAACTCCAGCTTCCTCTTAGAGTCATCACTATCCCCAAACAGTCTGTATTTCAGCTATGTTAAGATACTTACATTTGTACAAATGATTCATCTTTTCCAACAACCATGTTTTTGAATATGTCTATGATTTTTCATCCTGGAATGCTTTTTGACCTCCTATCATCTATAAGACACTCTATTAGATGCCCACTTCCTAAAATGCATTAGCATTAGCAGAGCTCCCTGCATGGAGAAACTGACAGGTAATCCAAGGTTGAATATTCTATTATAGAGGTCTGCAACGAGTGAGTGAATCTCTTAAAAAGAATCTGAGTAAAAATTAAGATTTAGAGCAAAACCATACTATGATATATTTTTCTTAAAAGCAAATACTTGAAAGAAAGAAGAAGGCAGGAATTGATAGTCCTAGGAAGGCTTCGATGTATACAATAGCTCTTGATCTTTCTCTTTTCTTTTTAAAAATAATTAATTAATTAAATTCAAGCATGATTAACATATGTGGTCTTTCTCTTTCAAAGATTATTCTATAACTACCAGCTCCAGTCAACAGGATCCTAGTGTCCACTCCTCTGTGGTCAAAGAGTATCTCAAGGGAATGATGAGCACTTCTTACTTAATGTCTGTTTTCTTCACTATATATAAGCTCATATGATATAAAATGTATTTTATTTCCTCACCACTGTGAGCCCTGAAGATGGTGTCTAGCACAGAGTAGGCACTCAGCATATATTTAATGAATAATTAACAGCTGAAGAATGAAAATAATTAGAATTTAAACCCATTCTAGACAAAGAGCCTGATATTCATAGAAAGGATTTTTGGTGAGAATGTGAAGTAATTTGGGGAATGCCCAGTACTAAAGGTTTGAGCCTGAGCATTAAGTACCAAACTGAGTACAAATGGCAGGTAAGCTCAAAAAGAAGGCGGGACCCAGATTCCAGAGGCTTCATGTGACATATTGGAAAACTGGAATTTCATCTCAAGAACATTGCAGAGTTCTTAAGCAAGATATGAGGTAGTCTGACTGGACTTTTTTAAAAGATGATTCTAGGGGGGAGCCTGGGTGGCTCAGTTGTTAAGCGGCTGCCTTTGGCTCAGGTCATGATCCCAGAGTTCTGGGATGGAGCCCTACATCGGGCGCCTTGCTCCGCAGGAAGCCTGCTTCTCCTGCTACCATTCCCTCTGCTTGTGTTCCCTCTCTCGCTGTGTTTCTCTCTGTCAAATAAAAAAAATCTTTAAAAAAAAAAAAAAAGATGATTCTGGAAGAAACAGAATATTGTAGAAATAGGCCCAGCGCAGGGAGAGCAATTAGGAGGCTATTATAGTAATTTCTGAAGGAAATAGGGGAATTTTTTTAAGGTTTTATTTATTTCTCAGAAAGAGAGAGAGAGGGTGCCTGGGTGGCTCAGTGGGTTAAAGCCTCTGCCTTCGGCTCAGGTCATGATCTCAGGGTCCTGGGATCGAGCCCCACATCGGGCTCTCTGCTCAGCAGGGAGCCTGCTTCTACCTCTCTCTCTGCCTGTTTCTCTGCCTACTTGTAATTTCTCTTTCTCTCTGTCAAATAAATAAATAAAATCTTAAAAAAAAAAGAAAGAGAGAGAGAGAGAGAGAGAGAGAGAGAGAGAGAGACAGCACGCACAAGCAGGGGGAGTGGCAGGCAGAGGGAGAAGCAGACCCACCCATCAAGCAAGAACACTGACATAGGACTTGATCCTAGGACCCCAGGATCCTGACGTGAGCCAAAGGCAGACACTTAACTGACTGAGCCACCCAGGCGCCCCCAGAGGGACTTTTCTTACCAGCAAGGACACCAGTGAAGATTTTCAACCTCAAATTCTGCTTTGGGTGATTTGCTGCCACTCCCTAAGTTCAGGGAACATAATCGGAGAGAGAGTTTGAGGAGGAACAGTCATGAGTTCCAATTCTGGCCGGTGAGGCTGAGATGCCTGTGAGATATCTGTGTGGACATGTCACCAAGGAGCAGAATATAAAATATGACTGTAAGGGGAGACGTCTGGGCCGGAGTTGGAGGAATGGGCATCATCAGCACATAAATGACAATTGAAATCATTGAAAACCTCCAGGGGGAGCAGACAGAATGAGAAGAGAAGAGGCTTGTGAAGCAAAGTCAGTGTTTAAGGAGCCAGTGAGAAAGAGGGACCAGCAAGGCATCCTGAGAAGCAGCATCACGAATGGCGGGAGGCAAACATGCAGAGATTAAAAAATGAATATAGGGGCGCCTGGGTGGCTCAGTGGGTTAAAGCCTCTGCCCTCGGCTCAGGTCATGATCTCAGGGTCCTGGGATCGAGCCCCGCATCAGGCTCTCTGCCCAGCGAGGAGCCTGCTTCCCCCTCTCTCTCTGTCTGCCTCTCTGCCTACTTGTGATCTCTCTCTCTCTCTCTGTCAAATAAATAAATAAAATCTTTAAAAAAAAAAATGAATATAGATTTTGTGAAGAAGTTTTAGAAAATAGAGCCAAAGAGAAATTTTAAATTCAAGTTAAGCTTTTAATTCCTAATAATAGAGTTTGGAAAATACATTTAAAGTTGAAGAATTACAGTTTTTCTCTCCAAGTTCAAAGAACGCTGTAGCTTGTAAGAATTTTAAAAATTGCTCTGTAGAACCATGCTTATATTTAAAAACCAAATTAAATGGATATGTGAAGGTCAGGAGAAAAATTAAAAAGCAAAACTTAAAAGAATGACATCAAGAGATAATTTTTAAATGTTTATATCTCTATTGAATCCCGAAAGATGACGAGGTTTCTGGATCAGAGAACAAATTATTTACTTCCATAACAATCTTCACATTGGTTCCCCATCCTCCAGTTCCCCACGGGGCAACAGATGATGTACCCTCTGCATACAGGGGTTTGTACCACAGGAGGGGGACTGGGAAAATTGGAATCTCAGAGCTTGCACAGTGCAGCTGTGCCAGCTGTCCCTCTTTCCCCTGGAGAAAGAGAAAGTCCTTCACTTTCTAAAGTAAACAAATTCTCTCAGGGGAGGCAAAGGTCCCTAGTTTTATTATCCTTAGAATCTAAGCAGATGGCTCCAGGGGAGATGTTTCCAAATCTCTCAGAAAGTCTCTATATTTAACTTCCCAGGCTTATTTGCCATTCAGACATCTTTTAACAGCCATGCAATGTTTTGCTCAGGAAGCCCTGACCATGCATAAATGTGAACATATTCACATAGCATTGTTTCCCAACAATTACCAGAAGTGCTAGACTTTGAAGCAGACTTGGGTAACTAGACTGGGGTAGAATCTAGCATCTCGTGATTTATAAAATGGAAAGCCTTCCTCTTGATTTTGCCAGTCCCAGCTGAGACAGTTTGCTAAGAAGGTATCTAAAGTACCACATCACCCTGTGATGACGGGAGTCTATATCCCACTGCCCCCAACTGCCTGCAAGAGCTGGAACATGGAACAGCATCTCCAGAAGATTGGGTAATATCAAAGGGCCCTTAAAGCTTGAACAACATGTAATCTCTGTTCATTTCTGGCCCCATCAGCCCCAGATGGAATTTACCACTTTCTCTTCTCTATTCCCACAGCATTTTGTGTTAATCTCTTTGAGCATTTTTATTATTAGGTGTCCCTCCCATCCTCAGTGGACAAAAAGAGCTCAATGGAAGAAAACGTTTCTTGGGTACCCATGGCATGCAACATTGTGTTAAATGTTATAAGGAATCCCAAGCAAATGATCACATCCTTAAGAATGCTAACTGTGTCATATTAGCTTAGGGGAGAAAGAGAAATATAGAATTACCCATCAATGGGGGGCAAGGGGAGATGTTCTTTACCTAAACATGTGTCTTTCAAGGGAAGTGAGAAAAAGGTGAAGGTGACCTTACACTTTGAAGGAAAAGGTGCACTGTAAGTGGGGTGACCAAGAGAAGAGAATTAGATAGTGGTTGATACCACAAACCCTCACTTTGATACTTGTTAGAATGAATGAAAAATAATGATTTTAAATGTTTATGCATCTTCAATGATCAGCTCTTTTATAGTGAAGTTAGCAATGTTCAAGAATAGTTATCAACATTTAAAAATAGAAAATAATTTCCCTCTAGCTCAAACTTGATTGTTTTAAATTGCCACTCAAGCAAGAGTCTGAGTGTTAGACAAAATCAGAAGCTTATGATGTATTTTCTCCCCAGGGAGATTAAAAAAATACTATCTTTTAGTTTCAAGAGAATTAATTAACATTTGTAAAGGCCCTTGGTATAAAATGCAATATAAAAAGAATGGAAATATTCTGATGGGACTCATACAGAAGAACTGTTTGTTCTAACATGATTTTTAGGAAAAAGATCCAGTTGTCTGGACATATTTTTTAGGGATGTGTATGAAGAAGAGAATTCAATTAATTATTTGGTTTCTACACAGGTTTAATCATAGATTTTGTAAAAGTATCTCAAAGAGCATATTTGATCCTTTTTTTTAAAAAAAGGATATAAATTTACCTTAGTAATACAAAGGATAAATTTCATTTTGCTCTTTATAGAGCTCAGTGTCAAGATAATTCAAAGCTGGCATTTTAACTCAGCCTTAATTTTTAAATTATTGCTCAAAGTTTAATAAAATAGCAAATATTTCTCTCAAATCACATATTTTATCTGATTAAAGAATGTTCAAATAAATGTATGTTCTACATATTAAATTTAAAAAATTAACAACTCATTGACTTCCAGGATGATTTCCAGGTTGGGTTTTATCTGCATTTAGGATATAATAGATACAAAGCACCAATAGTTATATGTAATTTGTATCCCACATGCATATGTAACTTGTACCAAACATGTCAAATACAGTAAGTAAAACCATTGATAATTTTGTTCAAAATTTAGTAGTTTTCCTTTATAACGTAGCTTTCTTTGTTATCATGTTGCTCTCTTTTCTCCATAAAAAAACCAGCTTTTTTCCTATGTAACATTTTCTTTTGTTTTTTTAAAGTTCAATCGGAAAGGTCAAAGTCAGATGCAATTCACATGTTAACAAGTATGACAAATGACAAGGACAGACCAGGAAGGCCACTTTGATTAAAGCTTATAAATTACAAATGTCTTTAATAAACTCTTGTTTTTGTGTAGATGAATATTGCTGCCACCGTCATGAAGGACAACAGGCCACCATGCTGGATCTATCTGGAAAAGCATTCAGACCTGAACTTGACATAATCATATGTATGGTTTGTTTTATTTTCTCTGTGTTTCTCTTTTTTCTCCAGTACAGTGCACTGAATCCTCGAGAATCTTGGGACATGTGGCACCCCACTCTTGTGGCTGAAGCTTTATTTGCCATTGCAAACATCTTCAGTTCCTTGCGCCTGATCTCGCTGTTTACTGCAAATTCTCATCTGGGGCCTCTGCAAATATCTCTGGGAAGAATGCTCCTGGACATTTTGAAGTTCCTATTCATATACTGCCTTGTGTTGCTAGCATTTGCAAATGGCCTAAATCAACTGTACTTCTATTATGAAGAAACAAAAGGGTTAAGCTGTAAAGGCATACGATGTGAAAAGCAGAATAACGCATTTTCAACGTAAGTTGAACAGATGCTTTTATTGGTAACATTGCGTGTGCAGAATTCAGAGGGTATTACGTTATGAATTTGAACCATGCCAAGTAGTTGCAAAGAAAATTGTGCTTAATGCAGAAAACAGAATTAACGTGGCTTTGAATGAATGGATCCTTCTGACATTAAAAAATATATATATATCCAGTATATTTATTTTAAGTCTTAGTAAAATGATTTTTTAAATGGCCTCATATAAAGGAAAGCTATAAATTTGGTTTTAAAATGTGAAATAAAGACGAAACCTCTGCCTTATTGACAGCTTACAAGCTCATTGAAAGATAGAATATACATAAAGCCAATCATGTGAGAAAATTCAAGTACTTCTCAAGGTTTCTGTGTTTTCCAGATAGGAAACTCCCTTAACATGTTTTTCCACTCTCTAATACCCTGCACACACACACACACAAATACACACGCACACGCGCATGTGCGCACACACACACACACTATCTAAGCATGGAGAAATAATCCAAAATAGGAACCCTGGGCTAACCTAGGCCACTATAATTATGCACACGACACTCTCTGTGCCCTTACACCTGATGAGCGATAGGCCTCACTCAGTGCCAACCTCTGGTCATTCTCAAACAGGTTTGCTGACAGCACGGGTTCATGGCCCCATGTCTGATGCTCACACAGTCTGCACACCTGTGTCCATTTCCTTCCCACTGCAATCACCAGACAACTGTGATAAACAGTTAATTAGCAGATGAATGAAGAAGTTAGGTCATGTTCCTCTACACAATACCTACATAACACATGTTCATTTTGTAAGTGATTAAAAATCAGACCCTATTCATTGGCTATTATAGAATTTCATGTTAAGTAAGAGCAATAATTTCTCAAGCAGGAAAAAATCAATTCCTTCATATAAACTAAGTCACTTATAGCCACAATATTCTTTTTTTTAAAAAAAGATTTATTTATTTATTCATTTATTTATTTGACACAGAGAGAGAGAGATCAAAAGTAGGCAGAAAGGCAGGCAGAGAGAGAGAGGAGGAAGTAGGCTCCCCACCAAGCAGAAAGCCCGATGTGGGGCTTGATCCCAGGACCCTGAGACCATGACCCAGATGAAGACAGAGGCCTTAACCCACTGAGCCATTCAGGTGCCCCATGGCCACGATATTCTTGTTGAGTCACTTCTGTATCTGTTTTATCTTTGATCTCAATATTTAAAACGTCATTTTAAGTAATCCATATCTGCTTCTTTGCACATAAAATTTTAATCTCAACCTTAGCTGCCTCAGATCCTTCCAGAAATAGATTTGATACAAACCCTGAGTCATAGAGGAAACAAAGGGGCATCACAGCTTCCCCTAGTCCTTTCATCCCTGGCTCTCAGCCAGGAGTTGTCCAGCCTTGTCATTTTCCTCCTGCCCTTTTCTGACTCCCGACAGGAGGGATTCAGTGAAACCCCTTGCAGCAACGTCCTTGTGACTATCATGGCCCTGGATTGTGTCTGGGTGTTGGTATCAGAACTTAATCTTTCCCCACTCGTTTCTGCTCCTTGACATGGTCATTTGCTCCTGGCAGCTGACACTAGGGATTTACAATGGGCAGATCCCACCAACCTCCAGCTCCATGGACTAGAATGTGGCCTCTTACGAATGTCCTGGATACTCTGCTGTCTGTCTCTTGATTTCTGATGGAGAGCCCTTCTGCTTACCCCGGCTTTACCAACTCTGTTGTAACTCTTTGCACTGTGTGCCCTGATGCAAACCGCTGGCCAAGACCCACCCTACCCATCCCCCAACACGCCGACACTATGCACTGCCCCCCTCCCCCAGCCCAGCCCCCACCACCCTGGCCGCCATATATGTGTGTTGCCTTATCCTCCCACATAACACCTAGAACTGAGTTACCCCCCAGGTTGCATTTCATTCAGGGAAGAGTCCTGGTTCCAAAACTCAGCCCCTTCTCAGACATCTGGTTCGTTTGCAGTTAACCCCAACCTCATGTATGATCCCTGAGTTCTCAGAATCACATTGCTCTATTACTGGTTTTGTGGTAAGTGTTTACATATTATGAACAAATTTTATTCTTTGTCATTGCTATGGAAGCCTGAGGCAAAATATCTAGTATAAACTGCATTCTAGAAGCAAATGTATTGAATTGCTTGGATTGTGTATTATTTTAGTGTGCCCACGCCAACAATCTCTTCTATTATCATGAAAAGCAACAGATAATTGCATGTCTCAAATATTATAGGCCCAAATCATTCAGCCCAATTTAATCAGGTATCCTACCTGGATTTTTTTCCCCAGATCATGGAATGTAAATCTACAGGCAACAGATTATTCAAAAACTAAAAAACATAGCAATAATTCTTGGTATAATTAATGAACTAGAATGTCTAGAATCTCTGAGGCAGGCATACCTGTCCCTTGATGACCCTGTTTCAGTATAATAGGTCCAGTCACTGTGAGAGGATGTCTAGCGATGCCCTCTACAGCTTATTTCTTTGCTTTCGTTGGTCTTCAATTTTCTTTTTATAATTTCTTATTAATTTTTTTTTATAATTCATATTACTCCTTAAATTTCAAAGTTTCGTTTCGTTTTGTTTTGTTTTTACTATCCACCATCTCAGAGATTTTATGCCACATGAGGATTAAACAACATAATATTTCATGTAAGGTTCGTAATATGGTGCCTGCCATGGAATATGATAATAAAAAAAATTTGCTACATTACATCTGTTTATCATAATCAGTAGTGACAGAGCATTATCTCCCACCTATATCTCCCTAGTGCCTCTCTATTACTCCTAACATTCAGGGTGCAAACTTAAGCTGAATCTCCGAGCCCTGTGTTTCCCACTGGCTTCCACCCGTCACCCCCTTCCCTACAGCTAAACAATCCTGAAAAGAAGTCTGAACAAGATACCTTGTTTTCTTCTTATCCATTCTTCATCCAATTGCAATTTGGCTGCTGCTTCCATCAGGCCACTAACCCTGCTCTAGAAAATATCTAAAGCCTCCATATGCCCCCTGTCAAGGGACACCTATCTCTTTAAAGCTTTATTGAATGTGTCTGCATCATGTGACCCTGTTAACACTCTTACGTTTGAAATCTTGCCCTCATTTAGTTTCAGTGTTACTATGTCTTTGTACTTTGTCTCTTACTCCTCAAATTTTTCGCACTGTTCTCTGATAATTATATTTCAGTTACTGCTTTTAAATAGTGATCTTGTCTTAGTGACTATTCTCAGATTATAGTGTCTCTGTGAAAACTCCTATGTGCTAATGGATACAGCCCCAGATGTCTTGAGGGATGACTCCTACATTCCTATCACTAGCACAGATCTCTCTCTCTAAAATCTGTAAGTCCAACTGTCCTATGGATGCCTGTCCATGCATATCTCCTAAAAATTTAAACCCAAGGAAAATTCATCAGAGTCTCTAAAAATTGGTTCTTCCTCCTCCTCAATGCTCTTTCTTAGTCAATACTATCACAACCCATCCAGAAATTTAAATCAAAAACTTGTGCTTTATACTAGATCCTTTCCTCCCCAACCCTTCCACATGCAGTCAATAGTGTCTGTTCCTGCTCTTCATTATCCTGGCACCATCTTGTCTTGCTCACTGCTCATGCCTAAATCCAAGTCTCTTTACCCCTGGCCCCTGCCTTCTTTTATATGTCTTCCATCTTGTTCCCAGAGTGATCTTTCTGAACCAAAATTTTGATACTCTTCCATTTAAAGTGTCTAAATCATTCCTTTCCAAACACAACCAAATTCCCTAGCATGACATACCAGGTCCTTTAACGATCTGCTCCTTGCTTCCTTATCTAGCCCCATCTTTCTCCATTCCCCCAAAACATTTTACTCTTCAACATTTTCCAGCCAATTCACAAATATGTCATTTTCTTCTGCCATCCCAGAACGCCCTTTCCATGTGGCAAAATTGCTTTCTGTTTCCCAAATTGCTTTCTGTTTCCAAAACGCCCTTTCCATGTGGCAAAATTGCTTTCTGTTTTCCAAATCGTACCTCAGATGTGCCTTTTCCAGGATGTCCTCCTGATCCCCTCCTGACTGTGAGTTCCTAGTGGGCACAGCCCGCTCTGTGTCTTCTGTCTTTCCTTCAATTTCCCCACCAGCAAATGGACACTTTTTTTCTACTCTTTTCATGCTTCCAGGTTGTTTTCTCTTTAATGTCAGGAGAACTGCAAGATAGTAAAGAAAACCAAATATTTAGTCACTGCAATTGTTCTACATACAATTTTAAGTTAGTAATCTCTGGTTAAAGGGCTCTCTTGTGAAGAGAGGGGCATGGGCTTTATGACAGATATTGGCTCATTAAGAAAATTCCTTTCATGTTTATTGAAGGTATATTTCTCAAAATTGGAACTGGCCGACTGAGAGCATACCTCATTTGTTTTAATATTACATTATTCCTTATAAACCAAGAACAAAATAGTCAGATGTGTCTTATATTAAATTATGTCTCCTCATTGTTTTCATTTCAAAGGATAGAGGGAAACCCCAACTGAAGAATATAGTACCTTTTTACTTGCTCTGTTTATGTAGTTATAAATACTTAACTGGGAAGCAAGCTAATTTTTTAAAGTAGCAACTGAGAAATATCTTTAAGAAGAAAGAGACAAAAGGTTATCTTTAGGAAGGCAATGCTATAGAATCAACCCAAAGAAATTGCCAGATTCTAGTCAACCAGGGCTTTATGCTAAGTATTATTTAATTAAGTGTGGTTTTATCCTCAGAACCATTCTGTCCTTATCTCACCAAAGAATTCGGAAAATAGTTGTCACATAAAGACAGTCTGAGATGTACTGCAGTTAATGACCTTTCAATCTATGGGCAATCTTGCTATCAATAGTTTTGGGAATCACTAATAGTGGAAGCATTTCTAGAAGCAGTGGCTTTAAAATGCTTTTTTTATTCCTTATAATTAAAGAATGATTAGCTTAGTAATATAAATAAGAAACACTTGGTCTTGATACTAGGGTCTTAATTAATCTAACAATAAATATATTTTGGTTAAGTGCACATCTGCACATCTCACTTTTGATTCATTTCACTGAAGAAAAGAAAAGAAAAATAAGAATGAAACCCAGAATTGATCACAAGATGTCCCCTTATTTTGAATTTTCTCCCTTTCAAATTCTAATTAAAAATCTAAATAAATGTTTTTCCAAAAGGTCTGCTAATATTCTCTAATAATCAGTACTTCTTATTAAGACAGAAGCAAATCAGTATTATTCAGCCATAACAATCCATTTATTCTACATCACACTTTTTATTTGAACATTTAAAAAGCAACTGTTATGGGATTTATGTGGCATTTTATATAATTTATTATAGCACTTACATTATTTAACTTCTAGCTCTCTCTCTGAACTGCTATTGGTTTTCCAGGGGAAAACCAGCTGAATTATATTTGTATATTTGTGGTGAGAATTTATACCATTTAGAAAGAGAACAAAATTATCTTACATTGAACCCAAATGACACTGTCATTAATTTTAGAAATTGTCCTTAAAGTTACAAAATAAAGGAACTTATGGCCTGATCAAATTTACTTATTTCCTGAGAAAGTTTTCAAAGAATAACTTAGAGTAGCCTTTGCCTAAGGCCAATGAATTAGATTAAACTTTCCCTGATAGTGTTAGAATCTGACATCTGGGTTAACCTTTAAGAATACATGGTCAGCTCCTCACATGATGCACATCCCTGCTGGCAAGACAAAGTCTTATTGAGGTTGATGAGATCAGCCCCCCTATCATTTTATGATAACTTGCTCCATTGTTGAGTAGCTATGTCAAAATAAATCAATAAATAATTACATATTTTATAATTAAATTTTAATTAAACAATTAAAAATATGAAATTGTTTACGTTTTTAAAAAAAGAAAAAAAAAGCAATAAACTTAAGAAGCCCTGAATGCCAATTAATAGATCCTTAGTTAGATTCACCTGGGTATACAGACCAGAAAGTCATGGAAGGTTTCAAGTAACAGGAGTTTGGCCTAAGAATCATGCACAAGATTACAGCCTTTTGATCCTCTGAACAAGGATTAATCTTAGCAGAGGCAGAATTTAGAGCAAGACCTGGCTTCAGGAAGAGCAGGAGATGAGCCCTGGACCATAAGATCATTTACTCTGAGAACCAGTGTTAACCCGAGTCATCTATTCCAAGTCTATTTTCTTCAGTGTTTACTTGTTTATTACATGGCCTATTTCTCTTGAGTTCTCTGTTAGGTATGAGAATGGTTTTTGTTTTTGTTTTTGCCATATAATGTGACTAAAGTCTTATTTTAACCATTTGTCAAAAAGTATAAAAATCCTGTTATCATTTTATTACATTATACTAAGATGATGATCCTGCTGAAACAAATAGTTCTTCATTCAGGTTCAGACACTCTTTAGCTTATTTTGTTTCCTGGACCAAGTTAAGGAAACTTGACTTTCAATAAAACACCCGAGTTCATTCATTGTCAGGAATGAATTAAATGTTCCCTGAATAGGAAGAACAGCAAATTTTGTTATCTGAGCATTCTGACATTTGCCATCCTACATGATTCACTATGTACAACTTTAATGGTAATCGTGCAAATCCACAGTGATAACATTATTTTTAGTCCTTCTACAACCAAGAAGCAAAAGCATGTGAATGAACTGACATCTTTCAAAGACGAAGCTTGAGAATGGATCATTTATTAACTATCAATGCCCTATGACACTGGTTAGCAAGCTTTCTGTGAAAAGGATAGTAAATATTTTAGACTATGTGGGCCATATGGTCTCTGTAGCAACTACTCACCTCTGCCATTTTAACACAAAAGAAACCGTAGACAATGCATCAATAAATTATTGTGGCTGTGTTTCAATAAATCTTTACTTATGGACATTGAAATATGAATTTGTAAAATATTCACATGTCATAAAATTGCTCTTTTCCCCACCATTTGAGAAAGCAAAAGCTATTCCTAACTCAGGAGCCATGCAAAAACAGATTGTGGATCAAATTTCCTCCCCTAGGAAACTAAATAGCTTTCAAAGTTCTTAGGAAATAAGTACAATATTTGTGCTATATGATAAAAATAATTTTAGTTATTTTTATTAAGTTTGGTTTTGTAATTTTAAAAATCTTTTATTAAGTTTAATTTTTAAATCAAGCAAATATGTGTAAATGGGAATCAAGTTCTATTGTTATATCTTATTATATAATAGTTCTATTAATATAGCTATTAGTGTCTTTTTCTCTTTTTTCCAGGTTATTTGAGACACTCCAGTCCCTGTTTTGGTCAATATTTGGGCTGATCAACTTATATGTGACCAATGTCAAAGCACAGCATGAGTTCACTGAGTTTGTGGGTGCCACCATGTTTGGGACATACAATGTCATTTCTCTGGTTGTCCTACTCAACATGTTAATAGCTATGATGAATAACTCTTACCAACTTATTGCTGTAAGTTGAATAGCTTTATTTTAATTCCACATTTCCCCCTAGACTGTGTTTCTAGCCACACTCTATCCTATTTATCATAGAAAACAGTATGTAATTGGCTGTTGAAGAGACAGAACAGAATTAAAATATGAATGGTTAATTTGAAGTTTCTAAACAGTATTATACCATTATTTGGCTAGGTACTAATTTAATTTTGTCATGTTGTGGAAGATTATAAAATAAATGAAATTTATCTTTACAGGCAGTCATTGGTGATGGCAAGCACTGGGGGAGGGATGAATTATGAACAAGTGGCTCATCTCTATGCAGCACCCTTTGCACTTTGCATTGTCTCTGACCATTGAGCCTACAGTCTTGGTATAAACGAACTCGTGCCAGCCTGGCAAGATAGAAAAGCTAGCTTAGAGGGGAGTCTGAGGGAAAAAGCCACAGGATTTTCAGTTTCTTAAATCCAGAAAAAGCAATTTAAGAGTAACCCTGAATTCTACAGCAGAGTACAGAATACCATATATATTTATTTGAAACTCAAGAACCAAACAAGTTAGTTTATTTATTCATTCATTCAACAAATTCTTACTGAGAACTTACTCTCTTGCCAAGTAAGCATCTAGGAACCAGAAATACATCAATGAATAAGAAAGATAAAGCCCTTTGTCTCCTTGAACTTCCCTACGTGTCAATGGCCATTAGCTACAGCAACAGAACAAACTCATACTGGAATAAAATACATTTAAGTCTTTCATATTTATACCTGAGACAAGTAGCATTGTATAAGCATAATTCATAACCATAATTATCTCTTTAAATAGCTACAATTATGTTGCATCTTTGAATCTATTGCTAAACCTCTGGAATGTTATTTGTTATTTTGAGAAGCAGCATTCTGAATTTTATTTAAACTGTCTTTATGGGGGCAAGATACATGTCACAGATGAAAAACTGCATAAAACATAAGAATAGATGATTTTTATTTACTGATTCACAAACTAAGTATTTACATAGGATATACCTACGTCCTAGGATTTGCAGGTGAATATATGAATTTGTGGAGCTTCATTTAAACATCTTGCAAGTATAGATTTGTTAAGACAGTCTCTATGAAATTGCTTCAGAAGTTCCGTATTCCTTTGGTCAACGCATTTGCAAAACATGTATTCTATTTTCCAGACCACCCTTCCAAAAAAATTAGGGAGTCTCTAATTATCAAGCCACATATAGAGAAACTGTATATATAACTTGGAGCCTATAAAACATCAAATGTATTGATTTCATCAAGAAGAGAACATCAAGAATAGTATGATTTTTTTTTTCTTCTTCATGGGGTGTGTCATTCTAGGTGACTTCTTAAAGAGGTGAAAATGATCTTCAAATCTCTTTTTGTTTAGCTCAAACTCTAAAACTACTTGAGAGGAGAGCAGGCACTGAGAACCTGAGACAGGTATACCTTCAGCGTCATGGGCATGATGGCTCCTTGGAGCATGAACATACCAACTCTGTGATTTTTCACAGGGGTAACAAATGGTGGTTTGGGGCATCACCAGCATAGAACATTTCATTTCCAGTTTTTCTACTATAGATTTTGTTATAGACCCTCTCAGAATTCCAAACCATGAACAAAGGAAGGGTCTGCTTTGTGATAGCCGTAAGAGAACCTAATGAGGTCAGGACAATCCTTAATTTGTGCCTCCAGGAGAATCGGAAGGAACAGGATCTCCTCACAAGCCAACATTTGATCAAAGCAACTGCTTTTTTATGACCTTAAGCCAATTCTACTGACTCCCCTTCTCCATGAATACAGCAAACAATAAATACTTTTCTTCATTACTGCAAAATCTATAAGCTTGTTTAGAAAGAAAGTTAAGGAAAGTAGGAGAAATGAAGGAGAGGAAGTGAAGAGAATGATGGAGGGCTTGCAGACTGGAGCGTCTGTGTTTCTGTCTATCGATCAGTCTATCCCATGAAACATTTGCTAGGCAACAATGAAGGCCACACATTTTCTAGACATGCTCATTCTGTTGAAAGCACAATCTGTCCGGTGTCTAGACAAAAAGTCTCTATTGCTCAGAGTAGAAATGTATATACAATACATGCATTCATTAGCACACAAGCCATTTAGGAATATTAGAATGAAGCACAGTCTAAGGTCATGCTCCTACTCTAAAATATGAGTTCTTCTTGCCTTTTTTAAAAAATATTTTATTTATTTATTTGACAGAGAGAGAGAGATCACAAGGAGGCAGAGAGGCAGGCAGAGAGAGAGAGGGGGAAGCAGGCTCCCCGCTGAGCAGAGAGCCCAATGCAGGTCTCGATCCCAGGACCCTGGGATCATGACCTGAGCCAAAGGCAGAGGCTTTGACCCACTGAGCCACCCAGGCACCCCAAGAGTTCTTCTTTCTAATATTAATGGGTTAAACTGAACTATTTTGAAATACTAAAATGTATGTATGCCTAATTTCTACTACTTCCTACTTCCCAGATTTTCTGCTTTAATCAGATTTGTGGCTAATTTAAGAGGGGATTGAGGGGCTGCCCTATCTCTAATTGTCATAAATGTTCTTAAGTTCTTCCAGGAGATTAATAAAGTGGGATGATTGATAAATGATGAGGAGGATAGCCTTGGCT
Organism: Procyon lotor; assembly: GCA_028646535.1. NCBI lineage: Eukaryota > Metazoa > Chordata > Mammalia > Carnivora > Procyonidae > Procyon > Procyon lotor. The sequence goes on along the minus strand of CM053605.1, from coordinate 111,354,942 downwards.
TACAGGCAGCTGCTAACCATACTCCCATCTGGTGCCATTTGGACAAGGATATGTCAGGGTTCAATGCTGTGTCAGAGGCCCTATTCTACACCTGTTAGAGGAACTTCTCTCTGAATTTGTGCCTGCAGCCTAAAGGTGAACAAGAATTGTTCACACAGAAATATATCAAGTAAGACTTTTCCTAGAAACACCAGAAGGCTAAGCCATGAGCATCGATGCAGGTGGCAGTCAAATCCCATGTATGAATCCCATACAGGGATTCAAGGCCTTGGGTAAGACATAAAGGCTTGTTTGTGGCCAGAATCTAGTGCAGCTGAGCTAATGTAAGCCTATAGTGCAGGAAAGGAAAATTCATCTTCAAGTCATAACCGATCACTGCAGCCTCTTTAACATGGAATTATTTTAGATGTCTATTTCATGGAAGGAAGGATAAAACCTGACAAGAGTGCTGTGACTCTTTACCAGGATAAGCCATCATCTGAAATGTTTTGATGATTATCGCTGGGAGTCAGCCTTGATTTTATAAGTAATTTAATTAATGTTCTAAGAGCTGCTCCAAGTCAAGTTATAAGCTCTCTGTTGGGGTTTATTTCACCTTGGTAATTAAGAAACCTGTCAGCAGTTGTCATATTGTCCCATTCAGGACCATGCAGATATAGAATGGAAATTCGCTCGAACAAAGCTTTGGATGAGTTACTTCGAAGAAGGAGGTACTCTGCCTACTCCTTTCAATGTCATCCCGAGCCCCAAGTCTCTCTGGTACCTGATCAAATGGATATGGACACACCTATGCAAGAAAAAGATGAGGAGAAAGCCTGAAAGTTTTGGAACAATAGGGGTAAGAACACAGCATGTTAGTATTACTTTTTTTTTAATTGTGTATTTGAATATAGTTGTATTTCTTGTCGGATATTTTTGCATTTTTAGCCTTTTTGTTTTTCCTGTTTGTTTTTAGTGGCCATTTATCTCACAGCTAGTATGTCTAAGACATTGTTTCCTACCGTGAGGGCTGTTATTTAAATAGGAGCCCCACCTCACACAGGCTTCTCCTGGACCCATGCGTCTAGGCTCATGGAGAGGGAACTAACACCTTGGCTTTCGATACCCTGATTTCTAGCCCATTTCAGAATTGCAATCTTGGGTTATTTGTGGTGTTACTTACTCATTGTCTGCTTCTCTCTCTGGATTGTAAGGGAAGGGGGCTGTCAGTGAGCTTATATTCTTAGTGCCTAACATAGGCTCCTACACAGCATATAATGTTTGACAAAAATTTCTCAACTAAATGATTAAATGGATATTATAACTTGAAAATGTTGTGCCGTGTTCAAGCATAGTGACTTCAGAATCTGTCGACTTGTTCAACATTTTGCTTCTACTCCCAATCATTTTAAATACCAAGAGGTTGTGTTTTTTAAAAATGTTAGGACCCCCCAGAGCCAGTATATTATATTGCAAGATTACACTTCCTTTGGAAGTTTCTTTCATGCTGGAAACTGGGAGTTCAAGCAATTCCATCAGAAGAGACATGGACTTAGGATGTTGTTCCAGCCAAACCACTGACATGGGACAAGTTATTCTTCATTTCTTCCCTACTTAACTTCCTATTTTTCAAAGTTCTCATAGTGATCTTTTGAAAATTCATACTCTAACATTCATTAGTCATTTTGACTTACTCAGAGAAATTGCTTTGTAGGTATTCTAATATACCATTATATCAGAATCACCGAGTAAGGCTAGTTACCTACTAAAATTTTTAAATTTGTTTTTAATTTTATTTAATATGGTTTTTTGACTGCTAGCTATGCCCTAAGTGATCCTTCTCATTCATTAACCTCATTGCCTACTGGGCATTATTATCAGCATCAAATGGGGCTTTCTCTGCTGACAGTGGTATTGATTTTGCTTTCTTGTCAGTAACATTTCAAATTCTAAAGAGAAATTGATTGGCAAGGGCGTACAGCAAACAGAGAAGTGGTTAGCAGATGCAGTTTTATTCTTCCTTATAAATTCTTACCCCATGAACTTGGAGGACTAAAGTTTGGGCGTCAGTATATCTGATCTTAGAAACCAAAGTGAAATTATGAGGAAGCCTTAGCCTGCAATTCTTATACTAAATGATAGATTTTACTGCTAACTGTAGGAAAAGTGAAATTAGTTTACTCCAGATGTTTGATTTCTATTAAAAAATAAGTTTGGATTACTTTAAAAGGGTCGTAAAATAAATGTACTGACTTCGGTTTAATAAGCAATTATTTCACTTGTTCCACATGCCAGCCAGGACCTGGGGGGTGGGAGTAGGTACAAGGGCACGCTTTCCATCCTTGAGGGCATCATTTCTCATATGGGAGATACAAATATGAGAATGTATTACTCAGTACATGTCATATAATATTTTAGCATTATGATATTGTTACATACAAGATGCTATGACAACTTGTAAGCAATAATTAACGTTGTCCTTGAGATAAACAGAAAAAAGATTTCAGAGAAGTCAAATTCTGCTGCCTCTCATCCACATTAAAATATAGTCGTCCTTTTTCACATCTTATTCTTAAATCCTTAAGAAATGTATTTATTCCCTGGAAAGACATTAATGACGAGTACGGTTCTGTGCTCTCTCTCATAGTATTTTGATTTCAAAAGAGTTTCTGGGCCCCAAAATAAAGGTCGCACACAAAAGAAATTTGTCCGTAATGGTTTAATTTTGGGCATAGGAGAGAGAATCTTGGTTTTTAAGATGCTACAATACCTGTAACAAGATATGGGGCCCTGCTCTAATATTTTAAAAGATCCATCTGTGCTGTCACAAAATAATAGAAAACCACTCAAGAACTTGACTTCCAAGTCCCCCCACACACTCTCCAGAATCCTCCCACTGTTGACGCATTGTTAGGAATATGTTACCATTATTTCTTAGCGAAGAAGGGCTTAACATCCATTTGGGATTTCCTATTAAAGCAGTGATTCATACCTTTCAGAGGGAGAGGGTAAATGGCATAAATTAAAAAGCTTTCTTTTCTATACATTACTGGTCTCCAAAGAACCAAATATCTTTTTATGTCTATCTTTAAATTTGAATACTTTGATCCAAGCTGATGCACAGAAAGAGAATTCACAATTAACTGAGTGACCTCAAGCCATTCCTCTCTCCTTAGCCATTTGTATCTTACTAACCTTTGGTAACGGATATTTTTATGCTTTAGGAATTTATGACAAACCAAATAAATATTGTGAGTCATGTTTCTCTTCTCTGCCTTCATCCCACTTTCAATCCTGCCTCTTCTTCACCACGCTAAGGCTTTGGGCAAGCACCAACCTAATCAAACTCAATGCTATAAATTGACTCTGCCTAGACTGCATTTCCAGAAGAGGAAGGACATAATATTTTGGTTTACATACTTGTAGTTGAGTTTTATACATTTAAATTTTAGATGGAAACAAATAATAATGTATTGTTTATAAAGAGAAATACAAGATAAAGGAAAAGTAAATTAAGAAGGTTGGTTAATATCCATAGAAGAGTTAAATGAAGAAATAATGTCAAAAAAGTAATTGATTTTGCTGTGAATTCAATTCAATTTGGTTAATCCTCTTGACAGTTCATTAGTGTAGGCAGATGAAGACAAGGAGATATACACATTTCCATTAATTAAAAGGTGACTTTGAAGTACCAATGACAGTCCACTGTACAACCAAGGCATGGCTTAGAATATCACATTACACTTCAAATGGACCTTCAAAATCACTTAGCTCAACCATTTCCTTTCAAAGAGAATGTATTTACCAAGGTAATACCCTCAGTGTTTTAGGGTCCCTTGGTGACAGTGCATGGGGGAGACCTGGGTCTTTTTGTTTCCCAAACCAGTGTGTTTTCCATCACCCCCTCGATTCCTGAAAAATCTAGTAATGATGCAATGATACCTTCCACGTTGTGTATTCATCTTTTCATTTTTCTTGATAGCTTTCGCAGATCTTGTCATTGTTCTCAGCTGCCTCTCAGATTCCTATATCTCAAAGCCCTTGTGTCACAGGCTGGCTTACCTTCTATTTGCATCTCAACTGGTTTATATTTAGGCCACATTTGTGAAGCAGGAATCTGAAGCTAAGCTGGAGGTAGAGTTTACGGGCTGTTGGAGGCGTTTTCTCGAGCCTTCCCGCCTTGTGATTCACTTACTGACTCTGGTCATCCAGCAGCTGTCAAACGTCACGCCGGTGCTCATTCCCTGCCCAGGGCCAGGCAGGCCAGTGCTCTTCAGGGTGGCTGCACTGGCCACTCTCCAGGGCCCGTCATTGGTGATCTTATCTGGCTATTTATGGCTTACAGGTAATACTGATACAGCTAGCCCTGAAAACTCATTAACTTTTTTTTTTTTTTTAACTTTGGACTTCCTTTTATGGGTGATGGGGAGTTCCAGAGAAATTAACCTTTCATTTGGAATGCTTTACGGGGGAAACGTAAATGAAGCGGAAATGCTTTATTGAGCCAAATTTTTATTGTAGGAAGCAAACTCATTATTGAGAAATGGCTTGTCCTGGGGAAATTATGAACATCCCACCAACTGGCCAGCCTAGTAAAATAGAAACATGTTGTTGTTTTTGGTGTTTAATATTATTATTTGTCTAATTTTTAGCTTGACCCCATTTTATCAGCAAATACCTTTCTCCAAATTAAAACACTGGTTCTTGGACTTTAGCACGTGCTAGAATTATCAGGACCTTCCATTTTAACAAGCATTTCCTTTTAACTTTAATTAGAAACTCCTGCTAAAGAAACCACCGGTATCTAGCACAGCTTTTTAAATGAAAACAAAATCAACATTTGTACTTATTGCTCAAGAGGTCCAGATCATGTTAATGAGAAAGTGTTTAATTGATATGAAACATTTCAATGCCGTAGACCAGTTTTCTAAAATGGAATGTTTAAGTTATAGGTTAATATGCTGAACTAAAAAATGTGAGGTCTTTGGACAAAATGATAAAAAATGATTTTTAACTCCCTTAACTCATATTTTCCACTTTCTGATTTTCTCCTGAGCATAGCATAGGGAGGAAAACATGAAATGCCATGTCTGTTAGGGTCATTTAGCATCACTCAGTTCTGAGACCACAGATGGAACACTCGTGCCTGACCAGTTGCCACAGAAAAACACTCACTTAAGCCACTGCCAGAGAATTTGAAACAGTGAATGGATTAGCACTAGCTATCATCACTAGAGGAAAAATGTTAATAGTACATGCTTTTCAGACTGTATTTTTAGTGCTAATTTATCAAAATGTATTGTTCCTTAATCTTCAAGACTTTCTGTAGGCCTAACCACAAATCTTACGGATATGATAGTATTCATCCATGAGTACCTCCAATCCCTAATTTACTGCTGTAAAATTTGCCAACTAGGCTTTTTAATTAAGTTCGTTTTCCCAGGGAGGGATGTGGAGGAATGAATTTTGTGATGTTCTTGGTGTTTCAAGAGTGAAACCCTGAATATTTTTCTTGACAAGGCAACGTTCAAGCAGTTTATATTGTTTGGTTTTTTTTTTTTTTTATATTGTTTGTTTTTATATGCTTAGAAAATGTGCTTATAGAAAATAATATGTAGCTCCATCTGTAAATGGGCCGAATTGCAATTTTCAAAAAGGGATCACATCTTGGAATGGCCCCTTGCCTTTTTCCTCATTTTTAAAAAGAGTAGAGCACAGCAAGCGCAGCCCCAAGGGGTTCACCAAGCAAAGCAAAGGATAAAAGGCATAATTCATGGGCTCAAAGTCAGTGATAGACCAAAACCCGAGTGGAAATGAGGGAGCCGGCAATTGACAATTGACTGCAGGGAACCAGCTCAGAGAAGTGTGCCCGACACTCCACGTGGTGGACCTACAGACAATGGGAGATAAAGAGCGAGAAATGTCACAGCTGATTCCCCAGAGCCCTTTCTTTCCCAACTGCAAAACCAGTCCTGCTCCGAGGGCCCCGTGACACTTCTATGGAAATGCGGAGTTCCCTCAGCAGCAGAGGTTCCTGTGGTCTTTTCCTTTATCATTAGTTCTGTGATCCACATACTGCCTTTATCTTGTCCCAACAAATCAAGAGGAACCTGCAAACTCTGAGATACACTGATGTGGCACACACATGTGCCTTGGGCTCCTGAGCAAAAGCCCCCCTGCCAAGGAACATTCTGCACATGCTGCTAGAGTTCTGACATAATTTGCAAAGAAAACTGCTAACTTAAAATGCACATCTTTCTCCAAAATATTATATTATTTTTTTTTAACACAAATCCATCAGTTCTGTTCTTGGTCATTTCCAGTGATGATTACAGGATATAGTACCTTCCCCTATGAGAGTAAAGGCCTTCGAAAGTCAACTGATCTTAACTCGACAACAAGATAGCAACCCTGCTAGGTATTGTTGATGGTAGTTCTACTGTAGAAGATTTAATAATGTCACCAATTGCCAAAAACTATCGCTATGTTTATTGCAAAGAGTACATATATTATGGGTTGAATTGTGCCCCCCCAAAATACTTTGAAGTCCTAAATTCCAGTACCTCAGAATGTGACCTTATTTGGAAATAGAGTCATTGCCGATGTAAGTAGGTTCAGGAAGGTCATATGGAAGTGGAGTCCATATAAGAACATGACCACATGAAGACACACAGACATGAGGAGATCTCCTTGTGAAGACAGAGGTAGAGACTGGAATTATGCCGCTGCAAAGCAAGGAAGACCAAGGACTGACAGCCACCATGAGAAACTAGGAAGAAGAAGGGAAGGATTCTACCCTCAGTCTCAGAGGGAATAGTTCCCTGCCAACATCTTCATTTGAGACTTCTTGCCTCCAGAACCATGAGACGATAAATTTCTGTTGTTTGAGCCACACAGTTTATGATATTTCATATGGCAGCCCTAGAAAACTAATACAACATATACCATATGCATCTGTGGTTACTCATTTTTATTCAGAGAAATATGGATCCGGTATGTTAATGGTGCTGACCCTCAAATTAAGATGTTTTGGGAGGAGGCAAAAATCATAGAATACATAGCAGATGTATTCAAATGTCTCTCAGTGTCTACTTGATAGAAAGAGCAAAGTGTAAAGAGTGAGTTCTAGTGATTTAGAACTGGCACTGCCATGAGAACACTGTGGTATTTTAGTTACTCACTCAACTCACTCGACTCTGTGGGCCTTACTTATAAATGAGGCAATGAGACTAGACTAGCTCTTTGGAGTTTTTTGTTTTGGGTTTTGTTTTGTTTTGGTGGGGAGGGGCAGAGGAAGAGGGAAAGAGGGAGAAAGAGACTCTTAAACAGGCTCCACACCCTGCACAGAGTCCAACAGAGGGCTCTATTTCATGACACTGAGATCATGACCTAGCCAAAATCGAGTGTTGGATGCTTAACTGACTGAGCCACCCGGGTGCCCCCTGGCTGTTTGGTTCTAACAAACAGTATGTCTGTATTGAAATTTAAAACCCAATCTGATTTCCCTTGGTCTTTGGTAGATCCTGGGAAATTAGTGAATTAAATTAATTTTAGTGTTAGCCTAATAAAGCTAATTAAAAAGAAAGGGGGTCATTCTATGCATTCTTTTGTTTTTTAAGATTTTATTTATTTATTTGACAGAGTGAAAGAGAGCACAAGTAGGCAGAGAGGCAGGCAGAGAGAGAGGGGGAAGCAGGCTCCCTGCCGAACAGAGACCCTGAGATCCTGACCTGAGCCGAAGGCAGGGGCTTAACTCTCTAAGCCACCCAAGCGCCCCTCATTCTATGCATTCTTAATAGATATATTTACAGTTCATCAGTGACTGTATTGTCCATGATAGTTTTCCTGTGTTAATGCTGAGAAACATGGATTTGTTGTTGGAGACACTACTGCATCTGGGCATATACTCTTCAAATCTTTTTCTTTAGTCTTAACCTTCCCCAAAGATGCAAAATAGACAGTGGTATTGCTACTTTAATGTCCTCCGTCAGAAGCTCCAAGGTGGAATTCTTTGTTATTTTTTAATAACACTAACATCTCAGCAAATAGACTAAAAATACTGTCTTCATGCTCTCATTCCAACTGCCAAGGCCCCCTGGCTTCTGTTCCCTCTCAACATTCTCATCCCCTTGTGACTCTTGCTTCCCTTTCTTTCCATTCACGCTGCCACTGGTTCAGCTCACACTCATTCTACCCTTCAGCTACATCCTGGTACCAGCATCCCAACTGACGTCTCATCTACTGATTCTCCATGTTCCTCTCTCCTACCCAATACTGCTGCTGGGTGAAGAAGTTTCACTTTCATCACATGTCACTCAATTCATCAAAACTCCAGGTGCCTACCAACCACTGAATTCGTTGTGCTTTCTGAGAGTCTGCATAGAGAACCCATGCTAACTTTCCGACATGAGTTAATCCTTATATTCTGATTATCAGAACACATCACAAGTGTACCAGTGGAAATCACCCTAATATGTCTCTCACCTTCCAGCACCAACATATTGCTGATCCTATTCCAATCTTCTGCAGATCTGAATGTCTGTGCATCTTTCAAAGTCCCATGATTTTTTCAAGTCCTATCTAAAATCCCATTCCCTGTTTGAAGGCTGTTACTGGTTCTTTCCTTAGCCCAATACTACTTTTTGCTTCTCTGTACTCAAAACACATTCTTAAGGCACTTTCCATGTTTTTGCTTGTTTTTTGTTTGTTTGTTTTTTCCCTTCATCTCTAGACATTCTTGGCATTCTACCTAGTAGACTATAAACCTTTAAGAGCAAAAAGCATGTTTTATTCATCTCTGGGTTCTTGCAGCCTCTGCCATGAATGTGTAGCCACTTAATAAATATATCTGAAATTGGCCCTATGAGCTAAGGTTCATGAAACAGGAATCTACAAAGGAAAATTCACAGAGGTCACAGCAAAAATCCAATATCATGTAGGGATATTCATAAAACTTTCGGGACCTCAAAAAAGATGATTGACTAGCACTACTCACCTATGAAATTGGCTAAAAACTGGAACACTGACACCACCAAATGCTAGTATCGATGTGAAGCAATGGGAACTCTCATTCATTGCTGGTGGTAAGGCAAAAGAATAAGTTGCTTTGGAAGACGGTTTGATGGTTTCTTCCAAAACTAAACATATTCTCACCATGCAATCCAGCAGTCGCACTCCTTGGCATTTACTCAAAGGAGTTGAAAATATATATCCATACAAAATCCTGCACAAGGATGTTTATAGCAACTTTTATTCATAATTGCCCAAACTTAGAAGCAGCCAAGATGTAGCTCAGTAGGTGAATGAATAAGTAAGTTATGGTACATCCAGATAATTGAATATTATTTATTCAGTGATAAAAATAAATGATCTATCAAGGCATACAAGACAGAGAAACCTAAATACATGTTACCAAGTTCAAGCAGCCAATCTGAAAAGGCCACATACTGTATGATTCCAACTATATAATATTCTGGAAGAGGCAAAATTATGGAGACAGTAAAAAGATGAGTGATTGCCAGAGGTTGAGGTAGTGGGGACATGGAAGGAAGGGATAAATAAGCAAAGAACAGAAGATTTTTAGGGTAGTTAAAATACTCTGTATGAGAATATAATAATGGATACGTGCCGTTATACATTTGTCAGAACCCATAAGCATGTACAACACCAAGAGTAAACGGTAATGTAAACTATGGACTCTGATTGATAAATGCTCATCAATTATAACAATGTACCACTCTGGCTGGGGATATTGATCATGAGAGAGGCTGTGTATGAGTGGGGAATATGTGGGAAATCTCTGTACCCTCCACTCAATTTTGTTGTAAACCTTAAATTGCTCCAAAAAATGTTTTAATAAAACAAAAATACCTACAAAATTTTCATTACATCCATCCATGTTTACTAAAATCCTCCCCTCACCCTATTACTTAAATACAAATTTCTTACTTCCACACCTTTACTGCCTAAGTTAAAAGCATTCAACTCTTGAGCTAAATAAAATGCTGCCCTCAAGCATGAAATGCCAAGCAACTTACACGAAGGACAATTACATCTTCTTTTACTTCCTCTGGGGTAATCCTGATACATGTCAAATTATTCACAAGTTTTACAATTCAAGAATATTTTTTAACTGTGTTAAATCATGTTATTAATTAAAAAGGGAAAAAAATGGAAAGAGGATGGGAACTAGTTAACATTAGTGATAGATGTCTTAAATCTCTTATCTCATTTAATCTACAAAATCATCTGTTTACTTTGGAAAATACAAAATGGGAATGGGAGAGGACCTCAGAGATAATTCCTTGTTTAGGCTTAGTCACTTTCAAACCCAGGTGTGACCCCTAAGTACATGTTCTTAAAGTAACACCCCATCGCCTCTCAAGTAGTAAGAAAGTAAGACAGGTGGGCATCATAGTAATGATCGATAGGAATCAGTTCTGTGGTGCTAACCAGATAAGGAGAGATTACATGGATGGGAGAGATACCTGACCTGCATAATTTAGTGGTCATCGTTTGGTGAATTTATTGCATTCATTTCTGTTTTCATTATTTAGAAGATGATTAGCTTCATCGGTTCTTATTTTCTTAGGATACTGAAGTTCAGTTGGGTGATATAATCTCACAAGACTAAAGATATTTGTGTAGTATTACTATGTAGGTATGTAAGAACAGTCTTTGGCAAAAACAATTAACCATTCTAATTTAGGCTTAAATATGGGCTATGGATATGGAATAGCTCCTGAAAGTAATCATAGGAAATTTTTTCTATGTTTTCTCTGTCAGACTATTTTGCTTCTTAAAAAGAAATTACCCTAAAAATATCAATCTCGGATTAGTTTTTAAAATATAACCTTTGAAAAAAATATAATCTTTGATCTTCATATTTGTATTAAAATTTTTTTAATGTTTATGAACAGGTTCTGCTGAAGAAAAGACAGTCTGTGCTCTTATCAGTACTAAAAAGCATCGTGATAATTTTCACTTGTTACTTGTAATTTTCTGATTGTGTCATTTTTAGTTTTAATTTTGCATTAAGGAAATTTAAAGTTAAATCTTGACTTCAGGCTGCTCTCTGCTGACTACTTTTTATTGGCTTTTTGACCAAAACAGAATAACAGAATGCAATAGAAGAAGCCCAAAGTCATCAAACTTGAGTTGACTAAAATCTATACTAAATTCAGAATTTCTATCTACTTAATTGTAGAATATGGGTATCCTGTACAATATTTATAGTGAGAGTGTTAGAGAAGTTGATATACAACTTGCTTTAGTATTTGTATCCACCTGAAGTAAATTTAAGGAGATCTGGAAGGCCTGTGTCCTTAGAAGTGCTTTTTGTCTTGGATTTCAGCTGAGCTGTGTCTCAATAGGAGTCATATATCTCCATCTTGTGGCTCAGTCATAAAATTCCCATGCTATCTTTTTTCTAAGATACTCTAATTTTGTAGTAAGTCTCAAACTTCCCAGTCTTTTAATCAACCATAATCCCATCATAATCATATTGAAAATTTGTTTTTTGTGTAAAACTGAATGGTACTTAAATAATTAGTGGCTTTTAGGAAGTTAAGCATCTTCTCAACTGTTCCTAAAGGTCACTAATAATCATGAAACACAGATCTATTCTCCTGGCCAGCCAGTGAAAAAGCCATTTTCCCTTATTCTCCCTAAAGGGAAAAAAGAGTTTCTTTTGCATTGTTTGATTTTTTTTTTTTCCTAATGTCATCTCACAGTGATGTATTCATAACTCTTTTTTTTTTTCATTTTTTTTTCCACAACTCTTCTTAAAATTCCATTTTATCAGCCTATGATTAAGTATTTAGTAAGGAATAAGATCAAAAGATTTATTTAAACTCTAGATATGTTATCTCTTTGCTTTCTCACAATCTACCAAATTCATTCTTTTATTACAGAAATATTTCTTATTTTAATTAAGTTGATTGTCTTCCTTATGAATCAATATTGGTATTTATTCAACATGCATAAAATGGGGATTATGAAGCTTTTTTTCTAGTATCTTTAGAATATCCATGAAATCTACAATTATATAATTTTAGCATCATTTATTATTTAACTCAATTTATTATGGACTCTTTTTTAGTCATTAAACATCCTTTCTCTTTGTTCCTCACTCCAGAATTACTCCTCTGTGCTAACTCTAGCTGCATTCCCAAACCATTCTGATCTTTTCAAAATGATAACTAAGACATTTTTTTTTAAAATGATGAATTTATGAGCCCGATGTTTGAGCAGAATCTTTTATTTTTTTGTTAAATCCAACCACCTAATTAAAGCAGCAAGTCCTTTTTAATGTACATCTGATTGAAATTAATGTTGGGGGTTTAGTGGTCTAACATTGTTTCTGATTACATGTTTCACACCATGGCTAAATTCTCCATCTTGCTACACTGGTATTTACAAAGACCTTCATAATGTGAGCTTTTCACTCTACTGAATTTTTGTTTTTATTTGATATTTCTTTAATTTTTTATTTGATATGACTCATCTGTGTCTCTTAGATTATTTCAAGTAATTTGGGGTACATATCAGCTATGATTATCTAATTCCCTGTCACTTCTATTAAAAGAACAATGTTCCCATCATTGTTAACTTTATATGTTAATTGCTGTAGGGATTACAACCTTGCACTTTGTTGCTTTGGTTCATTCATTCTTTTGATTCATGTGAAGCACTCTCTAGCTATTGTTCATTGTCTAGTAAAATTTTCACTTTGGAGAAGTGAGGATAAATATATTCTCGATTAAAAGAACAATGAATTATTTTCCAAAATAGTAATATATCACCCTAACTGAAAAGTAAATGCCTCTTTCCTTTTCAGAGGCGAGCCGCTGATAATTTGAGAAGACATCACCAATATCAAGTAAGTTAATCTATTTTATCTTGAAATTTGCCTTAAAGTAAAGGACAGCCCCCTCTTCAGAACTGACTCAAGAGAAAAATCATATTTCTGGACTGAATATCAATTCTTGTGTTTTGACACACCTCAGGAGGTTATGAGGAACCTGGTAAAGCGATACGTTGCCGCAATGATCAGAGATGCCAAAACTGAAGAAGGGCTGACTGAAGAGAACTTTAAGGTAATCATTTTCATCCTTATCACCAAGAGGCTGGTTCTGCAGAGCATGGAACCAGACACAGCACGTTTAAAATCAGAGCTGGAAATTTAGCCATGTGTTCTGGCAAGCCCATGCGTTGTCTCCTTCTGCTCTCCCTCCTCCCCCTTTTCCTCTTCCTCCTTCTTCTAAGATTGGTTTATTTTAGAGAGAAAGAATGACGAGGAGAAGGGAGAGGGAGAGGGAGAAAATCTCAAGCAGACTCGCCACTAAGTACAGAGGGGCCCCACAGGGGTTGATTCCATGATCCTGAGATCATAACTTGAGCTGAAATCAAGAGTCAGGCGTTTGACTGACTGAACCACCCAGGCACCCCTTCTTACTTTTAAATTCATGGCTATTTTGCTATTAAAAAGAAAAAAAAGTGGTGAAATTTCTCTTCAAAATATATTGTTTTCAAGCACATTTAATCTGAAAATTGGAGGAGACTTACACTTGGAGGCAGAGAAAACCCTAGTGCCCAGTGGCATTTGGTCTTGCTGATCCTACCAGCACTCTAATGAGTGAGCTTTAGTTTTTGAAATTTCAATCTGATTTCTGGACCTGAAACATTTAGTAACTGAGAAGCTAAAAGCAACAACAAAAGCCCCCTTTGTGTTCTGCACAGCTTTGGTAGTAGAAAATTTGGGGTTTGCGCTTAAGTACAGCTTACAAACTTAGTCTTTCTCCTTGACTTTTTTTTTTAACTTTAATTCTATCAGAAGAGATAGGTGGATTACATGTAATGTATATATACTTGCACATGTGTATAAAATACCTTTGTTATTCTGCCTGAGTTCTTAGATGTTTTAGAAGAATGAGCAAAGTCAGTAAGATCATAGATGCAAAAACAAGTAGAAAACCCTCCAGAAGACTCTTTAACAGTGAAAAGCACCAGGTCTGACAAGGGAATAGAGATAAGCAGTTGTTTTGGTAAGAAGGCAGATGAACTGCAAAATGCAAAGCACAGGTTGAAAGCTGCCTAGGATCCCAAACGTTCTTTGCAGCCACAACATCCAAATTTTGTAGTTGAGTGATTCGTGGTGTGTTGGGAGATATCCTGGAGGCATGAGGCCACCAGAAAGGCCATGGTCAGGTTAGGGCTGAGCATTCAGTTGTCCGAAAAGATTAGGGCTACTGAGAATTCAGTTGTCCAAAAAGATAAAAGTAAAGGATGAATCTAAGAAATGCTGTCTGATCTGAAGCAATTTGTGAGATTTAGTAGCTGACCTGGATGCTGAGATAAATTCAACTCCAAGGTGGCAAACAATTGAAGGTAGCTGCCAACTCTTGGAAGGGCAGACGCCACTGTAATTATTTGTTTTAGATAGCCCTCGGAACAGCAAAATGTGCTAATATTAAAACTCTCTTAAAAATGCATCCCTGAGAGAATGAGAGGTGCCCTTGAAAGCAGGTTTTGCAGAGGAAGCATTTGAAACTGCAGTCCCACAGAAATCCAATATACCCTTGTTTCTTTTTCTTGGAGCCCATGGAGTCTCCATGTTACTACAGAGCAGAGCTCCCACAAGGAAATTAGCGAGCATCAAAATGACTCAAATACCAGGGAGACAATCTCAGCAGAGCGGAATCCTCGCTCTTAAAAATGAGTGACACATCAGAGCCATATATGAAGCGTGCTCATGATGGTTCCTAATGTCTATTTGTTTAGATCCCAAGCTAACTTCATCATTTTACATCCCACTTAGGAACTAAAGCAGGACATTTCCAGTTTCCGCTTTGAAGTCCTGGGGTTGCTACGAGGAAGCAAACTCTCCACAGTACAGGCGGCTCAGGCCACAAAGGAGTCCTCCAATTCGGCCGACTCGGATGAAAAGAGTGATAACGAAGGCAGCAGCAAGGACAAGCGAAAGAACTTCAGCCTTTTCGACTTAACCACGCTGATTCACCCACGATCAGCCGCCATTGCCTCCGAAAGACACAACATAAGCAACGGCTCGGCCCTGGTGGTGCAGGAGCCGCAGAGGGAGAAGCAGAGAAAAGTGAATTTTGTGACCGATATCAAAAACTTTGGGTTATTTCACAGACGATCAAAACAAAATGCTGCTGAGCAAAATGCAAACCAAATCTTCTCTGTTTCAGAAGAAGTTACTCGTCAACAGGCCGAAAGACCACTGGAGAGAAATATTCAACTGGAATCTCGAGGATTAGCTTCTCGGGGTGACTTGAACATCCCTGGTCTCAGTGAACAATGTATATTAGTAGACCACCGAGAAAGGAATACGGACACCCTGGGTTTACAGGTGGGCAAGAGAGTGTGTTCCTTCAAGTCAGAGAAGGTGGTGGTGGAGGACACTGTTCCAATCATACCAAAGGAGAAGCATGCAAAGGAAGAAGACTCTAGTATAGAGTATGACGGAAACCTCACAGACACAGTCACCCACGAGGATTACGTGACCACAAGATTGTGATACTTGAAGGGGGAAGCGTTGATCATACATATACATATTTTCCATAGTGCTCTGGGTAGGGAGAAAAATTAGCAAAAGCTAACTTACACTTTATATCATTTATCAACTGTGGCATATTAATGTGTAACATGTTTAACTAAGGCAAAGGCTATCAGAAACCTTGGTTTTGTAACCAGCTTTTGCTTTCACAATTTGTTTTACCATTTTTGTTGTTGTTAATAAACGCACCGTGTATTCTTGTACTGTTGCAATAATCCACAGGAAATTTTTAGCTCTCTTTTTCAACTAAAACAAATGCAACTTATTTCATGTGGTAGTTGACTCCTATGATAGATATTTTTATATGCAAAAAACAATGTAGCTGAAATATTCGAGCTTTTCATAATTTTTTAGGGTCTTTAGAGATGGTTACTCATCGAGGACTTTTCAGTCAGCCCTACAGTTTGGCTTTAATACACAAATATTACCGAATTATTTCTTAACATGTAAATAATTACAGCACAACTTAAAGTAGGCAAGCCCTCTTCTCATGGAGTCATGATCAAACTCCCTCTTAAAATGGAAGTCAGGTGTACTTTGGAGTTTTAGTTTGTCCAATTTTTCCTTTCAGTAAATAAAATAAATGTTTGTCTTAATAAGTACTGATGATTGATGATTTTTAATGCGATTTGGTCATGACAAAAGTTTTATTTCAATTTTTTTTTTAATGACCTTTTTTGGATTCAATTGCTAGTCAGTATAAATACCAGGCTTTATGAATAAGAGAATTTCAAAATGTGGCAAACGTTCTCAGTGCTAGAAAAGAATAACAGCAAATTAGAATAGTTAATGCACCTTAGAATAGTGAATGCACCTTAAACAAAGCAAGATGATTGCATTCTCATAATAGCCAGATGAAAATAAATTCATTCTAAACTCTAAATCTAAGCAAAGTTAAATTGTATTTTCAATCAGTGTGACTTTGTTGCTAATTCAAAAGAAGTACAAAAAAAAAACAACAAAAAACCTAATGGTTTCCTCATCTTTCCCCCAGTGACTGGTATGTATTTCTCTAAAATTAAACTCACCCAAAGTCATTATTAATTTTAGTAGTAGATATAGATGTAAACCTTTTCCCAGAGGGACAACATTCTTAATTACTTGTTTCTTATACTACACTTCTTCACGAACCACTAAAAAGAAAGTGTTTTTACCTGATATAAAAAAGCAGTGGAAACTTCATAAAGTTTAAGTTATATAACTTATGTCTATTTAAGCCACCATGGAAATAGAAGATTCTATCCTACACCAAAAAAAAAAAAAAAAAAAAAAAAAGAAGATCCTTCCCCACATACAATTAGCATGTATTTCAAATCATTAGAAAAATGCTGAGTTCATTTTACTTCAGAAATTACCTCCATGGATAAGACAAATTGTACATGATTTAGCATTGACCCAAAATTGCATGGTTTCTGATTACCATACATAAAAAATAAGGAATAACATCAATAACAGTGCTAGCCACTGTCCTATATATCAACACCTATGTACTACTACTCACAACAATCCTCTGAAGGAGCTACTGTTCCTATCCCCACTTTATAGACCAAGAAACTGAAGCCAGCACTGATTAGGTGAAGGCTCACAGCTCATGACGGAGCCATGATGGGTCCTCCAGGGCCATGCCCTTAACTACAATATGTACTGCCTTTCAGAACATTAACAGACCAAGCAAAAATATGCACTTATAGGGATTACTGTTGCTACTTCTGACATGGTGTATTTTGAGAGAGAATGAGTTTGGTAAACTCTAAGTCTGTGTTCCCTCTTGTAAAGCATGAGGAGTGCACAAAATTAAAGATATATGTGATTCTTTAGGCTCAATCATATTATAGAAGTTAGTAGATTAAAAAAAAATATTTGGTATGGGACATCAGAATTCACCTGGAAATACTAGATTTTAGTTTTCAAATAAGCCACAACCCAGAGACACTGAGATGTTGCTCTTTCTTAAATCTGGTTTTGTCCTTGGGGTAGAGAAATGGGCCTGGTAGGAACTGGTAGAAACACAATAGGGCTAATGCATGTTCTTATTGCCTCAAGCACACCTTTATCTCAAGTATGTTAGGACTCACAATAAGCCCTGGGGATAGCAAAACACCCAAACTGTTCTAAGTCAAACAGACATGCAGTGGTAGGGAACATAGACCTAGTCTCATTACTTGGGGTATTTTCCAATGATTCTATTTGGCTACTTCTGTTTTTAACAGTTATTTCCAAAGTAAAAATCATATACATCATCATTATACATAATTTCCAGAATTTAATTTCAGATGTCCTCTGTTCCTTCAAACACCACCACCAACAATAAAAGCAACAACAACAAAATATGTTCCCAGGAATTTATTTCTATCAGGGGTTAGGGTGCTGATATTTTACAGGGAAACATAGTGATAACAGAGGGATTTAATTGGAGCCAGTAACCCCCTGCTTCTCATGTTCTGAAAATAATGGTTTTTAACAACCTTCAGATGTCACTGACAGATGCATTTATGAGTTTAAACAAAATATTAGATATTGTTAGTACAATATGTCCTAGGATTGAACATTGTTCTGAATAGATGGTGATATTAAGTAGCATTAATGAAGATGAAGAGTAGGGAAAGAATAAGAAAATATAAAACAGTAGAATTGCAAATAGAAGGATGATATTTTTTGGGGTCTTTAAATGAGTAATTTGAGGTTCCTTTTCATTTCCATTCATACTTCTATGAACATAAATTCTTAAACACCAAAGAGAGGTTTGACATCACACCTTAATTTTATAAATAATGTTCCTTATGTTTCATGTCATTTTGACTTTGTTATTTGTTGCTCATCTTATTTATTTATTGCCAGGGTTAGGTGGAAGAATGTCTAAAAAATTCAGTTTAACTTTAATAGAATAGGTTATATTTATAGCACTTCATTTATCATCTATTTTGGAAAACCCATTTTCAAGAGAAAAATGCTCTGAAGATGTACTTCACCACTTGTAATAGATGTATACCCGAAAATATCTGTGTAAATAATTCTTTATCAACTTCAGTAGGGAAACTGGCTATGTAAAAAAAGAAAAAATGGTAGTGAATTATTTTGTAAAATGAATTATTTTTCAAAGTGGTAATCATCCTCAAAATGTAACTGTTTCATAAGTTGGATATTTGTAGATCAAATTTTCTTAAATTAGATATTTTGTTTATTGGCTGGCAATTAAAATACTGCAAAAGCATACCCACTTTCTTGCCTTGACCTGGATGACAACCCAACATACTTTAGTAATTGAACACACAAATCCAAACAATGAAATATCTTGGGTAACCTCTGAGGTGTAAAGAAAGGAAATTTCTCATATTACTCTCAAAGAAGAAGTCAATTTCCCAGCCAGTATAGAAGGAATATGGGTAACCAGTGATATAAAAATGCACTCTTCTAATATTCAGTAATCCTTACCAATTCTGAGATTTAGTGGAGTTAATGACTGTCCAGTCCCATGACTTTTGGTTGAAGAGCAGACATCAAGCCCTGAAATCTGTCCATTCTTAGTTATCGTGCGTGGTGTTTGTAGCAGAACAGTTTAGACAGTACCCTTAAAAAACAGCTGGGCAAAAACCATCCATGTGACCCTGTCAATATGTTTACAATGACTTAAATTTTTAAAAAGCTAAATTTATGAATATAATCACCATTTGGAAAATTATTTCTTCAGTTCAGCTTTATTACATTTTTTCCTTGTCTTATATTCTCTAAAATTCAGACCTCCCTATAATTTACATTTAGAAATTACTTTCTGTAAGTCTCCTTAAATTCAATTTCAAATATATTATTCTAATTATTTCACAATATATTACAATGAACTTTGTTTATATAACATTATCACATAACTTTAGAAAATATGTTGGAATATATTAAATAAGTTCTCCAAAGACAACTGGAGAAACTAAGGTTCAGGGCATTTATGGCAATTATCCAAATTTATCCTGCTACTCAGTGGTTGAGTTGGAGCTTAAAGATAAAACTCCTCCTGTAGATATTCAGATGAGATACCAGGTCATAAATGTCTCAAATAATGAATTTTTATTTATTTATTTTTTTAATTTTGTCTTCTTTGCTCTCTCCTTCAGTAGAAAATATTTATAATCATTCAAACTTTCCACAGCCCAAATTCAGAAGATACTACCTTTTTCTCCCTACAAAATTGTGTTCATGGATTTTTAAAAAAGCTGGTATCTTACCATTTTCTAAGAAATGCAGTTCATTGTTTTCACTTCAACTGTAGATTTTGTGATAATTCTATACACAGTCTGGTAATAATAAAATGCCCGAAATCAAATTAAACCTTCTCAACTGAA
Organism: Procyon lotor; assembly: GCA_028646535.1. Lineage (NCBI taxonomy): Eukaryota > Metazoa > Chordata > Mammalia > Carnivora > Procyonidae > Procyon > Procyon lotor. The sequence goes on along the minus strand of CM053605.1, from coordinate 111,335,052 downwards.
AAATGATAGAGCTGGAAAATAGGAAGCTGACATGAGATTGAGACCATGAGACCAGGGCCAAATATGGTCATGCTGTCACCGAGTTGGCAAAGAGTGAAGTCTCTGCCAGGGAAATTTACCAGTAGCAAAACCATCAGCTTCCTCTAGAGCTGCACTATCCAATATGGTGGCTACTATTGACATATGGCTACTAAGCGCCTAAAATGTCTATAAATGTAAAACACACACTGGATTTCAAGGACTTAGTATAAAAACAAGGCAAAATATCTCATTAATATTTACATTGGTTACATGTTGAAATGATAGTATTTTGGATGCATTGGGCTAAAATATATGAATTACGTTCGTTTCATGTTTCTTTTTACTTTTTAATGTAGCTACTAGAAAAATTCTAAAACACATGTGTGACTCGCATTTGGAACTTGCAGTACATTTCTACTGGAAAGTGGTGCTCTGGAGCATCTCTATTTGTTTCACTCAAGTCATGTATTTCCACCATTTGAATTTCATAGGTGAAACTTATGTATTCAACTACTCAAAAATATTGTTTTCATTCAACTAAAATTTGCTGTCTCTCCTTGATTCCCAATCTCCTAATGGAATCACTGCTAATAATTTGCTGTTTTTCATGTTTTTCCTTGCCTTTGCAAATATATTAATATATATTATAAAATACACATATAATAATATATTAATATATACATTTATAATATAAATAAATACATAAATATATATATAGGTTATGGGTTTTTATTGCTTTTATCAAGAATGGACTTTACATTATGCCTATAATTTAGTGGCTTGTTTGGTTTTTTTCTAATAGGGTATCATGGAAGACTTTTCTAAAGCTATTTAAGATTTTTATTTATTTATTTGACAGAGAGAAAGAGATCACAAGTAGGCAGAAAGGCAGGCAGAGAGAGAGGGGGAAGCTGGCTCCCTGATGAACAGAGAGCTCGATGCGGGGCTCGATCCCAGGACCCTGAGATCATGACTTGAGCCGAAGGCAGAGGCTTTAACCCACTGAGCCACCCAGGTGCCCCTAAAGTTATTTAATATAGCAGTTATTTGAACCCACTCAAAAAAAATTCATTAATTGTTTTTACCTATTGAAATATATTCATACCATGTTGCTAAGACACTATTGGGTCAACTATGAGATTTTGAGGAGTACTTGAGAGACAATGTCTTCTAAAAGGCCAATATGCTCATTTCTCTCTTCTGTTCACTGTCTTGCAGACCTGTCTATTTTTCTTGTGGTTAAGAGTCCATAGTATGACCTTCAAAAAGTGGCCCCACTTCATGGAACCAGCATCATCTTCTCATATACACTAGACTTCAGCCATTCTGGATTTCTTTTAGCTATTTAAGACTTAATATTTCTCTTTCGCAACATTAGCAAATCCTGTTCCTTCAGGCTGGGATCATAATTGGACCAAAATTTTATTACTTTAAAGAATTTTATTTAATCCAGACTTTTAATTAATTGTAATTGACCTGTTTTTATGGTTTCTCTTAGGTCTAATTGTTTTACCCAATGTCTTTTTTTCTTTTTTTAAAAAGATTTTATTTATTTATTTGACAGAGAGAGAGAGATCACAAGTAGGCAGAGAGGCAGGCAGAGAGAGGGGGAAGCAGGCTCCCTGCTGAGCAGAGAGCCCGATGCGGGGCTCGATCCCAGGACCCTGAGATCATGACCTGAGCCGAAGACAGAGGCTTTAACCCACTGAGCCACCCAGGCGCCCCTAATGTCTTTTTTTCTTAAAGATTTTCTTTTCCTGAGCCTGCAGATAACAAGCCAAGTTTCCCCACTCTGGGAATAAGAGGTTATCTGCATTGACTTTCTTTCAGGGCGTCAGTATAGTTAAAGGTTTAATTTACTCCCAAGAAATAACTTAATGTGTTGCTTCAACATTCAGAATGCAAAATGTCCTGGTGGTGTGGGGGAAAGCTGGAAACTGATATCTTCACATATCTGCTGTGGGGGAACTGCAAATCCAGCATTGCACCTGTTTACATCTCATCTGCTGATATTTGAAACTTCTGGATGGAAATGTCCCATCTATCTCTAAAATACTGAACTAGGTTACATCACCTTCCTAAAGTTAGAAGTACGAATAGGAAAGTAGAAATGTAGAAGAAATAAAGGCACCATAATACATTAAGTGTATGATTGTTTCTTCTGGTTTTTTAAATTTTGAGATCACTATAGATTCATATGCAGTTTTAAGAAATAATATAAGGATATCTCACATACCAGTTACCCATTTTTCTCCCAATGGAAACAAACATCTTTCAAAACTACAGTACAAAATTGCAGAATATTGGCATAGATGGAATCCACTGATCTCACTGGGATTTCTGCAGTTTTCCTTATACCTATGTGAGTGGTCTTGTGTGTGTATTTAGTTCTACATAATTTTATCCCATGTATAGCTTTGTGTATCTATAACCATAGTCATATACAGAGCATTTCTATTGCCACAAGTATCCCTGATATTGCCCCCTCTCAAACCATATCCATCTCATAACACTTCCCAATTGCAAACTCTTGAAAACCATTAGTTTGTCCTCCATTTTTATTTTTTTAAAGATTAAAAAAAATTTTTTTTAATTTATTTGACAGAGACAGAGAGATCACAAGTAGACAGGGGCAGGCAGAGAGAGAGAGGGAGAAGCAGGCTCCCTGCTGAGCAGAGAGCTCGATGTGGGGCTCGATCCCAGGACTCTGAGATCATGACCTGAGCCAAAGGCAGAGGCTTTAACCCACTGAGCCAGGAGCCGAGGTGCCCCTGTCCTCCATTTTTTATATTACATCATTATAAGATTGTTATATATATGGAGAATCATACAGTAAGTAACTTTTGGGGATTAGTGTTTTTTACTCAAAATAATTCTCTGAAGATTCATCCAAGTTGTTCCATCTATCAACAGTTTGTTCATTTCTTACTGCAAGTCCTATTCTATGATACAAATTTGCATAGTTCAACACTTCACCCATTGAAGGATATTTGGGTTGTTTCCAGTCTTTGACTACTACAAATAAAGCTACAGTGAATATTCATATACAGGTTTTTCTGTGACCAGGACTATAATTCCTGGGCGGTATGGTAGTTGTATGCTTAGTTTTATAAAAACAAAACAAAGCAAACAGCCAACTTGTATCCCAATGTGGTTGTACCACTTTATATACTCACCAGCTATGTATGAGTCAATTTCTCTGAACTTTTGCTATAGTTTGGTGTGGTCACCAATTTTTATTCTATTCATTCTGATCATTGTGTAATGATACCTCATTGAGGTTTTAATTTGCATTTCCCTGAAGGCTAATAATGTTGAATACCTTTTCTTGTGCTTATTTGCCATCTGTATGATATCTTGGTGAAATTTCTGTTCATATCTTTTGCATATTTTCTAGTTAGATTATTAGGTATTTTTTTAATGTTGTGTTTTGAGTTTTTTTTTAAATTCTAGACACTAGTCTTTTGTCAGATATGTGTTTTGCAAATGTTTTCTCCCATTTTTTTTGTCCTCTTAATAAGGGTCTTTTTGCAGAGCAAAATTAAAAATTTTGATTAAGTCTGATTATTCAACTTTATGTTTTATAACAATTCTAACAATTCCTTATCTAGGCCTAGAACATGAAAACTCTCGTTTTTTTTTTTTTTTTCTAAAAGTTTTGTGCCATTATGTTTTCTATTATGTTTTCTATTTAGCTATATTTATTTTTCCTATCTTTTTTTCCCCAAGTCCATTTCCCCAAGTCCATCTGTATATACACAGATTTACAGAAGAAATTTGTCTTGAGGAATGGGATTTCATATGTATATAGAGAGAGAATGAGGAGGACTGTAGACAGGCAAACACACAGGTAGTACTAAAACTGGGTGACAAGAAAGAAGATAAATCATTCTTAGGAGATAACACTGACTTAGTTATCCAAACATTACAGCAGGATTGATCTTCTGAAGCTTAAAAAAAAAAAGAGAAAAAAATTATATTTCAATTCCATTATGTTTCTTCCAACTTCCTGAATCTGATGGAGAGCAATAAAGAATAAGAAAAACTGCTATTATGGACTGAAAGCCAGAAATGCAAAAAAAATTTCAAATGCACACTTCTTCCTGAAATCCAATTGCTATTTGAAAAAAGCCTAGGACTGCTGAACTATGATCTCACCCTCCAATTTCTGAAGAGTAATTACTGAATTTGAAGCCAGTATTCCGGTACCATTAAAATCATTTGTTTAAATGGTCCTTTTTGGTTTTAACAATGCACAACAAAATAATAACAATAATAACAATAATAATAATAATTTGGGTATAAAATAATATAACTCATTAGTGTAAACAACAGAACTAGAATATTGAAATTATAACTACAGAGAATATATATGAATCATAAACAAAGCAATTTAGTGCACACACACACAAATGACTGAATGATGAGAGTGTGGCATAAAATTCCCATGCTAATTAAAATCATTTCTGAGGTTTGCATTAGAAAGGAAAATTATCACTAATACCTACAAAAATAGGGACTAGAATTTTGGCCAAGTTATTATGATAACATCACAGTATTTTGATTCTCTGCTGGAAATATGGCAATTACCTGAATTGCTGAGTCAATGGAAACAACTGGAATTCTTCTTCTATACAATTCAGAGTTACCACTTTACAAAGCACCATGCTGGAAATTGTAACTGAATTCATCAGATGATCTAGATCTTTAATTTTGCTTTCACTTTCTATCATTCCCTCCCACCTCCCACCATGTCCAACTAGAAATCAGGCCCTGGAGTAAACAGAGGGATAAAAAGATGAACTAAACTTTTTAGAGGAGCTCACAAAGTCAAGACTGGAAATTTTCACTTAGTTTTGCTTTGTAAGAGATTAGAAATGATATTGTTCACCATACAGTTGGTGGTTAGCAGTGTTTGTAGACTGGATTTCTTTTTTTTCATCCTCCATCAAACCATTGAAAAAACACTATTTTTTAAAATGAGATATGTATTTTAGTTTTCTTTGAGGTAGAAATGTAATAGGAAATACAGAAAAGACATACTTTCAAAAACATTTTTAATTAAACATTTTATTAATTTGAGAGAGAGAGTGTGTGTACACACAGGTGGGTAGGGGCAAAGGGAGAGGGAGAAGCAGACTCCCTGCTCAGTGGGGATCCTGATGTGGGGCTCCAACCCAGGACCCTGGGATCATGACCTGAGCTGAGGCGGACACTTAACTGACCTAAGCACCCCCAAAAAGACACACTTTTTAATGTCATGCCTAGAACAAATGTATTTAATTGATGATATATTGATCAATTAACATCTTTATATTTTTATCTAGCTGCCTCATATGTTGCCTTTTGCAACACTTATTCCTTCATTTACAAGCACTGATTGAGCACACATTTTGTGATAAGCATTATGATACAGGCTGAGAATAAGATAATAAAACAAAAAGTCACTGAACTAAAAAAAAGGTAAATTTTCTGAAAATAATTCACTGTGATAAGCATGATGTCCCTGAGGTAACATCTAAGGAAGGACATCTAACCCACTCTGGGTACAGAAAAAAAGAGCTGTTTATGTCAGTTCCTGAAGATGAGAAACAGTTGTTCAGAAGTTGGTCTTTAGAATTTCATGTAGGAGTTTGTCATAACCAAGTTCTCTTCAAGTAGAGAAGGAAAGAGATGTAGAAATCATCGAATTTGTACTACAAAATTAAAAAAAAGTGAGCCCTTTCAATTTTGAAAATAAAGATTTTTAAGATGTTGCTCAATGGCTTTAAATAGCTTAACCTTCAATCTGCCGATGATAAATGGGTAATAAATTTTTCTAAAGCAAAACAAGTCAATATAATTATAATTAGTTTTATATTTTATCTTTTAAAAAAGCTGAATATGTTTTCTATTCAACCATAATGAATTTCCATTCTTAGTCATCTGAAGAATAATTATCTTTTTGAATAATTCACTGAAATAAATCCATCATGCAGTTCACTCATTTTAAAGTGTAAAATTCATTTCGAGTTTATCTTCATGTATGGTGTAAGAGAATGGTCAAGTTTCAGTCTTCTACATATAGCTGTCCAGTTTTCCCAGCACCACTTATTGAAGAGACTGTCTTTTTTTCCACTGGATATTTTTTCCTGTTTTGTCAAAGATTATTTGACCATAGAGTTGCGGGTCCATATCTGAGCTCTCTATTCTGTTCCATTGGTCTGTGTGTCTGTTTCTGTGTGAAAAGGAGAAAAGACCTCAACATGAGGCAGGACTCTATCAAAACCCTAGAGAAGAACATAGGCAGTAACCTCTTCGACATCAGCCACAGCAACTTCTTTCAGGACATGTCTCCAAAGGCAAAGGAAACAAAAGCGAAAATGAACTTTTGGGACTTCATCAAGATAAAAAGCTTCTGCACGGCGAAGGAAACAGTCAACAAAACAAACAGGCAACCCACAGAATGGGAGAAGATATTTGCAAATGACACTACAGACAAAGGTCTGATATCTAAGATCTATAAAGAACTCCTCAAACTCAACACTCAAAAAACAGATAATCTCATCAAAAATGAGTAGAAGATATGAATACACACTTCTCCAAAGAAGATATACAAATGGCTAACAGCTACATGAAAAAAATGTTCATCATCTTTAGTCATCAGGGAGATTCAAATCAAAACCACACTACCACCTTAGACCAGTTAGAATGGCCAAAATCAACAAGACAGTAAACAACAAATGTTGGAGAGGATGTGGAGAAAGGGGAACCCTCTTACACTATTGATGGGAATGCAAATTGGTGCAGCCACTTTGGAAAACAGTGTGGAGATTCCTCAAGAAATTAAAAATAGAGCTCCCCTATGACCCTGTAATTGCACTACTGGGTATTTATCCCAAAGAAGCAGATGCAGTAAAAAGAAGGGCCATGTGTACCCCTATGTTCATAGCAGAAATGGCCACAATTGCCAAACTGTGGAAAGAACCAAAATGCCCTTCCATAGATGAATGAATAAAGAAGATATGGTCCATATATACAATGGAATATTATGCCTCCATCAGAAAGGATGAATATCCAACTTTTGTATAAACATGGACAGGACTGGAAGAGATTATGCAGAGTGAAATAAGTCACGCAGAGAGAGTCAATTATCTTATGGTCTCACGTGTGGAGCATAAGGAAAAACATGGAGGGCATTGTGAGAAGGAAGGGAAGGGGGACTGGGGGGAAATCGGAGGGGGCGATGAAACATGAGAGAGTGTGGACTCTGAGCAATAAACTGAGGGTTTTGGAGGGGAGAGGGTGAGGGGTTGGGCGAGCCTGGTGGTGGGTGTTGAGGAGGGCATGTATTGCATGGACCACTGGGTATGGTGCCTGAACAATTAATCTTGTAACACTGAAAAAATAAAATAAACATATTTGGGGAAAAAAAATAACAAATAAATAAATAAATAAATAAGGTATAAAATTCTATGGTTTTCAGTGTATTCACAGATATGTGCAAACATTACCATAGTCAATTTGAAAATGTTTTCATCACCTCAAAAAGGAAACCTGTATCCTTTAACCATAACTGTCTTATGCTTCCATTTCACTCGCCTAAAGAACCACTAATTTCCTTTCTGTCCCTATAGATACCCTAATCTGGATTTTCACATGAATTGGATTATATATGTGGTATTTTGTGACTTCTTTTATTTGGCATTTTTTCAAGGTTGATCCATGTTATAACATCTATCAGTACTTCAGTATAGCCAAGTAAAAAAAAAAAAATATATATATATATATATATACCATAGTATATATATACCATAGTTGGTTTATCCATGGGCATTTGGTTTCCTTTGACCTTTTGGCTATTATGAATAATGGTGCTATAAACTTTCAGATTCAAGGTTTAGTGTGGACATACGTTTTCATTTCTCTTGGGCAAATACCTAGTAGTAGAATGACTGGTTATATGGTAACTCAGTGTATGATCATTTAAGGAACTGCAGGACTGTTTTCCACAGCTGCTGCCCCATTGCACATCCCTACAAGAAGTGTATGAGAATTCCAATTTCTCCACATTCTCACCAACACTTTTTCTATGAGTTTTTTATTCTAGCCATCCTAGAGGGTGTGAAGCAGTATCTCCCGTGGTTTTGTTTTTGTTTTTGTTTTTGTTTTAGATTTTTATTTATTTATTTATTTGACAGAGAGGAGAGAGATCACAAGTAGGCAGAGAGGCAGGCAGAGAGAGAGGAGGAAGCAGGCTCCCCGCTGAGCAGAGAGCCCACTGCGGGGCTCGATCCCAGGACACTGAGATCATGACCTGAGCCGAAGGCAGAGGCTTTAACCCACTGAGCCACCCAGGTGCCCCCCGTGGTTTTGTTTTGCATTTTCCTGATAACTAATGGTATTGAGCATCTTTTCATGTACTTATTGGGCATTTGTGTGATTTCTTTGGAGAAATATCTATTCTGATCCTTTGCCCATTCTTCATTGGATTATTTATTATTAAATTTTAAGAGTTCTTTATATATCATTGATGAAAATATTTATCATATATACGAGCTGCAACGTTGTCTCACTCTCTGGATTCTTCATGGTGAGTCACAGAAGTTTTTTAATTTTGATGAAGTCCAATTTAATCTATTTTTATTTTGTAACTTACGTTTTTACTGTCATATCTAAGAATGCTTTGTCACTCTCATCAATATTTAGCCAAATGTTTTCTTGTGGAAGCTTTATAATTTTAGCTTTCATATTTAGGTCTTTGATCCATTCTGATTTAATTTTTGAATATGCAATGGGTTAAGGGTTCAACTTCATTCTTTTGCAAAGGGTGGTCCAGTTGCCTCTACATGGTTTGATGAAAAGACAATTCTTTCCCTATTGAAAGGTCTCAGCATCCTTGTCAAATATCAGTTGATCATAGATGTATGTATGAACTTACTTCTTGACTCTTAGTGCTTTTTCACTGAGATATATGTTTATTTTTCTACTATTACCACACTGTCTTGATTATCATTGCTTTGTAATAATTTTGGAATCGGAGAGTGTGAGTCTTTTTCTTTTTCAGCATAGTTTTGGCTATTACATATCTCTTGTAAATGCATACGAATTTTAGAGTCAGCTTCTCAATTTCTAAAAGGAATTAGCTAGGAGTCTGACAGCAATTTCATTGAATCTATAGGTCAGTTCAGGGAGTATTGCCATTTTAAGAATGTGGCATTTTCTGATTCATGAACAAGAGATACTTTCCCATTTATTTAAATCTTCTTTAATTTCTTTCAACAATGTTTTGTAGCTTACATAGTATAAGTTTTTTACTTCATTTGTTAAATTTATTCCTAATGTCTTATTCTTTTTGATGCTATTGTAAATGAAATTGTAATCACCTTTTAAGATTCTCGAAAGTTGGACACTGATACACAAATACATAAAAAGAAATTCATCAGTGCTATAATTACATCAGTTAAAAACTAGATAAAGTAAATTTTCTGTCCTGTTACTTCAGAAAATTTTACTAAATAATGATATAATTCCTCAGGATCCAATTTCTTCTATTGATAAAGCCACTTAACTGGTCAAACTGTTTTAAAGGCAGTACATATAAAAGCCAAGAATAATTACGTATCTAAGCATAAAATTCTCCATTTTTGTTCAGATTTCTACTTAGTGGTCTCATTTTAATTCTGTGTAGCGTCTATATTGCTTTTGTCAATTTAAGTTGCTGTGTGGCTACATGTATTAATAACACGTACCATTAATAACTGGTAATAACTTACCGTCATTATTCATCTCAGCATACCATAATGTGAACACAAACTTGCCGTGGTTCCTTTTTAAGAAGGAACTTTCAAACTGAACTGTGTTTTATGTATGTATACACTGCAGTTGGCTGGTGCTAATATACACTAAGCATTATAGGAGACTTCATTTATAAATATCTAATTATGTTATTGATCAATAAGAAGTGAGGAGTAGGGAAATATATTAAAATACTTATTGTTTTTCATAATGCAATTTGCTATACTTAGTAATGTGTTTTTGACTAATATGGAAGGTATGCCCAAAAACTTTACCAGTGTATAAAATAAAGATATTCCATTAATCTTATTATATAGGACAGAAGGAAGAGTACACCTAGCTCTGTAGTTATAACCAGATTAATTGGTTAGTCAAAAAAGTGAGAGGAAAAGAAAGAGATGGGTGGCTATATCAAAAAACTAGGTCCATGATATCTGAATATTAAGATTCTACTATGGATAAGGGGGGAAAAAAGTAAGAAGGAAGATGGCAACAAGTGAAACTACATCTGCAGCTCTTAGTAGAAGGATTAGGATTGATGTCCTTGACAATAACAATGCCTCACCCATTGGCCCTCATATGCTCTTTCTCTCCCTATCAAAGGCAATTTAAAGAGGAAAAAAATGTTTTGAGGAAATAAAATAGGCCAGTCATGGATATAAATATTCCAACATGTATATATATACCTGTGTTTGTGTATATATATTTACATATATATATATTTTTTTCTAGGTGGCATTAAACTAGGTGAGAATTTGGTTGTAATCATGTTTAGTAAATGAAAATAACCAAAGCCAGTCCAATCCAAATTTGTAGGCCAGAATCCTTTGGTTTATCTATTAGACTTGATAGCAAGAAGTTCAATTTCCAGCTTTATCCTAATGTCTTTATTGGCTCATTTGTAAAGTAAGAAAATTTACATTCTGGACCAGGAAGCTGTTATCATGATAAAATAAAATGGAAAAAGAAATGAAAAGCATTTTGTCAAGAATAAGGAATTAGGTGTACATGATTTTCTTTTTATTTTATGAGAATAACCCTAAGGAATCCCAAAGAATTTGGGATTATTGTGATATAATCCTAAATTCTATAGTGATATGCAAATAAATCCTATAGTGATATGTAGGTTCCTCTCATCTCACTTGGATCAAAGAAAACCTATGCAGATCACCTTAGAAAGCAGAATAAGCTGCAGGCTGAAAAGACTTCATTGCAACCTGATCAAATGTATTAATGTGGCTGACCAAAGTAAGTGTCTGTCAGAATGGGGGTGACAGCCACAATTTAGAGAAATGCTATAGATAAATGATAAAGAAGAGTCAGAGCAGCCAATTTTGGCATTTCCAGTTGCATAGTGTTCTGGAAAAGGAGGAATGTTAGCCCATGGTTTTTTGGTTTTTGTTTTAAAAGATTTTATTTATTTGACAGAGAGAGAGATCACAAGTAGGCAGAGCGGCAGGCAGAGAGAGGGGAACACAGGCTCCCCGCTGAGCAGAGAGCCCGATGCGGGGCTTGATCCCAGGACCCTGAGATCATGACCTGAGCCAAAGGCAGAGGCTTTATCCCATTGGGCCACCCAGGCGCCCCAGCCCATGGATTTGGGATCATTCAGGTCCTTTGACTGAAGCTGGCCCAGTGTAAAAATAAATGAATGAAGGTATGTTAGCTAGAGCCTCTGATACCATGCCTAGAGCTTGACTTTCTAATTCTAGTCAGGTCCCACTTTCTAGCTTTATTCATGGAGACAATGCACTGCTATTGTTGAATTATGTGTTCTAGTCTCTGTGACATCTACAACTGTAGAGCGAGGAAGTAGGCATCCTGATTGCAGAAAGCAAGTCTTGAACTTAAGTTCAATTTAAGTAAATCGAGTCTTAGAGAGATGAGAGCATGATACAATGTTAAGTGTCAGAGCCTGCAGGCAAAGAGCCAGACACTGACTTATGGCCACTTAAAGTGAGCCCAGCTTGGGAGATCTCCTAGGGGACAACCAGATCATGTTTCCCAAGGTGTGCACGTATCTACATCATCAGGCATACCAACTATTCTAATATCCAGTTATTATTATTATTGCCAAATGTAATTTTATAGATTATATTGAAGACCTATCTAAGTTACTAAACAAACAAAAAAGTAAAAGGATCATAGACGTTATCTACTTTGGCTTAATCAGATTATGGAATTTACAGAAATAAAACATAATGTATATGCAAACATAATCTATGCATATCTAGGGTCTGACTTAAAAGACCAACTCAGGCTGGTGGTGACAAAGATGGAGAAGTCAGGAAGCATGCTCATACCTCTGGTCTGGACTGATGAGTATTTCAAGGGATGAACAGAATAAAAGGAAATGACCAAACAGCCTCAACAGCCATAGCCATAAAGATGGTGGAAAATCAGGAAATCAGGGGATGTAAGTAAGGGAAGCATTTTTAGGGGAAAGTGGTCTACATTGTCAAGAACTTTGAGAGGTCAAATCATAAAAGTGGAATTTTCCTGGGAATAAGAATGAAGAACAGAGTAGGTTAGAGCAATTTAACATGAGATTCACATGGTAGAGGAGCAATATTCTGAAATATGCACTAAAAATTTGAAAAAGACTTGGGATCCCAACTTCCTGATAGATGTGAAGAATGAATCACATCCATAGGACAGGACTAGGTTTCCTCATGTGAGTAGCAAGGATTCAGAAAGGGAAAATTGGTGAAAAATTTCTTTCAAAGCAGTGGGTAATTATTTAAAGCTCATTTATCTAGCACAAAGTAAGTAAAGAAATCATCGTTCCAGATTTTAAAATAGAAGGGTTTGGGGTGCCTGGATGGCACAGTTGGTTAAGCGGCTGTCTCTTGGTTTTGACTCAGGTCAGGATCTCAGGGTGTTAGGATCCAGCCCTGTGTGGGGCTCAGCCCTGCTCAGCATGGAGTCTGCTTGGATTCTCTCTCTCCCTCTTCCCTTCCCGCTGCCTGCGCTCTCCCTCTGTAAAATAAATAAATCTTTTTTTAAAAATTGAAGGATTTGAAGGAGAAATCACAGGAGAAAATAGATGACTAGGGAGAATAACATTGAGGGTAGTTAACTATATAACAAGGATACAAAATAGAGTGGTTTGGTATGTTGCAAGATTTCCTAAAATAATTCATTTCCCAAGTTCTTATTGGATTTGGGGGAAAAGTGAAAGCATTACTTACTTTACTGTCCTTTCTAGGAAAAATCAGCCTCATATTTGATTAATTGTGTTTCTGAGAGAATCTTAGCCCTGGAGAGCAGGTGTATAATAGATTTACTTAGGCATTAGACATGTAGGACAGAGTTCTAAAGAGCAGTAGATCTATTTATTTGTTGAATACTAACTGTTGAATACTAGAGGTACTAACTGAAATCAGCATTTTTTGAAACTTGAGACTTGTTGCTGAAAACCAGGAAAATAAAAAGAGATTGGTTAAGATGGTGACATAAAATTCTTCAAAAGGGGCTAATAGATCTAGTGCAATTTTTATAGGAGGCTAAATTAATTTCTAGTTCTCAATTTTTATGATGTTTCAAAAAATCTCTAGACTACCTAAATTTGTTCTTAGCCAGAAACTTGTTTATTTATCACATCTCTTGTATTTTGTTTTGTTTTGTTTGCCTCTTCCCTCTAAAATGCAAGGGTTTTGCCTATGTTGTTCACTTTTATGTCTCTGGTGTGGAGAACAGTGCTTGGATATTAGGTATTTTTGAATAAAGTTTTGAAATGTTGCTTCAAACTACCAAGTTTATGTACTATCCCAATTTTTTATAAGTAAGTCAAAGAAGTAGGAATAGTAAAATATATTTAAACTCAATGGTTTTCTAAAATCACAAAGTTTAGAGAAAACAAATGAAGGAAAGAAATCTATTTTTTAACACTTATATGAGAATTTCACATGTATTTTATAGGCTGTAACTCATAAAGATTGTTAATAAAAGTTTCATAGGTGAAGGAAAAAGCGAGTGAGAAAAGTTTAGTACTTTGCCCTGTGTCAAATGACATGTTTGTGGAATAAGATGGATTTTAACATATGCACTTCACTTTAAAGAGGGAAAAAAAGGAAGAAGGAGGAAAAGCAGGCGAAGGATGGGAAAGGGGAGGGAAGGAAGAGAAGGAAGAGAGAAGAAAAATTAATGTCTTAGGATAAACATTTTACCTCAGACTTTCTTAAGAATTAGATGTGATAAATTCATTCCCATACCATTCAGTATTGATAATCATAAAGTTTTTGTGATTTTTCCAAGTGATTCATAACCAAAAGGTAGTGGTGCTAGGATCTGAACTAGGGTATTTTAATGGCCAAAGCCCAAGCTCTTTCGATTATACCACAGTCTTTGACATTAAGAGAAAATAAAGGCAGAGTACACTCGGTTTATTTTAGAACCCAAACTGATTTTCAGAAAACTGTATTTGGGCTGATTCTAACAGTCATGGTAAATTGAGAGATATGCTATTCCTTCTTTTCCACAAATCCCCTTGTTTTGGTTAGCAGGAGTTACACTGTTTTCATTTACATATTAATATTATACTCAAAATTAAAATATAAGGAAATAATGATTAATAAGCTATTGTCCCTTACACATAGATAATTGTTTTCTCACCCCTCAGAAAACCCATCAGAGACCCACTGTAGAAACACAAAAAGACTTTTTTTCCTTTGTATTCTGCCTCTACAGAACATGCCCATCTGGAGTCAACATGTGAGTCTTAAGGAACACATTCTGGAATTAGCCCCAGGAGCGAACTACGTGATGAAAAATAGAGTAACATTAAAGATTCATTAAAGGTGCATTTGAATTGCTGCCTTTTCAGTTAATAAAGGCAGAGCAATTTTAAAGGGCTGTGCCTACTTCAACTTTTCACTCTGTTCTCTTTCCTGAGCTTCCACGCCTTTTCCTTGATTCATGTCATCACAAACAACAGTCATTGTAGAGTCTGTTAAAAGCTTCTATGATCTGATTATTGAGTAAGTGAGGCATATAATAGTAGGAAATGAAAACTCATAAGCTACAGAAGTCAAAATTAGTTTTATGTGCGGAGAAAAAGAGATCCAGAAACAGTTAATCAACATAGAGTCAAGGCAGTTTCTATTGTCATGACACAGTGTTTTGCAAAGGTTTATCAAATAAATTTGATATGAGACCAAAGGTAACAAATGCTGCTTTTGTTTGTAGTTTTTAAAGTACCATATCTTTAAGATTTGTGTTATGAAATTTTTGGTACCCAGCCTTTGCCTGGCTCTAAAATAAAATAAATATATTCTTCCCATACCCTGCGCTGGATAACTTCAGCTATTGAACAGAGTTGGCTATTGGCTGGTTGAAAGGGAACAAATAAGGACACAAGTGCTCTGTCTATTTCTCTATGTGTCCTTCATCCTTTCATCTGCTGGTCGACTAGTTCTCAGGATCAGTGACAGCTTTTTCCTCACATCAGAATATTCTCTTGACCTGACTCAGGCACAGAAATAATAATTGTTACAGTGTTAACTCTTCTAACACAGGTTCTTGCAATAACCATCTACTTATTTCCAGCCTTTCACTCTTTTTTTTTTTTTTAAAGATTTTATTTATTTGACAGAGAGAAACACAGCGAGAGAGGGAACACAAGCAGAGGGAATGGTAGTGGGAGAAGCAGGCTTCCCACCGAGCGGGAAGCCTGATGCGGGGCTCGATCCCAGGACCCTGGGATCATGACCTGAGCTGGAGGCAGACGCTTAAGGACTGAGCCACCCAGGCGCTCCAACCTTTCACTCTTGATCAAAAAGCAGGTGACATCTCTGAGGGAATTGTTTTGCAGAAGACACACAATGGGATGCATCCAGGTCGCAAACGGTTTGCCTGTGGGTATGGCAGGGAGAATCGCAAACTCCAGTCAGAGAGCTAGTGGTACAAGGTGACTTCAAGCTGCGTGGGATCTTTGGAAGTGAGTTCAAGTGTAAGTTTGTGCACGGTGCATGTATGTTTGTGTCATAGGCAGGGAGTAACCACAGCCTGGCCCCCAGTCAGAGGAAACTGTTAAAGGCAGTTCTTCCCAGGGGAGAAGAGTTTGGCAGTGGTAACAAACTTGTGTGTTGTATAAGCTTACCATTGTGGATTAAAGAGAGTTTCCCGCTTTCTCTCTTTATTACTACCTTGAAATTCCCTATGAGATACTAATCCTAAATAAAACTAGAAAAACCACAAAATATGATGTAGGCACTGCAGAGCTTTTAAAAATATTCGCTCTAGACCTTTCCAAATAACATGTGCTATTCTTCCCATTGTAAAGATGATGAAACTGATGGTCAAAAGGGTTAAAAATTTGCCAACCTCTCCCACAACCAGTCGACCTGTGTCAGAATTCAAATTCTTTCTGTTTCATGGAATAGCTGCTTGAGTTTTCTAGAAAAATAGCACCTACACTATACTGTTCCAAACAAACTCTCTGCCAGTTTTCTTTTACACACTGCATGCTTTGAGCTTTTCAGTCTTGCTCTTTCTTGTTTGGGGTTGCTGATGGGAATCCAGGGTTTAAAACTGGGAATGCTATGAGTAAAAGGAATCCCAGAACTGTATGATCTTTCTCCCTCTGCAGCTTCAGGGGAAACACACCAGTCCGAGTCATAAAACTAGTTCAAAGAATCTCACCTAATAGGTAGTGGATCAATAGCAATCTTTTTTTTTTCTCTTCAGGATGGAGACTTTTGTGGAACTATATAGCTATAAACTTCCTGTTTGTATTCTGTTATTATAAAACTACCCTTGAGTGTGTACTTTGTATACCATTCTTTGAACATCAGAAATTGTTGCTCTGACCCACAGAGAAGTAACATATTATTTCTAAAAATTCTGTCATCCTCAATGATTATTTCACCAAATGCATTACTGTGCAGTAGTATTCTAATTTATATACTCTTAAAATGTGCAAATTTTATAAAAATTATTTGTCAGAACAATAGAGAATCATTGACACTTATATCTTGTATCAGAATGTATGAAGTTATAGATTTTTTTAATTCATTATTCAGAGGAATATTTTAGAGTTGTTATCCCATTTAAATTAACAATGTACTGTAGCTATAGAATTTCAAGTTGGAGGGACTCTAAAATCATCTACTCTAGCACTTTGATTTCAGTTGAGGTCTTGTGAAGTGAATTGATACTCACAAGTTTACACAGCGAGTTACAGATGGAAGCTGCACTGATATCCAAGTTCCCGGATCCCTAAGACAGCCTCTCAGATCTCCTCAGCATGACCAGTCTTGATGAGTTGAACTGATCAGCACCTAACATGATCAAATGCTATATTTTTGAGCCTCCTATATAAACCCCTCATACTGCATGAGATCTGACTGGGGTTGCCCTGAAGCTGTTGTGAACTTGTGGTGGCAGGCTAACACCTCACATGTAGAAGTAAGCCATGCTTAGACACTCTGCTGATAGGAGACTTTTGTGATAGCTATGATATGTGATATGACTTATGTGATGGTTACGTGATAGGGATGATAGGCATGACATTTATATCAAGTCATAGGAAGTGTATGAAGGAATTTTTATATTGTAAGAGTTTGTAGTATTTCTTTTCTTTTCTTTTTTTTTTTTTAAGATTTCATTCATTTATTTGACAGAGAGAGAGAGAGAGAGAGATCACAAGTAGGCGGAGACAGAGGGGGAAGCAGGCTCCCTGTGGAGCAGAGAACCTGATGTGGGGCTTGATCTCAGAACCTAAGATCATGACCTGAGCTGAAGGCAGAGGTTTTAATCCACTGAGCCACCCAGGCGCCCCTAGAGTTTGTAGTATTTCATCTCCGGGTAATTTTTTGTTTTTTTCTGTGTACTAGTAAGCACCCAAAACTACACTAAAACATTTACTACGTTCTGGGGTCCACTGATCACAATTTGGTTTGTAGAAGCTCATTCTGACTAATCTAATCCCAAACCCCTTTTTAACCTTCTCCAGAGCCTACTTCCCAGAGAAGGCTTTATAACATAAGTAATGCATTTTATATCCTCCTCCTGAATATGGGCATCACTGGTCATGATATCCAAACCAAATTTGAATAGTGGAGTTGATCCTGCCCCTGCCCTCAGGGCAACCACAAATCCAAAGAGAAAATAAAATACCCACAGGAACTAAGTTTCATTCACATAGTCATGCTAATGATGGTGTTGGCCTGAGGAGACAGCACACAGTAGGGAAAAGAAACATGCATTGGTTTACCTCTGTTCTCCTACCTGAAATTATCGTTAAGGCTGAAGGCAAAAATAATAATAATAATATTTTTTTATAATTTCATCTCTATTTTACTTTGAATAAAATAAAAATAACACTTAAGCACAATAAGTGTTATATAAACCACAGGGAATATATTACTATGGTAACATTGGTAACAAGATCTCCAACAGAAATAGCAACATTGATCTTGACATACTCGTAGGATTAGTTTTCTCTTGATGCACCACATGGCATACAGGTAAGACCTGCAAAGACCTCAAGCAGAACACCTAAGCAATAATTTAATGCAACCACATAAGGAGGTTATATAAAGCTTTACCCTCAAAGTCACCTTGCAAAATAATCTGAAACTCCTTTTTAAACTTGTATTTTACATGTTGATAAGAGACCCAAAGCATGAGCATAAGATGGTAGCTTTTTCAGAGCACACCAGTAGACTAGAAACCTTGTCAGGTACTCCTCACTTTTAAGGCAGCAGTAACCATCTATGTCTCCTGGCAGACAAAAATCAAAAATCAAAAACCAAACAACAAAACAATAAAATACCTTAAAGCTTTCCAGACAAAAGACTAAAAAGCGACTTTTAAAGATAATTTACATTTATTTATAAATAAATGTGGAAAGTTATTATATATCACCCTGACCTTTGAGTAATATTCCTATATGTTTATATATATATATACTAATAATTATATATATTTTTCTCCTTAATTTGAAAAAGTCTTTAATTTTTTCTTTTTTAATTTAATTTCTTTTTAATCATCTATTTTGATGACTGGTCAGTTTAGCATCTTAGTGTCACTGTGACCTAACCTTACAACACCCTCAGTAAAATTATTCGGCAACTACTTTGTCTTTGTTCATTTAGCCTGCCCTTCTCTCCTACTGGGAAAGAGCCAGGCTATCCTTCTGTATCTCCCCAGAGGGGACTTCTGAATAGTTTGAACAGGGACCTCTCTATACCTTCCTTCCTCCAGAGATGTCTCCATCCTAAAACTCCAAATCTTTGTTGAGTCATTTTAATGTTTAAAACATACTTTTACACACAATTCACTCCATCTTCAACCAAAACTAGCTCCGGGTATTTTCGCTGTTGTGTCTGGTACTTTTGTGCAACAGTGTCTAGAGGTCCATCACCATGCCCGACAAGACAAAAAGTATCTCTGCGTGCCCTTTGAGGGTCTCTCCTGACATCAATACAGAGTTGGCAATTTTAAGTGATACTTGTTTCTGTCAACTTTGAAAAGGCACAGAACTTACTCTATTTGGACATTTACTTAAAATCTTCCTCCTTCTTTAAAAATAACTACTAAAACATCTCTGAAGGGTTCAAAGGACAGATATTATTAGCTGATTACTCAGCTAAGGAGATTGAGGAATAGAGATGTAAGAGATTTTCCCAGTGATCTCACAGCTCAGATGAGTGGGTGATCAGGGTTCAACCCAGGCCATCTGACCTCCTAAAATATATAGCATGTTCTCTCTCTTTGCCTCGAGTCATTAAGTTTTAATTTCTTTACTCCAAGTCTTTCTATGTTTATTAATATTCAAGCCCCCCTTTAAATTTTTATAGTGATGTATAAGGTTCTGTGAAAGTGAACCAATACAAAGCTTACGGAGAGGAAAGAGAGGAAAGAAATGAAAAGAAAATAACCTTTGCTAAGGATAGACATGGTACTGGCTTCATAAGTTTATTTAGAGGTTTGCCAAATTTTTCTTCTCAGAATCTGATCTCAAACAAAAAGTTCGTAAACTCATTATTACCTTAAAAATTAAGCAGCTGATAATAGATTAAAGTTTTACTTCTGCTTTCAGAAGGGTACCTTAATAGATAAAATTCTTTTTTAAAATTTTTTTAAATTTTTAAAAAGATTTTATTTATTTATTTATTAGAGAGAGAGAGAAAGAGAGATCACAAGTAGGCAGAGAGGCAGGCAGAGGTGGGGGGGAAGCAGTCTCCCCGCTGAGCAGAGACCTGATGTGGGGCTGGATCCAAGGACCCTGGGATCTTGACCTGAGCCAAAGGCAGAGATTTTAACCCACTGACCCACCCAGGCGCCCCCCTCTTTTTTTTTTTTTTTTTAAGATTTTATTTATTTATTTGAGAAAGAGAGAGCACAAGAAGGGGGAGTGGCAGGTGGAGGGAGAGAGGAGAAGAGAGAAAGAAGGAGAAACAGGATCCCTGCTGAGCAGGGAGCTCCATGGGAGACTTGATCCCAGGACCCTTGGATCATGACCTGAGCCAAAGGCAGCCGCTTAACTGACTGAGCCACCCAGGTTCCCCAACAGATAAAATTTTTAAACAAAAAACACTTTCTTGCAACAGAATTTCAGGCTACATCAAATGGTGGAAGACCTCAGAAAGATGAAAAATTTGTAAGAGAAGGAAGAGTGTCTCTGCCGAGCTTAGAGAATGCACCCAGTAAGAATTTTACTGCTTAGCATTTGGATTTGATGGTTAGGGTCACCCCCAGTCGATAGGCTAACTCCAAACACCATCTATCCCTTCTTTATATCTTCAACTGTGTGAAGTTATAGAACACTATTTGAATCAAAAGTGATCTGAAGAACCATCTAATCTAATTGCTTTATTTTGAACTAATCTAAACCCACAACCTTTATATTGAGTTCTAAATATTTTATCTATTCAAGAGATTTTTACATGCTCAATTTATTAGAAGTTTAAAGCATTTGTTGGAATAACTTACGAAGATCAACAACAAAATCCAACTAATAATACTTTGTGTCAGACTCACCAAAACCAGTGGTTCTCAATCCTGGATGCTTATTGATTGATTGATTTTTTTTTTTTTTTTTTCAGGGATGGGAGTCTGGCTATCTGTATTTTTAAAAGCTCTTCAGGTCATCCCAATGTGTAAGTAGGGTCAACAAACACTGATTTAGAC
This sequence comes from Procyon lotor, assembly GCA_028646535.1. NCBI lineage: Eukaryota > Metazoa > Chordata > Mammalia > Carnivora > Procyonidae > Procyon > Procyon lotor. The sequence goes on along the minus strand of CM053605.1, from coordinate 111,314,118 downwards.
ATTTTATATAGTAATGCTTTAGAACCCAAATTAGCTGGATGATAGTCAAAATATATTCCTCCCTACGTAAGTATAAAACCTTTGTATTTTTTAAGGTTTTAAACTGGGTTTATAGATAAGTTAAAAGTCACCTTTTTTTTTATTAATTAATTAACTTATTTGACAGAGAGAGAGAGATCACAAGTAGGCAGAGAGGCAGCAGAGAGAGAAGGGGAAGCAGGCTCCCCACTGAGCAGAGAGCCCTACGCAGGGCTTGATCCCAGGACCCCATGGGATCAGGACCCCAGGATCATGGGATCCCATGATCCCATCAGATCATGACCTGAGCCGAAGGCAGAGGCTTTAACCCACTGAGCCACCCAGGTGCCCCAAGTTAAAAGTCATCTTCTAAGACTTTAGTTACTAACACTTTACCAAAAACATTTTCATCTGCTACATCCTAGCTTTGCTAGTTTGTCAATAAAATCTCAAAGGAATTAGGTTAGTTATATCTGAATAAGCTACAAAAAATACCTCTTCTTGAAGCTTTGAAAGAAAAATAAAATGCTTATTTTTGTTTTATTAAAACATACATTAATGAAGGGTTATTAAAATAAACCTAATACTTTGGAAGATTAGAAATCAAGAACTTCTAATGATGCTAAAAGCAAAGTAAAAAGAAGTATATTTTTATTCTTGAATGGATCAGATTTTTAAGCCACATCATCGTGAAAAAATACTTAAATATGGGGCGCCTGGGTGGCTCAGTGGATTAAAGCCTCTGCCTTCGGCTCAGGTCATGATCTCAGGGTCCTGGAATCGAGCCCCGCCTTGGGCTCTCTGCTCAGCAGGGAGCCTGCTTCCCCCTCTCACTCTGCCTGCCTCTCTGCCTACTTGTGATCTCTCTCTCTCTGTCAAATAAATAAATAAAATCTTTAAAAAAAAAATACTTAAATACAAATGTTCCTAGTATGTTCCTGACCACCAGCACAAAGTTAGCAAGAAGGCACTTAATTGGAAATGCAGGGATTAGAAAACACTAGGTTTTTAATGGGTGTGAATACATGTTGAGCTGTCCAAGAATTCTCGTTAGCAAAAGAGCCCTAATTCTGGTACAAAATTATTCAGCAGAGTAAAGCTTTGAGAGACCTTGGAGAAAATGCCATGTTGTGTTAAAAGCTGTTATCTCTACAAGGGCAAGTCTGAACAAAATCAGACAAGTATCCAAAATATAAGGACTTATGTTTTATAATGTTCAGAATAAAAATCTCTAGGCCTTGGCTGAAGACTCTGGAAAGGAACATAGTTCAGGAAAGGAACGCTCAAAATATTAACTCCTATGGTAAATTATATAAGGCTTTATTAAAGTTAAAAAGGAAAAGAAGCTAAGAAAACTTAGGGTATTTGTCTAAAGAGCTCTGAATTTAAAGGAGAAGGTACATAATTTTAAAAGAATTAGAACATGGAAGAAAGCCAAAGCCCAAAGTGAATTGTGGTTTCTGGAAAATTGTAAAAGTAACCGCAAAAGGCTTTACCATGTATTTCCACAGAAAAAAGTAAATCAGGAAAGGAAAAGATCTGTTCTTATTGACTAAACTTCCATGTAGGTGAAGCGCCTCTTTTCTCCAATCTGAGAGAAAAAAAAAACACATTTATTATAGAAAAATGAAAGTCTGGGTGTTAAGAAAGTAAAAGTATCCAACTGCCTCAAATAAGCTTAAATCCATCCACCAGAATGACTTCTGTCCCACGCTACTGCAAGTACATGCAGAAGAGACGACTGGATGGCTAGTGTTGGTCTATAATGGGCTATGACTGAAGAAGACACGTGCTGGGAAATGGCGCACAAGCAAATGAAATTCAGATTTTAAGAAGAAAGATTTGGGAACATGGTATTCCCTACCAATGTGATTCTGCATTTTGTTATTAAATTTAATAGTTTTTTGAGCATATGAAAGAAGAAGCCATGATTATCAAGATTCAAGCCTGGGCTCACAAAGAGCAACTCATGCCTGCTTAACTTAACTCAACAAATGACTACGTCATTGATCAAATGACAAGGGAACACTTGTAGACAGGAAAGGTATGTAGAATTTAATATAAAATTATTCATGAACCACTTTTATAAGGATAATATTATGAGAGGAATCTTTGGTAAAGAGAGTATGTTGGAATTTAATACTAGTCATTCAGGAACTTTTTAATAAGGATAGATGGGCTGGATGCCAGGCCGGTAATCGTTCCCAAAAAGCTGTGATCAAGATGGTCATCAGGTTCCTGCTGATCTTTGAGCTCTGTCTTTGACCTGTTATTTTCAGAATTAATGTATAGAATTTGGCTTAAAAATTTAGATGCCAGTTCATAAATGTGAACACGGCATGAAGCTGAAACAGGTAGAAGAAAAATAAAACACTTCCCTGAATTCTAGTGAATAGTCCAACTGGATTATGTTGATAAGCAAAACTCCTTACAAGCAGATTGCTTTTAAATATTCTGAAGGGATTATAGGAATAATAAACAAGGTTGAGTCCTCCCCATGTGACTTCGGGGTCTCAGGAAATCTTAGTTTCTATATGTCAAATAGTAGTGGGTGATGGAGGAAGTTTTATAGGGAGTTCAGTGGGTGAAAAAATAGAAATATTTGAGATATTATATTTATTGGTCTTAGGAAAGAAGTAGATTTCCTTTTTTTTTTTTTTTTTAAAGATTTATTTATTTATTTCAGAGAGAGACAGCATGAGTGGGAGTGGCACAGAGAATCCCAAGATGACTCTGGGCTGAGTGTGGAGCCTGACACCAGCCCCATGTCACAACCTTGAGATCACTACTCCAGCAGAAACCTTGAGTCTGATGCTTAACCGACTGTGCCACCCAGGTGCCCTCAGAAATAGAATTCCTCTTATTTATACTTCTCGTCAGAGCAAGTAGCCAATTAGGCAAGAAGAATAAATAAAAGGCATCCAAATTAGAAAAGAAATAAAATTGTCCCCTTTGCTGAGGACATTATCTTATCTATAGAAAAGTCCAAGACTCCATCAAAAAAAAACTGTTAGACCTAATAGATAAATTCAGTGAAGTTTCAGGTTACAAAATTGATCTAAAAAGCAGTTGTGTTTTTATATACTAACAATAACTACTTGAAAAAGAAATTAAGAAAACAATCCAATTTCAATAGCATCACAAATAATAAAATATTTAATAATATATTTAACCAAGGAAAGACCGATACACTCAAAAATATAAGACATTGATGAAAAAAATTGAAGGCACAAATAAACAGAAGTCATCTTGTGTTCATGGATCAGAAAAGTTAATATTGTTAAAATGTCCATACTACCCAAAGCTATTTGTAGATTCAGTGCAATTTCTATCAAGATTCCAAGGGCATTTTTCACAGAAATAGAAAAAACAATCTTAAATTTGTATGAAACCACAAAAGACCCTGAATAGCCAAAATAATCTTGTGAAAGAACAAAGCTGAAGGCATCACACTTTCTGATTTCAAAGTGTATTACAAAACAGTATGGTATTAGCATAAAAATAGACACACAGATTCATGTGAATTGAGAGATCAGAAATAAACCCATGCATATGTGGTCAACTAAGGACTGACAAGGAAGTCAAGAAAACTAAATGGGTAAAGGATAGTTTCTTCATAAATGATGTCAGGAAAACTGGATGTTCACATACAAAAGAGAGAGAGAGAGATTGGACCTCTATGTTACACCACTCACAAAAATTAACTTGAAATGGATTAAAACCCTTAAACATAAGACCTGACAGGTAAAAATCCCAAAAGGAAACATAGGGAAAAACACTAGCAATGGACAATTGAAAAATTAAATGGAAAATATTTACCGTTTGTAATAGCATCAAACAGCATAAAATATTTTGTGAAGATTCATCTCCAAAAAAAAAAAAAAAATGCATACAGACTTATAGTTGTAAATATTAGTTGCAACCAGTAGAGGTCAGACATTTAAATTTGCAATATGATACTCAGATACTAAAGTCATCTAGTTTAGAATTCTGTTCCTGATTTCAAAATATTTTCTAAATTTTCTTTCATTATTAAAAGCCCTTTCCTTTCAAAAAGCTCAAAACATTCCCTGCCTGGATAAAGAGGTGCTTTACATTATATTTAAGCCAAGCTGCAAAATTCCAAGAGAAATGTAATCTAGTAACACAGAAAGATGAACAGTAACAGGCTGGTGATTTTCTGATGATTTTATGAAAATAAAGTAACTATTAGATATTTATATTATGTCCTTATACATTATCTAATTTAACCATAGGTTAGAGGACTCTATAGACATTTCCAGGTCTATTAGGAGTCTCAAGAGCCTAACTGCCATTCTTTCAGAGCTACAAATTTTATGATTCTCCTGCATTTGAAGGTTGCAGTCTATGTGCTCTCCTCTTATATTTGGGCTGACTTATACTGGCTTCAACCATTAGCATACATGGCAGATCTCCATTTGTGCCAGGAGGCCAGCTCAAAAAAAAATCATGCATATTGTGCATTTTTAGTGGATAGTTGAGCTGTCATGCATGAAGTCCAACTACTCAGAGGCCACTATGCTGGAGTGACCACATGGAAATGCTCCCCCTGAGTAGTCTCAGCTGAGCCCAGTCTTCCAGCTGCCAATATGCTAGATTTGTGAGGGAGGACGCCATCTTGGAAGTAGAGTCTCTAGTCCAAGTTGTTCCAGCTGGTATCTGGCAGTCACTGGAATGACCCTAGCCATTCTTGTCTTCCCAGCTGAAGCTAAGGACATCATGGAGCAGGATGGCTTATAAACAATCCCCATTTTGCATGGTGGGAATCCCTGACCCACTGAAACCAAAGTGTAAGAAATGGGATTCCTATTTTATGCCACCAAATTTGGAATGATGTGTGAGGCAGAAATAGATAACTGGAACCCCCAGAGAAATTACCGGAGCTTCCTTTCTTCAACTTGGCTTTCTTCAAAGCAGAAATATCCAAAATGTGGGTCTACATGGGCAAGTGATTTGGTTGCTCTTCTCAATTACCTTCTGGCTATTAACCTTTTAAGAGTAGGAGTTGAGGGAAAAACTGGAGAGAAAGCTGCTGCATGGTAAAAATATATGGTGATAGATATTTAAATACAACTGAAAATTTGACATAATATATTCCAAAAGTGAAGTTCCCAAAATATTCTTTCAGGTTGAAGAATTATTAATTTGCAAGCTCTATAGCTTTACATTGCTTGGCAGTTAAAATTTCTTGTTGTATTAGCACTATCAACTCCCAGCCCCACTTGACTTTGTGAATAAATTCCAAACAGTGCTAATGCATATGACTATATCCATTATACTTAGTATGTTATCGTTATTATCATTTTAACCAATCTCTGTATACTTAAGAATTTATTCTATTTAACTGAAAATGATTTGCTAAAGACAAAAAATGTACAACCGTGTGTATATGTTTCTATGAAACTTAAAGGCAGACTTAAAGAATCAACTTTTTGGGTTTTTGCTTTTATTTTTGTTTTTCTCATATAAAGGCCAAAGCTTTCACTATTATAGGCTTTTATTTTTCCTAAATAAGAACCACAGAATTAATCTCTCTGTTTTCTTGAATAGTTTTTCTCCCCAGCACTGTTTCTAATGTTACCTTCTTTCTAGTTGTTCATTATATACTGGAAAGCTAAGCTGTCCAAACTCCTGTGCGGGTCATGTATAACTAGATATAACCTGAAATCTTTGTTTTGACTTATTCCACTTTTCCCACAAGTAGGGGTATCACTGGGAAGAAGAATAAAAATATAAAGAATGTTGCGTATTTGTTAGCATAAAACAACTAGCGGTTCTTTTCCATTTTTGTTCCCCCATACACCCCAGATTGGTTTACATATAAGAAAATTGTAGTGAAAAAAAAAATCTTTATCAGATCCACACATTTAGAGAATTGACATTTTTAAGTAAATTTGCATAAGAAAGCAGGAAAGTTCATGAGTAACAAGAAAGAATCTCTAACAGTAACAATATGGAATCTCTGCAATTGGAAACTAATCATTTAAGACCAATATTTGGAGAAGCAGAAAAAGTTTATTTTAGAGCAGAAAATATTCAATGTCTTTGGGGATACCAGACAGGTTATGGTTGGAAAATGAGAAGTCACTCAATTTCTTTCCACACCCCCCTCCCACCTCCCACCGTGCTGCCCCAGGCAGAAGGACAAGGAGTTTTTAGAAGTAGGGGGAGAAAGAATATATACCATGTATTACAAAACTGGAAATAGAAGATGAAGAGAATTTGAGCACAATGTTGGCATGGACAAATAAACAGAGGGGATATCAGCAGATGGAGATCTAAGTATAGGACCTGAAAATATTTCTATTTCAGATGGAAAAGGCCCAAGAAGGTGATAAATAGGTGATTATCAATTATAAAGTTATAATTCAGACCATTCTTTCATCAGACTAAAAATGCCAGGTGGGATGTTGAAACTCTCATCTTATAAGCTATGCCCATCTACAGATTTCTTTTAATTGCAGCAATTAGGCACTCCTTCATCTTTCAGTCTGATTTTTAAAAGTTATTAGAATTATTTGTGAGTAGAAGACAGATGATGACTAGGGTCTTGACTGTCTCAGAAACAAAGTTGTCCAGATTTAAATGAGAAAAAAGATGAAAGGCACAATGTCAGTAGTATCAAGGGTGCCAGAGATGAGAAAGTAAGAGTTTATAAATGTAAAGGGGACCAGTGAGTGATATCAGACCGTGGAAGTGATTATTTCTGAACATTTATGTGAGGTGGAAAAATCTGTCACAATTTCTTATTCTTGTCACTAGTCTATGTCATTGTGGACCAACAACATAAATCTCAGATAAAAAGTAAAGCAATTTATTGTTCAGTCACATAAAAGAAACAAGATCAAATTTTTCAGTTTTTAATCTACATTTGTCATCATTTGTTATGGTTGATCTAAATCAGCTCTCAAATATATTATTTAAAGGATTGTTATTAATCTTCAATTATTTGGAATTTTGAAATATATATATAAGTTGTTTAAGATTTTTTTCATATCATTTTCCTATAAATTATTTAAATCAAAATACAATGGCCTCTGTGCCTCTAGAAACGTATACTGTACTTTCTCCACTAGATGTCTCCAGAGAAATACAAGTCAATACTGTTAAAAAATGCTGCTAATAAGCACCCAGTTTAAAAATTTCAGAAGTATTCAGTTCAGTTAGGGACAATAGTTACATTGATTACTTAGTATGAAAGTGAGACTTGTCAGTTGATAGGCTTTTAAAGGAAATGAGAATCTAAATTTAAACAAGAAAGATGGCATGCTACCCACATTTATCACAGAAAATCTTCTATATCCTTCCAAAAGAATTAACATTAAAGAGATGTCATATAATGTTTACTTGGGGGCAAAGTTAGTTATCTCTTTTGCTGATTGTGATTCATTGTCTTTCATATATCATGGATTTCCTCCATTGGAAATATATTGGGAGTATGGCTTCGGAGGTACCACTTCTTGTTGGCTTTACACTGTGTCAGCCACAAGTATCTGAGCCTATACATGGCCCTTTTGACTCCTTTAAGTCGAGTGTTGATTTTCAATTTTATTTTAGCTAGTATTTTATTTTTTATTAAAGATTTTATTTATTTATTTGACAGAGAGAGCACAAGCAGGGGGAGCAGCAGGAAGAGGGAAAAGGAGAATAGGCTTTCTCCTGAGCAAGGAGCCCTTAAGGACTCCATCCCAGGACCCTGGGATCACGACCTGAGTCAAAGGAAGCCGCTTAACCACCCAGGTGGCCTACATTTTAGCTAATATTTTAAAGAGGTAGAAAAAAATCACAAAATTTAATTTTTGCTTAATTTGAATTCCTTTTACTGTTGGCTTTCCCTCACTTAAAGGAAACAAAGATCACTAGGCCTTTGTCAGAAATTCAGTTTACAGGGCTACAAACCCAGGTACCAAAAAATGCTAAGACCTTCACTGGCCAAGCACTTGGACACTGAGACATGCTGCCCCAATGAATGTGTGGCATTAACTTCAAGGCCTTGTCATGTTTTATAACCAAGTTCTATTATTTATAGTTTACAAATAGGCGAGTAAGGAAGCAAAGAGATACTCAAGAAAGGTTTTCAAGATCCCACAGACCATCTGTTAAAAAGCAGGAGTTTAGACATAACTTGGGGGCAAATAACTACTCTAGATCATTCAAAACCAAGGAAATGCCTTTTAAAGAAATCTACTCTTTGGCTTGGATATCCAGGCTTGTTGAATCCATAGACAATGTCCAATTCTAGAGAGTGTACGGCATGTTGGTTACATGCAAGTGAGAGTAAGCATGATATTACAGTGACTTCACAGTCTCCAGAGGCTACAATACTTGCTACAAAGATCCACTGGATAATTTGCAAATTGCCCATAAATTAGCATCCTGATAGCTAGAAACAAATGTCTTTGTCTTTCAGACACATTATTTTTCTTTAGTTGCATAATAAGCCATTTCCTTTTCATTAATGACTTATATTTCCAGGTCAGACTTTACAACCCTGAAGGTCAGATTCAATTGCCAAGATTTCAGTCTTCCCCAAAACTGCTAATAAAATTACGTAGTCAACCCAGGGGCAGTAAACTTTCATGAAGCCGAAGAATAAGGGCCCTGTGTGGGGAGAAAGACTGAGAGAGAGATTGATCCCTGCCGAGTGCTCTGAAAAGGGAGAATGGTGTCCTTCTCAAGCTTTTTCTCTCTTTTCCACTTCTTAGACTACCTTCTCTTGCATCTTCTATTGAATTATCTATTTCTCTTGTATTTCTCAAACTCTTTTCTTCCCTCACCCTCCCCTACACACCAGATATAGACTTGTTCAATTATTAGCCTCCTAGAAGCTAGGATCCTTCCTGGCTAGAGCAGTTGTTTGGACTTTCGACCACTCCATAATACCGTATAATATCATATTTCCAGGCTGACCTTGGCTTTTTCAGTCACAGTGCTTTCATGTTTTTATATTTACCCTAAAGTTTTCCCTCTCTTGGAATGCTCTCCAACCTCTAAATTTACATGTAGTTTATATGTACAATCTGGCCCTCATTTTCAAGATCCTCCTTGATGGCATTACTCATCCTGAGTGTAAATATTTGCCGAGGGCTAGCTTTTGTTGACTTCCATGGGATTTATACAATTTCCAGTGTGATGCTCAGGATGGGTAGATTTAAGACTCTATTATTGAAACTGAAAAAACAAAGATTTCAGAACCTTTTTAGTATACAAGCATATACCATGCTTTTTATAAAAAGTAAACCTGTATTTCCAGTCAGAAAGGAGCAGTCCTCTTTTGAAATATGAATGTGTATTCATTTTTCTTACTCATCTCATGCAATTATTTGTCCATTTATACCATTGAAGGAATCAGTGGTCTCCGTGAAAGAACACCATTGATTCCAATGGTCACAAGGAACAACTAGGTCAAAATTGTTTTTAAAAATAATCAATACATTTTCAATATGCTGCATACACTACAAAGAAAGTAGGTAACATGATAAGAAATTATTGATTCTGCCTTCACCTCTGTACTTATAATCAAGTCTGTTATCATTTGGGATTCTGTTTAAAGACATTGTTCACCCTTGATACACATAATCCAAGTCTATATCCCTTTCTCTCAATACCTTAGTCCTTCCTCTTGAATCAAACCCCATTGGATTTAAGCAGATTTCAGCTCCATTACAGAAAAGCTTATAAATAGTTGCAGCTGTCTAATAGGAAAAGGGTTTCATTAATAACAGTGAGCATCCCACTAAAGAATGAATGATCATTTACAATGGTGTTGTCAGAGAAATTTCTGTATTTTAAATTTGAGTCATCATTCTATAATTCCAAAATTCCATTATTTTGTTTTAGAAGATAAGTAATCTACATTATAATGTCTAATCAGTCTAGCATTGAAGACTTTTATGTAACTATGTTACCAAGAATATTCTAACAACTAATTTACTGGTATTAAGAAGGACTTATTTTCATAAAACAGTCTTTCCATCCTACTCAATGAACAACTACTGACCACCTAATAATTCACACATATAAGAATAATAGAAACTTATGATATAAAGCAAATCAGTAACATATAGATGCAGTTAGAATAATTCCATTGAAAGATATATAAATGTTAGATGAATCTTCTTCCTGCAAGGGACCAGGGACAGAATATAGCTTTTATTCCCTCTTCTCTCTAGTTCTCCTTTTGAATTGTTCTTTCATTTTCTATACTGTAATACCAAGATTTTCAAATTGAAAGCAGGCCTCTGAATCATATTTCAGAATATTATCTAATTGTATGCTTTCTTAATAAACTAGCTGCCAGTTGCAGAATTATTTTGGTGCCTCAAAGCAAAATTTTATAGCAAGTTTAATGTAACTCTCCTGATACCTGGAATCATCTTGGGCCCATCCAGCCTCCCCTAAAAGCCTTTGCAATTGGAAAACATGGTGAGGCAGTATCAAATTTCTCTATATTCCCAGGGGGGCAACAAAACCGATGTGCCATGACAGAAGGAACACCTTGCCACATGACATACTGGAATTACACTTTTACTTTAGGATAGTGTGCAATTTACGTATTCAAGAAGATTCATTGCAGGTTTGGTTCAGCTTATGGTTGACATCTGACATTCAGATTTTTTTTACCCAGTGTCTGAATGTTTGATGTACTATGTGTGGAAGGGTAAGGGTGCATATTCCCTTGGATTGGAATCGCATGGTGTAACATTAAGAGACTTCAGTTACTCTTGATAAAAATCAGAAGAAGATTTCTGGCAATGTCTTGTTTCTTAATATGTCTTCAATCTATTACAGATAGATTAGTAATACTTGTTTCCAATAGGGGCTGCTTTTGTCCAGTGGTTATCAGATGTGTCTCCTAGACAAGTTCATCATCATGTGAAGCGTGTAATGAAAAAACATTAAAGCACAAATACTTTTCTTTTCTGCTTCATTTCAAGAGTTAGGAAAACTTGGCAGAATTAGATTTATGTTAACTCTATCTATTCTTAGATATTTGAAAAGAGAAGTGAAATGGGAAGTATCTCCCCTGTTTAGTAGTATAGCAAGGAAAATGTGGTCTCTCCTGTATTTTTCATCAGCAATTAGAGTTCTTATTTCATATTTTGTACAAGTTTTAAATCTATCCAACATCTGTTTTTAATCAACAGCCATTACTGCCTTATGATTATCAAAATTATATCTACATTTGCTTTCTGGTATAAAATAATAACCCTTCAGTTCTGAGGTGAACTAAATGTGAGAGATGTGATAAGATCAAACAATGATCTCATTGAGCACAGGGACATATACTCTGCAAGGGATGGATTGCAGAATAGTCCTTCAAACCCAAACAAAACCATTTTCCATAAACCCCTCCGAAGTACAAAAGAATAAAACTGAAATATGAACAGGCAAAGAGTCAGTTATTAAAGGGGAATATAAATAACAATAAAAATAAAATAATAAAAAAATCTTCAGAATGAGATGTAAAAGAGGCTCAATGTGTTCAATAAACATCACTAGCAAAAGTGGATGTTAGCTGCCAACTTGAAGTTGCTGATGTTTTTTGGAGAGAGCTCAGATTCCCAGGTTATACAGTGCTCCCTCCCACAGACTCTGACATGTATATAAACTCTGAGCTCTCAGAAGCCCACTGCCAGTTCTCTTCGTGGACTAACTGCGACGGAGAGACTAAAGATGATTCCTTTCTTACCCATATTTTCTCTACTCTTGCTGGTTGTTGTTAACCCTGCAAACGCCAATGGCCATTATGACAAGATCTTGGCTCATAGCCGAATCAGGGGCCGGGACCAGGGGTAAGTCAGTGGTTAGGCTTTATAAATCTTTTTTTTTTTCCCCTTAGCTTGTTGTAAGTATCTCTAAAGTTCCTTAAATACACTGAGGTTTTTTTTTCCTACTTATTAAAAAGTAGTAAGAAAAAGGAAAAAAGGAATATTCTGTGATTTATATATGTGTTTTAAACTTTAAAAATTATTGTCAAAATAATTTGCATGTAATTGCTTTTTTTGCAGCATTATATAATTTCAATCTAATTGACAACACTTAACAGGGCATTTCTTTATTATTTCATTTATTTGTATTTTCATTTCCTTCCAAAAACCTGAAATGAGGTTTCCAAAATAAAAATATATGGTTAGGGCTTTCATTATATAAACAGCTTTGAAATATTTCATATGATGTCAAGGAAATTTTCATTTTTCATTTAAGTTATGCTTGAAAATTAAAAAATAATTAATGTAACTAGTTCTTTGAATATTTTAAAGCATTTAAGAATGCTTTTAAATTCTGCATTCTGTAAAATTTACAAACATATTTCTTGGAATAAATTCAGCTACAACTTAGCATTTTTAGTGTTAATAGGCATAATTTAGTAACTTAACCAACCATTTATAATTTTTTTGAAATGGATCTTGGCACTTCTTCTAATGTCTCAGAGAGATTTTCACAGTGCTCAAAAGTTCCTTTGCTTTACAGTGCAAATAAGACTTCCTATCTCTTTAAGGGAGAAAGACACTTAAAATTCTGGCAGAGGATGTTCTGATCTACTATTTCCACTCAAAGAAATAGATTTTCCTGTTGCACACAGGATATTATTATTCATATTATTCATATTATTAACAGTTAATTTTAGCACTCATTTACTTCTGTGATTGCTTACCTAGAAAATTACAACATATAATGTCTTTAGACCTAGTAAAACCTGTCTCTTTTCCTCTCTTGATTCCTCATTGTTCCAGAGTCCGTTGTTCCAGATTAGAGTCCAAAATGAGCACATGTTTGGTTTAAAAAGGGTCATCTAGATTGTCTTACTATTAAAAGTAATATGAATGAAAACAAAATTAAGTTGAACTTAATGCTGCTTGAATATTCCTACTAGATTAACTTTTGAAACGTTAGTGCTCTCCTTTCGAAGACATATAATTTCCTCTCTGTTTTTCTCTCCCATAGACTTTAGTTTTTCTGATGAATCAGTATGCTTGGATCAAGAAGCAGATTTGTGCAAGACTAGAATCACATCTTTAAAAATTGAGTCCACATGTTGATTTTTTTTTCTGAACCATCTAAAGTGAAGATATCAGAAACTCATTGTCCTTAGGACACTAACTTTCTTTTCTTCCCTCTGTATTCTAGCCCAAACGTCTGTGCCCTTCAACAGATTTTAGGCACCAAAAAGAAATACTTCAGCACTTGTAGGAACTGGTACCAAGGTGCCATCTGTGGAAAGAAAACGTGAGTCTCATCTTTTTCTTAATGCACCAGTCCCAAAGATGTTTATGTCTTTCCTTGGACACATACACCATTTTACTTGAAAACACTCTCCCAAATTGCAAGCTTTAAAACAAAAATTGGATCATAAACATGAATAAAGGAATTCTCTCAACATTTCTCCCTCTGTTAGTGGACCTCTCATGAGCCCTGAACTTATGTGTTATGGAGGTCCAAAGAAAAAAAATCACATGGAGATGTATAGAATCAGTGTGAGAGTATGGCACTTCTACTTTTGATTTGGCCCTCTTTTTTGAGCAAGACACTTAATCTCTATGCCTCATTTTATAAAAAGAGTTTCCTTATTTTATAAAAAAAAAAATGAGCCAGAAGAACAAACTGATCTAAAATATCAGGATTTTTGAAGCACTAATCAATGTTCACCTACATTCATTTGGAAATTATCTGAAATACTCCAGTTTACCTCAAAATTTTTGTCAAAGCTTGAAGTTGGAAAGAACTTAAGCTTCATCTCTTCATTTAATCCAGGTATTTCATCCCAAACTACCAGATCCGCAGGGGTCTACAAAGGTGTAAAACCTGTCATTACATATACTATTTAATAGCCAAAAAGACAATTACTCTTTATTTAGATATATATTTCACTGATTAACTTAAAATCAGAAAATATTTTCATTACTCGATAGAAATGTGTATTGATTTATTCAATCAATAAATATTGGTAGGAAATTACAATTCTGGGCAAATAAAAATTGAGAATTACTCATGTGGTCCAAGTTCTTCATTTTAAAGTGAAGGAGCTGAGTCATAGAGTAAATTACTATATCAGAAAAATTAGAGATACCATTGCTGGTCAAAAAACCAGTGCTTCCCATTGATTTGGACTCCACTTTCAATGAAAGATGCCTTGAGAAACAAATATCTGAACGAGAACCTGCTTATTACATCATCACTAAACTTCAGTTACCCTAAATAGGTAGAAGGATTGGGGGATTGTTAAAAACGTATTCCTAACGTAATGTTGGTACAAATACTAAACATAGCATCACTTAGCTTTCTGGAGCCTTCATTTCTTTACCTGTGAAATGTGGATTTTATAGTTACAGAGTTTTGGGGGGCTAGAATGATTTGATGCATGTGAAATTGCTAAGTAACTCACAATATTAATTGTCCTTAAATTTAAAGTACTTAAACAAATGGATATGTGTGGGTGGGAAAAGGAATTGTGACCAGATGCCTATCTAAAATGCATAAGATTATCTTTATTTCCAGATAAAAATCATGTGTTCAATGCATATAACCTTAGCTGGACTCTACTTCTTCATGGTCACTAAATCTAGGGCACCACAGAACTTTGCTGTCTGTTCCTGTTCATTTGCTTAATAGAGTTTCAACTGATGATACTTTTTGGCCTAGACTTTACTCTTATTAGTTTGAAGACATCTGCTAGACTTGTGAGTCATTCACACAACTACAATGTAAGTCAGTGGTGGCAATGATCTTGGCTATGATGCAAGCTGGACCCCAGTTGGGAACTCCAAGGCTCTGGATTCTCTTCCCTTTGTTCTTCGTATTTGTGGTTACCATGAGGCATATTTGGAATGCACACCAACTATACAAAGACATGTTCTTTGAATTATTCAGGGGATATCTGTATTATATCCTTCCTGGAAGTTAGGAAAGTATGATATAATCTCATTTTAACTATCTAAATATATTAGAGATGCCAAGGCTTGTACAAAGGTTATGCCAACATTCTTTCTTGTTCTCCATTAAAAAAAAAAATCCTGCTCTGAAGGCTGGCTTTTTACCAGAAACATAACAGTGTCTCCTTTGTTAAATTATATTAGCTTATTTCCCCAAGTAGCTTCATTTTCACAAACACATTTACATCTGTGCTCTGAAATAAATGTAAATGCTAGATACTAGTTTCAAATAATCAAATAAATCAATAACATTGACAAGAGGAATGCCTGTTTTGCCATCTGCTTGCAGCTGCTTAAATTTCCATAGATAGCTTTAGGACTTTTTGTGTCAGTTGACAGAAATGTTTGTCTTTTGGCTAAATAGTTGCTTTGCAGATTTGAAGGAAGTAATTGGCAGGTCTAATGATAAATATGAATTTCCTAAGTTTAAGATAGTTCCTACAATATATTTTGGCCAAATAAAACAATATTTTGTAGACTTTCTTTCAGTTGGCATTTTCATGAGAATTCAGATAACTCATCAGAAAATGAAGATAAATTTTCCACTTTCAGAGATGTGCATAGTAATGATCTTTCTTTAATCTTGTTTTGTCCTACTAACCATGTGGGAAATTTAAGTTTTGTGTAGAATAAATGTTCTCCTGAATAAACCTATATTTTGTTTTTCAAATATCAATTCAGATAATCATATTGTTCAACTATCAGCTGAAATTGCAACTGATTGTTTTGGATTTTATTTCATCTGGTATACTAATTGTCTATATTAAGGCTAATCCTTGGGTCATATTAGCATGTGTTACAGAAATTTTTGTTACATCAACAATTTCCTTTTCTGGTCACTCTTTTACTTCAAGTCAGTATTATCAATATCGGACCAATAAATATGTATCTCATTTTTTGATTGTTTACAATATATGCTAAAGCTAACATGTAAGCAATTCTGAATCAATCCTTTGGCATTCAAATGTTCAAATTTATTTATATGAGGATCTCAGTAAATAAATTGTTTCAGGAGCCATTTTAGGATTTATATAAGGCTCCCATATGGTTTCCATATGTTTCTAATACCAACTATTCTTGAAATTATTTTAAAATTGATGAACAATTTGAAATTGGCATTCCCACTTAAATTTGTCCATTTTTTTAATCTATCAACTATCTTTGAGTCAGTTTTCTATGCCAGAAATTTTTTTTCTCATTCATCTTTCATTTTTTACTGTATACATGTATATGCATAAATAATGTTACATTTTACTTTTTAAATTGACATTAACAGAATAGAGAAATAAGAATCGAAGGTCACAAACAAGACCATAAATCATGAATAATCAATTAATAGACCTGGCTTTAATTTGAAAAGTTTATTTACTCTTTAAACTATAGAAGACCATTTCTTATATCATTACTAATTCTACTTTTTACAAACTTGCTTTCATTGTAATTTTTATCTTACTAAGAAAAAGTTTTTCTAATAGTGATCTTTTTCTTAAATATATCCAAATTCTCTCATTCATTCATACTTTTTAAATATGATTATCACAACTAGAAAAAACAGAAATAAATAATATCTGAACTAGTTAATACATGTTTAGTTACTAAATTACAAGATAATCAGTCTGTAAGTAATTATCTTAAACTGCATGCCGTGGGATTTATCAATTAAAAATTATAAAATGGCCTGTATTTCCTCTTTACTTATAATATTCCCCCATTTACAATTTTTGTCTTATACACTCACCTTCATATTTCTATTGAGAGGAAACAGAGCATTATGTAAAATTTTAATTAAAAATACTACCTATGCTAGATTTTGAAGTAGTCCAGAAAATGTCAAATGGAATTTGACAAAGTGAAGATCAGGATTATTTTTTAATAAAGTAAGAAATAAAAGCAATTATCTAGATGATTTGAAGTTACTATTTTCCCACAAAATAGAGTAATACAAACTTATTTTAGATACATCTTTGCTGAATTTTCTGGTTTGTTGCCTTATTATGCCCATATATAATTTAATACACTTTGTAAACTTGGAACAAAATAGCATTTTCTAGAAGATTGTATTGTAGAAGATTATAAAAGATTATATTTAATATAATCAAATTAATAACTCTACTGGAAATTCAAACCTAAATATTGTTTTAGTTAGCAGTAGAATAACTTTTATTGATTGGAATGGATTAATGTATTTACTGATGTTTCTAGTTTCTTTTTTGTTTTTTTAAAGATTTTACTTATTTGTTTGACTGAGAGAGAGATCACAAGCAGGCAGAGAGGCAGGCAGAGAGAGGGGGAAGCAGGCTTTCCGCTGAGCAGAGAGCCGGATGTGGGGCTGGATGCCAGGACCCTGAGATCATGACCTGAGCTGAAGGCAGAGGCTTTAATCCACTGAGCCACCCAGGCATCCTTGTTTCTAGTTTCTAATAACCTCATACTAATAAACATTTCCAACTATTTATAGTTCACAAAATGATTTCCAAAGCATCATTTTATTTGAGACTCACAACTAGCCTGTGAGTAGGTATCATAGCTACTACATCCATTTTAAAAAGGTGGAGGGGCACCTGGGTGGCTCAGTGGGTTAAAGCCTCTGTCTTCAGCTCAGGTCATGATCCCAGGGTTCTGGGATTGAGCCCCACATCAGGCTTTCTGCTCAGTAGGAAGCCTGCTTCCCCCTCTCTCTCTGCCTGCCTCTCTGCCTATTTGTGATCTCTCTCTCTCTCTCTCTGTGTCTCTCAAATAAATAAATAAAATCTTTAAAAAATATATAAAAAGGTGGAAAATTGAGACTCAAATTTGTTAAATTACTTGCTCAAAGTCACACATCTACCAAGGACAGAACTGGGAAGCAAACCTCATTCATCTGCCTCAAGACCCTGGAACTTTTCTACAGTGTCATGAGACTATATAGAGAAATCAAACTAATATAAATAAACCTGATATCGGGGAAAAAAAACAATTCTAGAGTCTCATAAATCATGACAATAAGTGGTATATTTTTGCTAAGATTATATGGAAATGAATTCTATGTAGTTCCCCATTTTAATATTAATTTTCTTCCCATATACAGGACTGTGTTATATGAATGTTGCCCTGGTTATATGAGAATGGAAGGAATGAAAGGCTGCCCAGCAGGTAAAATTTCAATCACTGAAATAAATGAGGAACTTGTCTTATGTGAAGAAAAAGATTTGAGATAGCTCAGCTTGTAGAGAAGCCAAATGTGTGTGTGTGTGTGTGTGTGTGTGTGTGTGTGTGCGTGTGTTTAGCACCAGGATAAATTCTGAGATACATCACCATCTTTGTGTTAATCATGAATTTGTCTTGGTGACAAAGTATTAAAACATGCTGCTCATTCACCGAATGTTGGACCATAGAACAGAAACTTGATCATAAATTTAAATTCAACTTTTCTTCAAGAATGAAAATCCTCTCTACAAAATCCATCTTTGAATTTGTCTAGAAATGTGGAGTAGACTAGTAGGGAAGGCATAATTTTCTGTAATTGAACAGCTCTGATTTTATAACACCCCTCATGTTGAAAATTAGTTTTCTAAAATCGCCAACTAGAGAAAAAAATAGTTAATCTAGTTCCTCTTTGAAATAACAGCCATTCAGATATTTAACACCAACCATCACATAATTCCACTGGTTACTCTTTCTTTCTCAATAGATTTCTATTCCCTGAGCTAATCGTCCCCAGTTCTTCTAATATAACATAACTTTGGGGCCCTCACCATTATGGACACCAATGCATAAAAATCCTCTAATCCAGTCATCTTCTTTCTGAATGTGATCCTAGACTGGTGTCTTCATTCTCTGTGGGTCCCAGCAGCTGAGAATAAAATCAAGGCATATACTTCACTTTTGGGGGCCCTTGAATTTTGGTTAACATCATCGGTAACCAAGTCCTATCACTAGCTCTTAATGAATTTATGACCAATTACAGTTAATTACAGTTCTTTCTCTCAAGTCAGGCCTTTCTCTAGGATTTATTTTTTCAACTTGGGCATAAGGACACACATGGAGCTCTGTTATGTTTAACTTGTTGATTTTGACACATTTTCCTCATCCTTTTGGGGTCTTTTTTAAATCTTGATTTTATAACTTATTAATTGTGTCACCTAGTCTTTAAATATTCACAAATGTAATAACCATTTCTCCTATGATATTATCTAAATCATATGAGTTGTCAAATAAGATAGGGTCAAAAAATGAATAAATAAGCTGCATCAATTTTCAGGTTGACATTCGTATATTAATATTTCTTCTGAAGTTCAAGAGAAATGTTCTGGAAGCATTAGATACTTCCATCTATTTCCTCCCTGAAATTATGCTGAAAAGAAGTGAGTCTACATATTTCTTTTAAAAACCCAAATCTATAAAAATTAATATCCCAGTACCTAACAATATTATACCATTTAAGAGTTTAAGCCAGCATGGAAGAAATATTATCTTTGCCATCCTCAGTGAGAAATGAGGAGCATCTTTTTTTCAGTGAATCAGAAATATTTGCTGATAATTATAATTGAACAATTATTGACATAGCAGGAGTCGCACCTACATACACTAAATGTTAAGTAGGATAATTTAAAATTCATTTTCCCTCAACACAAAGATATATGAAATAATAGTTTTCAATGTTGTTTTATTATTTAACCCTTAACAGAAAACTGCTGAGTAAAATTGATAATTCATAGAATTTTATTGCTAAAATTATCAGTTAAATGACTGAGGAATTTAGTGTAAGGTTTAAATGATTGTGAAATAATATTCTTGAAATATTATCCTCAGTAATTCTTCATTTCTTCATTATTTCAGTTTTGCCAATTGACCATGTTTATGGCACTCTGGGTATTGTGGGAGCCATCACAACACAGCGCTATTCTGATGTCTCAAGACTGAGGGAAGAAATTGAAGGAAAGGGATCATTCACTTACTTTGCACCGAGTAATGAGGCTTGGGACAACTTGGATTCTGTAATTCATCATTTTTATTAATATAATTATTTTTATTGTGACTTCATTTTAATTGATGTATTAACTTGGAAATTAATAGAGATCTTATATCTTTTTTCATTATACATACATGAGGATATATAAAAGATTAAGATATTAAATGTAAGGATGAAAGCATTTTAATACATCCATAAGTGGAATACCTCCCCAGAAAGTTCATTTACTAATTAAAAAAAGGCAAACCAAGAGTAAGACTGAACTGTTTATCATTATTATTCTATATTACTCCTTTCCTCTTTCCTTTTTGATTGGAAAGAAACATACTGAATTTTAGATGACCTATCCAATAGAAAGGTAAGTTAAGAAGCCTAGTGGAGGGACACCTGGGTGCTCAGTCGTTAAGCGTCTGCCTTCCGCTCAGGTCATGATCCCAGGGTCCTGGAATTGAGCCCCGCATTGGGCTCCCTGCTTGGCAGGAAGCCTGCTTCTCCCACTACCATTCCCTCTGCTTGTGTTCCCTCTCTTGCTGTGTTTCTCTCTGTCAAATAAATAAAATCTTTAAAAAAAAAATAAAAGAAGCCTAGTGGAATTTAAAATTTATTATAAAGATATAATTAATTATTCTAATTATATGTAAATATATTTGGCCGCTTAGATATTGACATATTTATAAATGTGTATGCATATTTAAATGAAGTATTATAAACAATGCATTTGATTTTCAGACTTTTTATGCACAGTCTGTAATACACTAAATTTCCAATCTGTAAAACTGGTATAGAAATATATTCCTACTTTCTACTTGATATGAGGTGAATCAATAATTACTACTAGAGTCAAATTAATAAGGCAGGTTCTTTTAGATATTATCTTGCTACATTAACTGTGTGGTTAATTGCTTGCCTTATGGAACTCTCTCTGCTGGTTGTCATTGACCTCATCTCTTAACCACCTTTCTGGTTCCTTTTGCTGATTCTTCTTCTTCCTTCACTTAACAATGAGTCTTATTAAAGTCTCTTCTGGGAATTAGACTCTGCTCCTTATATACCCTTCTAATGGCTTCAATTATCACTTCAGGGCATGTAACTATGAAATCTGTTTCTGTAGTTGTTCTCCTTGGAAACTCAGGAGAATATTTCTAACGTCCAATTTAATATTTCTTAGATACACCACTTAATATTTCTCCTTAGATGTACCACTTCATCTTTAAACAAAAAGTTATCTAAAACATGTGCCATTTTCTTTCTCCCCACAAACTGCTTTTCTGCTGCCTTTTTTTCCATAATTGGCAGTACCCATGTTAAGTGTTTGGACTTGAAAATGGTGAGTCATTCTACTCCTCCTCTAATTCTTACCAGCTATTGTTAGTCATCGATGTCTCATGTTTCATCCTCCTCACTAATACCTTCATTTTCGCTATGCATTATCACAAGATTAACCTTCCCAAAGCCCAGTCTAGTCATTATATTCCAATGCCACAAAGCCTTCAGTGGCTCCTTGTTGCCGGTTTACTCAGGCATTAAAGTCTTCCACATTCTTGTCCCACATACTTTTCTAAAATTCCTTCTTAATATTATCTAAGAAACATAGAGTATGTGCTAACCAAACTGAACAAAATCTTCTCTCCCAACATTCAGCCCTGTGTCAGCAACTGGACTTACAATGATCCCTACTATTCCTACCCTATCTACCCTTTAAGGCCTATCCCCAAGCCTTGAATAGCTGCCTTTCCTCATTTTACCCATAGTGTAATTTTAAGTATTTTAATGATGAACTGCAATAAAATAAACTTCTAACATTTCAATTTTTCCTAGGATATCCGGAGAGGCTTGGAGAGTAATGTAAATGTTGAATTATTGAATGCTTTACATAGCCATATGGTTAATAACAGAATGTTGACCAAGGACTTAAAAAATGGCATGATTATTCCTTCAATGTATAACAATTTGGGACTTTTCATTAACCACTATCCTAATGGGGTAAGTTTCATGAATAAAAAGTACATTTCAGAGTAATATCGCCTTTAATTTTTTCTATACCTTTTATATCATGTTTACAGAAATAGTAAAATGTTAGTGAATGTAAGACTATATTGTGCTTTTTCCCCACATTTAGAGCATGCAAATTTTTAATTCAGTGGCTGACTTCTACTAGAGAGTGATTGTGAGGAAGAAATTAAATTCACAGTTCATTGACAGTAGACTTAGATGTCCTTAAAAAAAGGAAATTTTAGTAGTTGACGTGTTTGAAAAATAATAACTAAAGAAAAAATAGTAAATAATAATTTATCAAATAATAATCAGAGAATGAGTATTCCTTTATTCACCCTCTAGCTACTATACTGATTTAGGTTTTTCTGTGTGTAGATAAGAGTCCTTGTGGGAAACTTCCAACAGGGTCATAGGGCTCTTTCAACAAATTTCCAGGGATGAAAAGGGTCAGTGATGAGTCAATAATTGGGAAATTACTGGAATAGAACTGATTATACTTGTGCAATAACTATTTCTCTTTTTCAGAACTTACTTTAGGACTGATAAACTTTTTCATGTAATTCACTGACCTGCAGTTGAAACAGTTTATGACTATCTCTATAAAAGGAAGAGAAGGGGAAAAGCAGCAATAACTCAAATGAAAACAATGCTTTTTTCCCTTAGTTTCTGGATATGTTAAGTGCAACTGGATTGGGTTTTCAACTGGTCCTGTTTTCTCTTAGTTTCTTCTTTAGACAGAGTGATATATGTCTTTATCCTCAACATTTATCATTAGAACGTTGGCTCTTTCATGTTACATTTACTAGTAGAAATTAATGAAAGACAGATAATGGCCTTGCGGTCTCAGTGGTCAATTGATGGCTCTTATTTCTGCACTTTGATTTTCTCAAATAATTATAGGTTGTCACTGTTAACTGCGCTCGAATCATCCATGGGAACCAGATTGCCACAAATGGTGTTGTACATGTCATTGACCGTGTCCTTACACAAATTGGTACCTCAATTCAAGACTTCATTGAAGCAGAAGATGACCTCTCATCTTTTAGGGTAAGTACAAGAAATAACAGCAGATTGTCTTGCATCATTGAAATTTCTTTTTCTCTGTCAGAATCTAACAATAAAAATGTTAAATTAAAAATCTGGCAGAAATGTAACAAATATATTTTTTGAAATGAAAAGAGTTTCATTCTACCTGGAAGAAATCATCCCATATGACATAATAATACTTGTGTGGACATGATAAATACTGAATGGTTAGTTATGTGCCTATAGTTGTTTACTGCATTTAGTATGTGTCCATCTCAGTTGCATGTACTACTGGATATTGCTACAGTCACACAAACATGGGCAGGATTCCCACTCTTACAAACAGCTTTGAGGAATGTTGGAAAGGATGTATGTAGCTTGTTGTGCCAAAAAATCATGTTTTAAAGACCTAACAAGTGCAAATTTCTTTAATTTTCTACAGAATCAACTTCCTCATGACAGCCTAGGTTAAGTGTGCTGTAATTTTCTTTTGGATTTGCAATACGCAAGCCTCTAAAAGGCACATTTGTGTTTTAGGCAGCTGCTATCACATCTGATATACTGGAGTCCCTTGGAAGAGATGGTCACTTCACACTCTTTGCTCCCACTAATGAGGCTTTTGAGAAACTTCCACGAGGTGTCCTAGAAAGGATCATGGGAGACAAAGTGGCTTCTGAAGGTACTAAAATGTCCTCCTCTATGAGAAGTCTCCCAGAATTCCAAGAAGAAAAGAAAATTTAAAAAAAGATTAAGTCATGCCAATATTATCAGCTTTGATGAGCAAACGCAAAGAAAAACTTTTGTTCTAAAGTGGACTACAAAAATCTTAAAAAAAAAAAGCCCTTGAAAGAATCAGCAGAGTAATTAATTAATTTAAAAATAATATCATAAAGATCACATTCTTTTTTACTGCTTTCAAGTAAATAAGTAGCAGGCATTAAAAAGGATTTAGCCATGGTTTAAAAGAAATATTAGATCATCAAATTTTAATATCATATATGTATTACATAATGCTTTTAATTCTAAATTTGTGCTAAAAGGTATAATTAGGTTGAGGAGATTACATGGTTCTCTTGGTCTATTACTTATTTATATACAGAATTTGGCTTCGTTCTAGTCTCCCTATCTATTTTCAAATAGATTTTATGTCGTGAGTAGTACATTTAACTTACTCGGTCTCTCCCAAAATACATTTAACCAATTTAAAATGAGAAATTTTGATGATACATATATAGATATAATACAGTTGAGGGATAGATTCCTTCAGATATCTTCCAAGAAATCATCTTTATTTTGGCCACTCTCCAGATGTTTTCTGTAAGGAATTATTTTTTTTTTAAGATTTTATTTATTTGAAAGAGAGAGAGAGAGAGATCACAAGTAGGCAGAGAGGCAGGCAGAGAGAGAGAAGCAGGCTCCCTGCTGAGCAGAGAGCCTGATGCGGGGCTCAATCCCAGGACCCCGAGATCATGACCTGATCTGAAGGCAGAGGCTTTAACCCACTGAGCCACCCAGGCACCCCTCTGTAAGGAATTATTTGTCTTACCCTCCTCCTCTATTAAACTCTTTATAAATCATATGCAGTTATTCTGTCTTGAGTGGCTAATGCAAGATGAGGCTTGGGTGTTTAAGAATATGTATCTCTAATAAATACAGAACCATTCTTCTTGTTTTCACATCAGAAATTACTTTCTTATGATAGTGAAACTTGCTCTAACACATTTTCTAAGCACTACACAAATCATTTCATGCAACTGATCTTCTCTTTTTCCTACTGAGCTGAGCTATTTCTATTGAATAGTTCATATAGTTAATTGAAAAAGTGTTCCTAGAACATTAACAATTTAAAACCCTTCAGTCAATACTTAGGTCTTTTTTTTTTTAATACTTAGGTCTTATATGTACTATATTTCTTAGGAATTCTTAGGTCCACAGTGAAACATGTCTTTTAAGGGTCTGCAATTTCCTTTGATCTCAAAACTTGCTGCTTTTAATTTGTCCTCCAGCTCTTATGAAGTACCACCTTTTGAACACCCTCCAGTGTTCTGAAGCTATCATGGGAGGAGCAGTCTTTGAGACTCTGGAAGGAAACACCATCGAGATAGGATGTGACGGTGACACCATAACAGTAAATGGAATCAAAATGGTGAACAAAAAAGATATCGTGACAAATAATGGTGTCATCCATTTGATTGATCAGGTCCTAATTCCTGATTCTGGTGAGCCACAGTTTCAGATTCTTCCATCTACTACTGTTTACAGTTATGATGCCTCAAGACTGAATCCATGAAGAATGAATGTGTAGTATAAGGAAAGGCAGGTGAAGCACAAACACAGCATAGTGAACTGAGTACTAAGTAGCCTGTGTAGCCACGGGCTCTCCAGGCACTGAACTTCCACTTTCCGGGGCTTCTAATACTTAATATTTATAAAGGCTCTCACAGTCCCACAGTTTTTCTTGAAAGTGGAAGGAAAGATATAACCAAATGGTCAGCTTTGGATAAAGCTTTGGAGAAAGAGCTATGGCACTCACAAGAGCAAAGAGAGGGAGGACAATGAGCAATAGAGAATTAAAGACAATGAAAATAAGAAGCTGGAAACATATTTTCTTTTTGAAATTCTCTGTTGTTATCAACCCCCCAAAAAAGGAATCTGGAACTCTGACTAGGGAAGGGCAGGATATCTTATCACATTGTCATTGCAGCAAATAGCTTATAGAGAACTGCCAAAAGTTGATTTACTAATTTCAGGATGATGGTAATAACAAAGATGACATTGTTGGGATGGTGATGGTTTACTTTACAGCCAAACAAGTTATTGAGCTGGCTGGAAATCAGCAGACCACTTTCACAGACCTCGTGGCCCAATTAGGCTTGGCATCTGCTCTGCGGCCAGATGGAGAATACACTTTGCTGGCGCCTGTGAATAATGCATTTTCAGGTATGTCCTGGGCACTGTCATTCCTACTCTCCCTCCCCACCAACCTTCACACACCTTTTTTTCTTCACCATAATTGTTTGCATTAAGGAATAACAGACGTTTAACAAGGTGTTGATTATTTATTTATTGGCTACACATTGTTAGCACTATGTCGTCTCTATTAAAATGTCTTTCATTTTAATACATTTCATTATAATAGATAATAGCCTATAGGGAGTGAAAGTTTGTGATAAAGGGTATTCATTATTCTATGAATCTATTCATAATTCCAGTACATACAAGGGATGTATTAATAGATCTTAAGAAAAATTAATCTGATTTGTTTATTTAACACCAACATAAATATTTAAGAATACATAGTTGTATTTTTCATCTCAAAATTTGATATAAGGT
The DNA here is from genome assembly GCA_028646535.1 of Procyon lotor. Taxonomy (NCBI): domain Eukaryota; kingdom Metazoa; phylum Chordata; class Mammalia; order Carnivora; family Procyonidae; genus Procyon; species Procyon lotor. Next base: position 111,287,841 of record CM053605.1, on the reverse strand, counting down.
GTCAAATTATAAATAAATAAAAACCAGAGACTATTTTATTATACACTTCTATATTATGATGTAAACTATTATTATAAGTATTCTACTACTAGCTGTTCTTCAGGGATGGTGTTTAGATTAATGTAACATGCCACTTTTTCTAGAAAAGTGATTTCACAAAGACATATTTAAATTGTGAAGCAAAATTTACTAATTAAAAAATAAGTAGGGAGTTGTGGGGGGTAGGGAAGGAAAAAATGAAACAAGATGGGATCGTGAGGGAGACAAACCATATGAGACTCTTACTCTCATGAAAACAAACTGAGCGTTGCTGGGGGGTAAGGAGGTAGGAATAGGGTGACTGGATCATGGACATCGAGGAGGGTATGTGCTATGGTGAGTTCTGTGAAATGTGTAAGCCTGATGATTCACAGACCTGTACCCCTGGGGCAAAAAATACATTATATATTAATAATAAAAATAAGTATTATTTTAAAAATATTTTTCCAGATGCTAAATTGTGATACATAAAATTATTAATAAAAATTCAAATTCCTAGAAATGTTATTATTCCTCTTTGTAATAACCATTAGGATGGTGAATGTGTTTTGATTTTTTCTTCAGAAGTAAAGATAAATTTACAAATGATTCGTCAGTAGTGTTTCATGTGACCAATGTATATCAAATTCTCAGAAAAAATTAGAATAATGTTGCAGTCATTTGATCGAAGAACTCACAGAATTTCTAATTAGTGCATGGAATTTATAGCCTTGAGCATTTAGTTGATTCATATATTTTATGAGTGCAGAATCCATAATATCCATAATATTAAGGATTATCCATTTTCATGATTTTTTTCCTCTCAGGAGGAATTTTAATGCTTTCTAAGTAATCCTTTTTCTTCATAAATTTATTTATAGATGATACTCTCAGCATGGATCAGCGGCTTCTTAAGTTAATTCTGCAAAATCACATATTGAAAGTAAAAGTTGGCCTTAATGAGCTTTACAATGGACAAAAGCTTGAAACCATTGGAGGCAAACAACTCAGAGTCTTTGTCTATCGTACAGTAAGTCAATCAGAAAAAGATAAAATACCTACAATGGCCTAAATGTCAAATGACATTTCCTAATGTCTAAGAATATTGTTACAACAGATGTTTCCAGAATTTTATTAATGTGGTCTTAGTAATAGTAAATATTCATAGGAAGATCAGGGAACTGAGTAATGTATGAAAAGACTGAGGAAGGGAGACAAAAAGTGCTGAGTATTAACATTTCAGATAATTTGCATTTGTTTCATTATCTGTTCTAAAGCATTAATTATTTCAATTATAGAAATCACTAAAACTCCTCAAAAATAAGATTTTGATTTATAGATTCCTGTAAGTTTACAAGGTAATTTTTATAGACATCTAAAGATGTCTATAAAATGGTTCTAACATACTTTATCTGAGGTACTATTTCTAGAAAATATTGCTTATGAAAACTACAATGCAAGTAATGGGCTGTTCAATTTCTGTCCAGGCAACAGATGCATCTATAGCTCAAAGATTTCACAGAAGTCAAGCATCACCTGATACAACACACAGCAGCTGCTCACGATGATTCCACAATCCCAAGACACACATTTTACAGGATGCAGAAAATGGGCTGCATATACATATATTTGTTCAAAAAACAACTCTAACAAAAATCAATATGTGACATAATTGATGGAATCTTACAGTCAGGAAAATGTAGTAAATATCTGTGAAGATCAAAAAAGGCACTGAAGTCAGGGACCTTTATGGTTAAACAGAGTCCTAAAGAGTTAGAGGATTAAAGTTTCTTAAAGAGGGTGTGGAAGAATGGTTCAAACCTGGAGAAGAATGATGAAGAATATAGACATGGAATTCTATAGAATTTTTGTTATTTATGGATGAAAACTACCTGCCCGACACAAAGGGTAGCTTAACTAGTAGTAGAAAACTTGTTTGAATAAGAAATGTGAGGTCAGATCATGCCAGACCCTAAAAACATTAGTGAGATGCTATTTCCTCTAGCTGGAGAGGTCAGGAGATCTCTTAGAAGAGTCAATCCATTAACTCAGTTATGCATCTACTTCCACGTAGGACATTTTGAGTAAGGAAATAGACAGTTGTATTTTTCCCTCCTTTGCTAGGCTGTCTGCGTTGAAAATTCGTGCATGGTGAGAGGAAGCAAACAAGGAAGAAATGGTGCCATTCACATATTCCAAGAGATCATCAAACCAGCAGAGAAATCCCTCCATGAAAAATTAAAACAAGATAAGCGTTTTAGGTAAGCCAATTGGATTCACCTCCACCAAAAACAAACAAACAAACAAAACAAACAACAAAAACATAAGAACTATTGACATAGTTTTGTTTCACAGTTAGTATTCCAAAAGGCATTCAATTCTTCAGTATTATTGAAAATAGAATTTAGAATAAAAAGTCCATGCAAATGTTTTCAAACCTGAAATATGTTCTTAATACTATTTTGCTTCCTGGTGCACCATAAGATGATTTGGTGAGGGAAACAATCTAATACATTGGCCTACTTCTTGTAATTTTTTTTATTATTTAGGTTTTTAAAAAAATGACAGTAAATACCAGCAAAGACTATTTTGTGAAGTATTAAATGAAAAACATACACTTCTATTCTGTTATGAAGTGTGACCTTGTCAAGTTGTATAAGATAAGAATTGAGTTTAGGAAATTTAAAAAACATAAGTATATTTAAATAATTTCCCCGTGATAAAACATTCTTAACAGATAAATTGCACTTGAAACATGAAAATGGATGAACAGGGGAACCTGGGTGGCAGAGTCAGTTAAGTGTCCGCCTCTTGGTTTTGACTCGGGTCATGATCTCAGAGTCATGAGATCAAACCCTGCATTGGGCTACACGCTCAGCAAAGTCTGCTTGGAATTCTCTCTCTCCCTCTTCCTCTGCCTCTCTGCCACTCCCTCAAATAAATAAATAAATCTTATAAAAAAAAAAAAAGGAAATGCAGGAACAATTTCTCATGCTTTCCACCATAAATGGATTCTATTCTATTCCATGCATACCTAAATCTAAATTTAACAGAATAAATGTGTCTTTTCTGCTTAGCATCTTCCTCAGCCTACTTGAAGCTGCAGACTTGAAAGAGCTCCTAACACAACCTGGGGATTGGACCTTATTTGTTCCAACCAATGATGCCTTTAAGGGAATGACAAATGAAGAAAAGGAAATTCTGATTCGTGAGTAGAAGTGAATACCAGATATTTGCCCCTAGAGTTCAGGATCTCATTTCTTCCTTAAGCATTCTTGCCCAGAAGTCAGCCTCAAAAATGTCCCCTCCTTAATACTGATATCTAGCCTTCGTTTCCTTCAATTCCACTTGGAATATGTGGAGGGCACTCATTAATATTCTTAATTAACTGCTTGCTTTCATGATTGTAAAGCTAGATGTTCACTTATGCTATTTCTATTAAAGTCCACACAATTAGGTGACAAAGTAAATAGTCACAATCCCAAAAATAATTTGATTTTCTTTCTTCTCAGTAAGTTGACTAATATTTTCATTGAACAGACTGAAGTGATGGTTTATACACGGCATTGATAGCAACTTGAGAGAACAATGACATGATGAGAAATTACAGTGTGGAAAAAACAAAGATGAAGAAATATTTCTATCCTTAGTCTTTCCAGCATCAAAATATCAAAAACATGACATGTTATAAATATACATTCCCCCCCCGCCAGGTGACAAAAATGCCCTTCAGAACATCATCCTTTATCACCTAACACCAGGAGTTTTCATTGGAAAAGGATTTGAACCTGGTGTTACTAACATTCTGAAGACCACACAAGGAAGCAAAATCTATCTGAAAGGAGTAAGTTCTTTAGAATGAATTTATGATAGCATTCATCCACTGTTCAATTATCTTAATGTTAATTTTTCATTAATTTCTCATTGACGTTATCTCTTGTTTTGGTAGGTAAATGATACACTTCTGGTGAACGAGGTGAAATCAAAAGAATCTGACATCATGACAACAAACGGTGTCATACATGTTGTAGATAAACTCCTCTACCCAGCAGGTTGGTAATTATTGAACTCATTAATGAATTAAATCTTTTTCAATAGAAACCTAGACTTTTATTTCACACTTTACCAATATTCATTTAATTTTTTTCTCCATAGACACACCTGTTGGAAATGATCAGCTGCTGGAAATACTTAATAAACTGATCAAATACATCCAAATTAAGGTACAGAACATTATTGGGTTGGTTTGCAATGTGCTGAACAGATACTGCAATTTTAACGTAAAAGACTAGAAATGTATAAATTAATAGGTAGATGTATGCTGGATTTGGACTGTTCTTTGTTGATTATGTACCACTGGCCTACCTGTGAATAAACGACATAATTTCTTTATGGTTTTATTTAACAAATACCTATTAAAAGCTACTTGGGCCCAACCAGTATATTAAGTGTTATGGGAAATATAAGTTGAATCAGAGATGGCCCTTTATTAAAAAACTTACAGTCTAATTGGAAAGAAAAGACATGATGATAAAAAACTATAATCTTTCTATCATTAAATACTTTTGCTACAGAATATAAGGTAAAGTATTTACTTGTAAAAATCCATCAAAAATCCAAAAACATCTGGATTCTGTAAATAAATCCAGAATTTATTTACAGTAAAAATACTGTAAATAAGTAAATTAGTTACTTGTAACTAATCCATCAAAAAGATAATCTGCTTTTCTGTTCTTGTGGGGTCAAAGTATGAGAAAACATATGAAATACTATTTAAAAAACTTTTTAACTTTAGATTAGTTATTTTATAATTTTTAAGACTCTGAGTAAGAAATCTGATAATTTTTGTGCCATCTGGCCCAATAGCGGGAGATTGAAAAATGAATTAAAGTGGTGCCATAATTTTGTTAATAAAACTACTAATTTCAGGGGCGCCTGGGTGGCTCAGTCGTTAAGCGTCTGCCTTCGGCTCAGGTCATGATCCCAGGGTCCTGGGATCGAGCCCCACATCGGGTTTCCTGCTCGGCAGGAAGCCTGCTTCTCCCTCTCTGTCTCCTCTTACTTGTGTTCCCTCTCTCGCTGTGTCTCAAATAAATAAAATCTTTAAAAAACAAAACAAAACTACTAATTTCACATTACTAAATACAAATATTTATTTTCAGTTTGTTCGTGGTAGCACCTTCAAAGAAATCCCCATGACTGTTTACAGTAAGTACCTAAAGAATATTTGTCACATACCAGTGGCAAGATGAAAAAAAAAGAAAACACAATAATTTTCTTTGTACTTAGAAGCAGAAATTATTGATAATCTGGTATTTAGAATTCCAAACAAAGGCAAATTTCATCCCACTTGAAGCCGGTTTGAGGTAGGATGAGACCTCTCAGCCAGGGCCAATACCCTTCAGCTCCTTTGAACTGAACTGAACTTCCCCATTCATCAAAAAACAGGAATGGTAAGATAAGAGAATAGCAGTAAAATATAATAGCTAGCATGAAAAAGAGGCAGGGTAAAAAGACATACAAACATACAAAAGGAGAGACAGCTAAAAGGCACTCCAGAGTTATCTGAAAATTCAGATGTGTAGACACAGAAATAACACTGCTGGAGGATTTGTAGTTCATTCCACCCTTAAGCCGTCAGCTGTTTAAAGACAGGGTGGGCCGTGGTGTGCCAAGGAATCCTAATGTTTATGAGTTGGCAGTTCAAAAATTCTCCCCATCCAAAACTGGATGAAGGAACAAAGAATTTGCCAGGTGACAAACCTAAAATTTCTAGATGCCAAGGTTCTTTTATCCCTGACTCTACCAGATTATCAAAATTAAACCTCTCCTACTTAACAATGGTAAAGGGCATTCCATTCTCATAAATGTAACTGGTAGTATTCCTTATTCAGTGTGGCTTTTTCTTCATTTGTCTTTTTTCTTTCTTTCTTCATAGCTTTCAAAGCAGAAATTCTTTTCATTTTGTTTTGACTCTACAATTAAACACTCAAATGTACCAGTAGCAAAAGCTTACTTCAATTCCCACTCTTATCCTGGCCAGAAAATAATTCTATTTTATACTCTGAGCATTCTGTTATTGAATTAAAAAAAAATTTCCTTAGGATTTATACTAGATATGGAAGAAGAATAAAGGCAATGTAAGGAGCAAAACAAAATGTCTGCTGCTCTTACTGATTTCAATTATGTGATAGTAACTAAGCAAATCCAGTATCAGCCCAGCTCAGCACTATTTTAAAGACTGATAGCTATGATTCAGCATGGTATAAACTCCACTATGGAAGTATACAATCTTGTATATATTTTAAAATAAATTAAAGAATCATTATGGGCTCTATTCATCAGAAATGTTATGTCATCTTTCTCACTAAAGTTGTCTATCTGTACCACATTTCTTTACCTTTCCTACTTTACCCATGATAGGTCCACTACTTTCTATATATGCCAATGCAATAGTTTGCTCAAAGAGCCAGAATCTTATAATTCCTTTATTTTCCTCGATTAAAATTGGATCTGCACTCACAGAAAAGAAGTTACATTTTATGAAATTATGCAAATCTAATAAACTTTGTCTATTTACTCAAAGCTCTTAAAACAGCTCTGAGATTTACATTCCAATGCCAGATGTTTCTTTAACTCCTGCCCAGATGGACATGTTGCTGTTTAGAAGTCCTTCAAATAGAGATAGAGAGCAATTAGGCTGAAGATTGCATTTTTGTGTTCCTTCATTGGCTGGTCTCTAAAACGTCTTTAATTTCCTTGCTACATATTATTTTTGTCCTCCAAACACCATACATTTCTTTGTATGGGAGGAAAGAGCTCTGTCACATACATTGCCTTAAATAGACCAAGTGAGGCAGAACAGAATAAAATCAGTATTTAATCCTCAGTCCCGTACCTGTCAAAACTATTTCATTGTTGAGGCAAGCAAGAACAAAACAAAACTACCTACCAACGAAACATCCTGCACTTCAAATTCCTTAATAAGAGGTAAAAATTTAAGGTTAAAAGTAATTAACCCATTTTGATAATAGCAGCAGAGAGCTCTGAGTATTTGGCCTTCATGGAAAGGTTCCTCTGTGGCAAGACCACTTGTGGGATCAGTAGTTGGATGCCGAGATTTGATATATTTTAGAGCTTCATAATTAAAATTTCAAGATAGAAAATTTGATGTGACTGAACCATAGCCACAATTAAGATCTAGACCCCGTAAGAATTTTAAAAAGCCGACATTTCAGAGGCCTGAGGTAAGAATGTGACAGAAACCCAAACTGTGCTAACCTCTCACCTCTAATGTGTCAAGAGAGTCTGTTGTGATTGCACAGTTAGCTTTAGTGCAGCCCCACTGTCTAATGGAGTTATATTTTACGGCTTCTAATTAGAAATGACAAAAAGACAGTAGCCCTGGTTGAATGGCTCCAGAGGCACATTTCCAGTTAATCTGTACAGCCCAAAGCCAAACAAATAGTTTGCTATTTTAAATAAATTTTGTATATTATTGTCTTAGTTGGGTGAATGACACACATTTAAAATAGATACTTTTAAATTTTAAAAAAATGATCATGATGGGGGGCACCTGGGTGGCTCAGTCGGTTAAGCGTCTGCCTTCAGCTCAGGTCATGATCCCAGTGTCCTGGGATGGAGCTCTACATCAGGCTCCCTGCTCAGCGGGAAGTCTTTTTTTTACTCTCCCCCTTCCCCTTCCCCTGCTTGTCTCCTCTCTCTCTCTCTCCCCTTCACTCTCTCTCAAATAAATAAAATCTTAAAAAAAAAATGATCATGATATAAAAGCTGAAAATTAAAGACATTTTAGCTGATAACTTAAATACTGATCATATCATGTTTGTTGCATAGAGCTCATATTTGGCTGGCTGAAATTTATTTTTACTTTTAATTATCCTGAACTATTTTTCATTTTTTCCTTTCTATATGACTGTTATCAGATGCATGAAAAAATATTTTGTCTTTGTATTTCAAGTTTGTCTTTTGAGAAAGAACCCAACAATGCAATTTAAGATATTATGAATTGCATGAAATTAATCATGTTTATTTGTCTTCTGTTGCTATGCAGCCAATATTTTCAAGAAGTACAAAAGAAGGTAAAGAGCTTTAGTGGTGCAGTTCAAAATTACAGATTTCTAGATAGCATTCCGCACTTAGTGTGTATATATTTCACTGGAACAACCCAAGTCACTGGACTTTAGAGTATACTATTTGGACATGAGAAGATAAATAGATAATGTACCATGAATATTTCCTGTACCGGACGGCCTGAACATATTACCACAACTTATACCTCAGTACCCAGCAATGATTAAAGAAAAAAAAAAAGAGGACAATTTTGTTCAGGTTGTTTTTATGTAAACATCATTTATGTTCCACTTTCTATACTTTCAGCAACTAAAATTATAACCAAAGTTGTGGAACCAAAAATTAAAGTGATTGAAGGCAGTCTTCAGCCTATTATCAAAACTGAAGGTAAAAATCATGGTTCCTTTTATTGTGAAAAAAAAATCCAAATAATAGACTGATTTCTATGAATGTATCTACATTCTTTTTGAAACTAACATGCTAAATATTTCTATATTACTGGCATGCTCCTGTAATTGCAGAATGCAGAATGCAAATTATTTAGCAGAGTAGATGGTGCATTCCTAATACTTTCAGTACATTTGCTTGTATTTGATTTCATTTGAAACTAATTGGCCGCTGCATTCACACTAGTACCCAGATAAATAAATAGGTAAACATACAAACAAACAAATAAATAAATCCTGAGCTTTTTTTTTTTTTTACTGCAGTTAGACTCCTTTTTATTTTTTAATTTCTTTTGTAGGTTTATATCCAATCTCCCCACATGATTTCTTGTTATAAGAAGCTCTTCCAAAAAGTACAGGGATTTTTCATTCAATGACCTAAGAGAGCACTGAAGCTATACATTGATGAAAGCTTTTAAAATTACAACCACATATGACTTATTTTTAAATCAGACCACCAGAAACAGAAGAGGGAATGAGTATCTGGTGCTGTGAGTCAAACCTTAGAATTCTTAATGGCAGTCCTGAACTTCTACCTCTACTGTCTATTTTAACCAACTCCATCCAACATCTTTGATGCCACCCTTGTTTCATGTATTTTAATTATTACCAAGGGTTGACCTTAAGAATGATTTGTTTTCATGTCTAAGCATCTAATGGGGTGACTTGCCATAGAGAAAAGCCTAAGCTTTCTTCTTTATTCTGTAAGAAGGATAGAAACGGTCTTCCAAAAAAGGAAAAAAAAATCATGTTTTCAGTTGAAACTAAAAAAAAAACTCATTTTAAATTTCTTTGACTTTGAAATTTCTTCTCATTCTCTGAACTGAGATGGCAATTTCTTGAATATTTTTGTCTATTCCTTTAAAGGCAAGCCATGATTTACATCTAGATATTGGAAACTTGTATGCAAAAGTTTATTTCCTAGCTAATTAGTCATCCATATTTTTATTTCTCTTGAGAGCTAATATTGATGTGGTCTTTGAAATCTGTGCTTATTTAAAAAAATACTCTACCTGTGGTCATTTGATTGCTTTTATATTTTGATGAGAACTTGGTGTCTTAAAAAATTAAATCATAGAACTTTTTTGTTGACAAAATGCTTGATCATCTTAATAAAAAGTGATCAAATGATTTTTGGTAATACACTTGATTTTAACATTCTTGTACTGTTTTTAAAATTAGAACCCCTAAAATTTTGTGTAATCACTTGTACACAGCTTCTATAATCAAAATCATTTACATGTGCTCTTATTTTCAAAGATTCCTACCTTTTCTTTCAAGCTTCTTCATTCAACCCATTTATCTTCCCAATGTTTGTCAGTGGGAATCTACTTCATTAAATCTTTCTTCAATTAGCAACACAGCAAAGCATCAACTCTACCTGGGTTCTTCCTATGAAGGGAACAGGATGAAAATGGGGTCATTTTTATGGTCACCTATGTGTTAAAAACTCTTCAGTTCAAAAACTCCTAAGTTTTACTTCTGTGTAACATACTAAAGGGAACAAATAATTATTGTGGCAGCCATTTACAATTGTCCAGCTCTTAGATTGCTACTTGTGTTTCCTTCTCATTGAACTTTTGCAGGTTCTTTGACGTTTCTTAAGTTCTTTCTAAATGTATTAGGCCCCAAAACACAATTTTAAGATGTTTCTTATAAAAGGTTCTTAACCAGATTATAGAATTAAGAATAAATCAACTGAAATTCATTTCAACAAATACTTAATGAGCATCTTATTATTGTGCTAGGCACTCTCCTAGGTGCAGGGAGTAAATATGAAAAAAAGATTTGATAAAAATCCCTGCCTTCATCGTGTGTAATGATAGAGGTGTTTCTGAAATTTCAGTTTAGGCCCTTCCTAATGTCAGAAATGTCAGTTTGGATATTTTATTAACTCATTTCTTGTTCTTAAACTCCTCAAGGGGATTTTCCTTTTGAAATTTCTAAACCTTAAAAACCTGACCTTATATTTAATATTCAATATCCCTTGATCCCGTAGATCAAATATTATGGTATGAAGCACTCCTTATTTGGAAGAACAATTGTTTTCACAATTTTAGATTGTTTTAGACTAATTCTGGGTAATGGTGTACATTAACTATTTCTGGACAAGCAAATAAATCCTCTCAAACATAAGCAAATATAGTGATATTCAACTGTTGAAGGGTGTCACAGTATGAGTTAAATGTACTGAACTTTACTTTTCTTCTCTATGAAATAGTCTTGGTTAACTAATGTAGTAATCATCTTTCTAACATTCAAAATGATTTTCTCTGGGAGCGAAATCATTTTGTAAGTCAAATGCAACATTCGTTTAACTCTTGCATTTGAAGGACTATTTAATTATTAATCAGTAAATTTTTGCATCATTTTCATATATAAGGTAAGTACTCAAATCCATTTTCCCATAAAACCTAAAATTCAGTGACTTAAAGATAGGCATAAAGTTGAGATTTTTTTTTAATGTTCAGTCATGCCCATCTGATAAAAAGTATACAATACTGAGTAATTAAAAATTAAATTTAATTTAATAAGGAAAGAGTAATTGATAAAACCAGTATAGTAAAGTAAGATCTATACTAGTTGTCATTAGAGCAACTCAATTTCGTACAGACTGTATGATTCACAAAGTAAATAATACTTTGTGTGATCCTACCTTTGACTATGAATAAATGCTAAATGCTAAAACAGATGAAATTAATTTTTAGCAGCGCACCAATAGACTGAGTCATTTGTTCTCATAAATACTGCCTAATTTGAAGACAATGGAAAATGTTTAAAACTGATTTCATAAAGCCTGAAACCACTTTGACATTTCAATAACACCAGATGTTGAAATAAATTTCCTGTTCTGCGAAAGTTAAAGAACTGCTTTAACATGATAATTTGTCTCCTAAAATAATGCCTCAGGACCCACAATAACAAAGGTCAAAATTGAAGGTGAACCTGAGTTCAGACTGATTAAAGAAGGTGAAACAGTAACTGAAGTGATCCATGGAGGTGCGTTATATGTATTCCTAAAGCCTAGTTAGGATCACTGGGATTATTTTGAATAGTGTTGGTTAAATATATTGAACGTCTAATATTTTCTCTTGGCTTTTGTTTTATATAAATTGTGGGAATATTCATCTCTTTTATGGGCTCTTCCTGCTAGGTGGGTTTTTTCTTTTTTCTCTTCCTGTCAAATAAAATACAATTTACCTTTAATGAAGTTAAAGTAATTTAACTACTTGGAATTAATTTATCCATTAAGTCACCAGGTTCAACAAAACCGTTATTACTGTGCATAGGCCAGTGATGATTAGGAAATAGAATAACAATAATGTCAATACAAAGTAATCTATTGGACTTAGAAGAAAAAACAGCCGTTGTGTTAAGATTGACTAATAAATCACTGCTGAGACTGATGATAGGGCTCCCATTCTAATGATGTAGAATTCCCTGGATTCTTACTAAGTACTCATTCCACAGTCAGAAAAGAAGTATGACAGTATGACATGGAGAGTTAACTTGCCAGCTGGCTCTCTCCCTCACCCAAAATTCAGGACATAACTCTACCATTTAGATATTTGTTGATCTGAATTTATTTGAGATATGTCCCCAAAATGATTATGGTTGATTTTTAAGTGGTATTATTTTTAAAAATATATTTAATCATTAAAATGTCTAGCTTACGTATCCATAAGGGGATACACCAAATGCATTTTTCTTCCCCTACTTTTAGAGCCAATTATTAAAAAATACACTAAAATCATTGATGGAGTGCCTGTGGAAATAACTGAAAAAGAGACAAGGGAAGAACGAATCATCACAGGTAATCTTTGATTCCATACATGGAACTATGCCTGAATTACAAATATAAAACCATAGCAAATCCTAAAATATCTCTCTCTATAAGAATCATGAGAGAAATTGACTAAGTCATTTTCATGGTGGTTACTGAAGTTACATCTTTTTGGCAGAAACAATATTATTCTAAATATGTAATCTATGTATTTCTCTGAATTGGAATTTGTGGACAAATCTATAAGCATGTGTTTTTACTATGCAGATCCATACATGTTATATAATATTTTCACTTTGATATTTATTAAGGAGTTAATAAATCCCAGAAGAAAGAACATTCCCTCCTTTGATTTTTGTTTAGCTTAAAGTCTACACATCCACATACCAAAATATATGCGAGTTGACAGAAGACAACTGATCTCTAATTTTACTAAACCTTTGTGTCAGTCTCCCACCAATGAATTAATTTAAAATTCTGAATTCAGCTATTTTACAAGTATTTGTTTAAATGAGCAGTCAGCAACTATGGCCTGTGCCTCCTACTTATGTAAAGTTCTACTGGAACCCAGGGTGACCGTCCCTTCCTATAATATCTGTAACTGTTTTTACCCTACAGTGACTATTTGATAGCAACCCAAGTTGTATTGCCTATAAAGTCTAAAATACTTACTATCTGGCCCATTAGAGTGGAAGTTTTTCTATTACTGTTTTAGGCCTTTTTTATTTAAAATTGTCTTTCTTTCAGGTCCTGAAATAAAATATACTAGAATTTCTACTGGTGGTGGAGAAACAGAAGAAACTCTGAAGAAATTGTTTCAAGAAGGTCAGCATGTCTAGAAAAATAAGAATGTGACTTTACCTAAGCTATCTGTTTCAAAGTCCAAAATAATCTTTGAGGCCTTTTATATATTTTCTACTCTTTTTCATTCTTTTGTTTAAATTCCATGCCAACATAGGAAAAATGTCCAAAGATAGAGAAAGACACTCAAATGACAATCATGTTGATTGCTTTGTTAATATATTTTTTATATATTGTTCAATAGCTTTATAAGAAAATTGGCTTATCAAAAACAGCACAAAAACTGGAGAAAGAATCAAGTGTTGGTCTGGAATTCATTGTTAGCCAGATGCCATTATATAGCATATCAAGTGACATCAAGTGTCCTGTGTTTTTATTACATAAACCAATTTCTGCTATAAACATGTATCCTCTCAGAGGTCACCAAGGTCACCAAATTCATTGAAGGTGGTGATGGTCATTTATTTGAAGATGAAGAAATTAAAAGACTGCTTCAGGGAGGTTAGTAAAAGGGAAACAACTAACCCGCTTAACAGGTTCTGGAGACTGAATTCTCCAACTTTTTAAAGACTGAGCATTCAGGTTTTTCTTTTAATAAGGCTGAAAAAGACAACATGTTGTATTGTCTTAAGAGATTGATTGGTTCACCACTAGTTTAAGTAATAATGAAAAAATGATTACTAGTTTAAACAGTCTTTAAAAAGTTCTATGATATAAAACTTGGGGAGCAATGAATATTTTTTTCTTTGATACAGATAATCATAAGGCTATTTTAAGGATCTGACAGGGGAATACTTTTTAAATTGGTAGTTGTTTAAAGAAGCCCAAATTGACAAACTTTTTATATTAAAAAATGTATTCACTGCCCCCAGAACAATAATAAAAGGCATGTTTATGGATTTTTTTTAAGTGCATAGATCTAGCGAAAAAACCAGTGCATTTAGTAATTTTCTTTTCCAAACTACATTCTTGAGAATGGATATCTGTTTCTTCTAACAGTTTGGGTGATAATCTATACCTGGAGATGGAATTTATTTTGCATATGAAATTAATCTTTAAAATATGGAATGTTCTCTGTCTATGGCATTAAAAGTACCTACTTTTAAAAGCAAAGGAGAAAAAAAAAAGAATTCAAAATTTTACACAAACTCTAAATGATAATTATTTGAAGAAACAGTAAATGCCAATAAAATATAATTTAGGCAATTGGCATTTGAATAAATTAACTTCTAGTTCATTTTACTAACCAAAGTATTTAGATGACAAATTGCTTTAGAGAAACAAGTATTGAAATTATTCAGAAAAATCAAATACGCTTCCTGAAATATACTATGAATTCAGAAACACAACTGCAGTTTGGTATTTATCCAAAATATCATCCCTGATGGCTTTTCTTCTTAAATTGTATCCCTATGTTTAAGAAGATGTAAATTCTCTTGGAACCATATATACTATAGGCAATTTTTTCTTTTTTCTTTATTCTTTATTTTAGCCTGGGTAAAATCTCTTTATATAGTGTTGAAACTGTTCAGATATAGTAAAAATAAATAATTTTTATTGAACTAATGTTTGAATTTCCCCTCAAGGGAAAAGTATGTGTCTGAAAAATACAAGATTTCCTTTCAGACTGCAGGGAGTGTGTGACATAGCCAAAGCCATAAAAGAACCAAGGTTTTCTGTATGATCTAATACAGAACTCACTCATCTACCCACGAATGTTTAACATCTGCTAGGAAAACAGGGATTTGAAGAAAGAGGAGAAGATATTATGAAGATTAAATTGAATTCTTTTTTTTTGAGTCCTTACCATAGTAAGCAGCTTTGTAGAATGGCAGTGCTTTCTAGAGAATGAATCATTTAGTAGCTGTACCTATATATACATTGCTTTACTTTATTTAGGTTTAAACTTCAGGTAAGTATGTTTTCTTCTCCTTTAATAAGTCCCTGCTTAACAACTTGATTATAAACAATGAATTAAGTACATAACAATAACTTCCAGGCAAAAGAAAATATATCTGCTACAAGAATACGGTATTCTAATTTTAGTTAATGAAATCTTTCTTAAACTCCTGTTTCTTTTATTCCAGAGGGTTGATTCCTTTAGTTCTCAATATTTGGTTTCTCTACATGTCTATAAAGCACTAACTTTCACAATGCCACATCATAAGTTTTTATCAAAACATTTCTAAGGTTTTTTTCACATAAAATAGACAATATAAGCGGTAAAGTTACTAATATCTGAACACTAACTGGACATGGTAGGTCTTCTTTCTAGTCCTGTAAAGTCAGCGGGTCATCACTGAGTTACAAGTGTCTAGATCTTGAGACACTTATTTACAAAGAAGCTTCTGTGAATAAAGATTACATCATGCAAGATTGGCCTTTGTTCTTTCAGAATATAGATAATTGATCTCTATCCCAACTACAGTCTTCATCTCAAAGTTTAGAGTTTCGATCTAGGTTGTTCATAGTGGTACATATCGTACATTTTGATGAATTGAGTGTATTCTTCAATTATTTTAGTCATGACTAGTAACATGGCTACGTGATCCTTTTGTACCAATACTGTGATTCATCACTGAAGTACTTCAGAGCCTTTACCTCAAAAAATGTTCTCATGAAATGCATAGAATTTCATATTTATGAAAAGAATACTCAGGTAAAGCCACATTTACTGAAACTACTAAAGTAATCAAGGGAGAATATCAACCTATAGAGAAAGGAACAAAAAAGATGTCATTTTGGATGAATTTGATATATCTGCCAATATAACATGTAAAGCCTGTTAAAGAATAGGGATCAGCTTATAGGTATGGCTTTTGATATGGGCTCCAACTCAAACTGCTTAAGTAAGTTGATTCTTGTTTTGCTTTGGTTTCTTTATCTGAAGATGAGGATGCTAATGTTACCTACATCTTAATTAGTTAATGTATGGAAAACATTTGGAATAATGCTCACCAAGTCCAAGCTCCTAGTAATGTTAACTGTTATCAGTATCATGGCCAATTATACTTACATAATAAACTTAAGATAAACTTAAGAAAGTAATATTTTACACCTAATTTAAATTTCTGAGAGCCATATAAATATGCGAAAGGCTTATAAATAACTGGCACTTCGCATGTTTCATGAAACGTGGTAGAGAGGAGCATTTGTGTGGGATCATTCATATGATTGGTTTATGTTGCCACATTTTGCTTCTCTAAGCATAACTTGATATGACTCTCATTTATTTTAAGATAGCAGAGAGCCACTGGGGACAAATCTTATTTTCTGCACTTCATTCAGGCTTTCTTCTAAAGATTTTTTTAAATCACAATTAATACTTCTTATTTTACTAGTACCATAGCAAAATAGTAGTAAATTAACAAACTAATTAACTGGATGTTCATTAATTGGATGCTGCCAAGTGTATGAAAGAAAATCTGAGGGTGATTGTTTTGAAATGTAATGTTATAAATACTTCTGTGACATTGTTTTAAATTATGCAATAACTTATTTGGAGTTTAATAAGTACATTATAGGGACGCCTGGGTGGCTCAGTTGTGGGGTGTCGGCCTTCAGCTCCGGTCATGATCCCAGGGTCCCGTGATGGAGCCCCGCATTGAATTCCCTGCTCAGCAGGGAGACTGCTTCTCCCTCTTCCTCTGCTCCTCCCCCTGCTCCTTCTCTCTCTCTCTCCCTCACTTTCTCTCTTAAACAAATAAATAAAATCTTAAAAAATAAAAAATTAAGTTTATTATAAACAACGGTCTTAGTCACTGATGAAAGATTGGATCCATCTGTTCTTGACTATATTTTATAAGCCATTATTTTGCTATCAAATAGACCTGAAATTAATGAAAATATATCAATTGGAGCATATTCCATAATAATTCTATCTCAAATATTCCCCTATTTTCCAATCTAATGAGGTTTTCTACAGTTCTGTATTATAATATTAACATAATATTATAAACGGTTATATATCGTATATTTTGTGATGAAAAAACATGTTGGAAATGTACCACATGGAAGCAAACTTATTCAAACATTTTAAAAATGTTTCTTGGTGACATATAGCCAACATTACTATTGGTAGTAGTTTCTTGCTTTCCTTTTTAACAGAATTTCAGAGAATTGAAAAAATGTATATAAAAGAAAATTTTTGACCTGATTATTGGGTATAGATAATATATAAAAGCAAGAAGTCAAAATTTAGAGAAAAAAATTTTAAGGCAAGCAGAAAAATGAAGTCACTGTAGAAACCACATTTACTCCTTGATCTTAAGCATCTGATAGAAGAGTGCAAATGTGAATTAGGTCTTGCTGATGAGTTAAAGAAAAACAAAGAATTGGGAAATATTTTGCAACTATAACAACAAAAAACTACATAGTTATGAAACACTTGACATTCTTAAATAGGAATGCTTTTATTATTTTTAACTAGTTAGTTTTATAAATGGTCTTGTAGGATTAGAGTTAAATTTGGGAGTATGTTGGCACACCTTTCTTGAATTATGTAATATTATATTTCTAGAGTTATTAGGCCAATGCTATTTGTTGTCCTCATATTGTTGTTCTAGAAGGTA
The DNA here is from genome assembly GCA_028646535.1 of Procyon lotor. NCBI lineage: Eukaryota > Metazoa > Chordata > Mammalia > Carnivora > Procyonidae > Procyon > Procyon lotor. The sequence goes on along the minus strand of CM053605.1, from coordinate 111,270,130 downwards.
ATCATGAATTAATTCACAAGGAGAATTTTACAGGGGCAGAGGTTTGATACATCACAAATAGGAATAACTGGAGAAATGACTGGATATCTCTGAGAAGATACTTCTGCTAAACTTTATATAATGTTAAATATCCCTTCATCATAAAGCAACGCTTTTTGTAAAAAAAGGTGAAAAAGTAATGTAAGTCACTTACCCTATGCAAAAATGACACATTACATGGGGCTCCAAATGCCATAATGAAACAATTCTTTGCAAAGAGTGAGCATTCATAATGATATATGGAAAACAAATGTCTGTCTATGGCAAGCATGTCTATTGGCATGTCTATTGGCAACCAATGAAAAAGTCTCACTGTTCTAAAAGAAAATCTACATGTTTAAGTGATGCTTATTTTAAAACTTTATACTTTTTTACCATCTCCTGCCTGATGTCAGCCATAATTTCAAAGTATTTCTAACTACAACTATTTAATTTTAGACACACCTGTGAGGAAGATACAAGCCAACAAAAGAGTTCAAGGTAAATGTATTGATACTAGTGTGCATATGGGATACATGTTTTATAATGTTAAGAGAAGCCAAAGGATAGGGTTTTAATATATTTTATTGGACTTTGTTGTCTTTTAGGGAGAAAAGTTAGCAAATTTGAGGCAAAGTATTTTGATGATAAAAATCAGAAAAGAAATTATTCATGCTCTGCACTATTAGGAAAATCTAAGAATAACAAATGTTAAAGGAAAGGCAATTATACACATGTAAACTGCTAGATTTTTGGATGCATGGAGGTAGACTCAAGTAGAGTTAAGTTGAAAGAAATCTGTGAGGGGCGCCAGGGTGGCTCAGTGGGTTAAAGCCTCTGCCTTCAGTTCAGGTCATGATCTCAGGGTCCTGGGATCAAGCCCTGCATTGGGCTCTCTGCTCAGTGGGAAGCCTGCTTTCCCCCCTCTCTCTGTCTGCCTCTCTGCCTACTTGTGATCTCTCTCCTCTCCGTCAAATAAACAAACAAACAAATAAATAAAAAGGAATCTGTAAGTATGAGCCATGCAAAAGTTGGCTGCTACTGAACCTGAACTCTCTAAAAATGTTATTATTTGAGATCAGGCTACAGTTTGAAACATAAGTAAATTAAAAACTGTACACATAAAGTTATTCATATAACTTTATACAAAATTTTGATATAATGTGTAGGTTATACACATGTATGTATCACTCATGCACTATAATTTTCTTCATAACTATACCTATGTGCATTTTCTAATCTTTTACTTAGGTTACCTTCCTTTCTGACACATTAAATTATCGAAGATTTTCCATGCAGAACTTAGAATGAATTATAAATTTGGAATTTATAAAATAATTCATACTTATAGTCAAAAGAAATTGCAAGGCTTATAAAAATGCATTATAGGTATATCTGATTTTAAGCCAATCCAATATAGACATTTGAAATTAAAAATCAATTGCACAGGGGCACCTGGGTGGCTCAGTGGGTTAAAGCCTCTGCCTTCGACTCAGGTCATGATCTCGGGGTCCTGAGATCGAGCCCCGCATCGAGCTCTCTCCTCAGAAGGGAGCCTGCTTCCCCCTCTTTCTCTGCCTGCCTGTCTGCCTACTTGTGATCTCTGTCAAATAAATAAATAAAGGAAGGACAATGAGTTCTCTTATACTGAACCATAAACACATGTTTTGTTATATGTAATAAATTCCCTAACATTGCATTTCTTTTGAAGGGAAGGATGAGGGATGTAATAAAATACTTGAGGGGCGCCTGGGTGCCTCAGTGGGTTAAAGCATCTGCCTTCGATTTAGGTCATGATCTAAGGGTCCTGGGATAGAGCCCTGCACAGGGCTCTCTGCTCAGCAGGGAGTCTGCTTCCCCTTCTCTCTCTGCCTGCCTCTCGGCCTACTTGTGATCTCTTTCTCTCCCTATCAAATGAATAAATAAAATCTTTAAAAAAAAAAATCAATTGCACAAATAATTTCTAACTGAAGGTTTTATCAGAGTTCTTCCAAACATCCTAATCCATCCAAATTTTTAAAAGAACTAAAATCCTCAAATTTTAAATTACTATTTTCATATACTTTTGATCAAAAGATAACCCTGATTTTATCATTACAAATAGAGGCTATGACTCAAAATCATAATCTAATGTTTATTACAATAAGAAATGATGATCTTTATAGATATAGTAATGCACAGAATATCACATTGTTAAGTTCTAAAGTTTAATCAATTTTACAATCTATGCATTCTCCTTTCTTCCTATCAGGATCTAGAAGACGATCAAGAGAAGGTCGTTCTCAGTGAAAATTCCAGCAACCAGACAACAAAGTTTATTCAACCCTAAATGAACAACCTGATTTTAAAAGAAAGTTATGAGAGCCACACTGACTTCAGGAAATGAACCACCAGCACAAAAAAGCAATCATTGAACACTTCTGAATACAAATTTCATCTTTTTTTCTCTGAATGAAATTTTGGAGTTAGTCTCCTGTAGGATAGGAACTGAAGGAAATAGAACACTTTACATACAGGTTTTTAAATCCTGAAATTAAAAATTCTGGCTAACTTTGGAATCCATCAACGAAAATTCTTGTCAATGGATTTATTACAATTTAAATCTCACATTCCATTGAGAAGATTGAGCCTTGAATCTAAGGCATAGATAAAATGTATGCAAGCAGGTACTTCTTATGAGAAGCTAAGTTATAAAAATAGGTGCTCAGTATTAAAAAATAACAAAACTTTTACTTCAAAAGGCTTTGCACATTTCTAATACAATGTGGGTTTACCAGTAAATTATGTTATTTCTAAAACTAATTTTGTACTTTTGAAATGTTTGTCATATGCTTTTTGCAATACATATTTTTTATCTCAAACATTTCAATAAAACATTTTCTTTCAGTTATAAACAGAATTACTTTAAATTGGGTAGTTCAGAAAACTCACAGTTTAAATTAATAAGTGGTTTGGACTTGGGAACAGAACTTTATACCTCTTTTTTTTTTATAACGAATACTCATTAAAGGAAATTGAATGAATTTAGTGTTTCTTGAATTTTTAAAACTATTATGTTATATAAAGAATCATTACACAATGAAGTAATCATTAAGCCTCAAATGAGTACTTAATATAACCCCAGAACCATGCTAGGTATGAGGATCTAAAACATGAATCAGACAGTTCCTGTCCTCAAAGAGTAAAGAGACAAATGACCAATAATTCACAATGCACCATGAGCTATAGTAGAATAAATGGCACTACACAAACACCAATACAGCAATCAATTTTTCCTAGGCTTTTGCTAGATACAGGAAAAGCCTCAGAGATGCCCTCACTAAGACTGAAGTAAGAGTGAAGTAAATAAGACTGAATATAAGAGTCCACTGCCTGGCAAAAAAGGGGAAGGAAAATATTTGCAGAGAATGGTTAAGAGATCAGGTTGATCCAGTCAGATCTCAACAAGTGTCAAACCTCACTTGGTCTAACTGAAATAAAAGCAATCAGGGAACAGAATCCATACTGAGGAGAAACTGAATGGTGATGGTATAATAAAATTGTACCATGCTTATAAAACTGAGGAAGGCCAAACTGAAGATACCAGTCTGGATCAGAGATGTCCAGCTTGTATGAGAGACTTGGTACTAAAGTACCACTAAAGGATCTCGAAATTTCTTTTGAGTAGGTGGAAGCATTGTGTCTTTGAGATGAACTGGGATGAGGAAGTAAAATATAAAATTCTGGCAGTGACTTTTACTGAGGAAGTGCTCAAAAGCCTTGGTTTTCCAGGACGCTTTCTAGTCTGGGACAGTGGTGAGCTTTATGTATAGCATTTAAAGCCCTAGCCGGGAAGCAAAATGCCCGAGCAGCTCAGCACTCCTATAGAACATTTGGGACTTCAGTCTCAACTGGATGAGTGTGGCCATGATCATCCCAAAGTGATCAGAGGAGGTGGTTATATAAGGTGGTACTGGTAGAATATACTAAACCATCCTCAACAAAGATGATTGTTCCAGACAGCATGTTGGTCATGATCCTCTAGAAGATTCCAAGATAATTACAAAAACAAATAGTAGGTCGGCTTACTCATTTAGCACCCTTCAGGGTATTCATTTGATGATGAGCCAGGTGTTCCAGAGTTGGGCTTTGAATATGGTAGTGTGGTACAATGGGAATGAGGTTAAAGTCTTTTTAAAGACTGCTAATTTTAATGCCTTGCCTTTTTAAATTTTTTTTTAATCGAACCAAGGTTGGAAAAAAAAAATCAGTTTTGGTTAGTACACATATGAAAATCTAGCATAACTCTGGTAAAGGACAGAATCTTTCAAATGACACATGTAAATATAAAGATAAAATTTAAAGAATCATTAATAAAATATGAAGACAATAATACAAATAAAAACAAGATTTAAAATATATGAAAATAAAAAATAATTTTAAACCCTCAAATAAAAATTTAAAAGTAGATAAATAAATAATATAAATAAGTCCTGCTCAAACACTTTCTATAAATTGAAGAGGCAGCGTAGTAGTAAGTGCTTTTACACGCAATATTTAATCCTTTAAAAATGCTGAAGTTTTATCTCCAGTTTTATAGGAAAAATGAGTCTCAATTAGCTTATGTAACTTTTTTTACCTTGCAATATTAAAACATGGCATCAATCAACTTGCCACATGTTCATTACTCAACAAGTACAAACTTGAGTTACAGCAAACACGTTCGTTTTCACAATTGTGCTGACTCTGTCCTACCTGATTGCAGCTCTTTCTAATCATCCTCTGCTTAAGTGGCATTCAGGTTGTAGCATTAAGACAAGACTGCAGTTTCAAATAAGCCTTCCTAACAGTCTCCAAGAAACATCTACTTTCTGTCACTCTAGATAATGGCACTTTCCAGACTTTTATATAATTGAATTACACAGTATGCATGGCTTCTTCTTTGTCTGGCTTTCCTTTCTTTGGAATTCTATGTGGGAGTGGAATGATAGGACCACACAGAAGGTATATGATTAATGTTTTTAACTGCCAAACAATACCCCAAAGGAGTTCTACTATTTTAAATTCCCAACAGAAGCATATGGGAGCTCCAATGTCTCTTGCCAACAGTTGATATGGACAATCTTTTTAATTTTACATATTCTACCAGGTGTGTAGTGGTCTCTCATTGTGGTTTTAATTTGCATCTCCCTGATGTATGCTTTTCATGTGCTTATTTGACATTTGTATTTATTCTGTTAAGTATCTGTTGAAATCTTTTCCTAGTTTTTAGTTGGGTTGGTTTTTTATTATTGAGTTTTCAGAATTCCATATATATAGCTTATGTAGCTCTACTAGCTATATAAGATGCAAATATTTTCTCCCAGTATGTGGCTTATCTTTTCATTCCCTTAGCAGTGTTTTTGAAGATAACAAAGTTGAATTTAACTTATTTTTTTCTTTTATGGATTCTGATTTTAGTATCATATCTAAAGAATCTTTTATTAACTCAAGTTCACAAAAAATTCTGATCTGTTTCTTTTAGAAACTTTATTATATTTAGGTTTTACACAGATATATAATTCATTTTGAATTAACTTTTGTTTATGGTACAAGGTATCCATTAAGGGTGGTTTTCTTTCCCTATTGTTTTTTTTTCCCCTATAGATAGCCAATAATGCTAACACCATTCTCTAAAAAGATTATTCTTTGTCTTTTGATAACTTTTATATCTTTGTCAAAATTCCATATATTTATGAATCTATGTCTGTTTCTCTTTTTTTTCTGTTCTGTTCTATTAATCTATTTGTCTATCTTAATTGAAATACCATACTGACTAGTGTCGTTTTAAATACATCATGAAATCAGGTAGGGTTAGTCCTCCAATTTTGCTCATCTTTTTTCAAAGTTATTTGGGTATTTTAAGTTATTTGCATTTCCACATAAATTTTTAAATCAGCAAAAAATTAAGGTATCTGCTGAAATTTGATTTGAGATTGTACTGAATGTATGGATCAATTTGAGGATAACTGAAATCTTTATAACAGTCTTCAAACTATGAACAAAATACATCTCTCAGCTTACGTAGCTCTTCCTTAATTACCTTACCAATGTTTTATTATTTTGAGTGTACAGGTCTTGCACTTCTTTTGTAGATTCTCCTTAAGTACTTAATATTTATTTTTCATGGTATTACCAATTGCATTGATTTTATTTCAATTGCTGATTATTTTCTGTGTATTGATCTTGTACTCAGTACTGCTGTTAAACTCATTTATCATTTCTAGTAACTTTTTATAGATCACATCATATTTTCTACATTAACAATCATGTTGTGTGCAAATGAAGACAATTTTACTTCTTTTGCAATCTGGATGCCTTTGATGTTTTCTTGCCTAATTTCATTGGTTGATGTTGAATAGTAGTATAATGAATAGAAGTGTCAAGACTGACCATTCTTTTTCTTCATGATCTTTACGAGAAAGTGTTCACCCAGTTTTTTAACCTTAAGTATGATGTTTAATTTGATATCAGCAACTCTGTCTTCTGTTTTTTCATAGATAACCATTACAAGGTTGACGAAAGCATTTTCTATTCCAAATTTGCCGAGAATTTTTTCTCAGGAATGAATTTTGGATTTTACCAAATGCTTTTTCTGTACTTTTTGATATGATCATGTGGGTTTTCTTTTTAGTTTTTTAATGTGGTCAATTATATGGATTTAATATTGAATATTAAATCCTCATCCCATTTATCTTACTCATTCTGGGATGAATTCCACTTAGTCACGACATATTCAGATTATGAAAGCTTTGTTAAGCATTTTTACATGTATGTTCATGAGGGATACTTGTTTATCATTTACTTTTATTGTAATTTCTTTGTCTAAGTTTGGTATCATAGCAATGCAGGCCTCACAAGATGAGTTGGGAAAAATTCTCTTCAGTTTTTAGAAAGTGTCTGTGTAGAACTGATAAATTTTTTCCTCCTTAAATGTTTAGTAGAATTCACCAGTGAAGACATCTACTATTGAAGGTGACCCAAAGAAATGGAAAGACATTCCATGCTAATAGATTGGAAGAACAAATATTGTTAAAATGTCTATACTACCCAGTCTATAGATTTAATACAACCCCTAAAAAAAAATACGAACTCCAACTTTAAATAGGAGCAACCAACTGGAAAATACTCATCATAAGAATAGCCAGATGGGAAAATGTTGATAGGATGCACATAGATCTATCAAAGTAACAGAAAAGCATTTTAGGATAAAATATCTTAGAGCCAGTATCATTGCTATACAATGTGCACATGTACTCACACAGAAACCAATAAGAAATGATCAAAAGGAAATAGTAGTTGAATTTTATTTACTGACATTTCTATTGTATTTATCTGAACAAATACTTCTGTTCACCCATAAACCCTGAAAATAATAGTTCTTAAAAATTTTAAGCATATCCAATTTTCTTGAAAATAGGCTCATTGTCTTCACTTTTGTGGGGTCTTTGAAAGGCTTTACATAACATCTGATAAATATGCATTGATTTCTACAGTCTGATGAGAAAAGACTGGTAATTTTCTAACCAACTGAAGTTCCAAAAACAACAGTTGGAACATTAGACCATATGTGAATAAGTCTGTTAGATGACTTTCACTTTTAGTACTAATGCAATTAACAATGCATTTCCTAAACTTTTATGAAATCTCACAAAAAGCTATGGAAACAGAAAAATCTGAAAAATAAAGAGTAATTATGGAGCTCCACAATTCAAGTGACTGAAAAGAACAACACTCAACTTGAAAATATAAGAAATATAAGAAATACCTCATGTGAATTAAAATAAAACTGAACAGAAATAGGATCAACAAACAATGTATAAATTAAGTATCCAGTTCAATTAGAGGAATTTTAACAAGTGCTTCCTGAATGAATGATTTCTGTAAAATAGTCCCAACTTAATTTGGTTAAACTTCAGAAACGATTTAAAGATGGTAGACATGTCCTTGAACAAGAATTGAACTTCAGAAAGGAAAAAATCAACATCTACCTCTAATTCTTACACTTAGTTTCCCTAAATGCCCTACATCATTTACACTGGACAAATCCTTTGCCTCCTTCTAGGTTCCCTGGTCTTCTGGTCTCTGTCTCTGCTGTTGCATCATCATCTGTGCCTTTATTCTTTTTTTTTTTTTTTGAAAGATTTTATTTATTCATTTGAAAGAGACAGAGAGCACAAGCAGGGGTAAAGGCAGAGGGAGAGGGAGACACCGACACTCGGCTGAGCTGGGAGCCTGTCACGGGGCTCGATCCCAAGATCTGGAGATCATGACATGAGCTGAAAGCAGATGCTTAACCATCTGAGCCACCCAGGTGCCCTGTGCCTTTGTTCTAATAAATCTGTCCACTTGTCTTGCTTATCACTTGGTTATATTTAATATATATGTTTTTTCACAACGAACTCACACTGAGAAACAGCTTTCCTAGGCTCCCCTTCTCATGCTTATAACCAATTACCACCCAGACCATCTGACATTTCCAGTGGAAATCAGAAGTTATAAAATAAGAATGATTTTTAAAATTGATAACACCTATTAAGCGCTTATTATATGTCAGGACCTATTAAGCACTTCATATGATTTGTCCTGATAATTCTATGAGGTAAGTATTGTTTTTATCTATTTTAGAGAAGAGGAAACTGGATCACAGTCAGTTTAAATAGCTTGCCCAAATTAGCCAAAAGCAGAAATTTGAATCCACATAGCATGGCTTTATAGTCTGAGCTCTTAATTACATGATAGACTACTTATAAAAAAATAATGTTTTGAGCATAAAGAGCCAAATTCTAACAACAGAATTAACAGAATTAAGTAGTGGATAGAAGGATGTCCCCAGGCATCAGTCTGTTTTCCTTCCCAGGAAATATCACTATACATGGGATCAGAGATGGATCCTGAATATAAGGGAAAGACACTTTACTGGACTTTATCTACTTTATACTCAAAGAAACTACTTTGAAAATGCAAGTACAATGTAATGCAAAGATAAAAATGTGCATATTTACTTATTTTCAGAACTACATGAGTTATATTTTTATTTAACACATGAGTTATTAGAGGCCAGGAACTTCACTGTAACATTGATGGTGCCCTGCACAGCAACATGGATTCATATCAAATATAATTATTAATATTATATACTAATGCACAGTTTCTAATAAGAAATAATCTCAAGGGCTCTGGGAAAAGGCAATACCTTTACAAATGCCAACTCATCTCACGTTTTAACTAGTAAGATCCATCCCTTAATATGTTAAAATTGTTCAACTACTGTGGATATGAAAACAAAATTAAAAGCACCTACTTACTCTATAACCTTCACCAATATGTGACAGAATGCATAACTTTTTCTTTTTAGTCTTATATAAATACCACCTTAAACATGAATATCTTGATTGGTGATTTCATGTTACCTTATTCATTGCTCTTTTTTTTCAATGAAGAGTTCAAGTTTTATTTTCAGATGCCTCTTCTTTTCTTCAGGTCTCTCTTGATACACTTTTTATTCTTAAAACCCAGCTCTGATAGGATCATTCCATTGCTCAGCAACTTTGAGCACTTTCAGTTAACTATAGAAGAAAGACTAAACTTCTAGGCAGGCATACAAGATGACCTTTAACACTAACCTAACCTCACACTAACTTGACAAATCCTTAACAACCTAGCTGTATTACTCCTGACTTCCTAGACCTTCCTGGTCTGATATTTACCACATGTCTTTCTTCTTCATGTTGTGAAGGTTCAGCCAGACTTAATTTCTCCCTTTTAATTTATTCAGCAAACATAAAGCAATATATTCATAACCTTTTTCCTACAAAATTTTAGATTTGAGAGAAAGTGCTACTTTTTTTGTCCTCTTAATAACCCTATAGGTCCTAATCTGCTGTGTTTTACATAGATTATACTTAATGAATGATGACTGAAATAAATATTTGTTTGTTCAAAATTTTGTTGACTACTTTTCAGCAATTTCTCCTAAATCAGAGTTGTAGTGTTTTGTAGTGTTTCCAGTTGTGAATTAGTCCAATTTGTCTCCATTTTTAGCAGTCATTCCTCAACAATAAGGCTGTAAACAAGACATTTGTGGGGGAAAAGTCTCAGAATCTTCTCAAGCTGTTGTTCATCTGTACACATCTGTTGGTCATTATTGGTCACAGGAAAATGTCAAAGAGTTACAAGTTTTATTTAAATTCTCCTTCACAGTCTCTTTATATTAACCAACCATCATTAGATCCTGGGTATATGAGCCCTTCCCATGTATGAAAACTTGGCTTTCTCCTCTGAGCCCTCCTGCTCATTTTTTATATTGATTAAGTGTAAAAGCTCATAATCAATAGCAGGTTGAACATAATTCTGGGAACTCCAGATGCCCTTTTTCTTTCCTTCTGAAAGGAGGACAATTCACACAGAAATATTACTTTGAAATCACCATATATTTTTACAATTTTGTGATTTTGAGAGATTTGGTTCTTAAGGTTTTTAAAAAGATTTTATTTATTCATTTGACAGAGCAGGAGTGATAGGGAGAGGCAGGGGGAGAGAAAGAACCTGACTCCCTGCTGAGTAGGAAGCCTTATAAGGGGCTCAATCCCAGGACACTGGGATCATGACCTGAGCTGAAGGCAGATGCTTAACCATCTGAGCCACCCAGATGCTCTGAGATTACTGGGTTCTTAATAGTGTGTTGTTAATGAGCAACCGCATTTGGCAAAAATGATAGCCACATTATGAAGCCAATCTCTAACACAGACCCAATCACAAATATAAGCTCCTGAAAATTCATAAACCTATAGAATTTCATTCCACAAATACTAAAATTTTTATTTATTCATAAGCATAATGATAAGTGCTTTTCAGGTCTGTGCACAGAGTATATACAAATGCAGGGACACAGAATTCAGAATCATACAAAATTTAACGCAGTATGCCATTCCTCTCAGTTTTATGAATCACTACAAGTAAGAGCAGAAAAAATTAATTTAAATGGTTATGCTCTCACATTATCTAACTGAATATTACACACTACTTTTTTAAAACCAAACTTCTTAGTTTCCATGTTTATGTGTTTATTATTAGTTTATAGACTAGTAAATATAATGAAATAGCTCCTAAGTTTTAAAAATAGACAGGCAGACCAGAATCTTAGAAACTGGACTGGAAACTCAATGCAAATAAGTCTAGCTCTCCCTGGAGCTTTTGTTTTTGTTTTTGTCTCTGGGTATTCCCGTGGTATGAAACATGGTTACTGATAATCCCAATCCAGAAAAGCCTAGAAAAAAGGTTTTATATTTCAGTGCCTACAAAGGAGACCAGCTGACATTCCTGAGTTTTATGTCCACTCTTTGGCCCACTCACTGTGGGAAGGAGAATGTGGTAATAAGGATGCATACAAGTCTATAAAAATACGAGTAGATATATCTAATAGGTTTTGGGCATGGGCATTTGGAATTCAGAGATGTTCTAAGTAGAATAGATATAAATTACATAGGTATTGGCACATGGGTGTTTTTTGAATTTATAAAATGGACTCAAATAGGGGAGAAGTTAGAGATATGGATCCTGCAGAACTTTAGTAGCTGAAGCTACTACAGAAGGAGCCAGGAAAAGAGACGAAGACAGAGTGGCAACAGAGCTGGGAGAGAAACCAAGATCATATTCTCAAGGGAAGCAGAAAAACAGAGTGCACAGATGTGTTGGTCAATGGTAGGACGATAAGAAGGAGGATGGCAGAAGTACTCTTATTGAATATCCCAACAGAGATGCCATTGTGGGTTCTGGCAAGGGCAGCACTGGGAGCAAAAGCCAAACATCAATGACATCAAGATGAAACCTAAGAGAATGAAAGCAGAAGAAATAGATACCTTTTGACAAATTTGTGTTTGGAGGGAACGGAAAATGAGATAGTCCTTGAAGAGGGCTGAGAAATCAAGGGAAGTGATTTGTTAAGGGAAAGCTTTCATTATAATTTTTGTTACTGAAATGACTCGGTAAAAAGAAATTAATACAAATTATAAGTATTATATGAAGCAAGATGTTTTACATTACGAAGTGTTAATAAATTTTCTGGGAGAGAACTTAAAAATGTACCTAAAAGATCTTTTAAAATCATCTAGTTGATGTAAACATAGATTCAGTATTTTATTTTCTGTCACCTCTTTTTCATTACCCCTCTTATGATACTAATTTTTCTACCATAACTTTTCATCTGAATTACTACAATAGCCTCTTACTGCCTCTAGCTTTGCTTTTCTATTATCGGTAACCTTTCAAAATCTTAAATATGATTATGCATCACTATTTCATACGGCCAAATCTAAAGTTTTCAGGATAAAGGCTGAACTCCTTACTTTAAACCATTAAATCAGCCCCTACCTACTGAACATCTCCTCTCATTTCTTTCATTATGCACCTTTTACCCAAACTACAATGATGTACTCGGTATATTCTGACTCCCTTCTTGATACATCTGCATATGCTTAGAATACACATTTGCTTCGAATGTTCTCTGCAATAATCCTAATACTCAAAGCATACCTATAAATACACGCAGCTTTTCCCTTAAAAGCCCCTTTTACATTTACTCATCTCTCAGCTGTCAACTCAAATGTCACCTCTTCTGGCAAGCTTTCCTTAGTCCGTTAGTTTGTTTTAGATTCTGATTCCAAAAATACATTTTATGAATCATAGCACTCAACTCCCTGTATCTTATCATTGGTTTTCTTGTCAGAATTGGAAGGAAACAGAAGGTCCTTGAAGGCAAGAGCAAAGGTTCATGAACCTTGTGGCCCCTGGACAAAGCATAACACCTGGTAACATAGGGTATAGCAAAATAGCTGGAAGGAAGCTAGAAAGGGTAGCAGGGAGATAAAAGAAGGATTTATAATCTATAGACATTCCCCAAATGAATCTTTGTTTCAATATGAGAATTATTTGAGAACTACTGATCTGGATGAACATCCATTCCTAGGAAGCAAAAGGAAAAAATTACTTCACTGTTTTGTTTATGAGTCTGAAATCATACCTAATTAAAAGAACACTTTGTTTCCCTTAACATAGCATATACTAAGAATTGCAGATGTCAAATTCTGGCACATTTGCAATAACTTACCAAACAAAAATTCTAAATTCACTACTTGAACCAGATAGAAGATTGGAGGAAAATAAAAAGTAACATTAATAATAACCATATTTTCTTCAAAACAGGCTGCACATTTTTTGAAGAAAAGTTTTATTTCTTATTATTTGGCTAATCCAAGTAAAATGATCACAGCAAGTTTTGATGTAGCATATTTTTTGATGTTACTATTGAAACACAAGAAAATGTTTAAAAGTCTTCATCCCTTAAATAATACAGCAAAATAGCAACAAAAATATCCTTTGGCACAGTCTTATGTATACATTTTCAGAATTGATTAGGCCTTCAAAATATGGATTGTGTTCACCTCTGTTTCCCTACTCAAATTCTCTTTTCCTACCTTTTATTCTCTGCAAATGAACAACAGGTGACAAAGCAATCTGCCTGCTGCAAATACACTTGGAATTTGTTTTTTACAGTCAGATTGTCATGAAAGAGGAAAGGGAAAGAAAGTAAAATTAACTTCTTATTTTGTTACCTTGTAATTAGTTTATAGGCCCCAAACATGGTGAGCTTGTTTGTCATTTTGAGAATTACTTAGCATAATGATACATGGGTTGAGTAGTTGGTTTCTAAAAGGACCCACCATCTTTCTTTAGGAAAACTTAGAATAAACCGTAGTAAAACACAAGCTTTACCCCTCTTGGACAACAAAATATGAAGTCAATTGATTTATAGGCCTCCTGCCTTCTCATTTCTGACATGTCTGGATGAATCCATCTCTGATCCCCTCCACATCCTTGAGGCCATCTTTATTGGCCTCTACCTCTACTCCCTCTACCTCCATAATCTCTAAGCCTGCACCTCACCTCATTCTCACAGCACATATTCAGATCTCGTCCTGTTCCTAAGCCACATTCGTGGATCAATGAGAAATGAACTGAGGAACCTAACTTCTGATTGTCCTCAAAACAGCTGTGTCATCTTGGTTACATTCAAGACTGAGAATTATCAACTGCCACCACAATGAGATCACATTATTTTATAAACACCAACAAATAAGTCTTCCCTCCAAGAATGTAATTTGCATGTCAAGATATATAGGAAATATATGGAAATTAGGGTTTTTTTTAATAGTGGAAGGGAATTAAAAAATGAAAATCATTAAAATTAAATTTAGAAAATAATTTTCTTAAAACAATTTTCTCTAGTCAGGTATGCATTTTTAAATATTTGCTTTAGATATGTGGTGTTCTTTTACTTCTCTTTTTTATGCTTGATATTTAGTTTTGACATTAATCTATTTATGGTCAGGGTCATTTGGGGCAGGCAAGATCTTCATTTGGACAATTCAGGCAAATGCAAAATTTGTGAAACTAAATTACCCAACACCTTGATTTTTAAAAAGTACTTTTTTCTGATAAAAAATTATTCTAAATCTTTCCTATGGCACTTAATATAATGAAGTAAAATTGACAATTGGAATTATTATATTAAAAAATTAAGATTAAATCCAGCTTTATGTGTCCTTTGTACTAAAAGTGCAAGCAGGAAGTAAGGAAAAAAAAAACAGAGGATAATGCACTAAAGAAGAGAACATTTCTTTCCACTACCAGTAATAAGTTCTATAAAGTGTTTCCAAGCTATCATTTTTTCCTATATGTGGAAGCAATATCCAGATTCTCAAGTTTGGATCCCTTTTCAGTTCTCTAAAAAATATCCACATAGCTTTTGAATATCCACAAAATTTCATGAGCCATCATCAAAAAAATCATTACATTTTGAGATCTTCCTTTTGGGATTCAAGACAACCAAAACATCACTTGATTACCATCTGTACAAGCTTATATATTAATTGCTTACAATTTTCAGAAGCTATGGAGTAGTCTACACAAGCCAAAGCCTGAGAACATATGAAAACACTGTATCATCAGTCATCAGCGCTTTGGCAATACACAAATGAGAAAAAAATGTGAAGTTTAGGAACTATGTCAAGGAAGTCAACCCCAATTGGGGCAATATCTGGCTTTTACACACAATAAGGAAACAACCTGGTAAGAGTTTACAATGCAAAGGTAAATAAGTTACTTCAGTATAAATAATGTGTTTCTTCCATATTCCATTTCTAAAGAAAAACATGAATTTTATAACAGTCTGTTATTTGTAACTACCCAAATGAAAAGGCCAGAATATTCTTTATGATGGAAAGGAAATTAGGGATTGGTCAAAGTGTTGGTTATAGGAGAAGAACAGAAATTTAGAATAATCACAGGGATAAAAAGAAAGGAAGTTTCCAATTCCTGAATATTGTTAAATTTTAGAACCTTTCACCTCTACTTTGAACTTTTGCATTAGAGTAGTTAGGCATTTTAATTCCACACATAATTTTGGCATGACAGTAATTGCTTGTAAAGTCAATATTCACTTATGTTTATATATTTACTCTTGTTCTTTATTCCCTCTTGCTCTTTTGTGTTTTTAACTTTTAATTTTATGCCTAAAAAAAAATCCCTTTAGTTTTTTTCTTCAGTTCAGGTTAGATATTGGCATATTCTCTGTCTGAAAAAGCTTCATGTCATCTTTGTTTTTGAAAGCTATCTTGGTAGAGTATGGAATAATAATTTAGTAATTATGTTCTTTCAGCAACTAATTATGTTATTATATTATTTTCTGGTTTTCAACATTCCTGGTGAGAAGTTAGTAATTTTTGCTCCTTTGATAGTAATATGCCTTTTTCTCTTTTCATAACTTTTAAGATCTTCTGTCTTTGGTTTTCATCAACTTGATTATGTGATATCTTTTTCTTTTACTTTTTCTTTTTTGGTTTCAGGAGTAGTATTTAGTGATTTATCACTTATGTAAAACATCCAGTGTTCATCATGACAAGTACCCTCCTTGATACCCATCTCCCATTTAGCCTATTCCCCACCCATTTCCTTCCATCAACCCTGTTTGTTCTCTATCATTAAGAATCTCTGGTGGTTTGCTTAATTCTTTTTTTCCTTTCCATATGTTCATCTGTTTTGTTTCTTAAATTCCACATGAGCGAAATCATATGGTATTTGTCTTTCTCTGACTTGTTTTGCTTAGCATAAGAGATTCTAGTTCCATCCACATCATTGCAAATGGCAAGAATTCATTCTTTTTGATGGCTGAATAATATTCCACTATATATCTATATCTATTCCACTATTTATTCATTCATTCGTCAATCGATGGATGTTTGGACTCTTTCCATGATTTGGCTATTGTTGATAATGCTGCTAAAAACATTAGGGTGTTGTGCCCCTTTGAATCTGTATTTTTGTATCCTTTGGGTAAATACCTAGTAGTACAATTGCTGAGTTGTAGGGTAGTTCTGTTTTTAAGTTTTTGAGGAAACTCAAAACTCGATACTGTTTTCCAGAGTGGCTGCCCCAGTTTGCATTGCCATCAACCATGTAAGAGGGTTCCCCTTTCTCCACACCCTCACCAACATCTGTTGTTTCCTGTGCTATTAATTTTAGCCATTCTGACCAGTGTGAGGTGGTATCTCATTGTGGTTTTGATTTGTATTTCCCTTATGATGAGTAATGATGAGCATCTTTTCATGTTTCTGTTAGCCATTTGTATATCTTCTTCAGAAAAATATCTATTCATGTTTTCTCCCATTTCTTAAATGGATTATTTGGTTTTAGGTGTTGAGTTTGATAAGTTCTTTATAGATTTTGGATACTAACCCTTTATCAGATAGTCATTTGCAAATATCTTCTCCCATTGCATAGACTGCCTTTTAGTGTTGTTGATTGTTTCCTTCACTGTTGTTAGCTTTGTGTTCTCTGGTCTTTTCGAACATGTGTGTTGTATCTTTCATTGGCTTTTTAAGTTTTCTTGGCTGTTAACTCTTCAATATTGCTTATTTCTTATTCTTTCTCCCTTTTTCAGAGACTTCAATTACATGTATGTTATGTTTTTCTAGCATGTCAGACACTTCTGCTCTGTTCAGTGATTCCCATGCTTTTTACTCTGTGCTTCAGTTCAGATATGTTCTATTGGTGTCTTTTTTACTTTACTAATTATATCTCTAATGCATCTTATTTGCTGGTAATCTCATCTATTGACTTGTTAATTTTAGATATCACATTTTTTAGATGTAGAATATCAATATATTCATTCTATGATTTTCTGATATTATTTTTGTACTTTCATCTATTTTGTCCAACTTTTTTGTCTATTTTTTTAAGTTTAATTTATTTAAGTAATCTCTACACCCAACATGGGACCTAAACTCACAACCCCAAGATCAAGAGTTGCACACTCTTCCAACTAAGCCAGCCAGATGCCCCAACTTTTGTCTATTTTCTTGAATATCATAATCAAGTTATTTCAAAGTCATCTATTGCCAATTACAACATCTGGATTAACTGTGCTTTTATCGTCAGTTATTTTTTAAATTTTCATTTGTAGTCATATTTTTGTAATTTTCTGATTGTTATAAATATTTGATTGCAGGGTAAATACCATGCAAATACAAAAGAAAACCTGAGACTACAGATGATATCTTCCACCAGATTGTTGCCCTTTTCCTCTGTTAGGCAAATGATCTAAGTTGCTGTCCATATCAATTAAGTCTGAGAATAAACTTGCTCTGCATTTCCTTAGAGATTCAGTTTGAATCTATCTATTTCTGGGTCAATTTGGTTTTTTCTCACATATATGCCCTTGGCTTAAGATTGAAGACACCTGGAAGATATCCATCTCATCAGTCTTAAAAATCTGCATTTAAAATATTAAATATTAAGAACAATAATTAATATTTGAATTTAAAATTAAATGCATATTAAAGATTTCCAGCCAAGCGTTCCAACTTCTTGCCAAGATGGCTTCAAAATTTGGCAGATAGTTTGAGGTGGAGATTGGCAATGATATTTAGCTGGCCTCCTCCCAATTGTAGGGCTGGCTTTCTAAACAGATGTAAAACTGTCAGAGAATCATTCTGTCTTTTTGGAAGACCAATCTCAGCTCCTCAGCTTCTATAGAGCCCCAGAGTCATCAAATGCCCCCTGAATATGTCTCAACTTTCTAAATTGTCACTGCAATTTAGTATGACCACTAAGAGTGGTACTTTAGCTTCCAGATTCCAACAAAAATTTTCTGTCAAGATTAAGCCCAATCATTATCTTTCCCCAAGAATCAGCAGATGTCCCTAGGGTTGGAGGAACAGAAAGGTTCTCCACTCTCTGGAACATTATCTCATCTAGTACTCATTCTTTCTAAAGCTCCCTATGAAATATAATTTATGTAACTTCTCTAGCTTTTTCTTGTTTTTATGAAAACTCTTATCTGCAATTAACTGCTTCTTACCCAAACATAAGAAGTTATCTCTACCTGTTTTATAAGCTTTAAAATTTTGTTGAACTTGATTCTTTGATTTGTATTACCAACACAAGGTAATAAAAATTTGTGATTCTTTTTTTTTTTTTTTTTTACTGTTCTTAATATTGACCAGCTTTCAAGATACCTATAAGGATGCCCCACATGCCCTCTGCTGTTGGTCACTTTCTAGTTTAGACTACATCTTTATGCTGGAAATGATCCTAAAGATATTGTGATTTTCTCCATCAGCTCATAACAGCCAGAAGGATGTACAAAGAAGTTTTCTATGTAACATTAGGGATCAAGAGAGCAGGAACAAGAGAAAATTTATGAGTATGAGAGTTGACAGTGCTAGAGAAGCACAGTTAAATATTCTTTGAAATTAATATAAAACTAAGATCTACATGAGAAACTAGATTTTTAAAAAGGAGGTCTTAATGAGGGTTCACAAGAATGAGTGAGAGAGCAGGAAGAATTAATAATTTAGTATAAATTTGAAGATTGTGTACAAAATATAAAATAAAAGGTAATTCTTTGGAATATTCAGTTGAGTTTGACTATAAACTCTTGGGACCTATAAAGGAGAAAAAAATTATGAAGTTGCAAGTGGATTTGTTTATCTATATCTTGAGCTAAATACCCAGTAGTGCAATTGCTGGGTCATACGGTAGCTCTATTTTTAATTTTTTGAGGAACCTCCACACTGTTTTCCAAAGTAGCTGTACCAACTTGAATTCCCACCAACAGTGTAAGAGGGTTCCCCTTTCTCCACAACCTATCCAACATTTGTTTTTTCTTGCCTTGTCAATTTTTGCCATTCTAACCGGTATAATGTGGTATCTCAATGTGGTTTTGATTTGAATTTCCCTGATGGCTAATGATGATGAACATTTTTTCATGTGCCTGTTAGCCATTTGTATGTCTTCTTTGGAGAAGTGTCTGTTCATGTCTTCAAAGATACAGATGTAATGAAAAGAAGGGCCATATGTACCCCAAAGTTCATAGAAACAATGTCCATGATAGCCAAACTGTGGAAAAAGTCAAGATGCCCTTCAATAGATGAATGGATAAAGAAGATGTGGTCCTTATATACAATGGAATATTACTCAGCTATCCGAAAGGATGAATATCCAACTTTTGCATCAACATATGGATGGGACTGGAGGAGATTATGCTATGTGAAATAAGTCAAGCAGAGAAAGTCAATTATCATATGGTTTCACTTATTTGTGGAACATAAGGAAGATCATGGAAGACATTAGGAGAAGGAAGGGAAAAATGAAGGGACATAAATCATATGGGGAGGTGAACCATGACAGACTATGAACTCTAAGAAACAACTGAGGGTTTTAAAGGGAAGGGGACTAGCGGGATGGGTCAGCCCAGTGATGGGTATTAAGGAGGGCACATATTACATGGAGCACTGGGTGTTATGTGCAAACAATGAATCATGGAACACTACATCAAAAACTAATAATGCATTGTATGATGACTAACACAACATGATTAAAAAAAAAGAAAGAAAGAGTGGATTTGTTAAAATAGAGTCTACTGTATGGGACCAGCCACTCAAAATAGGATTATCTTAAAGTGCAAATAAACACATGATCTGACTGTATTTCACCTTAATGACCTTTTAAATTTTAATTTTTTGTTTGGATTTTTAACTTACTGAATCTAATTCAGGTTATACATAAATAATTCAGAAAGAGCAAATAAAACGCTTGCTAAAAGTAAGTTTGATTGCTTAAGACTCTTACAAAACAGAATACCAAACATTAAAAAACAAAGTTTTCACCACGTAATAATAATAGCAAAGTTCGTAAAATGTGGAAATATTGACCACTTTTTTGTGCAACATAACACCTGTAAGAAGATTGTAAACCAATTGGGTAATTGATTTATTGATTTTTGTATATAGGCTCTGACATCAATTGGAACAATTGTGAGTCCAAAGCACCTTCATTAACTGAATCCATTGCCTTTCCATGTATTTGACTCTATTAACCCTACCTTGCATGACTGGTCACAGACACTAACACATATTTGAAAAACACTAGGGAAGAAAACAACAAAAATGATTTATGAAAGGCCTATGGCCCTAAGTGACAGTGTGACAAAATGGAAAGAAAGCAACTTCATTAGGAAGCAAGGTTTAAATATTTGAATCAAGGGTTTATAGGTTTGACTTTGCTCTTAGGGTCCTAAATTGTACAGTCCAGAGTACTCTGTTTTCTTTTTTTTTTCAAAATATGTTTTGGTAGACGTAATAAATATATGTGGCATGAAATACAAAATATATATGACCATTTTAAAAAAGAAAATCTCTTTCCTTGTCCTAGCCATTCTCTCCAATGTTCTGTGTTCTCTTCAAAAAATATATTGTGCAAATATGAGTATATCTACCTATCTGCTTATCTATTTATTCATTCTATACACCAAAGGTAGCATATTAAACCTATTTCCTGTGCCAATCTTTTTTTTAAAAATGGTACTATATTATAAAGATCTTCCATATTGGTATATACAGGGCTATTTCACTCTTTTACAAAGCTTCTTAAGTTTTGTAGAAGCGTTCTTTGATACAAGCTGGTCTCATATTTTGTCAGCTAATATAAATTGTTATTTTTTTTTAAAGATTTTATTTACTTATTTGACAGAGAGAGATGACAAGTAGGCAGAGAGGCAGGCAGAGAGAGAGGGAAGCAGGCTGCCTGCCGAGCAGAGAGCCCGATGCGGGGTTCGATGCCAGGACCCTGAGACCATGACCTGAGCCGAAGGCAGAGGCTTAACCCACTGAGCCACCCAGGCGCCCCTAATATAAATTGTTATTAAAGAAGGAGGTAAAAGGAAAAACTTATTTAGCTCTTGGTCAATATCTTAAATCTTCCCATAACTAACTTCCTTTCATGTTTACTATATATGATAAAAATAATACATTTTCAAAATTTGCATAATTCAGTTGTACTTTATTAATTCAAAATTTGAGAATCATGATTTAAAATAATATATGGCTGGCTTCCAGTTCTGAAAATACTGTGCTTTTAGAGGAATTGGGAGAAATCCGGAGAAGTAATTATGGGGTTAAAACTGACATCCACCCAGAAAGTCAGTTCCCCAACTGAGAGACTGCTATAAATTTCACATTCATTAACTCTGAGAGACTTTACAAATATCATTTACATGTGTGCAGTCTCATGGGGATTTGGTCGCTGACTTGACCGGTTTGGGAAGCTGACAAGCACAGATTCTTTCAGAAAAAAGCATCCAATCTAAACTGTCATCTTTCCAAACTAGTCATCTACTTTGACAAAACTGGCCAAATCTCTGGTCTTTGTGTTTGAGTAGGAAAATGCTGTCATTTAAAAAGCCTTGAACTGTATTCTGTTAACTACATGAATAACCTAAAAGTGTGAAATAAGTATCAATTAACTAAAAAATGAGAAACAAAATCAGAGGGAAGTCAGTTAATATCTTTGCTTCTCAGGTCAGAGAGGTATAAAGTAATAATTACTTGCATTTGCATGGTGTATTTCAGGTTTACAAGTTTATTCACAAATAATGATTCAGTTAAATATTTGGAACTTTGTGTACCCGACATGCATTAATAAGAAAAAGAATTCAGCAGTTTGTACATCAACATTACACCATATGTTCACACAGACCTCTACCCAAGATTGAAGTCAGTACCTTTAAGAAAATGATTTACAAGGAAGGCAGTAAATGGAAGGAAGTGGGAGGAGATAGGCTGCTTCTGAGATATTGATAATGTTCTGTTTCCTGATTTGGGCACTGTGTACGTGGGAATACTCAATTTGTGAAAAGGTATCAAGCTATCCATTTATGATTTGCACACTTTTGTATATTTCTATTATACTTCAATTAAAAAGTTCAAAATGAAACTTTTTAGAAAGAGTACAGAGTAATATAGGCTCCAGGTATTAGAAAAATCTTAAAACATCAACCATAAATTTATCCAACTCTTCAGAGTTAACACATTTTTTGGTCTATATATATTTGACTTTTTCTATTTATATGTCCTATATATATTTCAATAAAGTAAATATTCATAACGTAGCACTCTTCTAAAATTCTTTTTTTCATCTTATGGCATATTATGAACAAACATCTTTCCCTAATAATAATAATACCTCTAAAATAGCATGATGATTATTATTTCTCTATATGGTGACACCATCATTTCTTTTTCATTGTTGTCATTCTCTTCTTCACAGAACATTAAAATATATCACAAATGAATTGGTACTTTTACCTGTTCTGTCAGTGCCCTTGTGACCGCCACCAAAAAATCTATTTTGATCTCCATTTTTATTTACAGTTCTAATGAATTATTTCCAAAATTTTGCCAGATCATTAAAATTATCTAGCAATAATTTGAATGTGATCCTTCAATGATTATTTCTGTTCTGAAAAGGATTTTATAAAAAGGAAAAGTTTTGATGTCCTAAAAGATTGGAAAAATAATGGTGGAAAAATAGGTGCTGCCATGGATATCTTGGGGCAATGGAATTGGCCTGGACCACTGCTGGCCCTCCAGTGCAAAGACTGGATTTGTTCTTATTCAATTTAGATTATGAATCTCTTCCAAGTAGACTGTGAAATCATATATGACAGTAAACATGATATATTAATTTCCTTTTTATCCTTAACACCTAGATAGATAGATAGATAGATAGATAGATAGATAGATAGATAAATAGATAGATAGACCAATATAAATATATAGATATATATACACAGACCCATCTTAAAGAAAAAAGATCTGATTGAGAGATTTATATCTTTGCTACACTTATGATACTCCTCTTGTCTTTCTGTAATTATAAATATGGGTTTCAATGTTATTTTAAGTCTTCAATCTATAGTCTTCTGAACTCTAAATAGCTCACATTATTCTTAAGGAATGTGACCATCAATCTCCAAGCTATGTCAATTAATTGTTTTTTAATCTTCATCTGTTACCTCAGTTATTATGTAAATATGTAAATTTCATTGTAGAATAGGTTTCTTTTTTTTTTTTTTTAAGGTTTTATTTATTTGACAGAGAGAGAGATCACAAGTAGGCAGAGAGGGAGGCAGAGAGAGGGGGAAGCAGGCTCTCCGCTCCCCCGCTGAGCAGAGAGCCAGAGCCAGGGCTTGATCCCAGGACCCTAAGATCATGACCTGAGCCGAAGGCAGAGGCTTTAACCCACTGAGCCACCCAGGTGCCCCATAGAATAGGTTTCAGATGAATAATATCTATTTCTTTTCCCATAGACTAATAACAAAATAAATAATAATATAATAAATCAATACATAACTTACAATATAATTAAATATAAAATATAACTTCAATCTGAGTATAAATATAAAATATTTATATTACATATAACATATTTATATTATTAAATTAAATATTAAAATAATGAAGTACTTTAATTTTACAATTAGTAGTAAGTCTTAATTACAAGCAATGTAGAAAAAATTCTACCCTTATTTATTTTTATAACTTAGGGAAATACAGCAAATAGCGAAGCAATTAACCTGATAATTTAATTCCTTTTAGAAAACTCAAACTACATGAAATAGTCAAGCATTTAAACATTAAAGCCTAAGTTACTAACTTGAGTTGTCCAGGACAATTTCACTAAACTTTTGTGAATAGTCATTTATCCTTCTCTATAGATCACAACACATTGCGAGGGATAGCAAACTGGCAGAACTTAAAGTCTGCTTATTTGCTTTAAAGAAATGGCCATTGGAAGGAGAAATATTTCCTTCCACTCCCCTCAATCTTCCACTGTCTTGATGAAGTTTTGCTTTTATCTCTTGACAGGTTATTCATTTCTTCTCACAAAAGAAATATGACATAAGACTGGAAAATGAACGCCCTTAAAACTTCGTTCTTCAAGAACCTTGCCATTCCCTCCTCACCCATTCCCCTACATTTGATTCGCTCACAGTGGCAGGGCTTCCCCACCCTGCAGTGCACTAGACGCTCTCTAGCTGCTCTACTGCTTATGGCAGGATGGGCCATAGTATGCACCAATTTTCATTACTGGTCCAACCCACATTTTCCAATCAAGCTTTACTGTTGCTAAAGCTGTATTCTTAATCCAATCTGACTTTATGGTCCATATAGACCAATTTATCTGAAACCCGAAAAAAAGGGACATAATTAATTTGCCTACTCCAACCCCAATCCTTACAACACAATAACAACAAGCAAATATGGCCTAAATATGTGGTAATAGGGTAGCTTTACGATCCCTCAAATGTTTTAGAAACATCTGACTTCTAATTTTTCTTTAGCAATCTATAATTCCCCAAAACATTTTTCCCAAAACATTTTTATAAGTTAGATAATTTATATTTCTACTATTAAAAAGTAGATTTACATATACCATTGTTTAATAAGCATTTTCTGAATAAGCAAGAGTATTTTGCCCGTTTGAAAACAAACAAGGATAAATTTGCAGAAATTTAAAAATGTGCAGAAATATCAAAAAGAGTAAACATTTTCTATAGGCATAATCTATCCTATAGCTCTCTACCTGCTATAGTATTTGGAAGCCTAAATAGCATTTCCTTTAAGAAAGTATATTATTGGAGTACATTCTGTTTTGCTATAAATCCATGTCAATATGTTCTCCATATTTTCTTGGAATGTATTCACCAGGGCTACTAACAGTTTAAGTATGTATAGTAAGTAGTAATGAGGGACTCCACCAAGGACTAGCTGATTCTAGCTTAATGTCTTACATATTGCATATGCCAAATAAATGATTGATAGGTAAATGTATAATTTAAAAATAAAAATATTGACATGGTTTTTCTGCCAGTCATAAAGATAATCAGGAAAATTATGACTAAGGAGCTATATGCCAAACAAATTATACAGCACCAAATCAAAAATTGTTAGATATAGTAAGAAGTAAGAAAAGTCAACTTGTCACCAAAAAAACAAATCAGCCAATAGAACCAAATCCCAAAGTAAAAGCAAAAGCTTAGCAAAATTTACCTGAGGATTTAAAAGAAAAAATAAACATGAGAAAAGAAATGGAAAATATTCAAAAATGAGAGAATAAAAACCAAATGTCAATAACAGGGAATTCCAGGATGGAATAAAGAGTAGATTAGACAATGCAGAAAAAAGAAAAGATTAGTGAATTTGAATATAAAACAACAGAAATTAACAAAATTGTAACAGGGTGAGAAAAAAATGAATAGAGCCTCAGTGACCAGCTGGAAAACATCAAGTGGTCTAACATTCATGTGGTTGTCATCTCAGAAGATTTGTATATGTGTCAAAATGGGAGAGAGAACAGAAAAATGTTTGAATAAATAACAGTAATTTTCTAAATATTCTGAAAACTATAAACTCACAGATTCAATAAAGCTCAATGAAACTCAAGCAGAATGTACAATATTATTCACACCAGGACTGCCAGGAGCATGCTAGGAAAGCACACACACGAGTTGTGTCTTTTCACAATGTCAGCTTTATTCAATCATAAAGCTGAGTTAAATCACAGTGATAAAGCAGGTTCAGGATTCCAGACTCAATGACATTTCACTATGTGATTAAATGTGGCTTTCTACACAGCACACAGACCAGGATGGAAGTCAAGCAACACAACAAACAAGATAACAGAAGGGTGTAGGAAGTTAAGGAACCAAACACGAAGTCAGTTTGTGGGCGCACAGCTGAGATAAGGCCTCTTGGTCTGTTCTGTGACTGCTTCTGATGTTCAGGCTGGGAAGGATCTTGGTTCTGTTCAGAGACCCATCGGGCAGAGCCTTAAGTGCCAGTTGCCTTTTTTAAGTGATCAGACATAGAGGTCTGAAGAGTTTGACAGTTTGCTGCCAAAATCCTTTTCTTTTTTTAAGGGATTTAATCAGTTTTGGGTCTCTGCAGACCTCCTTTGCTTCCGCTTGTTATCAGTTCTGGGGCGTCAGCTGACATTGGTCCCAGCTGTACCTTAACTGCTTGTGTCATGGCTTGACACAGGCTTGACATGAGAGATTCCATTTTGCTCTCTGCAAGGACATACCACAATCAAACTGCTAGAAACCAGTGGTAATAATGGATTCCTAAAACCAGAAGAATAAAAATCATGCTATTTCAAAGAATCACAGTATTATGAATTAAGAATCACAGTAGAATTTCTATTAGAAATTATGGAAGCCAGAAGAAAAAAAAGAAAACCGAAAACTAGAATGGTGTAGCCAAACAAATATTCCTGAAAAATAAAAATAGAGATTTTTCAGACTAATGAAAGCGAGGATCTTTGTTGCCAGAACACTTATACTACACTAAATCATAAAAGCAGTTTTACAGGCAGAAGGAACATAACTCTTGATAGAAACTTGGACTTAGATTAAAAAAAAATTAAAGGTGCTAAAAATGATTAATAATGTGTGTCACAGACTTAGTTTCTCATTTTTAAAATTCTTTAAAATACAACTTACAGCCTAATGAAACAAGCATTGTATTTTGTTGCTAGCAAGATATGAAGAAGTAAAACACATAATAACAACAAAGGATGAAGGATGAAAGGAGTATACTGTTAAAAGGTCCTTACAACATGCATATATACTCTTTTTTTTTTATTCTGGTGTAATTAACTTACTCTCATACAGTGATAAGTTAAAGATGAAAATTGTAAATCTTAGAATGTTTGTGGTGATATAAAAGCAAGATCCAAGTATTTGCTATCTCTATAACTGTAATATAAAAACAAACTCCAAGTATAATGTAAACATTATAGTTCTCTGTATATACACACAGAACTAGGTTAAAATACAGGGATACAATCAGTTATAAGATGCAAATCCTAACAAGAAGGAAGCTGCAGTGGCCATATTAATATATATAAAGTTAAGAAAATACAGAAATAAAAAATATCAGTGAGGAGGGGATATTTCATAGTGATAGAGATATGAAATCATCAAGAAGGTCAAACTGAAGTGAATATTTACTCAATAACATAAATATAGACAGCTGATTTTTGACAATAGTGCAGAGTTATTTCAATAGAAAAATAATAATCTTTTAAATAGATAAGACTGGACCCATTGCTAGAAGAAAACATGAGAGAAAAATTATATATATATATACATACATGCCCACATATAACAAAAGTATGATTAATAAAAGAAAAAAATACTAAAGTGAATCTTATCAAAATTAAAAAGTTCTTATCTTTGAAAGAGATTGAAAAGAAAAATCAAAAACGGGGCGCCTGGGTGGCTCAGTCGTTAAGCGTCTGCCTTCCGCCCAGGTCATGATCCCACCGTCCTGGGATGGAGCCCCGCATCGGGCTCTCTGCTCAGCAGGAAGCCTGCTTCTCCCGCTACCATTCCCTCTGCTTGTGTTCCCTCTCTCACTGTGTTTCTCTCTGTCAAATAAATAAAATCTTTTAAAAAGAAAAATCAAAAACTTTTAAGAAATGTTTGTGAAACACATTTATAATCAAGGACTTGCAGTTAGAATATATAAAGAAGTTTCAAACTTGATAAGAAAATAAGCAATCCAATAAAAAAAATAGGCAAAAGATTTGAACAGACACTTCGCTAACAATACATAAACAGCCAATAAGCACAAGAAAAAAATGCCTAACATCATTAGCCAGATCCCAAAGTAGTGACAGTGAGTAGGACTACTCACCATTAGAATAGCTGAAAATGAAAAGATTAACAGCAAAATGCATGAATGTGGAGAAACTGGAACTTTCGTATACTGCCAGTGGGCATGTAAAACAGCAAAATGACCAGAAAACTGACAGTTTCTTAAAAAGTTAATGATACACCTTCCATATAACTCAGTCATTTCACTCTTAGGTATTTACCCAAAAGTAATGAAAACAGACGTATGTCCACACAAAGACATGTACATATATATTCATAGCAATCTGATTTTTAATAATAAATAACCTAATACCCATCAGCAAATGAGTGGATAAACAAAATGTGGTATATCCAGACAACAGAACACTACCCATTAATAAAAGAAACAAATTGTTGATACATGCAGCAGTATCAATAAATCTCAAAACATTATGTTGAGTGAAGAGTCGTTATTTTTAAAGGGTGTATATTTATATTGTCTTTGTTAAGAATGCAAATTACAGGGACAGAAAGTACATTAGAGCTTGCTTGTAAATGGAGGTGGGGGATAAACTAAATAACAGCACAGGAAATTTTTCAGCGTGTTAAATATTATCTTGATTTATAGTGTATACATTATCTTGATTGGAGTATATATATGTCAAAAATCATGAAACTGTGCTAAAATGTTGAAGTGATGACAGTCTAGCTGAGAAATAAGAAAATATGAAAATCATAAGAGAGAGTTCATGTATTAAATGCTAAATTCATCAGCAACATCAGCTAAAATAGGCGAGAATGAGAAAGAGAAATTTCGTTACCATTATTAGGACAGGTTATATGAAAAATGTACTCAGAAAAAAAGATATTCCTCATGAGGAACAACAGAGCTAAAGGGAGAAATATATATCCTTTATAAAATCTGAGTGAAGAGACCTGAGTTCCAGCTTTTGTTTAATAGTGAACAAAGCTTAAGATCTTAGGCAATTCGCCCTGTTCTCATCAAAAACAGAAACAAAAAAACAACCACAAAACATTCTAAAACCAATCCCCAGGACAAGATCAACCTATACCTCTCTACAAGGAGTGAAACTTTGCAGGTATGAAATGCTCTAGGATCTTTGTGATAGGTGTTCTTACACCTATGACAGCTGCCATAAATGCCCAAAAGTGGAAAACCACGTAGATCAGAGAGTAATTTGGTAAGGGCCATGGTTATAGCTTATCTTCAACAGTATAATTTGACCAAATAGGGAATGCATTTTAGGGTTTTTTTCTTTTTTTTTTTAATTGAGATATACTTGCCATATAACATTATATTAGTTTTAGGTGTACATACAACATAATGATTTGATATTTGTATATATTGCAAAATGATCACAATAAGTCTGTTTAACATCTATCATCATACATAGTTAAAATTTTTTTCCTTATAATGGGAAATTTAAAAATTTATTCTCTTAGCAACTTTCAAATATGCAAGGCAGTTTTATTAACTATAGTTACCGTGTCATACATTATATACCCATGACTTATTTATTTTATACCTGGAAGTTTATGTCTTTTGACACCTTTCACCCATTTTACCCACCCCAAACCCCTCCTTTGGCAACTACCAATCTACAGTCTGTTCTTTGTATCTGTAAGTTTTTTTTTTTTTTAATTCCATATATAAGTGAGATCATAAGGTATTTGTCTTTGGCCTATTTCACAAAGCATGGTTCCCTCAAGGTCCACCCATGTTGTCACAATGGCAGAATTTCCTTCTTTTTATGACCAAATAATATTCCATAGTGTGATGCGTGTGTGTGCGCGTGTGTATGTGTTTATTTATTTATGTATATCATATTTTTTTGTATCCATTCATCTGTCAGTGGACACTTAGAGTTACTTCCATGTCTTGACTATTGTAAATAATGATGCAATGAACGTGAGGGTTGCAGGTATCTTTTTAATTTAGTGTTTTTATTTCCTTCAGAGAAATACCCAGAAATGGAATTGCTGGACCATACTGATGTAGCCAGGCTGGGTCAGAGGAGCCAGCGAGGGTTCCCATAGGTCCAGCCAAGAGATTCCCTGGCTACATGCAAGATAGAAATCAAATTCAAGCCAGCAGGAGGTGGGAGCAAAATTTACTGAAGGTATAAAGAGTGTGAAGATACAGACTCAGAAAGGAAAGGAGAGAGTCTTGGAAAGACGTCTTGGGTTTTTATTGAAGATTGTGGTCTGATTTATGTGTCCTCTCAGACATCCAGGAACTGATTAGAACAAAGATGAGTGCCCGGGTGTCTTTCATAAGTCAATTATTCTTTGGGGCTCGGGGGTCTTGGCATTTAGATGTCTAGCTCTAGTGACTGGGAATGAGCATATGATGGTTTTGTCCAGTCATTTTCATTTGGTCCTTCCTTAGATGTTATCTATCCTAAAGAAATCATTAACTTCTTGCCACTTACAAGGAGGACATACACTCTGTGCATTATGAAGCATGTGTAAAGTGGGGGTGCAGGTCCTAGCAAGAATAGAAGCAGAAAGGAGAAAAAAAGCAGATTTTTATGGAGTCCTTCAGTTTCCCTATCTCAGTATAGTTAGATTGTTGAAAAGAAGTTGTGTTAAAAAAAATAGTTTTTAAGAGCCTCACGGAATAATGAAATGAATTGGACATTAAAACCTGACTTCCTGGTTTCAATTATGGATCCATGTCTATTTCTCCATTTCCTTAATCTCAATAATCTTCTATGGGCTGAGTTCCTTCATCTTTGATGGGAGATATGTCATCTGTAGAGGCTGCTTTTAGACAAACAGCCTTGAGCAATGGAACATAGACAGGCCCACCTTTGAGGCCCACCTCAAAATATCTATAGGCCCTAATTGCCCAATGGGCTACTTATAACCAGGCACAGTTACCATAAAAGGGAGATTTCCCTATGTCGCCATACCTCCTCATCTTTACCCTTAAACACAGTCCCCACCCACTACCTCCTTGCAGATAGCCTATCCTCTGCTGCTCTGCCAGAAGCTCCCTTTTGGCTGATTCAATAAACTTCTATCTCCTTTGTTCTACCTCAGGTGAATTCTTTTACCTCCTGCATCTCCTGCTTCCACTCAATAGTCACCCCACATTTGGGGACCCCCATCTGATCAAGAGACATCACAGATGGGCACCACATCATCTATCTCAGGACTGTTGTAAGCATTAAATCAGACACTGTGTAAGCAGAAAGAGTTAGTACTCTCCAGATAAACACAGAAAGACCTAGCTTTCTTGACATAAGAAAAGTCATTTTAGCCCCCAGCCATCTTGTGAAAGAACGTAAGAACAAATAGCCTAATTGATGAGAGAGGAGAAGGCAAGCTGAGGACAAAGCACAAGCTGACACCCCACCATATCCCACAACCCCAAGGTAGGATATATGTGACATTCCTTAGGCACTACGGGCCATCCTAGAACAAAGGAAAGGGACAAACAAATGGCTAATGGAGAGAATCACAGTCAAGCAATACAGGAGTCTCAGTTTGCAACTTTTATTTATTTATTTATTTATTTATTTATTTATTTATTTATTTTAAAGATTTTATTTATTTGACAGAGAGAAACACAGCGAGAGAGGGAACACAAGCAGAGGGAATGGTAGCGGGAGAAGCAGGCTTCCTGCAGAGCAGAGAGCCCGATGCGGGGCTCGATCCCAGGACCCTGGGATCTGACCTGGGCCGAAGGCAGATGCCTAACGACTGAGCCACCCAGGTGCCCCTCAGTTTGCAACTTTTAATGATTCATAAGAAAAAAGCAATCTCTAGAAAACTATGTACTCAATATTATCCTCCCCTCTGTAGGATAGAAAATCTTTTTTTACATATAGTGTATTATTAGTTTCAGAGGTAGACTACAGTGATTCATCAGTTACCTATAACACCCAGTGCTCATTACATCACGTGCCCTCTTTAATGCCCATCACCCAGTTACCCCATTCCCCCAACCTCCTCCCCCTCCAGCAACCCTCAGTTTGTTTCCTATAGTTAAGAGTCTCTTATGGTTTATCTCCCTCTCTGATTTTGTCTTATTTTATTTTTCCCTCCCTTCTCCTATGATCTTCTGCTTTATTTCTTAAATTCCACACATGAGTGAAATCATGTGATAATTGTCTTTCTCTGATTGACTTACTTTGCTTAGTATAATACCCTCTAGGTTCCACGCATGTCGTTGCAAATGGTAAGATTTCATTTAATGGCTGAGTAATATTCCATTTTATGTATATGCACCACCTCTTTATATATTCACCCATCAATTGACATTTGGGCTCTTTCTACAGTTTGGCAAATGTGGACATTGCTGCTATAAACATTGGGGTGCAGATGTCCCTTTGGATCACTATGTTTGTAAAGGATAGAAAATCTTAATAATCAGTTACTCCTTATAACCCCAGCGTAGCTCTTTCTTCCCTCAGGTCCTGTTCCCGTGCTATAACAAAGTCACCTTTTTTGTACCAAAGATGTCTCAGGAATTCTTTCTTAACTATCAGTTCCAAACCCCAACACTCCAAACCACATTATAACCATTACTCATATTCAAAAGTAAAGATGACCTGAAGCACACTCCTAAATTATCTTTGCAGGATCTAAACCCCTTTGAACACTCAAGATACTGGACAGACTAGAGTCAGAGAACTGATGATATTGACTCTTGCCAAGACTTTGACCTGGATTCAGTCACCTTAAGATGACTTTTGCCCCAATTTTATGCAGTATTCCCCATTGCCAAGCCCCTTCATGAATATGTATGTACTCTTAGCTTAAAAATTCCTTAATTTTGTTGTTTAGGGAGAGAGACACTGCTTCGGAAAAGACCCACAGTGTTCTCTTTTACTTGTTGAAAGTAAAACCCTTCCTTTTCCTATTTTTCAACTTCTCTGATTGTGTCTTTTGGTGCTCGCTTCGGCAGCACATATACTAAAATTGGAATGATTGTGTCTTTTGACTCAGCACCCATCAGGACACAAACCCAGTTCTGGGTAACAACTATACATGAAATGTTGGACATATTCTCTGACATATACCAGGCTTTCAAAAATATTAACTTAGCTTTTTGTTTCTTTTAAGTGAAATTAGACTGTTACAGCCTATGACAGATGAGTGAAATATTAGAGAAACTGGAAAATAGATATCAATGAAAAGGCCATTACCATAATTTTCAACCCTAGAATAGCTTTACTTTTCTTGATATTCAGCTTCATTATTTCATTGCTACTACTTTTTCCCCCAGATCCTTAGTAATTCATGCCACTACAATAATATCAAGGCAAATCTTCTGATTCTATATTCATCCTCCTTAATGCATACTACTGATATATTCATTTTTTAAACAACATCGTGCCTTCCAGCCCATGTAAAAAGCTTTACCAGATCTTTATTTTTCAGTACTCCAAACCAAAATAAATACCTAGACTTCAAAAAAATCAAAGAGTCAGTTCTAATCCAAGATGGGAACCTAAAAGCTTCCTGAACGTACCTCCTTCCACAGACATACGAAATCTATAGCTATACACAGAGCCGTTCCCTCTGAAAGAAATCCAGAAACTAGCTAAGTGTCTCCTATATATCTGATGAATGAGAAAATAACATCACCCACATCAAAATGGGTAGGAAAGGCTGAGGCACACTCCTGACACAAACCCCACCACCTGCAAAACACCATACAATTGGGAAGAAACTCCCAACTCCCAGCTTCACCCTATGGAGCAAAGGGTTTGGACCCTGTATTTGGGACTCTAACTTCTAAGACACCCACCTGAAGGATGGGTCCCTTCTTCTCCACACAAAACACCTAGCTCTGAAAGCCAATGGGACTGTGTCCATGAAGCACACTAGACTATAACAAGTTAATAAATAGTCCTTAACAGGTAACAAGTGTATATGTAAAAAATAAATTAAAATATTTAAATAATAACCTTATTAAATGGATGAAGGAGAGCTAGGTAATGGGAAGAGAGATTAAGAGGTACAAGATTTTTTGAGGGTTGATTAATATGTTCTAAAATTACATTACAGTGATAGTTGCACAAGTCTGTAAATATTGAGTCAATACACTTTAAAAGGGTAAACTTTATGCTATGTAAGCTATAGCTCAATAAAGCTATAAAAATAGTCATTAAAATAAGAAAGTTATTTTCAATAGAAAAGCCAAACTGTAAACTCAACAGAAAATAAGAATTGTCATATTTCATCAATTCTAATATGCACATATTGTTTGCATTTTAACATCTCTGAAATCAGGATGCATCTTACAACCAAGGTTGGCTTATAATCACTATCATCTAGGCATCCTTATGATGAAAGTGCCACTTCCTAGTGTCTCACATGTATGAACTTGCTCATATCTGTTCACTTGAGTTATGTGCTTTGTACTTCATGTATTTCATATTATTTCCATTTACAGTATTTTCAAGATATTGCACTCATCACTACTTCATCTTCTTAGAGTCAGGGCAAGAGCAGCAGAGATGAAATTGGATATTAATGAGAAATATCATTGTAGAGGATTAGTAATAATTCTATATATATATATTTTGTAAAACAAAACAAAATCCCTTAAGGATTCTAGGGCAAGTACACATTAGTTAGAATCTTCATTTCATTTTGAAGGAATGTGTTCTTTTCTTCTCAAAGATTCTGAATTGATTAGTCCCTGAAGATAACTGAAGCTAGTAAAAATTGTGAAGAGGATATTTTTACTGCTATTTTTGGTGATCAAGTAGTTCACTCTTGGTTTCCAAGATTCTCCAGTATTTTACCCATTTACTCATACCCCTAGTCTCATCTTTTTTCTAAAAATTAGTATCTTAGTAGTAGACCCTAATAGCAGAGGAGATTAAGGTTGAAGGAAGCTCTAAATTCTCTAAATTCTCCAAGGTGTCCACTGGGACTCCCATTATCACTCCAGAACTCCTTACTTGAATTTTTACTACAGTTTCTGAGTCATTTACGTTTTCACTGATGTTAGTCAACCAGCCTAAGCTAAATTGTTAAGTGACCACTTGCATCTACAACTGGAATCTAGGACTTCATTTTTTGGCTTAAAATTAAGATTCTAATTTCATTTTTATAACTTTAGGAAGTTCTTTGCTTAATATATAATTTTTAGTCTTCATATTTTCTGATTCTGTCACCATTTTAGTATATAAGAGTCAAGATGGCAATAGTATTTTAAATGTAGTTCTGAAAAAATCCATTTCTTTCCAATTTTCTACTAATATGAATAAATTAGTCACATTTTGAGAAGTTTTCAAAAATTCACATAAATGTTACCAATAACTTTGTAAAAACAGATTATAGCAAATTTTCATCTTCTTAATTTGAGGTCAGAATTTTTTTTACACATGTAATCTATCTTTATTACCTACATAAGTCATATTTTATTTTCCATACTAACATCCTAGAGAATATTGCAAAACAAAAGAAGGAAAATAGGAATATACCTGGCCAAATAATACACTGAGAATCAAAATCATAGATACCTTATCATTCAAGAACTTGGGGAAATAGAATTTTTCAGGGTTTTTTGTTTGTTTGTTTTTTGTCCAACATATCAGGTAGGAAGAAAATTAAAAAAAATAAATGCATCTTAAATACTTACTGAGGGTTATGTATTGAGCTCAAAACTTTTGCTTATGAATTTTGCTCCTTGTAGAATCACTGGAAAATTGTGGGACAGAACTCAGAACTTGAAACCTGAAAGGAAGAAAGAATCATATGTTGGGCATAAACCCAGGAGTGTCTCACTCAGCAAAGAAACACATCTCAGCCAGCCACAAGTGTTTACCACATGACCATGGGTGTCTGATGGCAGGCCATGGTTGGCCCATCCCGTGGTTTATTGGTTTCTCAAATCCTTTACACAATGAATGCACTTTCTCCAAACTTTTCCACCCATGTTAAAGAATTTTCATTACTATATTCCTCAAACATCATCTTTACTCCAAAATAAGGATATGGGTTTTAGTTGCCTTGCTCTTCTGATGATCTTACATTTTGTGATTTTTCTTTTCCTACTTCATAAAAGTTTCCTCCACGAAACATCAATTACATGACTGATGGCAGCTAATGGGAATTTAGGTCCATATGAGGAAGCAGGGAAAAGTAATAACATGTTATCCAATGGACACATTCCCTAAACTCATCACTACTGATACCACAGAAAATTATTACTGTAGTAAAGAAAAAGTAAACATTTATTGAGGATTTTCCTTAAAAAGATTCTGTACTAGTTCTAGAAGTCCATAGAATAAAAATGTATCTAGTCTATGAAGCTGAGGACAAAGAAATACCTAGTTTTAAAAAGTTTTCCATCAGTTGGAACAATGGATAAAGGTACAAAAACGCCTGCTGCACTGGTCAGAACACATTGGTTAGTCATGACTCAACAGAGTCACGACTTTGTGTGTTCTAGGCATTGCTACTACAACTACTACTTAGGTATCAGAGAATGTCAAACACCATCATTCAGGTAAGCCTTGAGTAGACACCAAAGCTCAGAAAGACCTAGGAAATGGACCTCCTGATAAGAACATCAGGATCTGGAAGATAATGGATCAGTGCTTTCGTTAACAACAGTTCAATATTTTTCAACCCTAAAATCTATACCCTGTCAAGCCATCCATCAATTGCAAGAGGAAAACAGACATCTTGGAGTATGCTAATGCTTGAAGTATTTTTCCCCCTGTGGATCCTTGGTCAGGAAGTTCTAGATAATATGTTATATCATATGAGGAAATTAGTCAAAGAAAAAGAAGACATGGAATTAGGAGATGGAGAGAAGTACACAGGAAAATCAGAGATGCCCCTGGTGATGTGAAAGAAGATCTAGAATAAAAGCCTTTCAGGGGATTTGGAGAATTGTGAAGCACAAAATAAGAGCTCTAAATAGAATCTCTTCTTAACAAGGATGAAATAGATGAAAGGCCTCATGTGCCTATAGATAAGAAAAGCAAATCAGTCTTC